>JARGYA010000026.1:0-600000 GCA_029204335.1 Mycena vulgaris
GAAGCAGTACCCTTTGTTGAACACATTTTTTGAATATTTTTCTTTCTTTAGCTGCAGATATCCTGGAAACCTACCAAGGAAACAGGTGAAACACAATTCCAGCCAGTGCATTTGCAAAATCCAGGGTGAATATGTCTACATTATGTTCTCAAGATTCATGCCAACCATAGGGGAGACACAAATTTAATATCTCTTGGATTTTGGCCCCAAATTTACTCGGTACATAGCTTGAACATATGCTGGAAAACATCCAAAACATATTGAAGACATATACTCAATATCTCACAACTTTCTGGGCCCACTCTCCGCAGAACCTATGTGAAATTCAATTTGAATGTGTCCCACACTTGCCTTCCAGATTTACCTCAAATTTAGCCTCAACATAGGATGAAGCCCAGGAAAGACAGATACAAAATGTTTTTCACATATAGCTGGAAATTTCAGGTGAGAGCTGTTTTCAATATGTGTTACCTTTAGTTTCAAAATTTCACCTAACCCCAGTCTAGATATACGTTGAAATATACCGGAAACACAGTAGAAGTATCTTTTAGCTGAAGTGGCATCTCGTAGACGCCAGCTGTCACATACGTGACATCCACATAGACGAGTTGAAATAGTGCTCGAGGGGAGGTTTCAGGGCTGTGAAGATATAGCCCACTTGGTTTGAATATGCCAGATACACCTTCAAAGAGAGCCAATACCATGGCGGACCGAAAATGACTCTGCCATGAATATTTCAAGTGCAGTTTCGGCACATGAAACCGACGACATCACCGTCTGAGGCTGTCCGACTCTGAGCCAAACAAAGCCATCTGAGGCGAAATTCCAACTTTTGGACAGGTCTCAGTAATGACTCAGTTGCGGGCAATTATAACCCGGCTACAAGATCTCCTATAAGTGCCTGTAAGTCAATTGTAAGTGGGCTATAAGTCTATAACCCTTCCTAACCCCTTATAATCTAAATCGGACTTTTGCGACACCTTGTTATAGGCGAAGCAAACTTGCTCGCCGACGGATTTGGTGGACTTGGACTTGGGCGACGATGACAAACGCTGGGAGTTGTCGCGAGGGGGGGGGCGACGACGATCATACAGGTATTGATTCATCAAGTCGGCGTCGGTATGGCCCCAGCCGGAGTAGTCCCCATCGGCCATCTCGCGCCTGCGTATGAGGTGGAACTACATGTGATACTGGACCACAGCCGACCATTCGTAGCGCTGATGGAGCTTGAGTAGGTGAGCGGTGTACCAGCCGGCACCGTCCCCGATGATACGCGTAGAAGCAGTGTCGCCGGCGAGAGCCGCAAAGGCCTGGAGCACCCGGAAGTATGTCATGAGGGGGATGAGGAGGGAATGCAGTGATGGGTAGTCCCTAGCTGTGCCAGTACGAGTTTTCGAGTCCTCGGTGCGCTCCACATCAAACTTGTCGCGGAAGCGCGAATCAAGCTTGAATAGATCAACGGGCTTTAATTCATGGCGTGCGATCTCCAACAGCATGCCTGCCTCGATGGTAGGGAATAGAGCATATAATGATGACTTACTCTGTGGAGGAGTAACCGCCGTAAATGGGGGAAGCTGCGGCTGGACAACAGCGGGCGCTACGGGTGGAGGAGCCTGCTGCGGCCCGAGATTCAAAAGGGCGTCGACCATCTCCTGGAGGCGATCGATCTGCTGGCTCTGAGCGGCCAAGAGGTCGGCGGTAGAAGGCATGGCCGAAGCCGGAGGGTTGGAGGAGGAAGGGTTGGGTGTAACGGGATTGGCCATAGCGCTGTCAAAGACGCGGTAAGATGAAAGAAGTTCAGCCCGGGCAGCCGCACGCGGTGATGGCTCGTCGACGAAGGACGTGATCGATGATGAAGGCGTGCCTGGGAGGGGCGAGGGCGGCGGGGAAGAAGCCGGGGATGGAGGCGGGGCCGGGGGAAGAGTTTCGGAAGATGTGTCAAGAACTCTCGTGTGATTGACGCGAAGGCGGGCGCTGACTGCGGAGGCGGACGGCGGTGCTCTGGATCGAAGCCGTGCGCGAAAAGCCACTTTGGAGCACGAGCAACAAAGGCTGGGGCTCTAGAGAAAAATATAGCAACGAAGTACGGTGACTATCGAGCTGTATGTGAGATATGGGATGATGAGAGCACGAAGGAAAGGAAGGGGAAGGGGACGTGAAATATATATACTACGGAGCACAAAGGAACAAAGGACGCGACACGTCGTCAAAGACGATCACGTCCTCACGTGCATAGACCGCGGCTAAATGTGATTTAACCGGTCCATACATAGCTTGAATATATGCTAAAAAACAAGGGAATTATATTCAAAACACATAAGTTGTGTGTTTCAGATGTTGCCGCCAGTTTCACTGGAAACATATTTTAAAAAGATCTAAAATATGTTGCAGAGGAACAGGTGAAACTTATTATGCTTGGGATTTGCATATATTTTGACTGTTGTGGCACGCTTTAGGATGATATGCCCCTTGTGTGTGGTGAAAAGTTTAAAGTTTTTTTCACCTCAATCTTCACTACAATGTTCACCTGCAAAAAGACAACAAAATATGTGAAAAATGTTTGATGAAAAATGACACCAGGGGCAAATCATCCTAAAGCATGTAATCAAAGCTAAAACTTATGCATATCCTAGTTAGTATGTGTTTCTCATTTTTCCCCGCGACATATCTTAGATCTTTCCAACTCTGTTCAGCACATGTTCTCAATAAAACCTGGATCAGCCTTTGAAAAGCGTAGGTTTTGAGAAAATCACAGATATGGTGCGGAACGATTCAAGAAACACATAATAACTGGGATATGCATAAGTTTCAACTTTTGTGGCATACTTTAGGATGATCTGCCCCTTGTGTGATATAAAATTTCAAATGCAGATTGCAAGTTTCCAAACAATTTTCATCATCTTTGATTTTGCTGAAAAACATGGTGAAATATATATCTTATTTCTTACCGTGTTTTTACCATAAATGGTGGTGAAAAATTCAAAATATAGTCCAGAGATTTTACACTCAGGCCCAGGGTGTAAAATCCAAAATAGGGTTCAGTGAAATTTTTGAAACTTGTGTAAAGATGTAAAATTTAAAGGGCAAGATATTTAGTCATGTTTAGGTCCTTGTTTCAAAAGCACATGAGGTGTCCATTCATGTATTGAGATGTTGCAGATTGGTGGTGAAGGGGACCAATGAATATGTAGAGAAAATGGTATTTTTGAGGAATTCCAGCCTGGATCTAAATCCATGGGTATTTGGGCAGTGCAAAATGTCAAAAAAAATTGCAGATCAGTGGAAAAGACCAATGGCCACACAGCACAGGTAAGAGATCATAAATCCAACTCTGAACAGACTTGGCAGAGCCAAAATACTGAGGAAAGATCACATTTTTGCTGAGTTCTGGCCTGGATTCTAAATCCAGTGGTCTTTTTGCAGCGTACAGACCCAGGCAAAGTATGAGATTGGTGGGGACTGGCAGCTACACATTACAGGTGAGGGATTATAAATCCAATGCTTAACGGCCTTGGTGGAGGCAGAAAACTCAGGATAAATGACATTTTTGTGGAATTCTAGCCCAGGTCTTAAATCTGTTGGTGTTTATGCCCCACATGTGGCCAAAAAAAGGATCAAATCTGTGCAACAGAGAAATTTGTACACATGACAGATGATAGATCACAAATCCAACTTTAAACGGACTTGGCAGAGTCAAAATACTCAGCAAAAAATGCCATTTTTGATTAATTCCAGCCTAGATCTTAAATCTGGTGGTCTTTGTGTGGTGCACTGGGTCAAAAGAAGTGTCAGATCTGTCGAGAACATCATTGGCTAGACCCCACAGGCCACAGATCACAAATCCAACATTGACTGGCCTCGGCGGAGGTAGAATACAGAGGAAAAAGCACATTTTTGCGGAATTCTGGCCTGGATTTTAAATTTATTGACCTTTCTGCAGTGCACAAGGCCAAAACAAAGGTTCAGCTCGGTGCAGAGAACCGGGGGCAACACACCACAAGCCACAGATTACAACTCCAACACTAACCGGCCTCAGTAGAGGTAGAATACTGAGGGAAAAATGGCATTTTGGTAGAATTTTGAAACTGCTGGCTTTTGTGCAATGGATGGGGTCAAACTAAGAGTCAGATCTGTGAAAGGCCTCAGTCGCTACTCACCACAGTTGAGAGGTAACAAATCTAAGCCTGAATGGCCTTGGCAGAGGCAGAATACTGAGGAAAAAAAACATTTTGCGGACTTCTGGCCCGGATTGTAAATCAATTGGGCGGTCTGGAGTGCACAGAGTCAAAAAAAGTGTGAACCAGTGGAAAGGACCAATGGGTACAATCGCATTTTGCTGAATTCTGGCCTGGATTTCAACTCTTCTGCAGTGCACAAAGCCAGGGACATGTGAGATCAGGGGAGTGCCCAAGTGGCTACACATGATGTGACGGTGTATAAAAATACTATCACGCGTCGATTTGATGTATCGTTTATCACAATACGTGAGTGAGTGGGTTCAGAATCAAAATCAGTCTGTATGCGGCGCTTGACAAGTCTCGTTTAGAAGAATGAAGAATACCAAAGTCTTTTGGGAGTGGGTTCGGTTTCTGAGGAACGTACACACTGGGTGTATGCTTCCGCCGAAGTTCTGTATGAGCAGAGAAATCTGTAAACGTGAGAAACAGGACGGTTGGAGCGATGAAATACTGTTTCAAGGGTTTCGATCTTTACGAAGACCAGAGGATGAATGTGATGAATGAGGCAAGATTGTCGACTGGGTGAGAGGCTGAGATCAGGTCCAAAGTAATTTATCTGAGGGATATTACAAGTGGGGAGAACTTGGTATGGGTAACCTCTGCTTTAGAACTTAACTAGGGGGGGTTTTTATAGGTAGAAAATGGCTTGGCATTATAAATAAAATGGAGACTGAGTCAGATAACAAGAAAACTCCGCAGCGAAGAACAATAAGCTTGACATGACTCCGCAGTCAGCTCGACATGCTCTGTTGTTGTTGTCAGGGCACAGGGTGGGGGTCCTATTGTGTTTATTGTTTGCTGCGGAGTTGGTAATGAACAATAAAACCTGATCGCTTCCGATTCAGGTGGTTCACAGCGATTTCTTGATTGTGGGAGAAGATTGCCATTTTTGGGATCCATGGTTCGAATATAATTATTCCAGGATTGGGGGCAAATTTAGAGAGTGAGGATAATTGGTAGAATGGTTGAATGTGCCTGGTGGCAATAAGGGGCTGCTGTTTCGGTATTTTGGATAACAGAATATAGGCGCGGCGAGGCGGTTTGTACCAAATTCATGAGGAACCAATTTATTGGTGTCACAATGAAAGGCATGGGATCACACATGTAACGGACATGGCAGAGCCAAAACTACCCTCTTTATAAAATTAAGCATGTCCGAAGCTTTTAAACTCCGCTTTGGGCCAATCAGGGCCGAATCCCCGGAATATCGGCTTTGACTTTACAGCACTTATTGGAGACAAGTGGATGCGAGGCCGCGAAGTGGCCGAGCAGCTGCTTGTCACTCTCTTTATAAGATTAAGCCTGTCTGAAGCCGTATCTCCATTTGTAAACCTCTCTCACATGTCTGCCGTCAGCTGACAGGCATCGCTTATTTATAAAGTGGGAGCCGGCGCGAAGCGCCGGCGAGCGCTTGTACTCAATAAAAATGGCATTTTTAGGGAATTCTGGCTTGTATTTTAAATCTGCTGGCCTTTCTGCAGTGGAGGTAGGCAAAGAAAGTGTCAAATCAGTGTATTGGATTGATAGTGACATGCTGCAGGTTACAGATCACAAATTTAACTATGAACGGTCCCAGAAGAGGCAGAATACTGAGAGAAAACATCATTTTTGAGGAATTCTGGCCCAGATCTTAAATCTGCTGGCATTTCTCCAGCATAAGATAAGGGGCCAAGGAAAGGTTCAGCTCTGTGAGTTGGACCAGTTGCTCCACAGCACAACTGAGTAATCACAAATCCAACTGAGAATGGGCTCAGTGGAGGCAGAATACTGGGGGGAAATGCCAATTTGGAGAAATTCTGACCTGAATTTTAAATCGGCTGGCCTTTCTGTGAGGTACAGGGCCAAACAAAATGTCCAAGTGATGCAGGGCAGCTATGGTCACATTCAACAGGCCACAGATCATAAATCCAACTGTGTACGGACTCAGCAGAGGCAGAATACTGAGGAAAATGGCATTTTTGCGAAATTTTGACCTGGATTCTGAATCCACTGGCCTGTTTGTACTGGACGGGCCAAAGAGAATGTCGGATCAGTACAGTGGATCGGTGATGACACGCCACAGGTGACAGATCACAAATCCAACTGTGAACGGACTCAGTGGAGGCAGAATACTGGGGGAACATGGCATTTTTGCGAATTCTGGGCTGGATTCTGAATCCACTGGTCTTTCTGCAATGGACGGTGCCAGAAAAAATTATGTTGGTATAGGGGAGATGTGGTCACATTCCACAGGCAAAGGATCACAAATCCAACCGAGAACGGACACATCAGAGGCAGAATACTGTGGGAAAATGCCATTTTTGGGGAATTCTGCTCCGGATTTAAAGTCCGCTGGGCTTTCTGTGATGGACGGGGCCAAACTAAATTTCAAACTGGTGCAGGGAAGATGTGGTGACATGCCACAGGTCAAGGATCACAAATGGACTCAGCAGATCCATTTTTGAGAAATTCTGTTCCGGATTTTAAATCCACTGGGCTTTCTGCAATGGATGGGGCCACGAAAAATGTCAGGCCCGTGCAGCGGATCAGTGGTGACACATTGCCGGTGAAGGATCACAAATCCAACTCTGAATGACCTTGCCGGAGGTGGAATACTGAGTAAAATAACAATTCTGCTGAATTCTGGCCCCCAGGGTCAAACAAAGGGGCAGACAAGTGCAGGAGTCCAAGGCTTCACTTAACTGTGCTGTCACCCGATTTCACAGCTAAACACAGCCATTACGGTTTCCTGCATCAACCCAACATGGCGATCTGCCTCTTCTCTTTGCCAGCACAAAGAATGGCTTGCCACCATCCAGGGTCTAAGAGAACTTGTAAGGGCAACCCTGGCAGCCTGAGATATCTTCAGAGTCCTGGCAGGGAAATCTGAAGGTCACATTGGAATACTCTACAAACAGGAAGTAGTGGGAGCAGGCCCAACAGGAATTAGCGGAGGGTCTGGAGGTCTGGCTGGAGGTTGAATTTGAGGTTTGGTGGTTGGAAACACAGGTTCCTCTGACAGGACTATATATCATCTTGACATTTACCTCCTGCACCCCTTCCCCAGCACCTTTAATTTTTATTGGCTCTTTTTCTCTCCTAGAGCTTCTGTCTGAGCATTTAACCCACAGACCCACCCACTCTGGCCTTTCGTATCTGCATTTTTCCACCAACAGCTCCCCCACTCTATGTATTTCCGCCACACTACCTTTTTTTTGCAGGGCGGTTGTGTCTATATCTGCGACTGCAGCTGCAGTGCTCTTTGGATGAATAGAATGATTTCTGAAATTTCTCTGCACACACTGGGTGCCTGAAGAAATTGTTACTCTGCCTGACACAGGAAGATAGCCAATTATTGACCAGCAAAATATCCAAAAATCATTGAGAACCTATTTACAATGCCTTTTGAATGTTTTCTGGTTCAATATATAAAAGATATTCAAAATAATTTCTCCATGACTTGGATATCTTCTGCATGATGTTGACCATGGAGAACATATTTTGGACACATTCTGCATGCTGTAGCCTCGAAAATATGGAGCACATTGTAAAGTGGTTCTCACTGTTTTTCATATGTTTTGCTGGTAGCTAATTGGTCATCCTCCCTGTGTTCCCATGTCTCCCGGTCTTTACTTTGGTGTTCCAGAAAACCTCCAGCCCAATCAATACCCTGGACATTTGGCAGCAACCTGCGGTATATTTTGAATACAATGCGGCAATGAGGCTGCTATCTCAAGTCTTTTTCCACCTCCTCCGCCTATAATATATCCCCACAGTCCCCCATGATGTTGTCGCACCTGCTCGCCCATACCGCGCCCATGCCATTCGCAGGAAAAAAAACTCGAACCCAGGGTGGTGTATTCTTTTCTTCGTGGCCACGCAAAATCTGATACGTCGCTCGCAGTACAATCTGCGGCAGCTGGCCTCCGGTAACTCGATGTTCAAGTCGAGGACGTCGCCTCAGGCGTACGGTGCAGAGTTGGATTATGGCTCGCAAATGCCGAACACAGCAATCATGTACGGGTCCAACCTACTTCGTCATCTTTTGGCCAGCGCATGATGCACGGGAATCGTCGCCAGGCGATGCAGAAAGACCTCGTATCAACTCGTAGTTCTATTTTAGACGAGTTTCGGGCAAGCGGCAAAGGCGGAACATTGCATTTGAGGGTGAATAATGATTTCGTAAATCTTTGCTTCATGGTCCTGAAGTCTTTGTAGGGCATCGCCGGCTACATTGCAGAACCCAGTAGATCAACATGGCTCACGCTTCATTCAGACTGCATTGCCCAACACATCCAGCGAAGAGAGACAAAGAGTATTCGATGAAATTGTTACCGGCCATGCCTTATTTGGTAATTATGTGAGCTGGTCTCTTACTTTTCGTTGTTGAATTTAGCTCACGGCACTCAACAGGGTATTCATAAATTGGTCGAGCACGGAACACAGGTGCAAAAGACGATGTTTTCCAATACCATGGAAGGTCATGTATTTTACCCATTGTGCAACTTTTATGAGTTTTTTGTGCTAGCCACCCGATTTTTGGGCGGGATTCATGCGTTTCATAGGCGATCGAGTCGATCCTCCCGGGAAAGCAACCCAGCTTTATTCGGGAACTGGAGCTGCACATTCTGAGGCGCGTCAGAGACTCTACCGGCAACCACATACTTCGTCCTTATTCACTTTTTAACCAAGACTGACTTGATTCCAACCAAAAGGTGATACAAAAAAATGATCGAGCGTCTCTCTGCCGACCGTCTGGGGTTTGTCTCAACTTTCATCGGCGACGTTTTTGAGCTGGCGTCCCATTCATTTGGGTGCAGGGTCCTTCCTAGACCATCTCCCCGACGTGCAGACACCACCCCTACTTGACGAGTTGTTGGCCAACCATGTTCCACATCTCATGCAGGATCAGTTCAGCGTGGTTTTTTTTTAGTTGATACTTCTGCGATGTTGACGGTGATTCAAGTTCAGAATTATGTGATCCAATTTATCCTCGAGCATGGACGACGCCCAGAGGATAAGGCGCCAATTGTTGCTTGACTCCGTGGACGCTTGCTGTTTATGACCCGGCACAAGTTTGCTTCCAACGTGTGCCAGAAGGCGCTTCTCAATGCGGACCCTGAGTCTCGGCGCGCACTTATCGAGGAGATCATGGCACCCGCTCCCCCGCCGCACGCAGCCACACCCATCGTGATCATGATGAAGAACCAGTACAGCAGTGAGTACTGTTCCATTTATTGTACTTTAGAAAATAATTGTGACGTGTTCGTAGACTGTGCATTGGGAGTCGCTGAAGGCGACCAGAAAGAGACCTTGATCAACACTGTTCGGCCGCAATTGGTGAGCATGCGAAGGTACTTGACTGCGTAAAGCAAACACCTCACCTCCATCCAGCACGAGCCCGAGCACCTCTCACCTCGGAGGTTGTACACATAACATATGTAACCAGAATATGCTAATCCTTTATTTGATACAACCCCAGAGCTGAGAGAATCCACTAAGATATTATCTGAGACCCCTTAGCAGGCCAAACTAGTTAGTGGGCCACTTACATAATACAAGGTGCTATGATGTAGAATCACCAGGTTTGGTGCTTATAGCATAGAACATCAATCCCACATGTGAGTTTGCGACGCCGGTAGTGTACGGCATTTTGATTATGTCACAACAGCACCAAACACTTTTCTTCCTTTCCTCCCTTGTCAGACTCTCCCCCCAGCCAGTTTCCATTCGGATCTACCCCATTTTACTTAGCGCTGGCTCCTCTGTGGCATCAGATCACTTGGTGAATCTTGTGTATCCATCCTCGATGGTCCCGTCATGCTGATAGTCGCTTTTTCAAGCCAGGGCGAGACAAGTTGCCTTACCCTCTAATAGGGTGCTGTTTTTAATGCTGGTTTATAAACAGATGTTTATAAACCGGTTTTCAAATGGTCGGGCCAGAACCCCCGGTTTTTAATTCACAGTGGCTGTGTCAGTAGGCCTTCGGTATGTCTGATTGGAATCGAAATTTGGCTTGAAATTGATCGACCACTGCTGCAGAGCATTTTCTGGAATCTTGCCTATCAAAAGCCAATGTTTAATTGTTCATAATTGGGCCGAAAATCCCCCAAGGCCAGGTGTCTGGTACCCCTCGGCACTCTATCTGTTGTTTGGCTTGGTGCAGATACGATTTGAAGATGCAAATCCCTTATGAGGTGCTGTTCTGTGGCACGGGGTCATCCGGGTAATGTTGCCGCAACTCGAAAAGTCGAGTCGCGACTCGGTGAGTCGACTTCGGAACCAAGTCGACTTGACCAAGTCGACTAAGTCACTTGAAGTCGACTTGGCCCGCAAAATTTTCTAAATTGCCTCTGATGCCTCTGGAGCTCATAAAAATGTGAAAGATGAAAAATAGTTTGACCTGTCACAGAGTGTCACACCACAAGTCACGTCATGTGTCATGCCGTGACAGAAATTATAATTTTTTCTATCACCCTCAATCGCTTCCTCGCACAAAAAGGAACACCCAACTGGGACCCGACTTGAGTCACTCAAGTCAACCTCAAGTCGGCCGGTCGACTTGACTTGACTCGGCTCAAGTTGGCACGTCCAAGTCGACTTGAAGTCAATATTGCCTAAGTCGCGGCAACATTACGGGGTGTGAAAATTGGTGCATAAAGCCCGCTGAAACACATCCAAAACCTGGTTTTCAGTCATATTTGAGGGTGTGTTTATAAACATGTTTATAAACACCCGTGTGACTGTTAAGCTACTCGTTCGGAGCTCCCGATAGCTTCTTATAGAATAGGGAGAGCGTGCTTTATAAGTATAAAGACGCGAAATGCGAAAATACACCTGTGGTTTGTACACGGCTTATCACCGATAGATAGTTGGGACCAGGCACCAACCTTCGGCAGCCTCGTTGGCAGTTGTTTCACTTGTGTGACCACTGACCAGTCTGCCTGTAAGATTCGCTCCGAATGGATTGGGATGCATCATTCACCCAACCATCCAGTGAGTAGAATTATCACTTGCTAAGACAAATCTGAAATAATTGTAACTTCAAACCAAATGCTATAATGATAGTGTTTACTTCTCACATATATTCAAAGACCTCTCCAGCAGAGATTTATCCAGCGAGAGTACATGGTTTGTAGGCCCTTGATATATTACTCCCCCAGACCGTGCTGATCGCAGGACAATAGAGGGTCTGATCAAGCCAAGTAATTGTAGATAAATCGACCATCTCATCGCATGACATCTAATTCTGGTTGCGATTGCATAAGTAAAACTGCCAAAGACGTCAAATACGAATTCTTTCCAAAGACCTTGCGTCTTTACTAGGCAGGTTTAAAACTCTTGTCAAAGGGACAAAGGGATTTTGCCGCCAGTGGCGCCATGGCGGCAGTTGGCGGCAGTTGGCGGCAGTTTGGCGGCAGTGAGGAATGTTCCCATATCATACCCATACTATTAGGCGTACCAGTGCTTTACGTGGGTTGCAATATAATATATTTCGGTGTATCACGTCGATAATGGCCACTACTTGCATTTGAGGTGCCAAATTTCCCTTAACAGTGGTCCTTGGTGGCGGCAGTCGGCGGAAAATTCGCATATTTTGTTGGCGGTAGTAGGGCGGCAGTGTGGCGGCACTTTGGTGGTAGTGTGGCGGCAATCCCAATGTCATGGCGGCAATTGTGAAGCGTGACATGGCTGCAGTGTGACTGCAGTTGGCGGCAGTCACATCCTCAATTTGGCGGCAGTTCGCGGCAGTCGCATTCTGCACTCAAGCAACAATGGTGCGAATTCTCCGTTGTTGCTGGAGGCTATCCAAATTCGATGAGTACAAGTGAACTGATTCAACTGAAACCTCGTCCCCTTATTGAGGCACACAGTGGCTGTGTTATTGCCGCCACAAAGTGCTACACTGTGATTATTTGCTCCACAAGACTTCCTTGCTCTCTAATCACGTTCCCCCGTGGCCAAATGAGCCCACATCTTTTTAGTTCCCTCACACTCCTTCTAAATTCTTCTCTCATTGGACATAAAAAGTTGCGATGTCTGGCTTAAAACTGGTTGAACCCCCCGAAATCTCGTTCACATATGTGGTTGAACTGTCCTAAATCACATTCACCTAACCCATGATATCCCGAAGAGTTATATAGAAGATTAAAACGGGTTCCAAGTGCTGCATAGGAAAGTTGAACAACATTGCATGTCCAAGTATAAACTCCCCGTTGAAATCAATGCGTAAAAGGCGGGGCTTCCACTCAAGTAATTTGGCACTTGTGTTCAGATCGAGTACCTCTGAGGCTGCTGTGGAGGTAGTGTTGCTAGAGTTCCCGGTTCTCGGCTGAACCATAGAAGTTTACCATGAAGAAAGATGTGCACAACCTAAATATTATTTCGAGGACTAACGATCATATTGGCATTGTGGCTAATGAGAGAGTTCGAAGTCTCACAAAAACACGTAGGCACTTAGATATCTGCCTCAAAGGCATATTTGAGGCTGTGTTTAAGTTAAATATGTTCATTGAGGAACCGGTTACCTTACTACCCCTGGGCAATATTATACCAGCATGACCAAGTCATCATTCCTGAGCTCTTGAACAGGACATCCTCTTCCACAGCAATTTACCTGCGGACACTAGGCCCAAGAAGAGACGGTTCAGATCTGTTGAGGGGCCCACTGAACTTCGAAACCGTAAGCGAGGCAAGTACCAGCCGAAACCCACCCCACCTGGAGTTCGCAGGAGCCCAAGGATCAATAAACACGGACGGCAGTAGTATTTCCGTATTTAGTCTATCCACTATTACATCCAAATTAATCTTACTTGGAGTTTCTATTCGAAAGCAACAGACTAAGCCACATAATAGCAATTAAAAAAAAGTGCCGCCAACACTGCCGCCAACTGGCGGCACTTGCCGGCACTTGGCGGCAGTGCGACGGTAATGGCGGTACTTTCACCGTGCCCTTGTCAAAGAGGTAACATCCTGGGAAAAACGTGAAAGGCGTCGATAATATTTCACAGACGGCGGCAGGTCTCAACTAAAGATCACTCAAAGACGATTAAATGGGCAGCAAGGACATTTATTTCGCAGAGAAATAGAACAAAAGTAACAGTTGTGAGTTACAGAAGTATCTATCATAATATCTAGAATGTTAACACGGCGGGCAAGTGCCATAGGCCGCGGCTTCATGGCATTTGATTGGCGTGGGACTGACACTTGCCATGGCGTTTGCCAGGCGTTGCACACTTCCTTTGTTCCATTGTCAGCGTGGGAACATAGCATGCCTTGCGCGGCCTGATATTGGCGATCATCAAGTAATCATTCCGACCTTCTTTGAAGTTCTCATCCTTAGCATTTCTGCTTTTCTCCCACCCACTTCTCTTCAATATATATACAGGAAATTGATTCCAAAAAGGCAGCCCCATGTTCCCTGGATATAGTCGAGACACGGGACGTAAAAATAAATACCGCGCAGACCCCAGGCTCAAGCCGCACGCGAAGCGAATCCACCGCGCTGCAGGGGTTGGAGGCAACAAAGACTATGACACAGAGTTGGATGTGTTTTATTGGGTTCTCTGCGCACTTACCCCGGTGTTGTTCAAAGTCAAGTTACAGCCGCCTAGGGATAGGTAAGAGAGGGTGAGAAATTTTGTTGTTGTTAGGCTTCACCTTTGCAAACGCTGAGGTTTCCCACGCTGACAATGAAACAAAGGAATTATGCAACGCCTGTGCAACGCCTGGCAAACGCCATGGCAAGTGTCGGTCCCACGCCGATCAAATGCCATGAAGCCGCGGCCATGGCACTTGCCCGCTGTGTAAATGACCTTATGAATCCTGGTGCAAAGAGGAACAAGATAACATACCAAAAGAGACATCGGCATTGAAGGGGTTGACCGTGAGTACACCTGCGTCCGCGGTACTACTCGCCTTACTCGAACGTCACTCGACGGCCCTGCCGACCGTGTCCCAGAGCTGCGCTCGCGGAATGCAGCGGTGTTCGGCGCAAGCGTGCCCCCACACCGACAGCGCTGAATCTTCGACGAATCTATTAGCCCTGTTGGCCTGCCTGAGCGTGTGGGACTGGTCAATGCCGAAACACCTAAATCAGGCTCAACTGAAGCGAGAACGAAATGTACGGGACGTAAATGCTTGAAGTGCGGGCCGAAATTTAAATCAACTATTTTTTTGAAGGGCTTGATGCTGCGGAGACTTGACAGGAACAGCCGAGAACAGCTCATATTCTTCTTGAAACACTTCAGAGCAAATAGACCTCCTGAAATACTAAACAGCTTGAAAAGAAGCCTTGAAGAACGTGGCTTGACATAAGGATATGCAAGAAGAAGGGAAAGAGATTTGTGTGCGGAACGACAGCGAGAGATAGAGTAGCAAGTAGCAACGGAGTACACGACGCAATGGAGGGTAAGGAGCCGGAGGACGCAGCTGTGACGAGCTTCAATGGATCGGGTTTCTACTTATTATTTGAGTGAGCTGTGGAGAGGGTCCTGGAGAGGGCGCGGAGCGATGTGGGGTGAGGGAGAAGATGGAGGAAGAGGAAAACGAACCAAATGAACTACGTGAAGATTTTTGGCTTCGCGCCTTACGCGCACCGTCGATTGCAAGTATATTCCTGTACGACAGCGCAGCAACGCCGACCCGCAACGAGGTCCTTCCCAACTTGACCTGCAGTGCTGATTTGTGCTTCCGGACGTTTGCTGCTTATTCGGACGCTTCTTTCTTCTATCCGGCGAATCCCATTTGCAGCTCTTAATCAAGGTTACGATGAACATAATATCACTAACTCGTTAAGACACCCGGACTGTAATTATTCTTGAAATTATGAGTGAAAATATTCTGCATCCCGAAGGATCTTTGCTCAAAGATGTAAGGTGTGAGAGAAAAGACACGAGATGTTCAATAACCTGCGCGCCAAGATGAGAGATGTCCCCGCCAGGACAAAGATGTTCAAAGACATATCTCAAAGATGTAAGATGCCAAAGACGAATCTGCAGTTCTACTGATGTGGTACTTGATAGAGAAAAACTGTTGGGTTGAACTGTAACACATATACTACTCGTACACAACACTGAAATTCAACAGCCTTGACATAATCCGGTCCACCGCCCATTTCGGTGCGAATGGTTTCGCTGAATATATCGTCAGATTCAAGTCCAATAAGGGCAGAGGTAGCGATTTTCTCCCACCTGGCGTGCTTAGAAGCATTGGAGTGATAGGATGCTTGTGCCGGTGTTTACATTGATGCATTGACCGGGGCTTTGAAAGCCAAAGTTGAAGGATTCTCCATTACAATCACCGCCTGTCCAAACGATGACGCTGTGGCCTACGGAAGAGACAACCTACATACAAAGCTCAGATCAGACTATTCTGAATTCACAAATTGATCGGGACCAACCTCGAAAGAGTGCCTTGTGTTAAAAGAGATGCATTCACCGCCGCAAATAGCATTGCCACCTTCGTCTCCGTCGCAATTGTTACCACTCCAGGCGATGATGTCGGCGGTGGCCTGAACTGCGAAGAGAGTGGCGGTGATGAGAGGAAGGGCGAAGCGCATAGTAGAGGAAGTAGGAAGACTGGGGGGGGTCCTAAGGCTATCGGTCAATGGTGGCTGGCTTTATATCCCACATGTACATAATGTCAGATGTGAACGAATACCTCGATTTGAGCTGGTGTTGAACCCTGATTTCACCCTACTCGGATCCCGTTTATTTTTGAGGCAATGTATGGAACTAAGTTGCTGACCTCGAGGGAACCCATCGTTAATCAATGAGGTCCGACGGTGTTCGGAATGGTGGTACGTAACACCTCTCCAAGAAAGAACCGTATGAGATATCAGTACCCAGCGGCGTATATTGTAGAGCCCAGAGTGCAAAAAAGCTAATGTATTACACCGTGTACGCGAAGCAGATGGACTAAGGGATCATTCCTTCAAAGCCCCAGCATAACTGAACAAGTGGGTCAATTACCCCGACAGCGCCCCGATCTTGAACTCCTAGAACCAATTACGGGTGTCTGTCCGAAGCCTTTAACGCCCTAGATGTGGTCTTTTGTCCCCGAAACTGTGGATTCTCTCACAGCAGGCGCCAATTTTCGCCTTCTCTTTTAAATTCCCAATCTTTATAAAATTACGGATGTCCGTCAGAAGCCTTTAACACCCTAGATTTGGTCTTTTGTCCCTGAAACTGTGGATACTCCCACAGCAGGCGCCAATTCTCGCCTTCTCTTTTAAATAGACTTCGGTCACGAGCCAGGCCACAGACGCCTTGCAGGCGCCCGGTATTTTATAACGAGCGTAAACTATTCTGGTATAAATCTACAGAAGGGGTGGGAGGCCGCGAAGCGGCCGACCAACCTCTTGTATAATATAACGTTGGCTGCAGTAGTATTACAAGTTTTAAAAATAAAAACGCCCACTCCTTTTGAACTTTATTTCCAAAGGAATGAAACAAATATACCACGATTCACAAGTGGAACTCTATGCTGGCCGAGATATTGAGAGGGAGACCGTAGGTTCATGAGTGCGGGATTTCTCACCATTGATCAAGCAATTGGAGCACATCCGCTTTCAGGGGCATTGCAATCTGTTCGTTTTCGACTGTCCAAGCAGACGACTTCGGGAGAAGAGTAGGACTGGGTCCCGAGGATACGTGTTCAGCGTCTCCTTCAACCAAAACGTCTGAACATACGGACCGGTATACGTTATAAAGACCCCAGTGTTTCACTCAGCTGACACAGCTCACAGTATATGCGCTCCGTCGGTCTTCCGTAAACCGTGTCTTCCGTAGACCGCTCATACTTTGGTCGCGGCGTATTTTTGTACGTCAGGTACATCTTCATGCTGAGCTTCTACCGCTGAACGAGAAGCAACGAATGGGGAGGGCGCTCGCGAGGTGACAAACCAGGGTCCAGGATGTTGCAAACATAAATGGACACCTTATCACCGTCCAAATGAACACGCACAGTGTCCCAAATGATAGCACATTAGCAGGTGCTGGCCGCTAACACGCGATCACCTATTCCCCAATATATGCCGCGGTTAAAATTAACCGTGTGTGTGTGTGAAGCCTTTGAAACCTCGGCGAAACCTCAGCTCTATGGTGAGCCCAGTAATATTCCGGCCTAGCTTATATATTGCAGTGGTTCCACTTTACGCATGATATTTTGAGAAATATTTGGATACTGGAATTCGAGAATGTCGGTTGGCGGCGCTCATAATCGGTTCGGCGCGAATCGAGTTCGCCGCTCCCGCATAAACTCCCAAATCGCTTCTGTATGTCAAACGAATCCGGGTCATGTGGTCAATGTATCATGCTCAGTTTAAACTAAGAGAATGCTCGAGGCCACCTCCCAAGGACGACCGAGATCATTCTTGATGTTTCTTGTTCCAGAGAGTTCGAATTATGTCGGCCGCCTTGGGCCGCGCACACATGTCATGGTTCCTACGTTTAGCGCCTAGGAGGACCTAAACGAGCACAGTGTCTGAAGGCTCCACAACAAGAACCTAGATTTTGGGAAGAAGCCTTCCACAATACAGAGTTGAATCCCGAATGCGAAAAAGACCCGGATGCGAAAAATATATAATTACAGGCCGGATTTTGACGTGATTGATCCTAATATTTTTGGTAATGCTATTAGAGAGATAATAAGCAATCCTACACAGTCAAAGAACCCCACGCCAAACGTCGACTAGCACAAAAAATTGAAAACGTGCCCAAAACGGGAATTGTGGCTGTGCCAGAGATCCTGAGGAGCGAATCGTTATTGTGAGTGTCTGCCACATTTTCCAGACCTAATATTTTGCATGAGAGGGGGGTTTCAGCAGTCCCTCTCTCTCCTCATAGCCACAGATTGGCATGAGAGTACAACCGACACGTGTACGTGACCCGATTTTTCGGATCGGGGTCCTCCACCAAAACGGGTCACAAAAACAATGCGCTCATGCGGCACAAACACTCACCGAAGAAATCCGAAAATATTTGAGCATACAATAAGAGGTAATAATACTGTATGCCTCGATTTTGAATTACATTTTTCTGCCTTGCTATTGAGAAATGCGGAAGAACTTTCTTTTTTTCGCATCCGGGGTTCAACTCTGTATCTGCCTGGAAATCCCTCCGGGGCGGACACTACTAGGCACTAGCTTGTGACTCTGAGGTGCCGCCGTATAGTAATTACGTCAAGGTATTTGGTATTTGGCAGGAACTTCAGCCCCAAATATCCGACAAGTGGACAAAACCGCGCAATTGGAGTGAGAATTAAGTGAGGGTTGGCTCCGCTGGTACACAGAGGGGCAATACTTCTGCGTGAACTGAATGATGGGAAGCATATACTTATTTATACAGAGCACAAGCGGTCGACGGCCCGCTCCGCGGGCCGTCTCCCACTTGGCTAAACATGCACATTCAACCTTGTCCGGAGTCATTACTTCCTGAGCGCCAGAGCGAAGCGTCGGCGTATCTCGCTAATTTAAGGGGACTATTTACGGAGCGGGATTTGCCGAAAGCATGTGGGAGGTCAAGCTTGATCACATCAGTGGAGTTTGAAATGGCTTCAGACAGACAGACGGAAAGAAACATTGGTGCGCAAGGGCAATTGGTGCCTGCCGTGTGAGTAAAATTAGCACACGCCAGGAGTTAAATTGAGAGATGGCGGCATAACGGACGAAAGGCGGCAAGAAAACCGCAGCGCTTGTGAGAGCATCCAGAGTTTTGCTCCCGTGAAGCTCCGGTGGGGTGCGAGCACCCACCATCCATAAAAGGGGCTTGAAGGACTTATTGCTGAACCTTTAGGTTTGGCTACCCAGGGCAACTTGCATCATTGCTACATGTACAAACAAAAATCCGTCATACAAATTAGTCATCCCCAAAATGCAGGATTAAATGGAGCAGCAAACATTTCCCACTCATTTGATAGCATAGCCATCTTTCACTGTTCTACCGGTCCATCTAGTAATATTTTTATCTGTGAAGAAGCCTTTGCTGGTGCCGATTCACGTCTGGGGTTCATATGTGATTTGTCATTTTCCATCCGTGCGCAAGTCCACTCCCGATCGGAGACGGACTGTCACGGAATTGGCCCGGCATGGAAGCCGGCAGCGCATCGGAGTTGGAAAGCCTTTGGTTCAACTCCAGTTCAAGTTTTTGCGGTGTTGCTTGGCTCATTCCATCGGCACTTAAGCTCAGGGCTTTGTCAATATTCAACAGTCTGCAGGATTAATCTCCGGTAATGGACTTCACAAACAGTGACGTTAGCACTTGCAATCTTTGTTTGGGGGCCACTTTAGTACGATAGGCATTACTGTCCCAGGTTCTAGGGGAACATGATGATTAGTGGCAAGCTTTTTATGCTGCTTATCTCCCGGGCAGTCAACAGAAAAGATATGCGTTGCTGCTAAGGAAAAATCACTGCATTGAACAAAGGCAAGAAAAATACAGAAGAGACCAGTTAAGTCCAGCCGTTGCCCCGGGCATCATTGCTAGCCGGACCCTCGCTGTCAGACCTGAATACCCTTCGTCCAATGTTGGCCACCCTGCCTTCAATTTGTTCCCACTACTTTCTTTCACTATCTCTAGGGGACATTCCGTTTCTGAAATAAAATCAAGATGTGTCTGAATCTCCAATTCATCCAGTCGCTGAAGAATTTGGTTCATATGAATGGATTCAGCCATGAGAGGTAGCATTTACGAGGTTCCAGCCCTTGATTTCTCCGAAATTCCGGGTTAAAAGTTTGATCACACAACAATTCAATGGTCAAAGCCTCACAGTACTGAGTACACAGAAATTTGCCAATTGACTGTTTGCAAATTGTTTGAGCTTATTCAGATACACACAGTGTATTATCAGTGCCCCATTCCTAAAGGTTCAGCTCCCGCCTCGTAGAGGCCCAATCCCAAGTCATTAGCGCCTGCCGCGCGCTAGTGACACTCACCGTGAGAGCATCCAGATCTGTGGTGCCGTGTAGTTCCGAGATCATGTGAACTCCCACACCCTCGGGCTTTAAAGTCCATAAGGGGAGCGTGAAGGGCTTCAGACGCCGACACTTCACGGGAGCAAAACTCTGGAAGCTCTCACAGCGAGCACTAGAGTTTCTTGCCGCCTTTCGTCCGTTATGCGGCCATCTCTCAGTTTAACTCATGGCTGGCTCTAAGTTTAGTCACACGGCGGGCGCCAATTGCCCTTGCGCGCAAACCGGAACTTCACGGGAGCAAAACTCTGGAAGCTCTCTCACAGCGAGCACTAGAGTTTTCTTGCCGCATGGTGGTTCCTGGGTCCTGGGCAGGTACAACTACCTGAAAATAGTGAGGTGAGTTGAGGCTGTGATTTTGAACCTGGTTAAATTGATATCTAGTGAAAGATCCTTTGAGGTGAGAAGAGTTCGGTTGACACCTATATTGAAACTAATGTCGAAGTATAATATAGTAGTTGTGCGGAGACCTCAAGCTTAGAAGTAATTGAGTTACTTTCATATTCAGAGAAAGGTCCCTCGAGTCAGGCAGACATCTACACATACTGAAGCCATTATCGAATATGATGTATTCTGTGACCGTCGGAGAATCCGCGAAACTTGAGGAGGTAATGGATGGTGATCGTGCGGCACGCAGTATGCAGAATGAGACCCTCAGCATCTGGATTCGCTGCAATGGACCAACCCAGCAGCAGTGCCGGCATGAATAAAAGCTGTCGAAAACCCATCAAGTGAATCATTGGTGCGCAAGGGCAATCGGCGCCCACCGTGTGAGTAACATTAGAACCAGCCATAAGTTAAACTGAGAGATGGCCGCATAACGGACGACAGGCGGCAAGAAAACTCTAGTGCTCGCTGTGAGAGAGCTTCCAGAGTTTTGCTCCCGTGAAGTTCCGGTTTGCGCGCAAGGGCAATTGGCGCCCGCCGTATGACTAAACTTAGAGCCAGCCATGAGTTAAACTGAGAGATGGCCGCATAACGGACGAAAGGCGGCAAGAAACTCTAGCGCTCGCTGTGAGAGCTTCCAGAGTTTTGCTCCCGTGAAGTGCCGGTGGCGTGCGAGCGCCCACACTTTCGGGCTATAAAGTCCATACAAGGAGCGTGAAGGTCTTCAGACGGACAGGCCTTATTTTATAAAGAGAGAGACGCACGTGTTTTCTCCAGTTCCCGCGACGCCGATGACCTCCAGTATCCGACCGACCTGACACAAATGTGTGTTGCAACCGGTGGACACCGGAATTTATGTGGCAGGAGGGGAGAACTCCTCCCATACACTTGCTCTTGAGCTTGTGGTCAGGCCCCGAAGGGACACGTCTGGCCATTCAAACGGTCGGCCAGTTTACATACAATGTGTTATTTTCCTGGTATGCCCGACCCCTGAAATGGTGTGTGCTCCGTTGGCATCCTGTAGTTATATCCAAAGATAACCACCCGTACATTTACTACTTGTCTTCGGTAAACTCACTGTTCAGACACGTAGGTGATGTCCTTCTATTCCACTTCTCCAACTGTTGCTCCACAACTCTCTCCCGAAGAGCGAATCTGTGAGGGCAGTTTACGGAAATCGTACGCAAAGCATTTTCTGTCTCGGCATGCATCATAGCTTTCTCTCTCTTCTGCCGTACGCCTCGAAATTCTGAGTCGATTTGGCCTGGTCTCCTGTTAGCTGTGTCAACAAATATGTAACTGGGCAACACAATGCACTTGCTAAATCGACAACCAGTTCTTTCTGAGACATACTTGGGCTCCCAAATAATTCTGCAAACAAGGCGCGCCGCCCTACTCAAGCACCGCCAAACTTGTTCCCCCCCAATATTTCTGTATGCTCCGTAACTTGCACCACCCTACCCGAGCACCGCTACCCCCAAAATTCTATATGCCCTGTAATTCGCACCGGTAAACTTGTTCCCCCCAATAATTCTGAAACCTCCGTAACGTGAGCCACCCTACCCGAACACCGCTAACCCAAACAATTCTATACGCCCCCCACCCTACAAGAGCACCATTACACCCAACATTTCTACACGCCCGTAATTCACGTCGCTAAACTTGTTCCCCAAAAAATTCTGTAAGCTCTGCAACGCGATCCACCCTACCCGAATATCGTTAACCTTAACAATTCTATTCGCCCGTAATTCGCGCTGCTAAACTTATTCCCCCCAAAAAAACTCTGAGAGCTCCGCAACGACCCGAGCACCACTACCCCCAAAATTCAATACATCCGTAATTTGAGTCTATGCGCTCAGTAATTCGCGCCGCTAAACTTGTTCTTCCCAAAATTCTGAAAGCTCCGTAAGGCGCACCACCCTACCTAAGCACCGCTACCCCCACCAATTCTATATGCTCCGTACTTCGTGCCGCTGAACTTGTTCCCCAAAAATTCTGAAAGCTCCGTAACGCGCGTCACCCTACCCGAGCACTTATACCCCCAAAACACTGTACGCTCCGTAATTCGCACCACCATTCCCGAGTCAATCTTCAGATTTGTTTCTCCATTTTGTTGAATGAACACTTATAAACCCCAAGAGCGCCAGGAATTGCACTCTCACACACACTCGTTGCAACGCTGCGGGATCTCACTTTACCTGCTAGTCTCCGCAAACGCAAAACCAGCTCCACCGTCCCCCCAGAGGAATCTTTGCGTCGCCAACGGATTCGCTCTGAGTCACCGACACCCAACGAAAAACCCGCTCTTTTCCAAATGGGTACGCTCATACTCTCCCATGAGCACAATACGAATTGAATACTAACCCATGATAAGCTGACGAGGATCAACCTATGAACAACGCTCAGAACCGTGATCTCGACTCCAATAATCCTCCTCCTCGCCTTATGCCCAAAATAGTTACAGCCGTTTCCGAAACCTTGAGACGCGCAATTTGTTTTCCTCTCTCACAACTTTTGATGAAATGATAAGGATGCCCGTTTTTGGAAAGGGCCGGCCCAGACCTATGAGGCATTTGTTATTATGTGTGGGAAAAGACATGCAGAAACGGAGGAGAATTTGCGGGAATCAAGCAAGAAGCAAGCGGTAATCAAGGATCTTGTGATTGGTCTGGGCCGGCTCTTTCCAAAATGGGCATCCTTATCATTTTATTAAAATTTGTGAGAAGGGAAAAAAAAAAGCGCGTCTCAAGGTTTTCGGAAACGGCTGTAACGAGATCAACGGTGTGACTACGCTCAACAATGGTCAACAGTACACCACGCCCCGTCTGGCGGTTTCCCCATCCCGCAGATGGCGGAATCTGTCTGGAAGAACACCACGGAAGAATATGGTTTGCCTTCAAGACCGTAAACAAGGCGGTTGGCCTGAAGCTTCTACAAAGATACCTTAATTTTATCTCCGCCAGACCGACTTGGGCTTACTTCACGGATCGTATATTTGCAAGAAATCTACCCATATCCCCGGTCGTGTCTCCAGACACTTGAAGTACGACGGGAATACAGCTGCCAAAGATTTCTTGTCCTTGAATATTATCTGGGTGCGAGAGGCGGCGAAGATGGGATTCTCTGCATATCCCCGACGTACTATATTTTTACGTTCAAATCGACACGGGGTGTGATGCGTGACCCGTTCAACCGATTCGACATTTCGACACCGGCGGAAAATTTGTGTCACACCAGCCAAAAAAAAATCGATTTTTGAGACAAAAATTTATCTTTTTGTGTTTTCCAGGCAAATTTGGATCCCACGTCACACTTGGGAGGTTCGACAAAGGGCCGCGTGACGCGTGACCCCTACCGAATTTCGATACCGACAGAGGGGTGCGTGACGCGTGACTGTCGATTTGAACGTAAAAATACAGTAGTTCCGTATCCTCAGAATCTTTAGAACAGGTGATATCGCATCTCGAAGCTTACTTTGTAATGAAATGACGTTTTATTGAGAAGCGCAGCCGCCTATGTTTCTCATCCGAGAAACCAGCACCGGTTTCAAAAATTATTTAAGCTAAATTTCGGCCTAAAGAAGTGGAAACCGGTGCCGATTTCTTGGATGAGAAACATAGGATCCAGTCAAGAGAGACGAGAGATTTTGCGGACTGAGTTGGGACTGAGGGTCAACAGAAGTGGAGAGCGGGATGTTGCAGAATGTCACCGAGGGTGCCATGAGAGATGTCTACCAGTAAGAGTGGTGGTGGTAGGAAGCAAAGAGATGTCAAAGAGACGTGTCAGACGATGCCACATCACACAGCGTGAAACGCCGAACAATGCTTGGCCAGCAGGAAGAATACACAGAATATTAGGTGGCAGCAGTCCGGCATGAGGACTGACAAGGAAGTGAGGAATTTTACGGTAGATAGACAGGGACCAGGACTTTGACCGACAGCTGGAACGACATTTTCCGGAGCATCTCGGGGACAGAAAGAGATTACGCAAAAAGTGCTGAAAAAAAATGTGATTTACTGTAAAAACAAAAAATCATGCTCTCTATAGAAACCCGTACCTTACGGTAGCGGGAATCAACATAGGCGAAATTAAGGCACTTCAATGTCAACTCCATGTAAATCTGCACCGTCACAGAGACTGTTCCAAAAGCAGGGTATCGAATTCCTTACCGCTGTACCCCAAACTCCCCGGTATCCCAAACGCATACCGCCCTCCTTCGCTCGCGATCGGTCCATACTGCAGCCGTATGCGCCCCTTGTCCTTCAAATTGAGTGCATTCAGCTCGGGGTTGCGCGTCGCAGTGAGGAAATCGCTGAAGGCGTTCCCCGTGGCGCCGATTGCACAGTTCTGGTACAGCGCAATGAGGCCGATGAAATCGCACAGGAGCGCGACGCCGAGACCCAGCCCGTAGATGAGCCACAGGCGATGCGGGTTATACAAAAAGCGCGGCTCGCTGCTGGTGACGAGGCACGTCGTGGATGACGTCTGCGTGGGGTCAAGCGAGCCTGCGAGGATGGAAAGGGTGACGTTCTGCATGAGACTTTCAAAAAAGAGCGGGATCTCCGCGCCAGGGATCCAGATGAGGGTGCCGTGTGTGAGATCACTGGCGGCCGCGTTGACCAATGGCGTCTGGCTGGTCTGGAGGCTCGCTGGCGTAAATGTGAATGGCCCAGAGTGAAATTGTGCGCCACCAACGGAGAACACAACAACGTGGAATCCGACGCTGCCCTCACCGTAAGCATCGTACATGGAGTCGAATAGCGCACGGTAGTTCGCGAGGACATTATACGAGTAGCCGTCAGGTTCTGGCCAGCCTGGTAAAAGAACCTGGGGCCCTTCGGAAGAGAGCTCGTTTGCCCGCTGGTGTAAAACAAGCTGTTCGATGACGACCGAGGAGGTGGTGCCGACGAAGGTGCAGTTCACATTGTACGTCGAGTTATAAGCGATACATGTGACATCCACCCCGCCATCGTGGTCAGGCTGCCATGCTGTGTAGTTGGTGTAGTGGGCCTGGAAATCCCAATCGTGGAATGAATTGTTGACGTTGGGGGGCATAATGTCGGTGGTGGCGGCGAAGTACGGGGGAGGAGTTAATTCCTCACCAAATACCTCAGCAATGCCTTTCCCTGTCCAGTTCAGCGCGGAGGGATGCTGTTCGCCGACGTAGCAGGAGAAAGATGGAGCGTTGGCGGTCACGACGTAGGAGCAATTATTGCCGCAGGGCGAAGTTGGAGGCAGTGGTTGACCGCCGAAGAGAGTAGCGCTAACAATTCGCTGGGCATTAGAAGATGGCCCCTCGTATGGCACAGTCGTCGTGCTCACGATCCCTGCCGAAAGTGAGGTGAGTTTCAGGAAGAATGAGCGGCTCAAAACACACTAGTATAAAGCAAATCCGTGGCCCCGAAGTCAAACTTAGGGATCGAGCAGGGCTCCGAGGTGGTGAAAAGCTCGGTGTTGACGGTTAGCGTACCCGGCGCAAAAGTGACAACGAGTGGAAAGGTCCATGCCAAACCGGAGATGATCACAATTCCACGTGCATTCAGCCAAAAGTCGAGAGACAAAAATGCAACCATATTTGTCTGCGAGGACCACATGGCATCGAGGCCAGAGACAGTCAAAGCGCGAGTGTGCACCACTCTCCATGCACACTGCAAGAATGCGGTACCCGCGCTCACGCTCAGTGTAGAAGAGATGATATAGGCAAAGGTGGTCCCAATAGCGCTGGCGCCCGCCTGGGAATGGACGAGCAGCGAAGCATTATGGACGAGCAGCGAAGCACTGGTGCCTGAGGTGTCCAATGTCGGTGCTGTGTTATTGAGAGAAGCGTAGAAGGCATGGTGACCCGCGGCAAGTGCGAGGGCTACGACCCAAGCAGCGACGATTTTGAAAACAGGGACGAAGTGGCTGTGGCGACCTTGAGGTGCCTGCTGGTCCATTGCTGGAGTGGGAGTGGGACAGTGGTGGAAAGCGCGGAGCGCCCGCGAGCACTTGTCACTCTCTTTATTGGATAGTATTTGAAGCCCTTTAAACCCCCTTTAGGTCAAATCATTACGGACTTTTGGATGGGTGCCAAATGAGCGATATCAGGAAACCTCCCCTCGGTAATTTCCCATAAATACCAACAAATACCGGAAATTTGGCGGGAGCTTAGGTGAATCACCGTCTTTACCTCATTATCAGTTTTACACAAGGTCCCTGTTTACTCACCGTCAATCACCGGTAATTTGCCAAGATTACCACCAAATTACCAATGAGTCAACACTGGTTTCTAGCTTTCGTCCTATAAAATGGTGCAATTACATCGCACTTAGGGCCCACAAACGGCAGAAAGAGGTTAAGAAAGGTCATAGTATTGGGTTCACTATCGCAGACAGAAGTACAAATATCTAAACTACTTGGAATCTGGGGCTAAGATCTAGGACTAACCTATCCCCCACCCACAATGCAGTGCCCGACCATGCGCCGCATCCGTGCATTCTGCCTGAGAGGATCGGTAGCATTGACGGGGTATGCGTGATTAATGACAGACAGACAGAATGAAGGCGAACCAAATTGGGTGACGCCGTGCAGGGACATCGTGAACCGTCATATGTCGCATTCAAGTCTCTAAAAAATCCATGGAATATGGTGTCATTCCACACACTCTTTCACATCACTTTGAGTCCTCGTAAATATACCGATACCCAGTCGACACCCACTCTCTCTTGGCATCTATCATTAGTGCCGAATTCCTTTCAAAATCACGCCGCATGCTCTTTCCTTCCAAAACGAGTCAAGACTACTTCACCATATGGCACTTTAAGGTCATTGAATTGAAGAAGAATCAAGAATAGCTGGCGTAACCACCTTTGCCCTGGTTCCATGCGGACTGGATCTGTTTCTATTATGCTTCTTTGTTTCATATCTGTTTCCAGGACATTTTCTACATATGTTCGTGACCATTGTGATCGGTTTCATGAATCATTTTCCTTAATTGCTTAAATTATCTCTCACGCATTTTATTTAAAAGCCCGTACCTCGTATATTAAGCAGATGCCTCGTATCACGATGCACCTGTTTGCCCATTTGATTGACCTGGATTCTGATTTTCTTCCTCAAACACGTTCACCGCCCTGCCTCCGACCTCTCTCAATTGCCCGCTCAATTGCCATTTGGCTCCGGCTAGCTCCGTGCCGTTGGATTGGGTGTACCCACGGTACTTCGTTTCGTGTGCTCAAGACCCATTCAAAATGGGTGAAGTGTACGATTTTGGTTTTTTCCTTCGCCCCCTTTCTCCCTTCTTCATGTCTCTGTCCTATACTTGGTCCCTATTAGCTGTTTCAATCTCAATCTTAATTTCAATTTCAATATTAAGCAGATGCCTCGAATCCCATTGTACTTGTGTGCATCCTTCCTATTTACCATGTTTCTCCCATCCATTGCTCTTTTGGGATCACATTTCCATTTATGTTTTGGTGTTCGTCGGCTGACCCCGGTTCCTCACAGATTAGTTTTTGAGATCAAGGGTGCAGTTTATTTTCGACCTCGCCGATCAACCGCTCAACACCCGCTCAAAGGGCCAGGATTCACCGGGCATCTTCTTGTAATAGTACAAGCGCTCGCCGGCCCCCTTCGGGGGCCGGCTCCCACTGGTAAACACATATTGTATTCAAAAGCAACATACATGAGAGATCTCGTGAATTACAGTGGCAATAGATACGTTCACAGCAGAAGTTCCTTCCAAATAATGTTAGAGGTAGAAGTTGAAAAATCATCTATATACTTAAGAACAAGACATGCCTTCGCTTCGCTCCGGCATAGGTGTGGACTCTGGGGCATGTCAAACGGCAACCAGCTAACCGAAGGACAAAATGTTTTCAAGGCATATATACTGTAGTCAAACTGGTAAAGACCGAACGCACGAGAGTCCTTGGCCTGTCCCATGCTTACCAACTCCATAAGAAACGACGGCTCCCTTTGTTTGAGGTAGAAAATTGAACTCTGAATTCTAAATCTGGGCAGCAATACTGTCGTTTGCTTAATCCCGTGAAAACGTGAAAAAGTTTCGCGGCCTCACGTGATCGTCGGCAGACAATGCCGGATAGTGCCGTGCACCTGGAGTACTGGGAAAGGAATTTCGACGGGATTTTATAGCATTAAAAAGCTGGTAGAATTTTCTTCGACCCCGATACCTTGGAAATAAGAGAGATTTGAACATTTTCGAACTTCGGCATCGTCTGCCGACAATCACGTGACGCCGCGAAACTTTTTCCGGTTTTCACGGAATTAAGCAAACGACAGTAAAGGAAAGAGAGAGCGAATTCGCAAAGTCAATTAATTCATTGACGCGAGGTGTGCAGGTACACATGTATCTATATCTTATCTCAGGTCACATTTCAATGCGAGAACTCATTCCAAGCTATACAACACACTGAAAATTAGATTAGAGAGGAATACAGAATAGTTAGTGTAGAGATCGGCACCCATCTGCAAACGAATAGCGGTCAGGGAACAACAGAATTAAAACTGAATGGAAAGTATGAGAACTCAAAACGTGAGAACACGTACAACTTACCGGACAGCAGCTTGAATTGGACGTCAAGCGCGAGCCCACATGCAACTACCATCAAACTGGCCATCTCCGGGCGTTCATAAATCGAGAATGAAAATGCAGCGTTGGTGTAGCGGCCATGCCGTGGTGCGTTAACGCGTGGGGACCGCGAGAACAGGTTAGTATCCGTGTTGCATAATAAACATATCAGGTAACCCACCGACAACGTATCCCATTCGTCCTTGCAGTGCATGCTGGACGACAGGGAGTTCGATCGATCCTCGAGGTCGATGGCGACGTATTCAGCCTAGTGCTGCATTAAAATCCACCCCTGGATAGCAAACCGCCACCGCCGAGTATCCCGGTCGCGGGAATGCGGCACCGTGAACGCGACGGCCCCTCGCAGGAGACCAGAAATTGATCATGAAGGTTCGCGACGTGCGAGGTCAAAGGGGAGAAGTAAGCGCTGCTTAAGAAGAGGTAAAGATGAGCCAAAGCACACCTGAAACGCGCTGGCCAGCTCACGGGAACACAATACAACAGAATACCAAATTTTCGTGCGGTGCCAGGCGTATCAAAGGCAGCATAAATGATGGCGTTGTAGAATCTAGCGACGGGATGTGAGCGAGAACGTGGGCGTGCGGCGAAAGGAAAAGCAAATAAATAAATAAAAAAGAAAGAACTGCGCAGCGGGGAATTGCTCACATCAGATACAGGCATGTGGGAGTCGCAGGACCAATCGCACCTGCAGAGGAAAATATGCCAGATTCGCAGACAGTTGGACAGTCTGAAAGTAAGAATAGAGGTCGGTGGGAAAGTAAGATAGCATCGCAAGAGCATAGATGCTACATTCACCAGTAGGATATAGCGAATGAAGACTTGAGGAAACGCCGCCCATGGATGAGCTGAGGTGATGCGTGGGCTTCGACATAAGTTGGCTACCTCACAGCGCACCGTTTCAGTAAAATCCAGATGGAAAGATATTTAGAGGTGCCATTCCAAACGGCATACTCACAGGTAAGTCAAATTTCAAGTAAAGTCTGAGACTCAGGCACGCAGAGACGGTTGGGTTGGGTATTTAAACATATGGACGGAGCTTACCTCGACTCTGCAACACGGTCCCGGGAAGTGTTGGAATCCCGTGCAAAACAAAAACAGGAGTGAAAGGTTGCAAGAGCGCATCACCAAAGTTGAGATGGGCGAAGCCAATTGAAAGAAACGTTGAACAAACGGGGTTGAACAGTATATGGAGGCAACTTACCTCCTTGGTACCATGGTCGCAGGAGCGACTCCGAATACTTAGAGGACTGAAATGAAAGGCCATTAGACTCTCCAAGACACACATAACCGAAGGGGAACTGAGCGATTAAATCATATGAAATATTGAACAAATGGCGAAGGAAATAAACTCGCTGGTCTCCTTTGTAGCATCTGCGGTCAGTGCTGATGCCATATCGTAGAGAAGCATTGTTAGAGAGGCGCCGCGGCAAAGACGGAGCCGTACGCACCTTTTATCTATTGGTGTTCAGCAGGGGAGACTCGCGCATATTGAAGGGCAGGCAGAACGTCTGTGTGCTTGCGTAGGTAGCTGGAGAAGAATAAAAAGACCAAACGGAAGGAGACGAAATGCGCTGTGATGAAGAAGATGGTGGGAGTGGGAGAGAGAAAGAAGGCGAAGGAGCATCCGTTTTGAATGGGTGTTAAGCGGCTGATCGGGGAAGTCGAAAACAGCGTAGTGGAGCGTCCAGCTCTCTGGATCAAAGCTAATTTCTGATGAAGGCAAACCCCGAAAATCAAATGGAACTGAGCTGCACAAATGGGAGATGCCGGCCAGAGCATGGAAAAAATGGAAGAAATATAACGGTAAGGAACAGCCTTGACGCAACCGAGAGAGCGGTAGAATGGAAAGAAGCGGAAAGCGTAGCGCTGAATTGACGCTGGGTGCGGATACAAAGAGGACACAGAGACGGGAACATCCGAATTGATGGAACAAATATGTACAATTCCCATCACCACATCTGCTTAAGAGGACATTTTCGGCATCAGGAACCCGCGTCATTGCAGAATACAGCTGGCCATGATAAAAAACCGCTCTCCGAAGGTCTAGTCCGAGTTTTTGGACTGTAAGACCCTGACATCCATTGAAAGTGGTTGCATAACACAGGGCTAGTGGGATCTGCTTTCTGTAAACAACGTAGTTAAACCCTTGAGGTTAAAAATGAAAATTAATTCGTGGGAGGTGGAGTCATATCTCATAACTGGTGAGATTTAGTCTTCTCTAAGACTCAAAACATACTCACTGAATCTACGGTGTGGAAGCGCGACTTGACCCACTCGTCGCCTTCGCGTCTGCAGCCAAGTGCACGTGAGGCCTGGGTCATGTGCTCAACGCGTCGCGTCTTTTGTTTCGCCACCACATCACACGTTTTGTTGCTCGTCCAGCCGTTCAACACGGTTCGGAACTCTTTTACTCAAAATTCCATAATGCAGCTGTAGGGGCTAGAACTTCCCCAATACACTGCCAAGCCACTCAATCAATCTGAAATTGGTCTTCGTTCGCGTTGGGTCCAAAATTGGTTCGGGTTTCGGTTTTCTTGCTCAAGTCTAGCACTCTACATACATTTACTCTTACTGAACACTTCGTTAGTTTACTTGTAGCAATCCAAAGGCGAAGGCCGTCGTCAAGGGCACGTAGCCGCAATCGGAATGAGCTGGGGATCGACTTCGACCTGGCCTGGGCAACCACGTCGGCGCTGAGCGGGGCAGTGTGTCTCCCCATCACATATTTGCTCATCTCCCGTTGTGGTGCGTGACTGAGCCGGCGGCTTAGCTGGAGGGTTTACGACGGTCTCTTTACGTATATTTTCGAACGGAAACAGCATATGCTTAGTCAGCTTGTAAAATTTCCAGCCGACTCATGTCAGCGGACCCAGTCATGTGATCCTTCTAGCACATTCTATCGATTCAATTCTTTCCCCACTTACTTCCACGAGCCCGAGCGAGCGAGCGAGCGACAACGAGCCTAAACTGAGCAACACCCCGAATTATTACACAACTGAGCCGCGTTTTCCGAGGCTCACTTGTTGTTAGCGTTGCGGTACTGCTGCTGCAAGATCTTCCTTCGAAAGAAGGATTAATCAATCTCACGTGTGCAGCTGCGTTCGGCACGACCTTCTACCACCCTAGTTCCGCGAAAGGAACAGCCCAATCTTCCACAACGGCCTTGCCTGCTACCACTGAGGGTATTGTCTCGATTTCAACAGAGTGTCGAAGCAAAAGTCTGTCTTTGATGTCTGCACTGAGGGAGTCCTCGTAATTTTCCCAGATCGTCAATACTGGACTTTCTTCAACGGCTAAAACAGCAAACAGCCAGCAAAGTTGAGCAGGAGGAGCTCCAAATTCAACGAGCTCTTTGAAAGCCATGATTCCTTCATCAGTATTGTCAAATAATCCCAGTGCACGTGCTGCTTCTTGATATGTCTCGTAAACTTTACCATCGACAGTACGTATATCAACCCAGTCACGGGCTTTTCGGTGGAGGAGGAGGGCTCGCAAGTAAAATACATCTCCATGTCGAGGGTAAGCCATTTGAATGCGGCACACGCTGACATTGCCGGGTTGATAGAACTGGATGCGCATTCGCGGTCTGTCAAGATAGAAATCTTCGAGAACATCCAAGTCATGCATCTCTTTGTTTGGGTTGTGTGATTCGAGGCGACATTTTGAGCCAAATTTCACATACGTCAGGTTATCAAGATCAGGATGCTTTGGCCGTGCCAAGTATCGAACCAGAAGGGTAGCATCCGACTGGGAGTCATTTTTGCGTGCCAGCTGGCCGTGATGGCGTCCAGGTGAGTGTATTGGAAGGCGCTTAACCCCAGGAGATTTTTGTGAGATGTGGAAAGACGCAAGACACGTCGCAGCTTCAATGGTCGATAAGTGTCTCCCGCGTTCATAATCCCGAATTTCATCTACGGGCTTTCGGGTTCTTCCTGAAGACATGTCCTTGGGCAAGTCGTGGGATACTCTCCAATTTGCAAAATCGAGAGGTTTGAAAAAGTACTTGAAAAGATATTGGAAAAGCTGAACACCCATGGAGAACTCAACATTTATGTGGCAATCATACTTCAGAATGAGCCATGGGACATGCGATACAATAAAGGCGTCCTCTTCCTCGCGGCGGCGGTGTTCAAAATAGCCTGGAAGTAAAATCAGCATATAATTGAAGTCATCAGTGATCCACATACCACGCTCATTGAATGATGATTCAAACTTTTTTGGTTTCGGAAAGCCATACTGACATTGTTCCGGCCACCCGCAACGATGATACGTCTTAGATGGATCGTGGACATGGGTCATGTGGCGCTTGACAGCTTCTCGAAGGGGGCCAGAAGCCCGTGTAAGTTCTCCGCGGAGGAACTTATCAATCTCTGCAGGAGTTTGAGGCACGTTCTTGGGGGCGGCAGCTGTATGCTCATGCGGGGGACCACGTTTCTGGAATTCTGTGAGTCGAATGTAGTACAGAAGGGGTCCAAAATGATCCCGGATGACTTTCATGAATGCGGATAGATATTGCTGAAAGACGCGAACAATCAGATCAGGTCGGTCATTTGCAGACTGCCCAGGTTGTAGTTGGGAATTAATTTCTCGCCAACGTGGATTCATTGTGAAAGTGATAAATAGAGTGACTGGACCGAAGGATCTACGAAGGGCCAGGCAATCGGAAATATTTGCTGCAGACCAGGCCGGGGAATATACGAAAGATGACGGTAATCGGACATTTTCAACCGGCTGTTCATCTCCTTCGATTGTGCCAACAAACTCTTCTTCCTCTTCATCCGCGTTTGAATGCTGGTTGTTACGAATATAAGTAAGTCGTGTCTCTTCAATGGCACTCCATGCATCGACCAACCATTCCCCTGTGAGAATTTTATTACTCAGGGCATCGCACTCCAGACACCTTTACTTACCTGTCAACCGAGAAAACTCGGACATTTGTTTGGCATTCGAGAAGAACCGGGTTCGATACCATCGTAGTTGGCTGAACTTCTTATTGTCTTGGGTGAGCCTTGAAGGAGACCATCCCAGGGTTCCCTCGGGAAGAAGGAGAAGATAGTGCAGAGGTTCAACAAACGGAGAGAGAACATCGAGATAAACTGGTTTGTCATTGCCTTTGCGTTGGATCACCAATTTGCGTCGAGAAGGCACCGAAGCTGGAGCAAGTGAGATGATAGCCGAAATTTCATCGGTTGTAAAGTCCACATGCTCGATATGGAGCGCTAGATCGTCATCACTATCCTGTGTACGAAGACGCTGCAGTTCAGGCACAGATGGATTCACACGTTCCAAGCCTGCAAGTGTGTCCTGAATCCAAGATTGAGGAATTTTGAACTCATCACCTCTAGAAAACATCGCCTGCGGGTCGTGAATGAACCAGCGAATTGCGTGCTGTCCTTCTTTGGCTGAGAGAATGCGGTGATAAGTTAGTCCGCCTGCTAATGTTACGGCAGAAACTCCAGGGTCGAATTTCATAAAATCACCATCGAAAACTGCAATGGCAGTGGGAGTAAATAAGTTGTTCAACTTCCGCGAAAGGCCTGCTGTTTTCGAGTGGTTTATAAACGAATTCCACTCTGCTGGATAGGGGGGGAGTGGAGGTTGCAGGTGTTTTCCTTTAGGACCGCAAACGAAGCAGACATCGTGTATATGTTCGCCTTCAAGAGCCTTAGATGGTGGAAATGAATGAGCAAGGCCATCGGATTGAGATATCGATCACGTAGTGTAATACCGCAGTTGTTGCATTTTTTCTTCCAGCGAAGGCCAACAGGCTCTATTTCTTGTGAAGAGTTAAAGACCGCAACCCAATCCCACCACTGTCTATCTGCTGGATTCGAACGTGCTGATCTGTGTGCGGCGGTGTCACGCTGAAGAATCTCCGCACGTCGCGAATCATGGAGCACTTCTCCTAGCGGCAGTATCAAGATGGCGAATCTCTTCTCTGTCAGAAACAGCCAGTAGATCACGAGCAGATTTTCTCGCATTGGCATCTCCATTTCGTCGTAGATCCTGCATGAAATTGTCCTCATTTGCGTGACGAATCCTTTGTTGTTGGCGCCTTCTGTGCCTGTAGAACTCGACATTGGTGGGAGGTGCGTGGCAAGACATGGAGTAAGTGAAGAGTGCGGAGCTTGGACTCAATCACTCTCTCCACGCCTGGTAATCTCCCGCATCAGCTTCTTTCCTCTTTGATCAACCTCAGGCTCTCCTCTTGTCTGGGCCGCTCAACGCACAATGGCAATACTTTCTCCTTTTTTCAAAATGGGGTTGTTACAGCTTCTTTCCTGATTTGTCGACCTCAGGCCGGGACTACGGCCACTTCTCTGTCCAGACCTTCAACGTAATTGATGGCTTCGCTTTTAGCCTTACAGGCATGTATGTAATTGTTTCACGCAAATTTTCTGCCTGGATTCATGGGCGGAAGTCTGCAGCGCCCAGTAACCAGCGAGACGACGTGGCTAGCTAACTCGGCTCGACCACAGCACTGGAGGGAATTCGGGAAAAACACATTTCGTAATCTCGCTGCCTGACAGGGCGTCATTTAGGATCCGCGCAGATCCGAGCAAAAACAGGTCAGCTATTTCGGGCTTGAGCACAGCATTTTCGGACATCGGCAGACGGGGCCGTGACCACAAAAAAAAGTTCGGACATCGCCCAAAAAGGCCTGAAATCAAGGCAGAAACCCAAGAGAAGCTCCCCAGATGTCTTAGAAACACTTTTAGCGTTCAATGCAAGGCTGAAATGACCGAGCGCCCGAAAGGGAATATATTGAATAATCAATATTACATCATTCTCTTTTTTCCATCAAGCCCACCGCCCTCCCGCAATGAGTGGACTCCCCGACGTCCTCAAGATCCCGGATGGGCCGGAAAAGCTCTCGATACCAGCGGGCGACCTCCCTGTCTCTGCTCTCATCAAATTGAAACTGCCGCCGCACCAACGGGGATCCTGGCCAGGCGTACTCCCGTGGCTCGGCAACAATCTGGCGGTTGGACCCAAAACTGCTCAGCGTAAACACCGAGGAGTCGTGGTGAGAGGAGGAACACGTCGTGAGAATCAACAACGGAAGCAAATTGGCCGATCACGTTAAAAATGGCGGTGTGTGAGAACACCGCGGCTTCCCCGATCAAGCGCGCTTGCGTGCGCGCGAAAATTCGATTTTTTGAGCTATTTCCCCCCAAATTTGTGACTTTTCCCGAACATTCGTACATCCTCTCAGTGACCTGTGACCAGGCCGAAAAGTTCGGACTTTTTGGGCCCTGTGACCCGTGACGTCCGAATTGAATGAAACTCTACAGTAGGTTAGATTTCAACTATTTAGTGATGTTATCTGGAGGTCTTCGTGCATGTGGGGCACCATATTCACGTATAAATCATGCAGCACAAAAATAATAGCGAAACTACGAGCGTATGAACGCAGTTCGAAGACCTTGGTTTGGGTGCGCAAGTCAATTTGTCGGGTGCACGTGACCCCGCACGAATGGTCAAGGTTGACTTGAGCACATTTTGTATGGCTTTGAGCTCAATTCCTTTGATCATTAGCCTGAAAAACTCATTCAATCCCCGATTCTCGAAGTATTGCAGGTATGTTCCTATTTTCCATGAACTGTGACCAAATTACCCCAGGTTGGTGGGGAACATCACCGATGTGCGGGGTTGAATCCTCCAGTAGGATTGTCCAGGACCATTCGGGGACGCGAGTAAAAATTTGGAAGGTCTCCCAATGTCTATAGATGTAGAATCCAGGCCATCTGCCAGTAATTGAACTAAACATCGTGGATAAGCTAGAGTGTTTCTTGCCATGGCACACCGTGTGTGCAGTATTCAAGCCTAGACGCTTGAACCAGAGTAAATGGACATAGTTTTAGTGCAATTAACTCAGAGAGTCACAAGTTATTTGTACGTGATTGTACATATGGTTAAATTCCACATTAGATACAAGTCAAACAAGTTGACTTGTTCGTGGGGGATTTCCACTACATGCCAGTTTGGTGCCCTCATGAGGAACGAAAATATAAGTTGTGATCCATTATAAATGCGAAACGAGGGAGGGGATCCCCACGGGCACCAGTGAATCATAACCATCCTCACGCCAACATACCCGATACAAAATGTTCTGTGGCCTCGCCTGCGGCGGGCAACATGGGCAGGAACGACATGAGCTGCCCCAATACTCTCTCGTCCCATGCTGAACTGACCCGGAACTCAAAGCAATTTCTACGGGCTCTGCTCACCGACCCCGGCGACGACGGCAGCGGCATCAACATCGTTGATGCAATCAAACGGTGCCGAGTGCGCCGTAGCACCGTCCTAGGGATCGCGAAGCAATGTACAGGACGGATGGGAGCTATCCTAGAGATCTTGAGATATTTCTGTATAGTGGGGAGAGTGAGTGTAAGCGAGCACAAGCACAAGTCAGCGCCCGCACAAGTCACGCAAGTCAGCCCAGCCAAATTCAAACTCCGCTTGGTGCGCAAGTCATTTTGCCAAGTCAATATGATATTCCTCATCTATCAGAGCTTCAATTAACAGCAGACATCACTAATGACAGGGGCGTCACTAATGGGGATATAGGCTTTAGATAGATAGACACGCTAATTTTATAAAGAGCGAGATTTGCTCTATGTATCTGGGGCTGAGATCTGAATTTAGATCCTTGCTGTGCAGTCCAGAGAGTGTGGAGTGGCTGTACAGTTTGAGCTTGGGAAAAAAAAGAAAAGTTAGAAATCTACAGCATCACATAATTTCGAGGATTTTGTGTTTTCCGAGATGGGAAAGGATTGGATCAAAAGACTTTGTGTGTAAGACATCCTCAAAGAGGTCAGACCTAGCTCTCAGAATTTTTCCCACGCTTGAACCGTACAGCCACTCCACACTCTCTGGACTGCACAGCAAGGATCTGAATTCAGATCTCAGCCCCAGATACATAGGGTCAAAGTCAGGTTAAATAACGTACACTAAGGGACATAAGTGCGTTCCAAAGCCGTATATACATATCATTTCGGCGACGTAGACGTCGGAGTAGTATGATCACGGGTTGACTTAGGGACGATGGTGGAAGGTAGAGGGATTTTAAACGGACTGCTGGGAGAATCTAACACATGCTATGGCCTCAGGCTGCTGTAGCAATTTATATAATTATTTTATGGTAGATGGAATCCTCTAGAGACTCGAGAGAGCCGGAGAGACTGACTGAACGCCGGGTGGGCCGGGGGTGGACGCAAGAGCATCAGGTGGTGGACAGACACGATGATGCGCCAACTTACAATAAGGTATTGTTACATCCGTGCATCCGGATCCCGGGATCACCCGACTCCCTTCCGGTTCCGGTTCACCGGAACCGTCCGGGCCGGTTTCGGACCGCCTCGGATGAACAGGTTTTTACGCAATGAAGGATTACTGAGCGTTTCCCGTTTATCCGTCTTCTTTCTTTTTGTCTCATACTTGACTTCTCTTCTTCATCCGCATTTGGGCATCCTCTTATTGTTACGCTCATGGTCACATTACCATTACCACATTTAGGATTACAATAACGGACTTTATTATATATACACTTTAGTTACGCCCTGTACTTCAGTTTGATTATTAACGTTGCTTGACTTCCTCTTGCTCTGAGTCGCTTTCCGGTTTACCTTCCGGTCTTCATCTATCGACTTCTTAGCTGCCGGCCCAGGTAGTACGCACACCCTTACCTTCTGTGGTGTCTGCGCTCCACTTACTTAATTTCCGAACGTTCCGGTCTCCCGGACCCGGTTCCGTTTCCGGTCCGGAACCTTCGGATTTTGTCCCTCTCACATCGGCTCGGTATATAACAGGTATTCATGATGTTGCTAAGACAGGCACAGCACAAGTGAGTGAGGGACTTCTGCTGCTTGCGGCGATGCATGCGGCAGTTCAGGCGTGACACAGCGGCAGTGTGACATGTTGCGGCAGTATTGCCGCATGCAGCGGCAATTTCAATTTTTGCAGCGGCAGTCAACGGCACTTGTAATGTCGAAATGTCACTTTCGCCCTGCCCCTGGCCGACTGTTATAAGGAATGGAAATTTGTATGGAATGCATGATCAATAACAAATTCATTTTGAGTTCCTTATGTCTGCCGCAAACTGATCAATCTCCATACTTACTCCATGATTGCCCCGCCACCGAGAGTTCACTTTTCGGCTTACAAAACGGGCTTGCGCCCGCGCCAACGGGCTTGTTCGGGCTTGGGCTTGGATTTGGGTGTAGATCAAAGCCCAAGCCCGGCAGATCGGCTTGCAAGCCCGTTTGTCGGCTTGGCAAGCCCGTTTGCTTGCTTAGCCGAGAAACGGGCTTGTGTATATTTCTCGTCCCCGTCGGACTAGTTTCTCAATCTGAGTGCATAGACTATGTGCAGTAAGTACATACTTCTAGGGTTTGCAATTCTTTATGGTATTTTGCTCACTGGTGCGATGATACGCTGTCACCGCCGTTGACGACACAGGGCAACATTGTTAATTCACTTCCAAACCACGGGCTTGGCCCACTCAGTGTAGTCTCATTGTCTTTATACATCCCTTGCAAGCAGAGGGTTTCTCACAACTCGAATTCCCGGTCTACTGGATCCACTTTTTCTGGGACATGTTAATATAAGTTATTGAAATGACTTAAAAATTATTCTATCATGCCAATGCCGACTCCTAATACATATTACAAACATCAGCGAGGCTCTACCATACTATCATGTAGAGATATCCTTGTGCTGTCTCCAAGCCATTTCAGCAGAGGAAACACGGACTTAACACAGAACATATTGCAGTTCCAAACTCTTTCTGAGCCATCTTTGAGCAGGAATACTCCAAGGCCGGTGTCCCATGATTTGGAGGCTGCTGGGGTGTAGGCAATAAATTCTTGAGTTGACAAACGCGCAAGCCCGACTGTGTGATGCCATAGTTGAACACAAGCTCGTTTGTCTGATGGCATCAGACAAACGGGCTTGGGCTTGATCTTGGCCGCGATAATGTTCATACCGAGAACGAGTGTCAGGAGCATAATTTACTACTCAAAATCGATGCTTTAGTTGACTCAAAGAGATCTGATACGGAATTTCAGTGCATAGGCTTGAAAATCTTGTTGATATTGACTGACAAGTTGAACACAAGCCCGTCTGTCTGATGCCATCAGACAAACGGGCTTGTGTTGTGCTTGAGGATTGTTGAGATGTTTTTTGAAGGGATCGTTGTATTTTTTCAATTGAAGTAATGCCTGTGGTCTTTTGTGTTGTGCTTTGGTATCAGTTTTGCAACAGAGCGACATTTTTGGCTTGCAAGCCCGTTTGATGGCTTGCCATGCCCGTTTGCTCGCGGCAGCCGCAATATGGAACGGGCTTGCGACATAATCTGGACCCTCAACTTGCTAGACTTGTGATTTTTAGCACAATTTTGCTTATTGTGGTCAAATTGGAGCAACAATTCATCGTTACGCGTGTTGAAAGGCTGGAAATGTGCAAACACGTGAATGAATAAATCACCCAAATATCCACAACACTCCACTGCCTTGTGTGTGTTCGGGGCTCGGACCACCATATATGGTCTTTTGCAATCCAGCACTCCGTGCTTCGAATCCTCTCCTCTGGTACTCCAAAATGAAACCAATACAACCACCACAACTCGTCCTCGTATCCCAAATCCAAATTCAAATCCAAAACAATCTCCGTGCGGCCTCGGGCCCAATCCGTTCCTTTCCGATTCAACCGTGCGACCTTGGGTCCAAAATAAGTTGTGGGACCTTGGGCCCAAGAAAATACGAGTGTGAGTTCAAAAGGGGGGGGGGGGGGGGGGGGTTCAGCTCCCCTTCTAGCTAATACAAGGCCAGCCTTTTATACCTAGGGAACAATGAAGGATACAGCAGTAAATAATAGTATGTGTTCGACAACGCACGGCAAACCAGTGTGCATTAAAACATGTTTCACCTAAGCTTCACCCTGCTTGACAACGGCCTCGAGTTGGTGCAACTCATCTAAAACTGGGGTTTCATGGGTTTTTCATGAACGCGCACATTCCCTGCTCTTCAGTGTGACATCCGGGCCGAGATCCCTGACAGACAGTTGCAATTTGCTTCGGAACTCGAGGTTGTCAGACTCAGTTCCCTGTTCTGGTTTAGATCTATCTTCACTTGGTGGAATGCACTTGGAAAATCGAATTTCTCGGTTGGTGCGGTGTTCGTTTTTTGTCCGAGTAATCTAAAACTGACCGAATCGGTGTGTAAGCTCTTGGCAGTTGAATCAGACTGAAATCGCCTCCTAATAGGTGTCCCAACCCAAAATTGAATTCGAGAAACCAACCTAACTATTCCGAGTAACCAATGAGGCACCCAGACCTGCCGTCACGATTGTTGATCAGGTTGAGCATCAACCGGTGCTGGGGTAGTTATCGTCACTGCTCACGGAACCAACAGCCTTGCGGTCTTTCAGATAGAGCATTTTCCGGCGCACCATATACTGTGATTATCCCCTAGATGAATCGACGGCTATCCCGCCTTTAGTTGCAGGCAACTTTGAAATAAAGTAGATCCATTGCGCTCACAGGTTCTCATAGCTATCTCAGTCTATCTTAGAGCATGCTGAGGTTATTAAATGATTTCTGGACGCATTTAACATCGTTTGGAGATGCTCCCGAGTCGAGTTTGGATTCAAGGCGAAGTGCTTGAGTCACATCCGACCAACAAGCAAACGGGCTTATTTTGTAAATGGACTTGGGCTTGGTTAAGCGGCCTGTGTCACATTGCGCAAGTCATTCTCCCCGGCGAACGGGCTTGTGCGCATTTGTTATGAATTTCACGGAGTCCTAGTGGGATAAGTATCAATAATTTGACTACGGTGTAGAGAGCCAGTGTAAGCGAGCATAAGCCCAAGCCCGTGCAAACCATTAAATCCCCGTCTTCGATATGCGGGGCAAGCCGACTGGTTTAGCCAAGCCCATCGGAAAGGTCTGTCGTAGCAATGATGCAATAATACCTGGAAGAATCCGTCCGTACGTTGCGTAATAATCTATGACCAAAAAAATCATGCTTTCGGCTGGTAACGTTGGAGGACCGAGGTAGATGGTTAATACGGAGATGATGGTAGTGGACAACAATGACGCAGTGGACACTAAGAATAAATACACTTGAATTGCTTACAGTGTAGGGGCTTGGTGTAAGCGAGCTCAAGTCAAGCCCAGCCACAAGTCAAGCCGTCCAAGCCCACACAGCCAAATTCAAACTCCGCTAAGCGGGGCAAGCCGTTTTGGCAAGCCCGTCGGCGAAGTCTGCCCCGCCACCCCGTGGGATAATTCCTCTTCGAGTTTGACGCCTCTGTCTCATCTTGACCATCTCATTTATTTCCTTGGCCCCTTTCGAAAAGACTAAACTCACGCCAAAAAGGTTCACGAGACCTAGGTGCAATGAGTAGAATTCATGGGCTAACGATCTAATATGTACTAAAATATGATTTGAACCTGGTCATGGAGGGGGGAACCGGCGCTTTCGTTTCCTAGAATAGTTGACGGTGGCGCCGTGAAAGATTGGTTGACTACGGAGCTGGGAAGCCGATTCAGACAGTTTTTCGGACTCCACTGATTCTGTGGCCGGTTCACGTTCAATAGTTGTGGGTTTGAGCTACGAATCCGATAGAGTACCAGGATTGGTAATAGGATGGAATGTAGGTGGGTAGTTTGGCTTGAAACCGACGGGCAAACAGTGTTTGAGATGAAAAGAGTTGGCGGGTCCCTGGCTGATTACAGCGGAACCTGAATGAAACTGCTCTGAATATCTCGGTATTTTCTGCAGCATGGACATCAAAGGTGGTACGAGTGTATAGAGCTGAAAGAGGGTTATCTAGCGCTATATAACAATCCAGGTCTAAACTCGAATTTACGATCTCCCCAACGAGGAGTAGCGAATCCAACCTGTATCTTGCCGGAGTCGTAGTCTAGGCGCCGCCGTCAGTTGTTGTCGTCTGCCTACAACAGGACGTACATGTGTAGAAGTTCTGGAATGACGATCAACACGGTGCGATAGACAGCAGTTCCTAGTACTCACCCTGAGGAAGACGTCACCCAACACCCAGAACGCTGCGAACAAATTTTGTCAGAATCGTATATGTATGGGACGAGAAACAGTGGGGCAGGGCGAAAGTGACATTTCGACATTGCAAGTGCCGCAGACTGCCGCTGCAAAGTTTCAAATTGCCGCTGCATGTGGCAATGCTGCCGCTGTGCGTCACACTGCCGCAGAGTCACGCAGTTATTGCCGCAAACTCATTGAATCACTGCCCACGGCTGTAATGGGTCCCCAAACCAACTACATTCGACAATAAATCAGTGAATACATCTGCTCGGTTCAAGGTGTCCCTTTACTTCTTTTGAATTCTACAGCTTAGCACCGGGGACGTTTAACTTCTACCCTGACTAACACTTAATCTAGGCAACAATTAACGCGACGACAAGGACGAAAAGAGAGGAGAACAGCCCTGGAAATGGATCCCGACTCGCGGATCCCGTGCAGTTGAATTCCAGAGCATCGTATCTGGATGAGTTGACCAAAATGAACCAACAGAGGACCGAAGGTCGAAACAAGTTTCATCAGCCTATATTGGGGGATTTCGCAGTCTTTGACCTTTCGGCGACTCACTTTGGACCCCCCTGACTCTCAACTTCATCCAAGGTATCCATAGTGGCCGAGATAAACCCCGATGAGTATGTGTTCATTCGGCAGCAATTTCCGTTTAACTCGGGCAAACTTGTGAATGAGAGGTTTTCGCTCAAACAATATGTATACGACCTCAATTCAAGTCATTCGCTTGCATAATCCCAAAAATATCCGAAGCATGTTGAGTAGCGGCAGCGAACGTTGCGGCGCAGTGGCTGTGTAATTGCCGCTGCACCCAGTACCGCAAGACGTGTTAGACTGAGTTTCGGGCCGGAATTTCAGATATCCGAGGCCTCTGAGAGCATGTGGTCAGTATATGATGGGTTGAACGAGCGTAGCATGCGTAGAGCTACAGATATTAAAAAGACAATTTTGGAACTGTTGAAAGATTGCCGCTGCATGCCGAAAAATTGCCGCTGCAGAGTGGCTGTGCTGCCGCAGACCGACCGTTTTGTTCACCGCGAGCGAAAGAAGTTCAAAGAACCCATTGTATCGATTTTAGATACTCGTTTCGGTTCAGGATCGAGGATCGGCACCGGCAATGAAAAGTGCCGTCCTTGTTGGCAAACACGGCACTTTCCCGGCTAATGTGCCGGGCTTGGGGCCAAAGTGCCGTGCATGCAGCGGAATGTACCGCCCTTGCAATGAATGTGCCGCAGGTGTTTTGTTGATCCCGTTCAGGATCGTATGCATTGATCTCTTGCGCGATTAATGTCAGAACTCATTTGAATCATGCTGGTGCTATCCAGCGCCGCCGACACCCTTTTAACGGCATCCGTAAGCTCGAATAAACTTCTAATGGGAGCTCTTCGCTCGCACAGGATATATCCGACGTCAATTGAAGTCGTTCCACTGCATAATCAGAAAATATCGAGTATCGGCAGCGAACATTGTCGCTTCAGTGGCTGTGTAATTGCCGCTGCACGAGGTGCCGTATAACTTGTGGGACTGAGGTTTGGCCCGGAATTAATGATATTCGAGGTCTCTGAGAGCATGTGGTCAGGATGTAAGAGGTCGGATGAGTGTAGCGTATGCAGAGCTAAAGATATTGAGGAGATCAATTTTGGAACCGTTGAAAGATTGCCGCTGCATGCCAAAACATTGCCGCTGCAGAGTGGCTGTGCTGCCGCAAACCGACCGTTTTGGTCACCGCGAGCGAAGGAACCAGTGGTATTAGTCTTGGACTCTCGTTTCGGTTCAAGATCGTGTGTATTGATCTCCTGCAAAATTATTGTCGGAACTGATTTGAACGATGTTGGTGCTGAGCAACGCCACCGCCGACGCGTTGACGGCTTCCGTGAGGTTAAAATATTTCCAGATCGTTCATGAAGTACTCAGACTAACGGGAGTTGATCTATAAAGCATCCGGTAGATCCCGTGGAGACTGAATCAAGAGTTGCTCTGCCTTGGCGCCGACGAAGAACTTCCTGTGTGAAGGCGGCGTTGCGGCGAGATCTGCCTTCTTGATGAGATCAGTGCGGCGGGAAGAAGATATGTGGGACAGAAATATGTGTTTCCCCAATTTTGAGCATTGCATTCCCGAGACCCGTTGAAGGCAACGGCGAAGGTGGTAGGAGTTGACGGGCCCAATGCTCCTCGCAGAGTGATCAACGACCATTCTCGTGGTGTGCCGACAGGAAGGCTCTGAGAGCATCGGAAATAAATCGAGTGCTCACTGTCTTGTCCAGCGAGCGGTTACTCCCCACCAAACTGCGCTGGCCAGATCCACGACTGCCGTTGCATGGTTGAATTATTGCCGCAGCAATGTCACATTGCCGCGGTATCACGCCAAGATTGCCGCAGACGACTTTGAGACTGCCGCAGACAATGAGCACGACTGCCGCAGCATGCATGAAGATTGCCGCAGTAAAGTCGAAAATTGCCGCTGCAATTCTTGAAAACTGCCGCTGCAAACATTTACTCGTGTTTGGTTGCCGCAGACTGCCGCTGCAAAGAAATTTATTTCATGTTTTTGACGGTCTCAACGCTTAATCTTCAGTGTTATTCCGTCGCCATTGTGTTTAGCATACACCTATCTATCGTGCTGCATACTCAGTTCGGTCGAATTTGGACTTCGAGGCGAGTTCAACATGTGCCGCAAATGTGCCTGCCGCTGACTGCCGCTGACATTGCCGCTGCATGCGGCAAAACCAATGCAGCGGCAGAATCCCTTTGCCCGAAACAGTGGTGCTTACAAATACCATCCATAGAAACCACCCCACCAACACAGTCGTTTCCTTGCAAGACTCTGCAGAGGGATGCCCCAGAAATTCTAAAATCCAGCCATTGAGCGAGGCTTCGAAAAACGAAGGTCGAAACAAACAAACACTGACCCCCTCATTGCATGTAACAGTGCGGAATTCTCCGGTGAACAGTGCACTGCTCACTCCGCCCAGAAACAGCTCAGATCCAGTATCCGCCAGCTTGATTGAAAAGATCGGATCCTCCACAACCCCTTCAATAAGCAAAGTCGCGAAGAGTGGTTCATGTACAAATGACGAGAGACTTTAAAAAGCCAGGCCCACCACGCCATCGGGACGGAAATTACCTGCTTCAAACTCTACAGGGCAGTGGTTCGAGGCACCTGGATGAAATTTTGTTATAGTATTTATTTACAAGGACGGGGGTGGAATACAAACCAAGAGCTTGTTTTAGTGAAGTCGTGAGTCCTGCAACTGTGACAATGTCCGTGAAAATGAATCCGGTGACATTCCTTTCGCGAGGGAGGACGAAATCTGGAAGAAAGGCTCTCAACAGAGATTGGATTCAATTACGCGGAACAGACGTACGTTGAGTAGTGTTCACAGCAGTCGAACTGAGACAAACTTCGAATTATTATCATGTACGAGGTTCGCAGATCGTATGCGTACCTAGCACCGGGATTGTATAGTGTATGGCCATTGCAGGTGACATCACATCCCACAGCAGGGAGGAGCGTATCACTGCTGCCTACATCCATTGTTGAAGACGGATTGGAACAGGAGCAGTGATGCGATGCAAACCTGTATCGAATTGAACTAGAAGATACAAAATTTGGTGAATTTACATTTTTCCAGAACGCCAAGACAGTTATTTCACCTGTGAAGGATTCGGAGGGGTGCCGACGGTTATGCTCCCAAACCAAAGGTCGTCTCGGAAATTTGTCAGCGGTTCAGCACCGGTTGCCCTCTTGGATATCGGCGTGAGCTTCTCAGGAGCAGGATGTTTGGTTGTGGCAGTAAACGCTCCCTGAATCCCGGTGAGGGCAGGATGTGTGTTCCCGGTGCTCTTCTCGATCGCTGCAAGGCCGGTCTGGATTTTCCTAGATAGAAGAACTCAGTCGTGAACGAAGCGGAGATTCATACACACTTTTTGGTTCTGGCTATCTGCATCTTGAGCCCATTTATATTGTCCAACGCGCCATCTCGCATCATCGAAGCCAAAATGTCATTGCGTTTGGAGAGTGGAATTTTTGGCATCGCAACAGCGTAGACGACCTGATAAAACAGTAAAAATGCTTTGAGAGGAACCATTGTAGCCGCCCTGCGGATGCACACGCACGACAGCGAGATGATATAGCGTATGAGTGGGAACGTAGACCCCGGGCACCGATCAGTCGTTCGATTAGTTTGTCCCACCATCTTACGCTTGAGAAGGAAAGAGTCCGCTGTGAATTCGACAACGACTGGCTGGGCGCTTGTATTTGATTTCGTATTTGACTTGCTCTTCACATTGAATATGTTGTTGGGAATACCATCTTGAATGTGCGGCTTGTTTCCAATATCGGTGCCCTACCAGTCGACCAAGAATTGGATGGGTGGATAGACGCAACGAGGATTGGCGGCCCGAGCTGATAGAATCTATACCACGATGGGATTTGCGAAACATCGTGTGCGTCGTCGGAGCCGAATGCCGTTAGGTGTAGGATTTCAATGCTATCTGGAGAGTCTTGGCAGCATCCTATCTTCACGAGAACAACACGAGAACAGACCTGGATTGATATTCCGTGGTTTTTCCGTACACGGCTGCAACGGCAACCCAGCAGTGAGGCCCTAAAATTAGTTTCTGACAGAAAAAATCAACCAATTGTGTGGTCCGAGGAAGAAATCCGCGCTTCTCATTTGCGTCTATGATTTCTAGGGAACGGTAGGGAACGGTTCCGGCCTGACATTGGTAGACGGAGATAGACTGAGACTTCTCTGCTTCTCACTCCGGAACACCGCATGCTTCTCTGCTTCTCACTCAGGAACACCGCATGCCTCGGGTTTAAAGGGAGTTTACACCAGGCTAATCATCGAGTAAGCAAAGTTACTCCGATGTCCTTTTACAACTCCCGCACACGCTCTTGCCTCTAAGGTTGTAAACCCTCTATGGTTGTAAAAGAGTACGCTCCGCAGCAGTGAGCACTCCCATTTCCTCGCACTTACCTCGGGATTTTCTGACGCGCTTGAAGCGAGCTCGCTTCAGGTCATCGGATCCCCACGCATCACATTTATCTGGCTTGCGCGGGGATATGCCTCTTTTCCTCATCTCACTGCCTCGCCAGGTATGCGATCTTTGGATTATTTCTGGCTTTTTATCTCACTGTCTTACCAAAGTATAGATCGGTCAATATTTTTCTTGTTACCCACCCGCAGATCGCTTTACACACGTCGCACTGATATATTCCCATCCCTAGTTCACGCAGTTACTGCCATCCGGACACGGCATATAGACACTGGGCCGCTTCTCCCCCCGGGAGAGCGGTTGATTTGGCTAAACATTCCTCTCCCTCTCCCAAATATCGAAGCGGTGCTCGAGACAATTGGTTTGCTGCGATGTCTACACACCATTCGCTGATTCCGTTCCACGTCTGTGTCGAAGGTTGATTAACCGTTCTATTAACCTATTCGTTGGAGACTGTTTGGTGACATCCCCATTCGATCTTGCCCTATTTCCCTTTCGGTCATGTCGAGATTCACAATGGACCGAATTGACACCAAAAACACTGCCCCGATACATCCATATCAGGAGCTTTCATTGAGTGTCGAATAGCCTTTGTGTCTCTTCAAGACTTCGGCACAGCCCTGCCGCTTCTGTAGTACGCAATTCACGGCAAACTTATTTAATATTAGCAACCGGCCAGAACTAAATTGTGATTGGAGTAGTCGTCTACAAATAATCATGGGAAACAACACTGATCGAATTAGGTAGGCTCGGGGCCGAGTGTGACGGAGAGCAAGCGGCTAGTTCCGGCACACGGGTTGTTGGGTGGTCGGTCCAACGGAGTGACTGGCGTAATGATAGTATTGACCAAAGGTATCTATCGTACGGCTAACTACTTTATATACTACGGATCAGTGGCTATACAATACATGTGAAAAGGTGAGTGAAAGAGCGGGGCCGCGGGAGCGAAACAGATCGTCAGGAGCGTGAGGTAAAGTCAAGAAAGAAATGATAAATAATACTCCGGGGATGAACATTGAGCTCGCCTCGGACTCGAGCGCGTACCTCCGCTACCAGGCTGCAATCTAGGGTGACCATCTCGACGTGCCTCGAGTCGCTCTGCATCGGATTACACACTCATACCGTCCCAGACCTGTCTGTATGCTTCTAACTGCTTCGAGTTCATCAACTGGGATCCGAGGCTAAATCGAGAAATCATTTCTTCGAGTGCGGCGAGTTTATCCTCCGACTCAGGGACGACCTCTCATGGCGCGGGACCGCCGCGGCTGCGACGCTCTTCGATTTGAACGGCAACCCCAAACCCGCCGCCTACGAGATCGCCGCGCGCCTTCAGAATTATGTGAGCATATTCTCAACATTTGAAATATACCTGCATCATACTTACAATATATGAGGCGGCCGGAAACGTAGAACCTTGCTCTACGTCGTCTGGTACCAGTGTTTGCACTATTGCTGGAACCGGTACGACTACTACCACCGGGCCAACTACATAAAGCAGCTCCTCGAGTTCCACTACGACCTCGTCCTCGACCACGACCGCACCCGGACCGGGCCAGACGCACTGGGGACAGCGTGGAGGTAAATGTCTTACTTTTTTCCCCCACTGGTATGAAGTAACTCATATTTCTCCTAGGAACCGCATGGACGGGACCTACCACCTGCCAGGTAAGCCGATTAGCTCTTGTTAACTGAATAATAAACTCACCTGTGTCCCAGTCTCCATTCACATGTACGGCAGTAAGCCCGCCTTACTACTACCAGGTGAGTTGCATTCGTCATCCGTTCTCATGAAATTCAATTGTTTTCGGTGCCTGTAAGATCGCATGGCGTTGTTTATACTGTACACACTAGTTCCGGCGCATGACTGGCTCCTTTTGGGTTTCTGTAATTCTCGTGACAAAAAATGAAGTAGTGACGAGTTCAATTGTGTGATCGGGTAGAATGTCCTGTAACAACTGCGCGAGAGGGATGGGATCGGACGGACGGGACGCTGGCGGCACCGTTTCAACCGGCCGTCTCCCAGGAAATTTATGGGTGGGTTTGACGCCTCGTTATTGGTGGTTCACAATAAGTGGTTAGTGTCCTATTTCTGCTGGATTGCCGCCCCGTTTAGAGGGTTGAAACGGTGGCTATGTCCCTGGCTATGCCTCTGGCTATGTCCACGGTAGCTATATCCATCCGTTTTGAACCTCTACACGAGGCGGCAAACTAGTAGGTCACCCAAAAAGATGGGAGACCACCCACAGCGCTGGCTCCTCAATTAAATAGGCATTTTAGGTAACTACACTTTTTTAAGTATTGAGAAACACATAATACGGCCCAAAACTCAATTAAATACATCTGATTTAGGAGTTAACAAAATCTAATGCCATATGTGTTACTATACTTAGAAAAGCGTAGCTAACTAAAATGCCCACCTAACTCATTAGCAGCCAATCAGAGTGCCGGGTTGTGAGTTTAGTGGGCATTTTAGTTAGCTATGCTTTTCTAAGTATAGTAATACATATTCTATCACATTTTTTCTAACTCCTAAATCAGATGTATTAAATTGAGTTTTGGGCCGTATTATGTGTTTCTCAACACTTAAAAATGCGTAACTAAAATGCCTATTTAATTGAGGAGCCAGCGCTGTGACCCATAAAGATTGCACTCGCCGCGGGCACCCCGCCCCCGTGGGTTCCCAAAAAGGAAATTGGAGGGCGCATCAGCGGGCGGGATGCTTGGCGGAAAAATCTTAAAATATTTGGCGAGCTGTGGGCATGTGAGAAGCCCTCGCCCACGAGTTTTCAGGCGCGCCCGAGCAGGGCGCGCCGTGAAATCAGCGGTTTCGGACCTTGATCCTGCTGTAGCGTCGGATCTGCCTTAAAAAATTTCTCTTTTTTTGGACAGCCGCTCTTCTGCGTTCGACGCGCGGGTCACCCAAAAGAATTAGAGGGCACCCCTAAAAATTGCTCTCGCAAAGTATTTGGCGAGCTGCGGGCATGTCAGAAGGCCGCGACCACAACTTTCGAGGATGCTCAGAGGTTGGCGCACCGTGAAGTCAGCGGTTTCGGACCTTGCTCCCGCCGTAGCGTCGGATCTGTCTTAATTTCTTTTTTGTTTTTGGACAGGCGGTCTCCTGCATTCGACGCGCGGGGCACCCAAAAAAATTAGACGGCAACCACAAAAAGTGCTCGCAACGGCGAACCCACACACAAAGGGACTGATATCTGAGTGATGGGATCAAAAAGAAATATTTTGATGGGGTCATAAATCCCGGATTCCTGGCACCGAGGTCACCCAAAAAAATTGGAGGCCACCCATAAAAACCCGCGGAGCCGGCCCATTCCAGGGGTGGAATGGGCAAAGGCAATAGGTAGGTAACCAATCTCCAATCGACATTCGGGCCGGAATATTTCAATGGCGACGTGTGCAATAGCTGCGATGGCACTAACTCTTTGACGGTTTTCAACATGTCACACCATATTTGCCTATGATCAAAGTCTATGGTCCATATAGTGTGCAAAAAGCCGCAAACACGGCCGAAACTCTCCCCGTACCCCACAGGGAGCTTATCCTATTAACCACAAGCGAAACGAGCGTGGTTCGATCTACGTGTTATAGTTATGCAAAGGGACCCAACGTAGCCTATCCTCGGAGCTCGACGACCCTGTGACAACAAAAAAAAATTAACTAACCTCACGAACCGCCGCGGTTTCTGAACATAGCAGCCCGGGCAGAGCATTAAAAAATTCAGCATCCACCATAGCTTGCGCGCCTTCAGGAGATTTCGCGATACAATGCAGGGCTTTAAGCACGTTCGCACTCCCAGGATTGTCTTCTGCGCCTCTACGGAACTGTCAGCCTCGCACGGGGAGTGGATGGAATGGAATCAAACTGGTCGCAGCATAGAGACGCGATCAGCGGGCCTGGAAATCCCTCCGCTTCATGAAAATCGTCAATGAGATCAACGCATATCCTCTGTTGAATTTTGATCCCGGAAGAGTTTCAATCTATCCATGGCAGCGATGATGTGGAGGAGACCAGGCTGACTGGGCAAAGAAACCAATCGGGGAAAGAGGTAAAGTGAGGAAATGTCGATGGCGGAGCCATCTTTCAAGTCCGCTCAAGTTTTCAGGCAGTGTCATCAGATGAATGGAGCCTGCCTCGGGGGGTCGCCAACTCTGGCTGCACGACGCAGCATGTGGCACTGAAATCGGATTTGTCGACGGAGGCGATGGAGAGCGAGTGGGGGGATTATCGGGATATGCGGACAGGAAAGGATCGCAAATTACGGAACCAAGGCGCACCCGAAATCGCGAGCGCCAACTTACAACTGAACAACCCGGTGATTTTTTTTTTACCGGCCGAAATGAACTAAAGAAAATGCGTGAACATCTGACAAATGCACTTAGAGGGTCACTGATCACAGTGGCCGAACTTAGGTTCGAAATGGTACAGTATGTTTGGAGGTACTAGCGGTCCGAGATGTTCCGGCTGATCCCGGGAGGCCCCGGGCTCAGTGTGAAAGCCGGCGGCACGGGCTCTTGAACGCAACTACATACATCGTCCCAGCGGAACGGATCTCCACAATTGCGCTTTCGCCTCCCAGGGTATAGACCGGGGTCCTTATTTGGTCTGCGTCCGCGTCCCAGCCGTCCCAGGTGTCTTGGCGAGTGCTGCCGTTGTAGGGCTTCAACCCGTCCCCGTTCTTGACGGGTCGACGGACGGGATGGACGGGTTTAAATCCGCCCGTCCTGAGCTCGACCTCTGGACCTAGACGGGACGGGTGCGGGACGAGTTGACCCGTCGACGGGGTACCCGTCCCCGCCCGTTTGACGGCTTGGACGGGTTTACCCGGAAATGACGCAAGTTTTGGCAATATCGCTCGAATCTGGTTGAATCTGGAGTGAAATCTGTATTCCCCATGAAGACTCCACATTAACTCACCGCTTGGGGCGAAAGCAAGGTGATTGATAGGATTGATGCGATCAATGTTGCGCGCTTTGACCATCCAGACCTATCCAGACGATCTCAACCGCTGTTCTTCGTCGAGTGGAGGCTACAAAAATCACTGGAGGACTGAACAACTTGAGTTGAGTTCTTAGTACCTCCACACTATTTTATTTACTGACGCCAGTATGATGCCACCAGAATGCCTCATCGAACCCGTCGAAACGGCCGTCACGGGCGGGACGGGCGGGACCCGTCCCGTCTACTCTGTTGGAATCAACCCGACGGGACGAGTTAAGCCGTCCCGTCGAAAAAGACGGCCGTCCCGTTTAACGGGCGGGTTGAAGCCCTATGCCGTTGCGGCGCCGGTTGCTTTTGTAATCCAAGAGATGCTCAACAAGAGTGCGGTGAGGTTCTCCGCCTTCGGTTGAAATAATGCTAGGTTGAGCCTGGCGCTTGTTCAGCGGCGGTTGTGGGAATTCAACCCGGCTTCTCAGCAGTTTATGCGGTGATATTCCATCGAGGTGGGCTGATGTTCCCATGAGCGGAGTTTAAAAGGCTTCAGACAGACGCACGCGATTTTATAAAGAGTTAGAAGCCAAGTACACGTCCGACCCCCACCTCTTTGATCGCTCCATGGCCATGGAGGTCGACAGGCGCTACATTGCGTTGACGATGGTAGCCGCGGTCCTCATCATGCTATACACGATCTATACGCTGGGATACACCCCGCGGACTTCACTCCAGCCAGAATTCGTGCACCCCGACGCAGCACCTGCACCGCCCGTCTCGCACGACCGCCCATCCTACACCGCCGCCGTAGTCTACCTGGCCTCGGTGCTGCCGGGTCCCCGCTCCCCGACGCTGCTGTTCAAGTCGCTGTCCCTGATGCACAAGAATATACCGTGGCGCTACCAGTGGCCCGTGCTCATCTTCCACGCCGGCGCGTACGACACGCGAGAGAGGAGAGACGAGTTTGGCACGCTTCTGAGGCACGTCACCGGCACGCAAGGGCTGACAGTGGAGGAAACGGAGCAGCTCATGCGCCGCCTCGAGTTTGTCAGCGCGCACCACGAGCTGCCGGAGGGCGTCCCCACCGACGGGGCCAAGGACGACCCGGTGTTTAGTCATGAATGGCCGGGTACGCAGTGACCACCGCACACCCCCGCCTGCACTGAAGGTACACAGCGTACCACCACATGTGCGCATTCTATGCGTACAAAATCCTATCGCACCCGCGCATCACGTCCCTCACGTACTTCCTGCGCCTGGACGACGACTCGTCGATTCTACCCCCGGGGACGTGCATCGACCCCTTCGAGTACATGCAGGCGCACAACCTCTCGTACGCATACCGCGAGAAGATCGACGACGCCGGCTGGGTGACGCGCGGGATGTGGCCGTTCGTGAGCAACTACGCGCGGCGGCACGTCGGCGTCGATGAGCGCATGGCGCGCAACGGATGGGGATGGGTCACCGGGCGCGCGTGGCCCGGCGGGATGGAATACGGGGAGGACCAGAACTTCCCGTCGTACAGGACAAATTTTGATCTCATCAAGGTCCCGCGGTTCCTCGCGCCCGATGTGCGCGCGTTCAACGAGGAGCTCGTCAGCGACCCGATGCGGTTCTATTGGTATCGGTGGGGTGCGTGTCCTTTGCTTTCTTTTGTTCTCCGCCGCGTGTTGGCTCACTCGCCCCGCTACAGGCGACGCGCCCGTACGCCGCGCACAAGTGGATATGTTCCTCGAGCATGCGACGGAGGTGCACCGCATGTGCGAGATCCCGTACGACCACAAGGGCGAGATTTTCGGCGGGGAATGCGAGTGCACGCCGTTGCCGTCGCTGGGCTAGGAGGGCACCGATGTGGTAACTGAGCGGACAAAGGAATGTCCGATCATATTTAAGATGGAAACGATTCTGGCGTTGGATTCTCCTACACGCACTCGTCGCGCATTAAACGCATTCTGTCGCGCACAATATCCCCACTAGGTTGCCGCCCCGTTTAGAGGTCAAATGGTGGTTATTTCCCTCAGGGCTATTTCCATGGTGGCTATGTACATCCGTTTTGACCCTCGAAACGGGGCGGCAAACTTGTAGGCCACCGTACGTCAGCAATTCGAGCGCATAGCTGGTGCATTGCGTTCGCGGATCTTCCTCCTCCGAATTCGCCTTCGCCGAGTTCGAGGCACGCTTTTCGCTGGAACTCGTCGTCGTCGGCGGGCCAGCGGGTGTATCTGCTCTCGGTCTCAGTTTGCGACTGCTGGGGGGAGGAGGGGGCCTTTTCCCCGCCTTCTTTGGAGGCGGAGGTGCGGTTGGAGGAGAGGCTACTTGAGTCGAGCTGGAGGACGTTGGAGTGACTGTTCATAACTGCATCAGAACGGCAGGATCACAAGGATATCTGTGCCCACCAGGGACAAACTTGAACTCCCAGAATGCGATGAGCTCCATCCAATGAAAGGCACGGAGCTTGCCTGGCACGCCGTCGGCAAGGTTGTCGGCGCTGGTGCGGGCACCGAGGGCTAACACGGCTTTCCAAATACTGACCACGTCGGGCCTCCGCTCCGCATCAGACCCGAGGACACTGGTCGGGTCATCGCGACAATTGAATTTTAGCTTGTTTCCCGATACAGTAATTAGCCAGTTCGACGAACGGCTGATACAGTTCGGCTTCGCGCTTGTACACGTCCCACTGGTTGTACTTGGGCAAATATTTCTGGAATTTGGAATCATTCTCCATTCTGCTGGTGTCCTGGTCGTTGTTAATGCGTAAAATCCATTCGAAAAACTGCGTCACGGTGATCGTCCTTTCATGAGTAAGATCTTCATGGAGATACGGTGCGTAGTCCTTCTAAGTGTGCTCGGAGGCGTAAGTATGGTGGCTTCCCGAACCCTTGCTTTGGGGAGGTTTAGGGTCACAATAGCAAAGCTCGATGCCATAAGCATTATCCCCCGCAAACGCTTTCGTACGTTCTCTGCGGACGACGAGAAGGAGAATTCTGCGGACGCCGCAGTCGATGAAGCTGGGCTTCGACGTGGCAAGCGCATTCACACCTAGGTCTAGAGGTATCTGAATTTTTGCATGTAATCTCTTGCCACACACAGGAATTGAAAGGCGGACAGTGCAGCAGTTTTAATTGACATTTTCATTGTATGATCAATCTCCAGGACAATTAAATGGTCCCAACTGCGCCTCGTCCGGCGTCACGCGTTCCAGCCGACGCCACTCGAGTTGAGGTTGCATTGAGCCCGCACGGAAAAGACGCGCGCGTGGTCCAAGACCATTTTGTGCTGCGTCGCGGCGCCCGGTGCTCCGATGGCCTCGAAGGAGACGCGCACGAGCCCAGCGTCGCGCCGTAGAAGGACCTGGCGAGGCTGAGTCCGCTGAGGGCGGCGGCATTGGCAGAAAATTGAGATTTGGGACTTGGAACCGCCAGTATCTTGAAATGGGCATGTAGCGGCTACGAACCCTACAACAGTAAAATGAGTCGATTACGAAATAGAGAGATGGCGCACGGATGGATTTTCAATGTAACAGCAGCTTCGCAAAGACGCGGAGCACGACTTACGCCGGCGGAAGCAGCAGTCGAAAATAAAATCGGAACAGGGCTATCCTAGGAGTGCAAATGGCATATAGCCAGCTGGTACCTCAGTTTTTGCTGAACATAATGATTCGTCATTCGGAGGAATTGAATTGCATGTGCTTGCCCTTGTAAGGCGTACCTGCTGAGTGGGAATCCGACGACGGTGGTGAATTAGAATGGAAGCTTCAACACGGTCATATAAAATCAGCCTGCGGCATAAATAAGAAATGATATGACCCCAATCGATGATGCACAACTTGCCAGTTCATAATACGACGATAAGATCACTGCGACATCCAGCGGGGAAAATAACGCCCGCTCAGGCGATCCCACGCGTTCAAGCCAGCGCGGCGCCGGAACTCCAACTGGAGTCAGACTAAACGACACTGGCTTGCTTGCATGCTGCCCGTACGGGAGAAGGTTAAGGCAATGAATGAAAAAAATCACCCAGGACGACGGAGACTGGACCAAAGGGTGTCGTAGACGCGAAGGTGAAGGAAATGCCGCTGAGATATTCTTCTGAAGAACAGAGGAAGGCGGGGGAATGGAAAGATGAAAGTGGCGGTGGAAGGAACGAACGCGGAGCGGAACGTGGCGTGGCAGACGGCTAATCCAAATCGGACATGTGTTGGCGCGCAGAGTTTAATTAGATCAAGTACATCATAGTCTCACCCTATTTGATTGGTTGGAGCGGTGCGCCGCGAGGAAATCAACGGAGACGGTGGAAAGTACATGGAGGGTAAAAGGGGGGAGTTTCGAACCTACATTCAGAGGGTTAAGCGTGCTTGGACTGCGAGAAGCGGTCCAGACAAAATGCGAGGGAAAATTGGGGAAAATTGGAAATAAAATCATTGCGGGCGTATCTGCTATGTCGGAGGGTGGGATGCGCAGCGCTCCCCCATTCTTGGGGTCAAGAAATCTGAATCTGGACTCGTTTGGGCAGTGCGAGCGGCAGGTGGGTCGGTGCATATTAAGCCGGAAACGAGTCGGGAGATGTCGAGCGAAAGGGGCGGGGGAATCGGGCGTCGGGGCATCTTTCGATGAGGGGGAACTGCCGTGGACTCAACCGTAGCGTAGATAGAGGATGCAAGTGATTCCTGGCGTTGTGGTAGGGTATTAGTACCGAAAAAAACGAAAGAATTATTGTGACGCACCTTGACACCTCGGCGGCTCCAAACGACGACGCAGGGTCACTAGAGTACTCTTCCCCAACCCGATCCATCGATTTGAATGACAAAAAACGCATTGCAGGTGCCAGCGGATCGAAAATGGGCGGTCCGTAACTGGGGCCGGTTCTGGAGCCGTGCGGGGGCCTCGGGGTATCGAATTTTGGGTCGTAATGTATGTAGTAGGTTTGACCCGGGGCGACAGTCGATACGATTGGGTGACAGCGCAGCGCAGGAGCTCGGAAACAGGCGAAAGAGCAAAAGTGTACAATGTGAATTACTCACGGATTTGGGGATCTGCAGAAGATTGGGGAGATCAGCAGGAGGGAGTACGTTTACGACGATGACGCAGGTACTTTTGAGGGCTATCCGAGACGGCGGTGAAGTGTGAAGCACAGTTATGGGCGGGGATGGTGGGTATTGTGATGGGGAAGTCCAGGGAGCCCAGGTGCGTGTGATAGAAAGCCCAGAGGATGAGGACTGGGGGGTAGACTGTGGGTATCAAATGCCAGGAGTTACAGAGAAGAGCAGTGGACGGCGGAGGCCGAGTCGGGGAGCGTCGTCGACGTGGGAGTGAAGAAAATGGCGCTGCTGCCAAAGACGCGCAATCAGACGCCGCAGCGAGTGGGTCTCCAAAGCCGCGTAGCCGCGTTAGCACTCAATGCGTGGACCATAATCAAAGCCATAACAGAATCTACGATGAGGCCTAGAACTTGAACGATTGCGAGACCTGCAACAGTACAACGCCGCCGCGTTTAGGAACAACTTGGCAGGAGGCGGTGGCAGATGTTCCATACAACAGCGGCGAGCGCAGGGATGTTCCCGCAGCGCAGCGGGAACGGTGTTTTGGGAATTTTTTGAAGTGAATTTTTTTGGGAATTAATTCCGTTCCCGCAGCGCGGCGGGAACGGTTTTGGGGAAGATTTTTTTTGGGGGGCGGGGGCGTTCCCGCAGTGCGGCGGGAACGGTTTTTGAAGAAATTTTTGAGGTGAATTGTTTGGAAATTGATTCCGTTTCCGCAGCACGGCGGGAACGGCTGTGTTGCAGAACATGAATTTTTGATAATGAGAGTCAAGCTGGCGCGGAATAGTCCTAGGGCACCAAGGCCTGAAGTCACGGTATCCGAAAGCGCGAGAATAGGAAGTTTATGCCCGAGGAACCACAGCTTTCATAGCCAAAAGCGAGGCCCCGAAAATGACGCTTTTTATGCCCGATGAATGACGGCTTCCAATAGGCTGAGATATGAGTGGGGTTGCGAAGTGCGTGACAGGCCCAGGGCATTTAGGCGAGCAGACCCACCACTTTCGAGAGTATGAATGTAAATACAAAGGCGGCTTGGAGTGGTGAGGTGTCTCGAGTGTCGATAGAGCACGGAGTGTGAATGAGAGTGTGACATGAGCGTAGAGGCATCTCGGGGTTCGATAGTGTGAATGTGACATGAGCACAGGACCTTTTCGGCTTTCGATAGCACGAGGGGGGCGTAAATACGAGGGCAGAACTCAGCTTCAGAGAGCACAAAGGGTAGGAGTACGAGCGCAAAATAAGCGCGGGAGTATGCCGGTTTCAGTAGCGCGAGAGCGAGGCTACGAGTGCGACGTTAGCGCAGAAGCACCTCGGCTTTCGATGGCGCGAGGGTTGGGGCTCAACTGCGAGTGCAACATGAGCGCAAGTGTGATTGCAACATGAGCGCGAGAGGACCTCGGCTTTCGATACCGCGAGGGTTTGAGTGCGAGTATGAGTACGACATGAGCGCGAGAGCACGGCTTTTGATAGCACGAGGGTTTGAGTTCGAGTGTGATTTAATTGCGACATGAACGCGATTGCGATAGCGACATGAGCACGAGAGGAGCTCGGTTTTCAACAGCGCGAGGATTTGAGTGCGAGTATGAGTGCGAGTATGAGTGCGACATGAGCGCGAGAGTACCCCGGCTTTTGATAGCGCGAGGGTTAGAGTGAGAGTGTGGTTGCGGCATGAGCGTGAGTGCGATTGCGACATGAGCGCGGGAAGACCTCGGCTTTCGATAGCACGGAGGTGAAGTGCAGGACATGAGGGCGCGAGCGCCTCGGATTTTGATAGCGCAAGAGTGGAAATTTTGGAGATAGGAGTATGAGGGCGGGGGATCTTGTCGGAAGGAACTTACCTGAGGTCGCCCAACTAGTCTTGTCAAGGCTGCCTAAAGTCCGAGTGGAAGTGCAGGAGAGCTCGAGTGAAAGTATGCATGCGAGGTATGCAGATTGAGATAGGAGGCAGACTGAGATAGTGTCTGCTGCCAATGGGTGAATGAGGACAAGGAGAAACTGAAAGAATTCATCGGGAAGTCTTTTCGAATGAAAAGGCGACTCGAATGGCAGGCTCGAAGCTGCCGTGCGAGATCTGTAGCGGAGTGTAGTCGTGACATGGTGGTCGGGAAGAGGAAAAGCCCGGTCACATGTCACTACGCCGTCACAAGACAATACACCTCCTTCCGCAAGCTACACCAGGTGCGCCTAATTGCGAAAGGGTGCGATACTACGAGCCCGGGGTTTATCCTCCCTCCAGGGTACATGGGCGTCAGAAGGAACGGGCACTGCAAACTAACCACAATCAACCCGGACAAATGAGACGTACCAGTATACCAAGGGTTCTTCGGCATGACATGATCTCGGTCAGCGAACGCGGAGATGCGAGCTCTATTATTGCGGGGGGAGGTGCTATTCAGGCGTTCGATGCTGTCTGGCATGACGACCTTTCGAAGCGCGGCCGCCTGTTTCCTCGCCGCATCCCGCTCTGTCTCCAGCACCGCCCTGTCCCATTTGAGGCTCTTGCGCTCCCAATCGCTCGACGCTCGCAATTTCGCGAAGGTTGCCCTCAGTTCTGCAGATTCCCGCTCCATCGCTGCGAAGGCGACCTTTATGCGCGCAAGCTGCCGCACTCAATGCAGCGATCGCGCGGAGCACAGTGGTTTTCTGCACCAAGGCCGCGATATCGGCGATCGCCGCGCAGCGCCTGGGATTGCGCGTCAGCCGCGGCCTGGGGGATCATAGGAGGGTCTGCAATCCCGAGAGTCACGGTGGGAGCAAGCTGGGGCTATTCACGGACCAGAGCGGCGGCTGCGTATCGAGCTTCGGGGCCGGCTGCAGTAACGACATGCGTTCTCATTTCCTCGGACATTTCGGCTTAAATGCGGAGGAAGAGGTCATGGAATTAGGTGCGTTAATCTGCTGTGAGGTTCGCTAGCTCGGTGGGCAGACAGTCAACCGAAGAAGAGACCATTGAAGAGAGGAGAGAGAGACGTAGGCCTGGTGTGCTGTTGAGTCCGGGAACGCCGCATGGGCAGTCAGAATGCATTCATATTTGACTTTCACGGTGCGTGGCGAAATATCAGGAGACGAGAGGAAGCCAAGGAGTGGTGGGATTCCAAGCAAAATCCAAGACACGGATGTGTGTCACCAGACAGGTTGTTCCGTGGCATGTCCAGTCAAAGAGGGAGGAAGCAGTAGGCTCGTCCTAGACTCCGAAAGGCCCCCCTCGCCGCGAATCTCGCGGTTGGTGAAGATAAAGTACGGTATTGCGTGACTAGTGATGGCCGGGTCGGGCTTCAAGCCCAAGCCCAGGCTTGGGTCGGGCTTTCAAGCCCGACCCAGGCCCGACCCGAGGTAGGGCTCAAGTCGGGCTCAGGGTCGGGCTTGAGATTTTGGTAGGCCCGCGACCCGGGCTCAGGCCCGGGCTTTATCCTATTTCTTTTTGCTCGAGCCTGGCTGAGATTTGAGAATTCAATTTTCGAAGTAAGGTGCGGTACTAGTCTCGGACCATCTTCTCATGACATCACAATTTGGGAACCCTGTCATGCATGCCATGAGAGTCTGGGCCTATCCCAGCCGAATAGCCGTACCATTGCGCTATCAAATTTGATCGGATTCCCGGCTTCTTCCGCATCTCTGCTTTCAACCATCGTGAGGTGTGAATCGCCGGGTTTGGGGGAGAAATGATGTACTATAGTCACATAAACTGGTTCTTCCCCTTCGAAACTGGACCAAGAGAGAAACGATGCATAAATATGCATGTCCGTTTCGAGCGACACTGCCACACCGGCATATCCCGCCACGTTCAATACCTTGGCAGGCATTCGTTGATGGGGCGGACAGCGACGGTGACGATGAAGACCCCAATAAATTGGGTGTGTGGGACCGGTTGCCAGATGACGACGAGCCGGACGAAAGAGAGGATGACGATGACATACTTATATTTTAAATAAATATAGAATTTGGACCGTTTTTCTACCCCCGAGCCCGGGCCTCAGCCCAAGCCCGATCCGACCTGGGCCCGACCCCCTAAGTCGGGTCGGGCTCAGGATTTCTCGAAGCCCAAGCCCGCCAAGACCCGACCCAAGCCCGGGCTTTCCAGACCCGACCCGACCCGGCCATCACTATGCGTGACGTACCCGTTAAAAACACGGCGAGCAACTTGGGGGTGGCCCTCCGGATACCAAAGGGGCGGCTACGATGTGCGGGTGTAGATTTAGAATAGGTGTGGTTCACAGCCTCGAATGACGATACCCTCCAGGAAAGTCGTCGTGATTTCATACGTGTGGGTTGGGCGTGGGGTAAGAGGAACGGAGCTGAGTTTCAATATCGGCTCAGGCCGGATCATCCGACACGTGGCTTCTTGGCTTTCTACCACCATGTCGACCGATCCATTGAACTGTTTTCGACTGAGGTGTCTGCACATCGAAGATTCCTTTGCCCTGTCCCCGACCCAATCCTTCCCCCAGACCTGGAGCGCAATATCTTTGAAATCTCCGCTCTCAGCCTCTCTCAGACGTTGGCACGATCCCAACGCTCCTGCTGGTCGCGCGCCGCGTTCAAGAGTGGTACTGTTAACATCCTGTCAGATCGTGGGCTAAATAACTGACTCTTCCATCCACAGGATAGAGCCACTTTTGTATCATGTCGTCCAAGCCTCCTCCGGTGCCACAGTGCCGTGCCTCCGATTGACAACCGCCATCTTACTCAGAGCGATCGAGGGGAAGCCAGCCACTTCATTTCAGAGCGCCGTTCGCCACTTGGGCATCGATATGGATTTAAACCCATCCGAGATAGCGACTATTCTCGCGACTTGCTCCGGCGTCACGGATCTTTGCGCAAATACTAATATACTGCCGCCATACTGTATGAACAATATCTGCAGGGCATGCCGCTCCAGTATCTCACGTTCAGACTGGAATCCACCCTGTCTTTTGCGGACTCTATATTCCGCCACAGCACACATCTCGAAGTCTTTTACGCCCTCATTGAACACGATTGGACACAGCTTCGACTCATACCACGTCTCACGCACTTCGCCTTCGCCTCTGTTCCCCTCTCTGAAATTCTGGGGCCGTTCCTCTTGGCTTGTACCCGCTTAGAGTGTTTTGTGTTCCCCACAGGGGCGACATCTCTGGAGGAGACGGACGCAATTGCGGCTAGGTTCCCGGACGATGTGCGCTTCGTTGTGACACGGGAGGAGCTCGACCTGTTCATCGATTGGGAGCGAGGTGCGCGCACAGGCCAGGATTTCTGGGGTCGGGCGGAGGCACTCCTCGCAGCCAAGCGAGCTGCCAAAGTTGCGAGTGACCTCATCAGGTGCCGCGCGATTTATTCATCAAAAAACGCTCCATCCATCGTTTGAGTGGATAGGCTAATAGGTGCGTCCCATTGAAGCCCGCTTGTCGCGAAACTGATACACATTTGTTCCAGAGTGTGCACAGGGGAGTGCGCCATCCAGATATCTGCGTGCTGCGAAAATTTAATCACGCCGTTCTCCAATACATGATGCGTCAACGGGGCTTCGCCCTGACCAAGGAAATGATAATCTGAATGAACACGTCCTCGGCATTCTCCTCTCTCCATCTTTCGTCTTGTAAATTTGGAAGGCTTCCACAGCTTCAATCAGCATGACCACAGGGAATCCCGAATTGCTCACACGATCTAAGATGATGAACATGACAGGCCCTGGATCCGGACTCGCCGCCCGTGGTTCGCGCAAGACTACTTGACTGGCGCTGTCCCCTCTTTATGATCCTAGGCTTAGCAGGTGTGAGGTGCGCCACTGACCGAGTCCGTTCCATGTCTCTCTTGATCTTTCACTCTATCCACGCTGTGCGTCAGGTGCTACATGGCTTCAGGTAGCTTGAGATATATCTGCATCTGTGCCGCTGTTACATTCCTCAGGTCGAACATCCTGCCTTTCACTCTTTCGTCAATGTATGTCGATCGATCCTATTGAGTTATGCTTCCTCGAATTTGACTGTCCTTCCGCCGAGCTTCTGCATCCCTGCCCCTCCCCAACATTTCCATGGTGCAGATATCCATCAGTCTCCGTTCTGATTGTCATCGCCCACCGTGATGATCAGGCAATGTCGGGCACGCGCTGGCGACATGACATTGGATGGGCGCCCGAAGCATCTTGAATCCTTCTCGCGCATCAACTGGTCTATATTTTGTTTGCGCTCGTGGCTATGAGCATGAACTGGCAGCACTGTGTGGTCGACTCAGCGATCTGCCATTTTGGACATCCGCTGAACTCTGCTGTCGGTGGAAGGTCGCTCCAGCGCGCAGTGTCACTCGTCTTGGGAGTTCACTGGGGCCGTATAAATAGTCGGCGCTGCGACCCTTCTCACTATTTTTTTCTACTTTCTCCCTTCGGCGCGCCCTCGCCCTTCTCCTAATTCTATCAGTCGCTGCGTGCACGGGTACGCATCCTCGATCTGCTCCTGCTCCGCTCACGATAATAAGACCATTCCCCCTCCACAGTCGTCCCTCGCCACCCTAATCATCTCGGCCGCCAAGCATCCCAAGCCTGCGTAGCCCCATGCAAGGCCCTCTCCGATTCATTGTCTGTACGTCTACCCACCCCTCCTCATGTCGCCCACGATCGTACCTACCATCGCAGGCTGTGGACACCGCGGGACTCTGTACGGAGACCATAGCCGAACTACGGGTCTTGCAAGGTTTAGGCGGCCGAGATCACAGAACCAGCAGCGCCGGACGTCCTTGATAATATGAATTCGTCGCTCCCGTCCACTCTCGGTTCGATAAGACTGTCTATCCAGGCTACGTGGAAGGATATGCAAGAACGCGGGCACTCCTGTGGGCAGCCTCACTATCTCGGCCGACGCAAGCTCGGGTGCTGGCAGCGCCGGTGCATCCAGTATCTCAACGACGGGGACGGGCGCGCCTTCAGCGACGGCGGGTGCATCACCAGGTGCCACGGGCGCCTCAGCGCCCCCTCCATCCGGAAAGACTGGCGGCAGTTCGTGCGTCGGAGTAGGGCTCATGGGGGGTGCATAAAGTGTCCTGTTCGTATCGTTCGTGGGTTGGTAGTTTTTCATCTGGGGACGCATTATGGATTCATTTTTCGGCGATACCCATCCTTTCCCTGAGATTCTGAACAATTCAGGGAGGAACTATTTCTCGACTTCCTAGACTTGAGGCAGTAAAAAATTGCACGAAGGTGCGTTGTACAACGCGGCCTAATGCCGCACACGCAGTTATTTTACATTATTCTCAGTGCATGGCGGTGAAATGCTGCAGTGTGGCGTGCCAGTGGGCAGACTTGTGCGTCATGGTTATCCAGTTCAGGTGCGCTTATGAGACTTCATTCGAGCCGGAGCACAAAGCCAGTTGTAAAGTTGCGCAGGAGAGCCACACGACGATACGGCTGGGTCGCACCTTGCCCCAGCATCAGGACTTCTTCGTCCGCTTGATACTCTACAGTACCATATGCAGCTTACGCAGGGGAGTGCTGCATTTGAACCGCAGTTCCTATCCGAGCACCGCCGCCCTGAGATCCAAGGCAAGGAGACTCTGCGAATCCCACACTGCATTCGGATATAGTGCCAAGGATAGCGCGGTCTCGTGTAGAATGAGAACACAGATTGAGGGTCGATTCCTCGTGTCCGTGAGCTTTTTTGCTGTGTGACGCAGCAGGTCGAGCGCACGTCTATTGAAGAGGTTGATTATCTGAACGGCCGAGAATCGAGATATGCTGATGAAAATACGGCTGATGAACTTCACAGTTGGCACCAATAAGCGATCGATGGTGATCACATGTGGGAGAGGAGTGATAATGTCGGAACAGGTGGGAGAATCGGAGGTTGTATATAGAACTCTGGAGTCTGGAAAGAAAAAGGAAACCAGAAGAGGCCCCTAACAGGTTCGGTGATTGACAAAAGATCAAGCTGCTTTCATTCAGTTACCGACTTCAGGTAGTGAGATAACGACGTTCTGTAGTGCTTCAGCTTTTGCGTTTTACGCAAGACATTCCGACGACATCTATACAATTCCGCGGATGATGCGGAACATATGTACGAAGCCGGCCGCCGGCCCGCAATCACCGCTCACCACGCTGTCTGTAACCGGAACGTCACGGTCACGAGCCCTTGCTAAGGACCACCACATCGATTGTCCAGCAATGGCTGAAGACTCTCCTATACCGGCTCTCCCACTCGATTTGGAGCGGCATATTTTCGAACTGATAGCTTTGTCCCGCCCTACGTTGATTCCCAACCTCATGCGTGTAGCCTGGCGCGTGAAGCATTGGTGAGAAAGCCATCTCAATCGACAGACCGTCTCATTCTGTACTCCAGGGTTGAGCCTCTTCCCTATCGAACACTGGTATTCGGCACGACTGATGTAGTCAACGGGATTCCCCGGTGCCATTCGGAGACATTCAAGCGTTTCGTGCAATCCAAGCCGGCGTCATTCCTGCGCGACTCTGTACGAAATTTGATGATCTACAAAGTCCCAGACGAACAGTTCGAGATGATCCTCTCGTCCTGCGCCGGTGTCGAGAACCTCTGGCTTTTCACCACTGTTTCCTCAAGCGACATCGCCCGCGTTGCAGTCGAGTCTATGTTGCTGCGACGTCTTCATTGCCATTTCCACTTTCTGTCCCCGTGTATTGTTATTGGGTCGTTCGCCCACCCCGTTGTCCGTGATATAACGCACTTGGAACTATTCGATGCACCCCCGAATGCTGGCGATAATCTCAAAGCCTTGACTGGGCTTGCACACCTCACCCACCTGTCACTTACCACCGCCACTTCCCTTCAGCTCTGCCCGCGCCTCCTCAACGCATGCAAATCTCTGCGTGCGCTGATCGTTTTGGACTTCCCGCCAACGGATTTCCCCCTCGCGGAGCTGGCAATCATCGGTCGAGATCCGCGCTTCGTCATGATGCCGCTCCACAACCACATCGAACATTGGCAGAGAGGCGTCCTCGCTGGACGGGACTACTGGGGTTGGGCGGACGCATTCATTTGCAAGAGGATTTCTGGGGGAATCCAACGTGAGTCAGCATTGGACCATCCATGAGTAATGACACTGACCACGATTCGTTTAGGCAGCGCCTTTGTTTTAAACGAATACTTGGAGGAAGACGCTGCCGACTAAATTTCAGGCGAAGTGATAGCTACTCATGTCAATCATTAGTTTTGAATACAAGCGTCATTGCCGTGTGTTGAGAGAGCACAATGCGGCGGATGGTGACGGCAATGGGCAGGCGCAGCTCGGTGGCATATTTGGCTACATGAACAGGATATTTGAATTGGGTGTGGAAGCTGTTGACCCATGGAATGTGCCCGTCTGCCGAGTGCTCGTCTCTCGAGTGTCTTTGGTGCTCCGATCGGTGTAATTTGCTACAGATCGCAGTTTGGGAAAATTGCATGACCGGTGATGTTGACTACGTAGATGATATCTACGACAGGTGGGGCTCGTATCAGACATATCCCTAGGCCGACATGCACATTTGCGACGCTTTAGCAGCAGACGGGATGGCCCTCGAACCTTTGAAATTTTTCTGCCATTGATATTGTAGTACAGTAAAGATGTGTAGGAAAACCCTTTGAGCTCTTGTCAGTATTTGTATACGCGTAAATAGAATGCGAGAGAAGTATACTATTCAGGCATCGTGCATCATGCTACACTCTTTGGTGACTTTGGATAAATAGAGACCTAGGTAAACCATGACCTCCACGCCACGAAAGCGGTTACTGTTGAAACCAAATCGGCAAAAAAGCTAGGTTGTTAGATGGCGAACACGGACACGTGACCACTATGCTCGCGTCGCGTCGCGGTCAGATATCGCCAATTCCGCAAAACAAGGGAATGTGAGGTAAATGTATCGGGGTCTTAGATATATTCTGCTGCGTCGGGGAAGATTTTGTCCCTATTTGCTACAGAATTGACCTAGACGATACTTTGGAGTGGATGTTCGTGTTCTGTACTGAAAGGAGTCGGACTTGGGGATATTCGAGACCTTGAATTCTTTGCGAGTCCTTCCCTTCGCCTTGATCTACCGCAGGGTCACGTACTCCCGGCAGAAACGGCACGCTGCGCGATTAGAGATAAGACCTACAACACGCGAGCATCAAGCGTCTGTCTACGAGCGACTAGATAAGACCAAAAATAGCGTAGTTGCATACTGCACATATGATAGAACTCCCCACAACATTCGGCCGACCACCTGATCACTCACAGCTTTAAAAGCTCGATGGTGCTTCGGGGCGGTCACGTCCCCACGTTCTTATCTCTCCTCTGGTCAACCGCCCCCTGAAAGGAGGAGGATATATTATACCGAGGAGGTCCCACAATTGGAACCCTCCGGTAAGACAGACATTTTAACTCATGCAAGCTAATAAGTTACCCATCAATACACAGAATATAATGCGACCGACCTTCAAAGATATGGCATTTTCAAGCCAATTCCTCTATTCTTTGGCAGCGACATTGTTGATCCCGAACACCATCTCCGGGACATCGTCACAACTCGTGTCAACCGGCCTGTCAGTCATGTTCAACGATGTATACTACTACATCTCTCCCTTCTCGTCTGGCAAGCTGGCTATCAGCCCCACCTCGCTCTCAAGCGTGCCAAGCGTGTACGGGTTTAAGCCCGTGACCGTGGTCCAGAAAGCTGTGAGGCTTTCGGGGATACCATCTCTCCTCTCGAATTGGACAGCCATCGACGACGTGTTCCAGCCCGGGTTCGCGGAAGCTATCTTCCTAGCCGGCGCCGTTGGTTTTTCCATCACCAAGCGGGACGCGGCAGACAGATCTTCGTCCATGGTCTTACCCCTCGGCGATCCCACCATTCCATCTGGACCATACTTCTTGGAGATGGCCACCGGTTCTCTGTACCCTGTTTATCGCCTCTACGATGACTTTGCCGGCTCATTTACTGAGGCACTCCTGCAAACACCTGGCGGAACGTTCCAACCGCTGTCCGCTCAAATCCCCGGCTCCGCATCCCTCACCGTCGGCGTTCCGTCTCGCCTCTACTTTACCAAGACAGCCGATAAGCCGTTGGCCGGTGTCCGCATTGGCGTTAAGGACATCTACCAGCTGGCTGGCGTGAAGAATTCTAACGGTAATAGGGCATGGTACAACCTCTATCCTGTCAACGAGGCTACAGGCACGGCCGTCCAGCGCCTCATTCACGCCGGAGCACAGATTGTTGGGTCACAGAAGGCTTCACAGTTTGCCAACGGTGAGGAGGCCACTGCGGATTGGGTCGACTACCACTCGCCCTTTAACCCCCGTGGCGACGGCTACCAGGACCCGAGCTCGTCATCGTCTGGTGCGGGTACATCGATCGCATCCTATGAGTGGCTGGACGTTGCTCTGGGAAGTGATACTGGTGGAAGTATTCGTGGTCCAGCTGGTGTTCAGGGCTTGTTTGGAAATAGGCCGTCGCATGGCCTTGTCCCGCTGGATCATGTTATGCCGCTGTCGACGGCACTTGACACTTCTGGTTTCCTAATTCGGGATCCGGCTCTGTGGGATATAGCCAACTCGGTTTTGTACGGAGACAACTACACCTCCCTCGCAGATGTAACACCGAAATATCCCAAGACAATCTACACCGTCAGCTTTCCGACGAGCCCCTCGTCGTCTTTAGCTGCACCCATCTTGATCGACTTTGTCGATGCTTTGGCCAGTTTCGTCGGAGGCACCGTTACGGCGCTGTCTCTCTCGGACGCGTGGACAGCAAGCGCGCCCCCCGCTGCCGGAAACACCACGTTATCGCAGCTGCTGAACATCACCTACGCTACATTCATCAGCAAGGAACAGATTGCTTTGGTAAGGGAACCGTTTTATGCCGATTATGCAGGTAGGTTTTGTGTTTTTATGTTTTAGCTCGGAACAAAGCGGATCTAACTGGTCATGCTCAGCTGTCCACGATGGCCGTCACCCTTTCGTTGATCCCGCACCGCTCTCCCGGTGGGCTTTTGGTGATAGCCTGCCCGATAGCGCGCTCGATGCCGCCATTTCCAACAAGACACTATTCATGGATTGGTTCAACACCCAAATCCTGCCCCCCGTCAACGACCCTGTCCAGTGCTCTTCCGGTCTGCTGCTTTACATTGGGTCTTCTGGGAGCCAGAACCCGCGTAACCAATACTTCTCGGCCCCTTCACCGCCGTTCGGTTTCAGCACCGGCCGTGTCAGTGGTATGGCTGAATGCCCTGATAGTGTATATACACTGGGACAGGTTAGTGAAAACAGCAGCATCACGGGCCATGAGGAATGGTTCCCTGTCGCGGTTGACATTTTGGCGGCCAAGGGGTGCGATGGCCTATTGGCGAGGCTAGCAAAAGATTTAGCGGCGGCGAGGATACTGCCAGTGCCAGAGGTAGGAGGATCAATTTATACAGGCGGTGATATCTTGATGAAGAGGAGGGCGGAAGTGAAGGGGCTGAGGATGAGATACATTGGCTGACCGTTGGGAGAAATCGTCATATGTGCAGAAATATCCAGCTACAAGCCAATTCAGTCCGTCATATGCCGAACAACGCTGATCCCCGCAGTATTAAAATGAGGGAGTGCAATTAATCGTCATATGCATCCAGATAGAACCCAATTCAGTCTGCCACATGCTGAACAACGCTGGTCCCCGCAAAATTAAAATGAGGGAATACAAGTGGAACACAGGGCCTTCCAACTTGAGCTTAGATTATCTAGCACCGACCTAGGATGCAGCCGACAGGGAATTCAAGCGATTTCCCATCGATGCGGAGGTTTTTGGTCTTTTTTTCAGGGAGGCCCCCCCCCCACTAATAGGGATAGTGTGGTTTATGCCCTTGCCGAGACCCGACTTCAACCACTCCTTGGTAACAATATCCACGGATGCCGTCTCCGCAGTCATAGACGACCGAGCATCAGATAAACTGTGTTTCACACTTGATAAAAGGTGTTCCACAGAGATAGTGGTGTCGAAATTCGGTTCAGGAACTGGCCCAATCTTGAACCTGAACGCGGTTCAGGTTCAGTTCGGCGTTCGAACGCGTTCGAACCTGAATTTTTTTCTCAGGCTCAAAATTTCCTCTCTGGGGTCGGAAAAAAATGGGAACCGTTCGATCCAATAGGGATTCCACCCTGAAGCAAGTATAGACACTTTCAAAGGTAGTTCTGCAGTTATCTTAGTAAATTCGTCAGTCATCTCGGTTGAATAGGTCATGTGAGCAGATGCCATCTCACATTGTCGACGCTCAGAACACACCACAGGTGCTTGGAAATCTCTCCAGGGGTAAAGGGGAAGGTAAGTGAACATTTCAGTATGAATTGAGTGGGGGCATTCCGCTTGAAACTTCGTAAATTCTCTCCTAACTCGGTCTTTGCGGTTCGGCGTTCGAACGCGTTCGGGAAAATCACCTCCACACTAAACGTCGAACCGGACTTTCGGTTCAGGTTCAGCAATATGCTGAACCTTGAACCTGAACCTCGCGTTCAACTCGGTTCGGTTCAGGTTCGAACCGATATCTGAACCGAACTTTGCCAACACTACACAGAGATGCTTACACCGAAAATGGCAAGAATATCCCGTGCAACTTGCGCCATGAATTTCAGAGTGCCCTGATTTTCCTACGGTACAGATTCATTGTGTATTCCCAGAGCGCAGAAAAGCGATACTCACCTTCCACCAGCCTAGGGATCATCTATAAACTTCTTTTTCATCAAATATTCTGGTTTCATGGCAAATCTATGAGCTCATTTTTCATCAATTATTCTGGTTTCGGGGGCTTAGAAAGCTTTCATCGGTACTTCGCAGGCAAATTCATCTCTGTGCGGGAAATTCTGATCCAGGTTGAGGTTCAGCTCCGAAAAAACCCTGTCTGGTTGAAGTTGAAGTTCAAATTGAACTTCGCCGTTTGATGGCCTGATTGATACCATTCGGACCAAATCTAGCACCGCACTTATGTACTGTATAAACTGTTATCGCTCCGGACTGCCTGAAAAAAATCCTAGTGGCCTAACAATCACCCGGGTCTGTGACATTTGCACCATTGATGTGTTCATTTCATCTGCATGCGGGTATACGGCCCCGGGGTCACGTCTTCTGCCGTCTCATCCGTGATGATTTCCCTTGCTATTTGGTCCTTGTGAGACATCGTCTGGCACAGTTAGATGGAGAATACAACAACTCGGGCTGTGGAGTCCGATCAAATATAACTGATCCGGCTCGTCTACCAGTAGAGCAAACTACCTCGGAACTTGAACTTGAACCTCTCAAAAAACTTCCAGGGTGTTCTCTCTAACCCTAGTCATCGAAGGTTTGCGCGACGGGAGAAATTTTACCGAGATATAGTTCAATTTCATCCTTTCCATCGACGCCCGGGCCTCCCCCGTCACTGCATTGCCATCGCAAAAACACCGAGTATGGGTGCCGGTTCGGACGCATTTGACCCAGAGCCAGAGTCCACCCCATCTTCGTGACTTAGTAACTTCGCGTAGCACGGCGGATGTTCGTCACTTATAGTGAACATGGTGAAAGTTCGTGAGTTTGAGATCTTGTGTTGTGAAAGCTTGTCACTTCCGGAGGATTTACCAGATCTACCATCTTCGTGAGCTCCTCTCAACACCGTGAAAGCTCGTCATTTGGCAAACCACATGACCGCAGCCAAGATACCCGGGGCCGAAGGCCGGCAAACCGCACCGGCCTCCGGATGGCCGATGCCCCAGGTGGTCAAAGCGCGATATTTGATCCCGCCAATTCGGACGAGCTCATCTGGTCGAATCGAAATCACCACCCCCCACTTTAAACATGAGCGCTTCTTTTGCTAACGCCATTGTCTTTCTTCCCAGGATGGGTGACTACCTGTAATAAGCGGAAGGTCAACGCCGACAAGTCGCTCGAGGGCTACAAGGCCGCCTCCGACGTCACCGTCACCGAGCTCCCCCTCGTCACACCCTGTCCGCCTGGACCTTGCCCTCAACATCTCCGTCTTCTAATGCGAAATTCTCAACTCGCCAGACCGACGACCGTGCCTGCCGCCTCGCAAAGCAAGCTTTCGACGACGCCATCGCCGAGCTCGACACCCTGTCAGAAGAGAGATACAAAGTTTTGACTCTGATAATGTAGCTTCTCCGGGATAACCTGACGCTCTGGTGCAAGACTCTGGTGAGCTTAATTAATGCCGCTTATCTCGTCCCTCCTAACCCCTTGCCTTCTCAGCTGACAAGCCCGCCGACGCAGAGATGGAGGCTGCGGAGGCACTTGCAGAGGGACAGATATTCCACGCGCACCTATTTCTCGTTCACGTTATGCTACCCATCCATCCCCAATCCCTCTCGTACACCTCCTCAATTCAATGTTTAAATTTCCTATTGCATCTGCACCTTACGCGGAGCTGGGGTCCTTTGAGAATAATTCATATTTTCATTCGCTCCCTTTTTGCATGAGTTGAATGGCTCTAATCAGCTTTCGGCATCTCTTGCAGACTTGTGTCGACAATCCAATGCATGTAATCATAATACTTCGTTCAAGCAGTGGATTTCAATTGCTTGGGAACTCTGCTACCGGCACGTGAAGTGCCAGCTTGAGGCACATCGTGAGTGAGGACTCTCCATTACAGGGCCCTAAACGGCCATTTGTTGTCAAAGAGAAGGGATCAATGTTCATTTATCCCTGGCAGTCAGTAGACTGTAATGAAATTCCGAGTCAGTCGATTTTCCTCATCCTCAACGCGGACAAGACTATGGAGAGGTACCACTTTGGAATCACACTGAGAAGCACGGCTCGGCGATTATCGAAAACTTCAAGGCAACACTTATCCCTCATCACGTCATTTCCACCGACTGTGTCCCTCTCCTTACCTATAAGTAAATGACATATTCTTTTCTGCACGTTATGCGTAGTTCATGCATATCCTTTTCTCCATTTCCAGAGGTATTCACTATGCCTTGAGTAACTCAGGAAAACTAAAGATCCGGGACTCGCTAGATCCAGACTGCGACTCGGAAGTTGAATGACCATTCCTCATTTCACGCCGTGTGTGATCACTGAGTCCGCGGTTTTGTCGTTAGCTGTGTATGTACTGTATTTAAAGAAATATGTACTGTAGTTAAAGATATGTATCGGAGAATATTAGGAAAGCAAGCAAAAGGTATCTGTTCGACTCAGACGTCATCTGCTAAGATGGAAGGCAGCATCTCGGGGTATTCATCTTGAAACTCACTCCAGTGCTTCTGCGCAAATTCCGCTGCACTTATGTTCACGCCGTCCCTATTAATTTGCCCCTCCGTTATGTGGCACCAAACGGGTGGCTATGCCAAGACACAGCCACAGGTTTTGTACCACAGAACAGAGCAGCAAATTATTAGAGCACAGGTTTGCACTGGCGGCTTGCCCAATGCCCGAGGGATGCCCGAGACAATGATCTCACTTACTCCAATGTCTTCCTTACCGGCTTTCACCACTAAGTTCTTCCACAAGCGCAGTACTTATTGAATCCTCCCTTAAGTGCGTCCATATCCTCCCCACAGTGTTGCTCCCGCCGGATCCCTAAGCCTCCGAGTGCACTATTCCCGTCCGGAAAGGCCGGCTCTTCCATGGCTAGGGAGAGTCGGATACAATATATATTATCTCTGCTTGCCTGTCTCCAAATTTCACCAGTCGGATGCCATCAAGTAACATACAGAAGTATCCGCACACCGCGGGCGTTTGCGCCTGGATTCAGCCACTTCTACCCCACATATTGGGCCTCTCCGAGGAAAGCGGGATGCCGGGCCGCCCGCGAAATACATTTGGATCAGAAATTTGGTGTGGTGCGGATACAGCGGAGCACATGCATTGGGCTTCTGGCTTGACTCCACGCAGAGGGTGAGTGCCGTTTCCCATGGCTTAAGAGATCTGGAACAGGTCATTGCCCGCTATTTCCCCGTTCTGCAACGTTTTTGACACGAGGATTGCCCCATGGTCGGAATTGGGTATTCGAATCGGCGGGTCTTATAAGAATATCTCTCTCTTTATAAAATTACGTGTGTCCGTTCGTCCGAAGCTTTTTAAGCTCCGCTCTCTGCCGAGGTGCCGGGAACTTTGCGAGGGTGGTTCGATTCTTGCCCATCACCTCAGTCAAATCCACAAAAATGGGATGACTTCAAGGAGGCTTGGTGCAACCAGAATAGTTGGCATTCCAAGGATGAGGGGTAGTGGAGCTAACTCCCGCGTTGACTCCGAACCAATGCCGCCCTCGGTGCGACGATCAGCATCTTTCGAATAACTTCGGTCATGGGTTCAGCTATTAATTTCAAGTTCACAGCAGTTCAGATTAACATTCAACCAAAGCGGTGGGGCCCGAAGCGCGCCGCGCTCTTGCATTATATAAGTATACCCGGGCGACCACTCACTGTCATTCCCACTACTGTTATTCTCGTGTAGAATAAAATAAGCAAGGTTTACGGATCGCCATGACCCCAGAATGAAGGGAGTCACTGGGACAGATTGAAGCGACAAGAGTTCTCCGGCTGGCATCGTGTACGCATCAATGTATTTAAATAGCTTTGGTCGGAATTCACCACGCCCGGAGAAGACTATGCACTCTGAATCAGGCTAGGTTACTGTACTATTTCGACCGAGTGTTCAGGTGACGCGTGGCGCGGCCCTCTGAACTGAACACTTTGGTACTGGTGATGGTGACATTGAGTTTCGAGGCTCAAATAGGCCAAAAAACGCCAAAAAAATCGTTGCCGGCATTTACCGGACGACCATTTATGGTAATTTGATGTGATTGCCGAGAAATGAACACCTAAGAAAGTGAACACTTGTGGTGACGCGTGACATACGCTGAACACTCGGTCGAAATAGTGCAGTATTCGAAAGACGGCATTGGTTCGGAGTTCACCCAGCCCGGAGAAGAATATGCACTCGAATCAGCCTACTGACATGGCTGGCATCCGGAATTCAACCTCACACTAACTTAGGACGGTTTCGAAGAAGACGGTCCCGAGCATACCGCACAAGAGGCTTGGCACTCCAGAATGTCCATCTCAAACAAAAAAACTAACACATTTCCGCCGTTGTTCCGCGTGTCCGTCCAGCCGAGTGGCGCATTCAATTCCATGGATTGCCTTTCTTCCAGTTCAGCTCAGCCATGAGGCGATACTAATGCAAGCCTGGACATCGCACACCAGTTCCAAATTTATTTCGCGGGCGGCCCGGCATCCCGCTTTCCTCGGAGAGGCCCACATATAAGTAGTCCTTCTCCGGCGACAGTGTCGCCGGAGAAGAACTATATGTGGGGTAGAAGTGGCTGAATCCAGGCACAAACGCCCGCGGTGTGCGGATACTTCTGTATGTTACTTGATGGCATCCGACTCGACGAAATCCTGTAAGTGATATTGGAACTCAACTATATAAAGGAGAAGCGCAAGGTTGTTGCCCCCCAGATTGAGAGTAACGCTCCTGTGTCCGCCTCAACCACTCAGAACTCAGAGATAAAGGTAAAGTACTCCCTCAGATGTGTTTGATGCAGGGCTCAAGCAGTTTTGCAGATGAAAGCCATTTCGCTGGCAGTCGTTGCTGCTGGGCTCTTCGCCGCCGTTGGCGCCTCCACGCTTGCCCGTCGTGCCAGTCCAGACCCGGATGCGGCAGCTGCCCACGTCCTCATCCAGCCTCTCCAGGACTCCACCCTCTGCATCACGGCGACCGGGGTCTCCACCACGAGTCCCACGATCCTCTCCCCCTGCAACCCAACTTCTGGCATCGTCAACTTCTCCCAAGTCTGGGATGTCAACCCGCTGGGCGGCAATGCCGTCCAGTTCCAGAACGTGGGCAACAACCAATGCTTCGGCCAGTTCATCACCGTCCCACCTACCAATGGTCTGGTGGTCACCATCGAGCCCTGTCTCGATGTCAACGGCAATGTGCGAACCGGGACGCGGTTCGATGCTTCGCAGGCGATCACCCAAAGCAAACTGCCTTTGGTGGTGACGGCTCTCAACAGTCAGGTCGGAGGCAATGGGAACACGGGCTTTTGCTTGGATCGAGCGGGAAACTCAGTTGTAGTCAATGCGTGTAGCGGCAGTTTGTCTCAGAGCTGGTTCATGACGACTCTTTAAAAGCGATATGGGGAGCATGTCGAATATCGCAATTGTAGCCATCCGACTCCCAGTATCAAACCACACACTTCTATACATAGTGGAGTTTGAATGTGTATCTTTTGTTGGTCTGGACTCCGTTGTACCGATCGCCACTCTTCCGCAATGAGTCCCCAAGGCCAACAGAAAATTGGTGAAATTTGGAGACAAGCAAGCAGAGATAATATATATTGCATCCGACTCTCCCTAGCCATAGAGACGCATATCTTAAGCGTGGAACCGGCCTTTCCGGACGGGAATAGTGCACTCGGAGGCTTAGGGATCCGGCGGGAGCAACACTGTGGGGAGGATATGGACGCACTTAGGACAATTGACCGATGTACCTCGGCCAATTGAACGATTGCATCAACCTAAATGAGTTTGGGCTAATCCTCTCGGGCCGCTTGAGCTGTATAACATTCACCGTGAGTGCTTTGGCTCATTCAGCCCAAGTGTTTCAATCCAATCACTCTGAGCGGCTCAATCATTCAGGTTGATTGCATTTTTCACTTCAGGAATGCATTCATATTCTGCTACATGATACATGGAAACATACTACCATGTCCCAGAGTCCTTCCCGCTGCCCTCGGCATGTCGTCGCGTAGATTCGAGTCTAGTCGCATCTAGGGGACAAGTCAGTGTTTAAAAATATAGACGAGGCTGAAAGGACTAAACCGAGGAACTTAACTCAGACGCGAGGAACCGCGCGACAAACCACAAGTCAGCAGAAAAAGCAGTAGGAATGAGTAATGTACACTCGCCTTTGAAACTGAGCCGGAGGGGGCACAAACTATTGGACTAGATCGTTCAAGTCAGTCCTAAGGAATTGCTGCACTCAGTGGAAACTTTGGGAAGTTCTCAAAATTCAACATGCGAGACTTGGTATTCCACGAAAATATAGAATTCAACTTGAGATGTGGAGCTCATCTGAATCCCCTCCTTCTGGGCTTTCGGAAGCTATGACTTCCCTATTTTTTCCTTTCATTTTCGTGGCCCAATGCATTTCTTGATACCCAAAACGGCTCGATATTTTGCGCTTTGACCGGTTTTGATCGGAAGGCCGCACCGTCTTCTCTTTTCGATGACGTCACCCCTATTTCTCCTCTTTTGAGGCGACCCCACCCTGCTAAAATGCCCTTACTCTGCACCTCCGCACCCAACTCGGCATCCCTACAGACCCCGCGCCGCGCTCGGCACCCAATCGCCGAACAAAGCCGACGCATCAGCGCTGGCATTACCGCTCTTCACAAACGACCACGTCGACGACCGCACTCCGCCCAACCACACCGAGCCGCACCCCGCCGTCGACGGCACGCACCCACCGCACCTCGGCGCTGACGTATTCACCACACCCCGCCCACATCGGATCGCACCTTCCTTAAAATCAGCCCCACACCTCTGCCCGTTGACCGCACCCCTCCACTCGATTAACATGCCCTAAGCTTGTGCCGTTCCACCCATACCCCCATTCCTTTGCTTCTGCATGCACACCCTTCCGCCGTCACACTCTGACACCCACAACCACACAGCGTGACGATAAGCACGGGCTTCGAGAACTGATTTTTTTCCTTGGCAAAATACAGATGCCGCTGCCCGAAATTTAGACCCCGACTCACGCGCTGCGGCGCCGCCGCCACGGGTGTACAGTTGAGCGCGCACGAGTAGGAGGTGTGGTTGGCGGTGTCCATCGTGAGGCGGGGTTCTGGATATGAGGGGGCGGGCGCGGGTCCCAGTGTCAGTGTCGCTTTTTACCATACCGGGCCATTCTGAACGAGGAATTGGGAACACAGCTTGGGAAAATAAGGTGGATAGATGAGCACGGCAGTTCCCCAATCCATTTAAAAGGTGGGACGGTCGCAGTTTATCCTCCATTCCCTTTCTTCAAACCACTTTTTTTTTCAAACCAACTTCTATTTGTTAAGATACGTTTTGGCTTCATCCTGCTCTTCTCTTTTCTGTGGAAAGCCAGACCGTGCCAGTCCCGAATGCCAAACTGGCGAGTTCCTTTTCAATTTGAATGCTTACGACTCTGATTTTTGCACAGGCCAAACGTGAGGACGACCCTAGCCAACTTGACTTGCCCGGTGGTGCTGGTCCGATCCACTTTGATGTAAATAGACAAGTTTTACTTACTATGTCAATTCCGTCCTTCTTGAATCCGATTTGCACAGAATGAGTGACTTTATAATTATCAGCTTTGGACACAGCGCAACTTTTGTGCTATAGACGTGCGAACACTTGTCATCGAGGATCATGCCGAGCACATAAATATTATAACTACCAAGCTCGGTTTGCGCTGAAACGGACTGAAACGCAGACGCAAGTGTCATGATTTAACACAACAGTTCTGGTCTTGTGAACAAGTAGTATTCGACTTTGCCCCTTGCTTATATTCATCTTCAGGATTCATTACGATCCGGTGTTTACACTTGATAGTATCAAAAATCGCAGGCTTGTTTACTTAGTGAGGCATCAATTGTAAGGAAAACAACATCATCATCGATTTAACTAAATTCCCCTCGTCAAACTCTCTGGACTGCCAGTAGCTATAATTAATTTGGATACCAGAAATTTGCCGGGCATCGAATTGATGGACTGTTCCCACGGTTCAAAAACTTCACCGCCCTGGATGCTCAGCGCTCATTGTTGCACTCAAAGACATTGAATCTCGTTCAGCACCTGTGATTCTTGAATGGGATAAAAGCGACGACGTCGTCCCCGAAGCTCTGAGGCCCGGAAGAGAAGCAAAAAGGCCTTTTTCCACAACAAAGCCAAGGCCCAGAAGGCTCGAACAATCGCGAATGTCATCCTCAAATTGGACCGCTTCGTTGGCACTCTACCAGTCTGGGAGGCTCGCACCCTTTACATGGCTCGTGTGGCCCCATACCTCACCGCCAACTGTGATGTTTGTCTTGACGTCGACGTAACAGGCCTCAAGATGCTAGAAAAGGTGCAACTCACCTTCTTGCGCCGGATGCTAGGCCTTGGAGCTCGCTCAATGAAGGCCGTACTCTTCTCCGAGACCGGAATATGTCCAATCAAATATCGACGAATCTACTTCGCCCTGAAAACACTGTGCTATCGGTTGGAACTAGACCACAAGCGCCCGGCTTGGAATCACTGCAAGCTTCATTGACGCTAGCCCGCGCATGTAAAATTTCCTGGTTCAACGATCTCCGAATCGTACTCTCTCGCCTACACGTCCCTGTGATGTTTGACACTACACTGGAGATCGACGTGAAATACGTCGAAACCGTCAAGAAGGATGTTATTGTGTCCATGGAAGCGTGGATTGATTCGGAAATCACATCTTCCTCCTGTGTTCAAGGTCTACTGGTCGGGCGCCTCGAAATGGACAGCGAACCAAATAGGCGGCGAACTGAGCAATATTCACTCGTTTGAGCTGCTCGTAGTAGACCGACCCCAGAAAGGACCGTAGACTCAGGCGATGTCCAACGTCGAGCATGAGAGCGATCTTATCCTGGGGCCATTCCTCGCATTGTCCCAGGCGCCATACCCTGGTGTCCGCGACGCCTCGTTGAAGCTGCGGAATCCGCGACAATTTGTTGAGTTCCAGGATGGAAACGAGAACTTGCGGAGGGCACTCCTTGAGCGCTCTCCTCTCGCTCCGCGAATTCAGTGTCGAAATGGTCTCCTTCGCCCAGCGTTCGAAGCAGTCGAGCCAATATTTGTGGGTGAATCGGGCGGTCTCGATTAACTGCTGCAAATCGCCGTCGGCAATCCGGGAAACGCTCTGCTGTAGAGGACTTGCATAGAGATCAGTAACGAGGATGTGAGCGATGGAAGAGAACATACCTGGCATACGCGTAACCAAAGAACGCGCGCAGTTCTTGGACGGTATCACCCTCCAGTATCATCTATCATGGGCGCCTTCAGGCGTCGCCGACGCCGCGACGGGAAGGGCCAAGAGGTTGGTGAATACGGACCCTTCATTCGCCAGACTCAGATAATGGCGATGAACCTAAGAAATGGCGTGATCAGCCTCTAGTGGGTGCACAGGAAATCCCTAGCCCACCTTGAAGAGCATGTTCTCGAAGTGCAAAATACAGTTCCCATCCTCCCTGTAGAATTCAGGATCACGGTCGACACAGTTCTCCAACTGCGGTGCAACGACTGTCGGTGGCAACACAGGTATCAGTGGCCCGGTGGCATGCGTCGGCGCGTCGCTGTTCTTTGTTGAAGTCTGCCGCCGTTTAGCCGGAAGCTGAGCGCTGGCGCTCTCGTTGTCGGTGTCATCCCTCTTGCGTCTGCGCGACCGGGTTTCAGTCATGGGGAAGAAGTTCTAGTTGAGGTTCGGTGGCAGGCTGAGGTTAAAAGCAAGAGCAAGGCCACTTATACTCACGTGGAGTGGAGCAATGGCGATTGTCCCAGTTCGGGAATCACGTCGGGTGAAGGCCCTTTGCGCGGCGGCGACCATGGTGAGGAAATTGGCGCTTTGAAAATGCATTTCAGGGAGAATGACCAGGAAAGAGCCACAGACGTCAGCCTGGATTTATCCGAACAGGGAACGCGAGACTTACACTTGATTCATGAGCGTGTTTAGGAATGGAAGAATAAAGCGATAAAGCACCTCGCGGGCATTGGCCAGGATCTGCCGCAGAGTAACCCGTTCGATTCGGGTTAGGTGTATGATCCATGGTAGTATTGCCCTTTTTTTTCGGAAGGAAAGTTGAAATAAATCGTTAGACTGCTAAACACGGGCACATAATGATGTTGGGAGTTGAGCGCCGCGACTTGGTGCACGCGTCGAAATTGTTGGGGAACCTGGATCAGGACGACGATGTCACCTAGGAAATAAATTATCTCAGCAGCACCTCGGGCACACGACGTGTATGTGCGCGAATGAAATTCGTTGGCAGACTTCCTCCTGGGGGGGTGCGTAGCAACGCCATTTCAAGGGTCGTTTTCTCCTGCTGTGAATCACCAATGCCGTGGGGCGAAACAAGTGAGATGGCGCGCGTTCATTACGGCGGCCACAAAAGCAGCGAGATAAAGCGAGAAACCGATGAACAGCACAAGGCGTGCGCGCTGTGATAGTGCACATTGAATTTCACGCCCAAAGGATCGTCCAACTTGAGTCGGGTGAAAGCGAATATAGGCATTGAAGGTTGTGCGAATAAAAGTTAGAAAACACGGTAAGTGACCCACTATGGTGCATGGCGCACGATTTTGCGGCGCGTGACGCCAAAAAGAAGGCAGTAGGCGAAGTTGTCCTCCTTGTCGGAAGCCATTGGAAAGAGAATCGGGAAGGCCACTGCCTAACAATGGAGGGGGTGCAGCGAGAGGCCTGAAGGAGGAGAGCGCCATTCAAGGATAGAACTCGAGGAGGATCGATTTTATATTGACAGGAGGCGGGAAGTCACCTCTCAGCGAGCCGTCGTGCAGGGTCGAGGATGACAAGGAGTTCGGGCTGAACGGTTTAAAGCGCGGCCAAGGGGATAGATGAATGAATACCCGAGGTCTAGAATTCGAAGCCACGGACCGAGGGTGATTGATATTATTTCCCCCAGATTGCGACGGACCGTACTTAGTCTTTTAACCGAGAGAAACGGTGACGTCGAACACCAAGAGTTAGATGTAGTCAAGGAGCCCCGGAGTGTAGAGGTATTAGTCCGGAGAGGGAACAACAGTGAGCCGGCGCGAGTTTTAAAGAAACGACATGAAAGCGGGAAGCAAGAGGGTTTGATCCGGTTTGATCCATCAACACTGCCACTCCTTTCTACAATCCGACTTGCCTCCGCAACACAACGAACCATTGATGATTCCGGCTCACGGCTTCGATTAACCATTCTGTCTCAATCGCTGTTCAACCTGCTTCCCGTGGATCTGCCCTACAAACTTTCCCCCGTCTTGCGCTAGGGTCGACTCGGAAGACAAGCTCTAGCCTCCGCCCGGAGAAATTTGGGTAGTATTAATCCTAGGTGCATATGTTTTCAACTCCACGCCATCCCCGGTCTCAATTCTTCCGAGTCGTCGCTGTTTTGAGCGCGATCGAGTTCAAATAGCCGACGCGAGACACGACCGGCGGGCCCTTCCACTTCATGAACGGCTGACCGGTGTATCAGGCGTGACTCTACCCTTCCCGACGCACGGCTCGGCTTCAGCAAATCTTGGATCCTGCTGCCTCTTTACTCTCTGCATCCACATCTCAGTCGAAGATTGGTGGAATGTGAGGGTACGGAAGTCCATGTCAACGATTCTCCCCCGTTCGACGCGGGGTCAGTCGATTGAGATCTCCTTGCGCCTTTTTTTTTGTCCTTTTTATTTTTCACTCTTGCGTCATCACGGCCCCCACTTCCGAACGACACTCTGGATCCTCGAGAGGGGCGCGAACCCCCAAACAAAAGGGCCCTCAACAACAAATAGCGTTGGACGCTTCGTCTACAAGGTCCAGCTTCTGGCCCCCTCGTCTATCCTGCTGTTTTGCAGTTGGCTAAAACACGACCGGAGAATACTCATACCCATGTTCTGCAACACGACCGGAAAACACTCATACCTACATCGCCGGGCAAGAGGGTACTAAAGCCGCTCTTCATGATAAATTTTCCCTCCGCCGCCAGGATTCAACGGCGCGTTGTTTCACGGAGAGACTTTTTACGCCCCACGCACCACCCAGGGAAGATATCTTGAAGGGACCCGATTCTGGGACGAGACGAAACAGAGAAGTCGCGAATAAATCTGACATTGAGAAGGCCTTGCAGCACCTGCGATTCGGATTCCAGGCAGCGCAAAAACGCGGCATGAATCGCGGACCAGAGCAGTTTCAGCACTCGAAGACCCAGGGTTCTTGTCAAATTCGTCGAATATATAGGATAGATCTAGCACCGTCCGCGTTTCAGAGGGAACCATTCAGGTGGCTTCAGGGCAGAACGTTCAGGATGTACGCACCACCGTCCATGAAGGCCTGGTCACGGCCACTGTGCCGGAGTACGTGCAGCGGAGGCGCAGGTTAAGGAAACACCAGCTAGATAACAACTTCAGCATCAGGAATGATGGACAGACATGTGCCCACGCCGAGACATACCCAAGGAGGACATCGCACTTGCTATCGAGGGTATTGCGCGCTCAACATTGTCCAACGGTTTGCGGGGGCGCTCGGCGATACCGAAAGTGAAATAAAAGGGCGGGGAGGACGAGGCCAGAATATGGGCAAATCCGGATCCCGGAAGGGTAAGCGTGGCGCGGCGATGGGGTAACGTGGTGCTTGCTCGATATCGGGCGAGGAAATTAAAAACATCAGCCGTTTAAAGGTGATGTATGTACCGCCGTGGACAAGGTTGCATCGCCCTCTGACCCGCAACACTTTCGGTGGCATATCGGTGCAGGGGGAGCCGAAACTGTGCACAGGGACGTCAGCTAGAGGTCACGAGGCGCGGGCATTCACTGACCTCACGACCTCGACTGGTGAGAGCGAATAACACATGTCAGCGGAGAAAACCTTGAACGGGGACGGAGTACGCACGGTTGGGCATCATCCAATGCGGCGCTTGATTCGGAGAGAGTCAAGACTACGCTGGCTGGCTGTGGCTTCAGCGGCGGCGAGTAAGTCAGCGGGGGAAGAGCTAAGAAAGTGGCTGGGTGAGACGTCGGCATGAGGTGAGCGCGGGTAGACATGGGCGCACTGTGCAGTCTGTGATGCATCCGATATGTCTCCATGTCTGAAGTACAAATTCGCGCAAAATCGGAGAGCATTCGAGGAGGCGGAATCGGGCATGGTGAGTAAGAGGTGGTCCGGCGTCTAGATAGAGATGTAAAGTCATTTTTCAGCGCTTTACAAATGCGGCGCCGTAACGGCCACAGTTGACATTGCAGACTCAGAAGGAGGACGAGGAAGTTCGGGGCGTCCAAAGCGAGTTAATAGTGTTGGGGGAGATTGAAATCCCAGCTGTCGATGCAGGGAGGCGGAACGGGAGGACTGGGGCGCCCAAATGATGGTCAAAGGAAAGGGAGGGAGAGAAGGAAATAAATCGTCAGCGCTGGACGACACAAAGCAGAGAAACACGCACCTGACTCGAAAGCTCGAACCCGGCCACGTTTAGCGAGCCAGTAATAGTTTTGGCTAGGAGTGAGTCGTGAGTAATTCAGTACCGCCGAGGAATCTTCACCTCGAAAGGTCGGTGTGAAGTGGAGACCAGAGTTGCAGGAATAAGGCATGCCCGGAGGTGCAGGTGATGCTAGATAAAGCAAACGATAAGAATCCATCCGCCTGGCCAACCATGCAGCCGTGCTACTTACGTCGTGTTGCAGACGAGTCCCTATTCGTTTCCGTCCCCTGTGTGAGCGCTCCCTGGTGGCTGTGCACTTTTCTGAAAACTGTACAGCCACCGATCAAAAAAAAGAAATCTGAAAAAAATCAGAGAGATAGATCCGACCTTTGCGATCATCTTTTGGGTACGAAGTTTTTTGATCCCATCAGGCGCTGATGCGTAAAACGCGAAATACGCGACCGGAGCCGGCGGTGTGGAAGTAAAAACCTCATATCTCAGCAACCGCTCGCCCGTTTGCCTTGATTCCGGTACCGTTCGAAAGCGGCTGAAGAGCTCTACAAGTGCATATACTTTCCAGCCATCTAGGGTTAGACCCAGAATCTAATCACACCAGAATGCAAGGTTTCAAACTCTACTTCAGAGGAGCCGAATTTGAAGCATTTAATTAAATCAAATCACTATTCAGCTGCACGGAATTGCCAAATATCGGATGGCAAAACACCGGAACTGAAACCGAAAACCTAAACAACTGGTATCTTAGCGTGAACTCAGATTAAATGGTAAGAAAATTGAACGAGCACAAGAATTCTGAAGCTTGGCGTGCTCTCACAATTCATTCTATCTGGGAAAAGCTAACGGCCTTGTCCTTTGAGATAAAAACTGCTCTTACCTTTGAATCCTGAGCAAACGCGAGGCAACTCTGAATCCACACAGAGTCGGACACCAGATCTAAGATGTCCGGCGACATCGAGGACAGCGTGAACACAGGAACCGTACAGTGCGCAAGAGCAGCGGCACGAATTCAGCTGCAGCTTGCCATGTGTGAGATTCACATCAGCAATAGATGAGCGCGCCAAGGCAGATCGACATGCTGCAGATACGGATCGCAACACAGGCGCCTGATAAAGGAAGCACAGCGTGGGCACAGTGTGTGGGCACAGCTAGTTCCGAGTTCGGAGTTCGGAGTCCTGAGTTAGAGGCCTTGGCAGATGAAGTTTTTTCGGTGCAGAACTTATATTTGAAAAAGGAAACGCGTGTGCGGATTCAGGATGATTACCGGCAGCCACGGAAGCAAAACACAGCACAAAGATTCCAGACCCAGCGCCGGAGACGGTGCATAATACAGTGGGTAACCAAGGGAGTGCTAAAATTTGAAGAGGCAGGCCCGGGACGAGGGAAAAATGGAGAAAGACACCGGGTTTGGACGAGGCAGGGTATCGGTTACAGTCCAGGTTGGATTCCTCAGAGCTCAGGCTCTCGGCATTTCAAACAGCAGCACAAATCCTCGCGAGGCGGCGTTTTATGGTAATGCGAATTCGGCCACGCTTCGGGATTCAAGCCACCCAAGTAGAGCAAGTGAAGTGGAAGTCAAGGTGGAAGTTGTCGTTAATGAGAAGGCAATCGGGCCGAGATCCGGACACACGGCTTCGTTCTTAATCACACCGCACATCCATTCCAGTTGCACGCGCCAGCCTGGGTCTGGCCTAGGGAAGCTTAGGGACTCGGTACGTCCTTCCCTCCTCCATTCCCTTCTTAATCTTCCCTTCCCTTCCCCTCCCCTTTTCTTCCTCTCCGCCCGGAGCCACACGACACGCTTGTCTTCCTTAATCCTCCTCCATCCCTGTGTTCTCGTTCGACCGCCTACCACGCTGCTCCTCTTATCTCTTTTTCGCTGCTTCTTCTCTGGCAGTATCGTTCGTGGGAGCATCGCTGACGATCAGATTGCGCCCGCAGGACTAGGGATGCCCGCGTCGTCAAAACGCGGCTCCGCGTAGCCGAACAGCGGCCACGCCCAGGACTCTGCGACGAGTACTATCACCGCGCGCCTAGCCCACAAACATCAGGTACGACTGGCCCATCCGCCACGCCTAATCCTTCCGCACCTGGCGGGCAGTACGAGCGATCTCTCGCTCGCAGGCACGGTGAACGCCGCGCTCAGTCAGAGCGTGACCGCCGCGTCCGCGCTCGCGTCGTCGAAGTCGAAGGGGAAAGGCGACGGCAGGAGCAAGACGAGCTTCCTCGACAAGGCCGCGCGCTACCTCTTGGACGGGGACGCCGCGCCCGATCCCAGCACGGCGGATATCTGGTTAATGGGCCTCAAGCTGCCCGGGTGGGGACCGGAGGACGAGGCGCGCATCGGCGGCGGCGATGTCTACGTCCACTTCACATCATCACTCGACGTCGGGGAAGCACCACCAGCACTCGTCCTCCACTTCCGACCCCGCTGCGCCGCCGGACCCGGGGCTGTGGCCCGCCTCTTTCCACGCGCAGCTGTGGTGCGCGTACCGTGCGGAATTCGAGCCGATCCGCGAGCTGCCTCGCCTCCCTCCCGCCGCCCTTATCGCGCCCTCCCCCTCCGTCTCCCATTCTCACAGGCAGGGACACTCGCCGAGCCAGAGCGACTCGTCCTCGTCCACGGGGCACTCCTCGCACACGCACATGTCGTCCGCGCACTCGTAGATGAGCTCGCAGCAGTCGCATTCGACCAGCACGAGCGGGACAAGTCGGAAGAGATGGTGGGCGCTCGGCGGGAAGAAGGGGTGGACGAGCGACACGGGGTGGGGGTGCATGTTAAGGACGGCGCAGAGTTTGCTTGCGACGAGTTTGAGGGTCAGTGGGATTTTTTCTATTCTTTTTTTGGGGGATTTGTGCTTCCCGTTTCGTTGGCGCGCGCCCGGTTGCGGGCTTCTGCGTCGTGCATCCCTCTCGCGCGCAATGCCGCGGGCGGATTTGCTTCGCATTCTGTATCTGGCTACCGCGTGTGCGCCGTACTTTCTACTCGCTCTCTTTATCTTTCTTTCACCTCATATTTCCTCCGCTGAGTCATCACTCCCCAGATCCGACACACGCAATCCCGCCTTTTCCACCACCGACACCCGCCGCGTTCGCCGCACATGCGCGCCTACTCTCTTGATTCCTCGACGCGCCCGCCGCGCCCTTCGGCGTGCACCGCATGTTCCTCGCGGGCAAGACTGCGGAGAAGGACGTAGGGATGTGGTTTGGGTCCAGTGCGGCAGCAGGCGTAGTTAGGTGTGTATTCGTCTTGTACTTCTGCTTTTCTTTTAGTATATCATCCATCCCTGCTCGGACATTTTCTATACATATCTTCGTTGCCCCGCCTTCTCCACCGTCTACGTACGTACCTGCCTCTCCCTCCTTTCGTACTTCTATTTTTTTCTTCCTCCTCGTCGTTCTCGTCCCATTCCCCGACGTACCTTCCGCACCACGCACATATCTCCTCTTCATTCTTTTCCCATCCTCGCTCGCCGTTTCCCCACTCCCCTCCTGTTCCTCCACATTCTGGTCATTCCTCTCCCGCCTCTCCTCGCTCGCTGCGCCCGGAGATGTGACTCGCCGGCTTCGCTGCTTTCCTGGCGCTGACGGCGGATTACGGAACGGGCGCTTATCCGCACATCTCCTTCCCTTTCTTCGTACTCCCCTCCACCTCGCCCACCGCCCCCGGCGTCAATAAGACGAGCATTATAGACGTCTTCCCCTTCCTCTCCCTCGTCCCTTCGTCGCCGGCGGCCCGCACCTGTTTGGCGGCGTCGACTCGTTTGTCGGCGATATCTTCCCTGACTTCCTATTCCCCTTCTCCCTTTGTTTCATACACACATACTACATGCGCTCCTGCTTCGACTCCTCCCCCTCCCCTCCCCTTTTCTCGCTACCCGCTTCTTTGTGTCTTATTTTCTTCTCCATCCGAAGAATCGCGCGCTAATACTCTCGCCAGAATGCTGGTGGACGCGTTCCCCGCGTGCGGCATGGGCGTCTCCGTCGCCACGGACGGCACGCTGTACCAGACCGAGGTCTTCGCCGCCTCACATTCGCCCGCCGCCCTCTCCGCACTTAAAGTCCACACTTCGGCACACGGGCACGGCACCGGTCGCCCGCCTCCATCTCTTCCGCCGGGCATGGATCAGTGTACCCCTCATCGCACGGCCACTGACACGGGAAGGAGGGGAAGCACTAGGGCTATAACCCGTCCGTCCCGTTCTACGGAACGGGTACTTACGGCCGTTTTGGGAGCCACCTGTTATGGATATTAGTACATTTACTTAGTATTAGTTTCTACGTACATACCGGCTATCATTTGTACCGATTTCGAGTCCATTCCCACGGTTCAGAATCTGAGTCAAGAGCTACTGACTCGTCGTTGCGTTCCCGCAACTCCGAGCGGCGACAGAGTAATGAGTCAGAGTGACTCATAGCCTAGAATTAGTATATAAGTAACTGAGAAACCATGTAGCCAGACACTCAATCTTGAATACAACTCTCATCTCGCCCCATTTCTGTCTGAATTAAGTCTCTTGAGAGTTCCGCGTCTAGCAATCTCTCGCCTCGAACACCAGCGTCTTGCATGTTCATCGCCCTCTGAAAGGCCCACGTATTGTAGCCTTTTGTGCAATCTATCAGTGAATCCTCGCGTCTTGCAGGTTCATTTATAGTTGCTGTCAGGTTGGTTTGAATCGAGTACCGGCGTCTTGCATACTCGATACCTACCGAAACCAGTTGAACCAAGGTACTCTTACGGGGATTCCATTGAACTCTTCGACAGAGATCATCCGAGCTGCAGCGCAGTTCATTTTGTAACTACAGTTACATCAAGGGTATTTACGTGTTGATTTCGTCAAAATACCGGTTTCCTTAACACCACCCGTCCCGTACCCGTTCCGTAGAAGGGATCCTCGGATGCCTCTACGGACGGGTCCCGCCTGGACTCCTCGATCATCATGCAGGGTCCGTTGGCGCCGAGGCCGTGTATGGGCAACGTACCCGCCCTCCCAGCACGGACCTGGGCGTCCACGCTCGCGGATCTTGCGCGATCTATGGGACCGAGTCCGAGGTCTTCGGCGACAAGGTACCCGTGTCCGCTATCGTATATGTCATGATGCTCACTCAGTCTCATAGCGACCCGGGCGATCGCGGCTTTCTGTCGCGCTCTCGGCGGATGACTTCTCCGCGCTGTACCCGACCCAAATGTGGCAGTACATTTCGAGGTACGTTTCTTCTCCTCCTCTTTCCTTTGACTGACGCAGAATCATCGAGCCAGGGACTGAGAGCACGTTAGGAGATAGATGCAGAGCAATTATGGACGGAGTTACGATACGGCGGGGATTGGAAGATGCAGCTGGCGCGACGCACCTATTGGACGCGGTGCTCCGTGCCGAGGAATGGAGCACGCTCCGCGCATTTGAAGTGAAGATGGAGAAGCTGAGAATGTGAGTGTGTGTCGCGTCCTCATTCATCTCCCGCACTGACGATTCCAATAGTGAGAAAGGTGGAATTTTGGGAATTGTGCAGGCGTGAATATCGGTATCTTGTGCGTAGCCAAACTTGTATGTAGCACTCTGTCGTACAAATGAATATATTCCTCTGCTCTTACATCCAACGGCAGCGACGCGTTCCCGCGCCCCTATCGGTCAGGGGCGAGGCGGAGGTCAGTACTGTGTGGGGTTCAAGATTAGTTGAAACTGAGAGTCCGCGACGATCGAGATCTGGCGTGAGCATGAGTGCGAGGGATACTTACATAAGATCGATACTTCCCTGACTTCGGCGAACACCAAAGCCAAGGACGCTGATTCAACTACCCCGACTGGGCCGGGGTAATTGGAAATTAATTGATGAATGAAATTCGGTTATCTGACGGGTGTTTCAAAGGTACTAGTGCTTCCAGGGTTTTTCTGATGCTACCTTAGTACCTATTCAGAATTATGCCCAACCAACCGTCTGACTCTCGCCATAGTAGGGTCCGTCTTCAATTGAAATTGACCGTATGACTCATCTTCTTTTCATTGACACGGATCCCAAGAGAATATAAAAGGTGTCGAGAGTTGGGGGCTGATCGAAGGCAAACCATGTACACCCCATCGCCGAGATCCCTACCGTCCGTCGTTGAATTCATTCGTTACAATACAAGGGCTGACAACATGAACAGATCCGCGAAACTCTTCGTGCCAGCTTCAGGAAGGGTCTTACTCGACCCAGAGTTAGCCGAGTGGCGTGCCAAAATGCCTTGCGTCGCTTAGCGGAGTTTAAATTGGCTGGGCTTGGGCGGGCGGGCGTGGCTTGCGGCGTGGCGTGGCTTGTGCTCGGCTACACTATACTTTCCCACTGTAATTATTTTGTCCATTTCTCAATATTGATGTACTGCGAGCGTCCCACTTCTTTATTGCTGTCTCCACAACACCCGGATCCACCTCGCCGCCATCATTGATCGCGCCGGCGACTTTTGAACCAGCGATCTCGTGGTTGTTGAAATGTCGCACCAGTTCCCAACTAAGCCATTTCGTTGTTCACTATCCGCCTCTCCCATCTTCACCACCGTGTCCGCAATACCCTGATCAACCCCGTCGCCGTCATTGATCACATCACTGTCGAACCATTGACCATTTGGTGCACCGGACCTCAACCGAACTGCTTCGTCGAAGTCTGGATCACTTATCCACCAATATCCTGCATTTCCTTCTGCCTGGTAAAATATTAAACTGCGCTGGATACCGGAGAGGCGAATGGAATTTTTGAGGATACATGCAAAATTATCCGACAATGTGCATGCGACGACGTTAACCCCGTCCTCTCTCCTTCAACTGTGGTTTCGTGCTTCTTCACCATGTGTTTTCTCATTTGGTGAAAGTTTCTCGCCCTCTATCCTCGACCTGTGGCTACATTGGGATATCCCAAAGATGCCCACATTGTTGACCCGAACTAAAATTGTGTCCTCGACTTCTAGTGACTGACATGGTCAAGTCTGAATGTGTGAGAATAAATTCAACACGGAATTTTCAACTTCGAGGTCATCAGACAATGGCAATGACAAACAATTGAGGTACGAGCTTCCTATGTTTGTAGTGTCTCCGAGAGACTAGGCAGTGACCAAGTCAAAATTAATGCATATAAGATCATACGCAACCAGTTCTGTATAGAAATAGACCATTCTTCAATATTTACTCATGCAGAAAGCCAGCCATTCCGCCCGAATGACCAATGATGTTCAACTCTGTCAAGTTGAAGCCAATTTTCATCCAAAGCACGTGCCAGTAGGAATACTCAGTATAATAGAAGGTCCTTAGAGGCCTGTTAGAAGTATCTGAGCCCAATTCATCGATGCCTTCCAGAATTCCTGTTGCAAGCCACCATCCCCGCCGCGTTTGATGGCATCAGCCAAAATGGCTTGTGATGGCTTATGCATCGTTCAACTTGGGTTCAATCCCGCCCAGCCTGACGTTGATTCACAAAGAACTCGCTGTAGGATGCTAGAAGAAGGCGAGTGAAGTATAACTGGCATAGTGCTGGCCTTTTATCGTTTTAATTTCAATACTTTTCAGTGCAAGCCGTGGCCACGCCCTATTTGATGGCATCAGACGAAATGGCTTGCGCACGCCATTTTGCCTATAGCGAACAGGGCTCGAAAAGCAATTTAATTAAGAATTACAATGAGTTCATTGAGTTAATATGCCACTGTAAGTGTCGAAATAAAGATTTCCAAAGGTTTAGTTGAAAAAAGTAAGCTCACGCCAACCATACGCTAGAATGGCTTGTGATGGCATGTGACATGTTCAACTCCGTCCAACCTAAGGCTAATTCAAGATAAATCCATGTTACAATGCTAGGAGAGGATGAATAAAATATGAATGGTGTGGAGCTGACCTTCTTACTGTGCAAATTTGCATACTTCTCGACACAAGCCGTCCCCACGCCCAATTTGATGGCATCAGACAAAATGGCTTGTGCGCGCCATTTCATCCACGACGAGCAGGGACACCTCCCTCGTGGTTTCTCCACCTCATACAACCATAAACCACTGTACAAAGTCCATTCAAGCCATTTATATCAACAGGTTTAACTTATTCAACATGTTGTTTGATCTGCTTGATACTTAGAGGTTGAACCGAGTCAACCAACGGGCCGGCAAGCGCAATATTATGATCTGTAGTGATTGTATTGTGTGTGGTAGAATACAAGAATCTGTTTGTGTGAAGAGATGTGGCCGAAGTCGGTCTGGTGTCCAGAAACCGTGTGACTTCGGTGCAGATCCGATGAATTTCTTTGGATTTTGGGGCATAATTTGTATTACTTTGTATATGGATGAATACCTAGAGCATAATCTATTGGTCTGACTTCACAAACCGAAGTAGTACCGCAATATTCCCCTTTGTTCAACCTCTCTACCCTCGCTCTAGCACCATGGTTGTTGTCTAACTGTAGCAGCAGTGAATTAACCATCTGTTGGCCAGTGTCGGTGCAGTCATTGAGGTTATGGCGTGGTGCGTTGTGGCTTGTTTCAATAAATTGCATGTTCAAGCATGAAGAATGATCCCAGAAGGCGGAGAATATTGATTTGTACTCAAATTCCAAATGACATACAACGCAGAACTCTAAGAGGAGTACACTGAGCGCGACAAGCCCGTACTTCTGTGTTGAATTGAAAGAGTTGGTCGGGGTCATCCTAGCGGCGATGAGTGACTGTCCCATCAGTGAAGGAAATAGTTGGAAAACATCGCAAGCCCGTGAAGAAGACAGTTATAGCATGCACTGTGTGTAATGGGATTGAGCATAAAGTATTTAAGGCGCGTGGAATACGCACAAGCCATTCCAAGATTTTGGCTGGTGCCAAGCCGGCAGAATGGCTTGCCAAGCCAACAAAATGGCTTGCAAGCCGAAATGCTGGGCGTGGGCGTGTGATGCCACCAAAATCCACGCCCACGCCCGAAACAAGCCAATCGGCGCGGGCGCAAGCCACTTTTGCAAGCCAAAAAGATAGCTCTCTTACTCGACCTATCGAATGGCGCAAACACCAGCTCCTGCAGCTTGTGCGCATGATGCAAGATAACGGCGACGCGTTTGCGGAATCCCTTGCGAAGGACTTGGGAAAACCCAGAATCGAAACGTACTTCTCTGAAATCGTCAGTCGCTCACTGGCCGTGCGGGCTCATTATGATGATTCGGATAACCGCAGGGGGCAGTTGTAACGCAGTGTGCTGAGCGCCCAGATGCTCGATGACTGGGCGAAGCCTGTAACCGTCGAAGTGCCGTACGTCGCGTCTTCCTTAGATCCCAATCGCGTGTTCGGCTAATAGATATCCAGTGATTGGCAAAGGCCATGGAAACCCACTGTGTACAAAGGCGCGAAAGGAATTGCTCTTATAATTGCGTCCGTGTTCCAACGTCGAAGCCCTTAAAATGCGAATTACCCTCTGATCCTCAGTCTGCAGCCTTTTCTGGGCGCAATCGCAGCGGGATGCTGCGCCGGTATCAAACCTTCTGAACATGCACCGCACTACGCCGAGCTTCTCGCCGACCTCCTCCCAAAATACCTCGAGTCAAATGATTACCGGGTTATGACGGGTGCCGTTGCAGAAAGCACGAAGCTGCTTGAAATCCAGTGTACGCCTCGTTCCTCTCCTGACGATTTTTACGTGTCTAACTCTTGGATCGTAGGGGGTCATAGTGCGTGTAACCGTCCCAAAATTTATACACATGCCAATTTCCCCTTTGCTTCTAGTCTTCTAACATATTAATTTGCTACTCTGTTCTGTGGTACAAAACAGGCGGTTATGTCCAGGAGTTCTTTGGGAACCTGCTTGGGTGACATAGCCACCCGTTTCGTACTACAGAAAGTTAATAGCATCGAAGCAGGTACTGTTCCCGTCTGTGCCTCATTCACGGCGCTGGTTGAAATCGAGTAAGTCTGCTTCCCTTCCATGTTCAGCATATTGATCAACTTGCATTTGTATATAGATTCAATACCTGTCCGTTCAACGTGCTTCACCTTCAAACTTTGTCACTGGCACTCAAGTCTCGCAGGTCAGTTTGATTTCTAATTCAATCAACCATTAAATGGGGTCTTCATGTCCTGGTTTGCGTCCATCAGGCCCTCGACTTCTATCAACATCGGGTCATCCAAATGAGTTACCTTCAAGTTCAGGTATGTCATTAACGCTCTTCCTCAAACTTCAAATTGCTTCGACTCAAACTTCAAGACCGATTAATATTGACTCGATACTGCAAGTCTCATCCTTCCTTGTCTTCCTCTATTTCAACCGCCTTGCCGAGTCCTGCCTTGTCTCCTAGTCACCGTGCTTTTAAGTCTAAGTCCTCGGAACCCTGCGGCACAAGGTAGGTAGGCATTACTCCTGACTCGGATTTCTTTGACGACTCGCTGGGATCGACGGAAACATGAATGCTGTCTCAGTTCCATCCCCCTCGAGACAGATTCCTCGCCGTGGGCATTCGCCCTTTCCTTTCGATTCACGGCCCTTTACTGATTCTACCTTCTACAGCTTCTCCGAGTTGAAAGCTCACGACCACGATTCGACCCAGCCTCTCAATCACAATCGATCTGAACTCGGAAATTAGAATCCTATCCAGTAAGTGAAACTCGTCCACTCTAATCCGAGCGGCATCGCGAAGAGTTGCCATCGTGGCGAGTCCTGGACTCGCATTACTCCATGATGCGCGCTGGAGCCTTGTATTCTTCCAGGTGCATCTCGTTTTTCTATATGGAGTTCAGCACCAACACGCCTCTGTTCTGTCTGGTCTGCAGACTAAATCAATCTCTCGCAAGAGTAAACGAACGCCGATTCAAACCAAATCTGACTGCGTGTATCTCTATCGCGTGTTGTTCGTACTTCGTCGATCATCCGCGCCATTCGCTATGCACGCACCGACGTCCATCCATCCACTTCACAGCTCTCTCTGAAACAATACCCCCGGCGCTTTTTGAACCACTAAACGCCGAAAGGATTAAAGTCCGGCGCACTTCGGGTTACCGTTTCGCGAGGTACTCGTTGGACGCCGTCCGCTCTCGTCGGTCTCCTTCCACTCGAAGGAACAGTAGATGTGAGTGCACGATCATAGTTTTGAGGTTGATGTCTCTGACTCACATCATGCGGACTGTGTGTCTAATCGTGTGGATTCTTTGTCGTTATTTTCTAAAGGCACACAGCGCGTTCCTATTTCTGGAGTCGCACCGCGCGCTCCCATTTCTGCGTAAAGCCATCTTCTGCGTAACATTTAATGCCTTTGCTGACTGTATACATGTAGCTGACCATGCAACCCGGTCAAAATCAAATTCGCATAAGGATCTACATCTGTTTGTATGCGTTTCGGACCCAGGCTCCCTCACGATCCACTTCCAGTACCAGGTTGTCGCAAATCTGTTCGAATCAATTCAGCGTCAAACCTTCAAGGCGCTCTAATTCACCCCAAATCGAATGCATCCATACAGGGTTTGCGCAGGCATTCCCAAAAATAACCCTAGTGTTTCTGCACCCACTATAACCGACACGTTCTGTGGTTCCCTTCATTCTAGTAAAGCGGCAAACGCTCTGATTTATGGAGCTCCGTCTCTGCTTCTCTGGCGCCGATTCTTCTTGACCGTCAAGGCTCGGGAAAATCAAGCTTCTCGCGCAGGTCAGTATAGAAACCAATCTAACGGGTCTACCTGGTCGTATTTGTTGACTCCAACACCTCAGGACAATCCCAGCCTCCAGTCATTACAGGTCGCAGCGACGAATCCATTCGATCGAGCTCATCTTCCAGTTTGGAATCTGACCTTGGAACCGAGAATGTCATTGTCGCCGTTAAAATTAGGAAGTATGTATTTAGACCGGTCACGATCAAAATAAATTAACATAGATACAGCTTCAGGTCAGCCCTTGGTACACGAATCAATCAAACTCTTTTAAATTAACATGTGGATGTCATTTTCCTTCTCGATCTTCCCCATCGCCGTGGCGCCCGGCGGCCAATCAATGTGTGCGCAAGGTGAATAGGGTATTTTGCATGTCCCTCCTTCCCCGCCCAATCGAAATCAATGACTTTAACTTCCTTCCCCGCCACCATGACGTTGGGCCATCGGAGATCGCCAAGACGTACCCGCCGTCATGCAGAAGGGAGATGATGCCCTTCAGCTGGTCTGCAAAATTCTCAGGAAGCTTGCCCTGCAGCTGTGAAACGGTCTTCCCATCGATATACTCCATGACGATCATCTTGAGCAGTTGATACGAGGGAGCACCGTTCGAGTGATCGACTGGTCCACAGTAGAGCAACTGGGGGGCCAGACCTTTCTGGGCCAAGAGTTCATGGTCCTCGCGACAGTACGTCTGAGCAAACTTGACAACGACCGAACCTGGCTGATCCTCCTGGGTGCGGCACAGGAATGTGACACACACTGCGTCACGTTCTACGGCCTCAAAATATTCGAAATGGACCGGTGCGCCACTAGAAATAGGGAGGAAAGAAGTGGGCGATGGGAAGAATCTGGACGGTTCGGGGTCGTTGGAGGATGCCAGTGCGACGTAATATTTGCGCAAATGTCCAAGAGAGCGTGTTAGTGAGTGCAGAACACGGGCGACACGGAGACACTGCCTGCTGTCATTCAGAACGGCTCCGTTACCCAACCAAATGAAGTCGGTGAGACGCTGCACAATGCATTATCCCTAATCTCACATCGACCGTAGCATGCCCCATCGTCGATCAATTATGGAAAATCCGTCAGTCATTAATTTTGGTTAATTGGTGTCCGTCCCTCGTTCCCACGGCGGGATCGCCTCCCTCTCAATCAACTCTCCCTCCGATTCAGGTTCCGGCGGCGGTGGCGAGGGCGGGCGCAGCAACACACCTCGGTCCCACACGCGCCAGACAACCATCTCGAACCCATAGAACCACCACTGCTGCTCCAATGAGAAAGCGACGGTGTACAGCCTGGGGAGGCCCTCCAGCAGCCAGTGCGCGGCACGCCGCTGCACACCCTCCTGGTCGAACCCGCCGTTGATAAAATTCAACGCAATTCGCAGATGGGTAAGAAGCGGAAAGTCCTGCAGTGCTTCCAGTATGGTCGCCTGAATCACGGATAGTAGTCAATAACGCGAGTAAGTGGATTTGCTGCACTCGCACTTACGTCGCGGACATCGAAGCAGAATTTGTCGCTGTACAAGTATGAGGAGTTCCCAATCTCCAGGGTTCGTAGTCGGGGAAAGACTGACGCGATGCGGTGGATGAGCGGTGCTGTTGCGAAATCGTCGAGCGTCAGGGACAGTTCGGTGAGGTCCTGCAAGTGGGATATGTTCTCCAGTGCGATCAACACCGTGGTATGGGTGAGTGGGGCCGCCCAAATTCGGGCGGGTCTTCCCCGGACGGGAAGGTACCCGTCCACCATCGCCAAGAGGTGAAGTGATTCCAGTGTGTATAGGGTCCGTGGACTCCAAATTCGACAGCGTGATGGACGCGAGGAGCGGGCAACAGCGTGTCAGAAGTTCACCGCCAGCAGTGCCCAGTGTGAAGGGGGGATACATGTCGCCGGCGTCCCGGTCCCGAGTGAGATCGGCCGTAAACAGAACGGATAATTCCCGTAGCACAGGCATTTGGGACACCATGTCGGGCACCGAGATATATGGTGTTGGAGTGTGTTCGGTGACGGTGAATTTCCACAGCCGAGGCCATGTTAATGAGAGAAAGTCGAGGCAGAGCAGGTCGCCCGAAATTTGTAATACCGTCAAGCTACGGTTGAGATTTTTCAGGAATGCGATAACGTTGCTTGCTTGTCTGGTATGGTCGATGTTCAGGCCTTCCCTGCCCTTCACACCTTGGAATCCAGCGATGGATATTCTGAGGCTCTCGAGTGTGGCGAATGGTAGGGACCAATTCGGGGTGGGTCCGTCAAATCGCGCGTGGTGAATCTCGAGCAAGGTCAGATGTGGTGCTAGCGACAGCGCCAGTAGAAGCTCTGCGGGGATAGCCGCATCCAGGCGAAGCGTAACTTTTGTCAATAAACACATCATTGGAAGCGCGTTAAACATTGCGGGTGATAGCGCAATGTTCCCTGGATCCCGCATGGAATGATCTCTTAAATGAACAGTGCTATAAGGTAACAAAGATAATTACACTTCGTAGACTGGGGAGACGAATAGGCTCACCGGAAGAAAGACCAGAGTGTCTCGGGCCAGACGCTGCTGTCCGGGCGATCCCAGTTATAGACCTCGCGGAATATCCACGGCAGCGTTTGTCCGCGCATATATCGGCAAGTCTCGGAGAGTGGGAGGAGGAGTCTGCCCTTGTAGATTTCATGGTCATACCTCTGCATCTCCTCTTCGCGAACCCAAGGATCATACAGTAGCTCTAGAACCATGTGCAAGACATCCGCGGAGAGGGTGACCAGCGAGATGGAAGCATGTGAAGAAGAATCTGGGGACAACCAAATGAGTCTTCTGAGGATGCTGAAGATGGCGTGGATCCCGCTAAAGACTCCCCCGAGAAAGCGGAGAGCAGCCATGTCGTGGACAATAATAAGTTGACAACACGTGTACGCGTGTCGGCATGTGACAGCCGTGACACGATACCAACTTCTGCCGAATGGTGATCCGAATCCTTCCATGCAGGATCTAAACCAACCTAGACTTGTAAATATTCTGCTCCTTCCGTCATGGATTGCTTCGTTTAATCGTCATAGATGGGTGTATGGAAGGGAACTCAAAAATTCTGAACTTTGTCCCGTCGGACCCCCTGGATATCCTGCTCTGTTCTGGTTCCCAATGAGTTCGGAAAGGAGCATGAAAGTCAGCGACATAGCTTATACCGCCGAATACGCAGACGGCTCTTTTGCCAGTGAGTTCTCTCCGGTAAAGCGGAATATGTGTTGACTCCAGTTCTGTCATCCCAGCGTACAAACTGTGGAACGATTGGATTTATCTTCGTCCTTACTGGGTTCCTCCTCCTGCGGAGGAGCCGGATAAGCCCTGGCTGCATCTGACCTTTGGGGTCGCCTCTGAAATCTCGGCCTCATACCGATATGCCCCCACTTCGGGGATTCTTGGACTGGGTCGGCGAGTGTTGGTTTTTCTCCTATCTGAATTCACCAGATGGATATCCTGACGCATGTAAAGTGTTCCAGATAATGAAATCACTCGATCTCCGGTATTCTTCAAAACCATCAAAACATAGAGATACTGATCCTTATACCAGACCTTCCTTCAGCAAATTCGACCCCTGCTGGTGAGCGTTTGGTCTAATTGCTTTGCATCTCTGAAAACCAGTCGGAATAAAGGAGAGCCCCGAGATGACTATTCTGTTAGCTCGCACTCACGGGTCAGTTCAGATGTCATCGCTCCGAAGTGTTATAAATGGCGACCAACAGCTATATCACGTTCGGTCGCAGGCCTGACTTCGGCACTGAGTCAAGCGATGGCCCTTGGCACAACCACATCCCACTCCTTGGCCACAAGCACTGGAAATTCGCCAGTAACACCAAGAAATTGAACGGCAAAGAATATAGATACAGCGACGGAACGGCAGAATTGGACACAGGTGAGTTTTGCGCATCATGAATCAATATTCACATTGCACTTATTGATGGATATTTTGTCGTAGGGGCTGCGTTCTGTTACGTTGGCGATGAATTCGTGAAAGATTATTATGCACAGATTCCGGGATGTACGACGAAGATACTCGGTGCCGAATTTCAACAGCTGTACCACCTCATTCCGGTCACAGTGAATGCTACGCCTCGGATGGAACTGGACATCGGGGGCCATCTGTTCACTCTCGAACTTTCACATCTTCCCAATGCGGCACCACACCCGATCGGGTCCACAATGTACCATGTTGGTGCAATCCAGTCCAAGCGTTTGCTCGAGCCCGTTCCTGGCCCTGCGTACAACGGCCCTGACTTGATCGGTCGTGTGAGTCCAATTTGTTTCCCTCTCTTGCCGAACAACATGTGCTGACTTTATCGATCCCAAATGTCAGGTCGCTCTCATAAACATGGAGGTGGTCCTCCAAATGCCTGACGATGCGCCCCACACGATGTCTTGGAGAAGAAAGGACATGGATTTTGCCGGGCCCTCGAAGCGACAGTGGCAGGGCTGATCGATCGCGTGTACATCCATGATGGCGTTTATGTAGCATCTTCGTCGCGACTTGGTAGCTGCTCCCGTAATGCATTCGTGACTTGAGAACCTGGAAAAAATCCGCCGGGTGGCAGTCAGGACGCTCGCACAACGAACATCGGGTTTCTGTGACACTTAGAGAACTGACAACGTGAAAGTCAACAGAATCGGTGGAACCGGGTCACGGTAAAGATTAGGTAGAGTTCAACACTGGGCTTTGACGAAGCTTTGCCTAGGATCGATGACTCCAACCTTTCCGCTGGACTCGCGGGAGGTTAGGAGAGATGCTACAAGTGAAGGTGCGCCACATTGATTGTCACGAGGAAAGGCTCGGAAGTGGGCAACCCCCCATTCCAAGGGTGATGGCACATCGGTCGGTGGACCGATTAAAACCGAGGCTGCCGGATGGCAAATCCCTTATCTTTCTAATGCTGGAATTTGGCACCGAACTCCACCTTTTTAACCCAAAGGCCCAAGTTATCAGAATATCAGAATAAATGATGGTCATCTGTCTGGTTTCTGCACACACCAAGGAGTATTTGACCAAGTTGGTCTGGAATTCAACCACATGGGGACACAAAGTAGGTGAGCTCAAAATTTTCTCGCCTTTTGGCCTCTACTGTGGGCTTAACTTGTTCAAAATTCAGGACTGACCGATTTCGGACTACGCTAGAGGTTGATTACGTCTTCCGTAGACCAAGGTTGTAGCTGGGAAGCGAAAAATTGGATATATGGCGTGTTTCCGGCGTGTTTATAAACCAGAAATTAAAAACCGTTTATATATGGCTGGAGATTTATAAACAGAACCCTATCTCGGAAATCATAATGTCCGTATTCTCGTCGATATGTAGCTCAACTCTGTCTTCCTCTTCTGACCGGTCTCCCTGCTGGGTCACTCACGGCGCCCAAACCCCTTCTAGTGTGATTCAAACCAGGCGAGGAGGCTGCAGACCAGGATGCTGGGCACGCAGCCATGTCGATGTACACTTGCGCCGCACCGGGTGCTCTACGTTCTATCTATAACCCCACTCGCTTCACCTCGAGCTAATGAGTCCAACATGAGGCCGATTCTCACTGGTTCCCTAACCTAATCTTTTCGGTACAGCACAAAACTCTCTGATATCCCACCAGAGAATTCACTGACCCACGTTTGTTCTGTCCAACATGACTACATCGACAACTCTGTTTATCCGCCGTGTGCACAACGACATTCTCCGAGGCGATTTTCCCTCCTCTATCGCACCTCCATATATACCAATCCGGCCCACCCACCTGCCCGATCACTTGGAGCATGTCCAGCTTTTCTTCTCTCGTCCCTGCCGTATTTTCCGTTTGTCTGTTTTCCTTCTCCCGTGGTTAGAATCCCCAGTGGTAGCTTTCCCTTCGTTTGAGCTGATGTAGTGTTTGACCCATTCTCGGCTGAATTTTCTTTCTCACGCAAAAAGACATACCCTCCGACCCAAACCCGTAATTACCCGATTTCCAAAGTGGGGATCACGGAACATTTCGGGTAACCGCCAGAGTGAAGGATATTTCTTTATCTTTACCACCGCCACGGCCCTGGTAAGCCCACCCAATCGGAACCCCTTTGATTCTACAGGCTCGTTGGATTTGTACGCGGAGTCTTACCGTTAGGCACCCGGCAAATCCACCTGAGCTTTCGACGCGTCGTGTTCCCTGTGCTTGGTTCGTGCCACTCGACGAGGAGCAGCAATGCGAGCAAAGTAGTCGACTCAGAAGCGGGCGGGACGATGGATGGACGAGCGATGCGATGTGAGGGTCTACATTGCGGACGGCGCCGAGTTTACTGGCGACGGGGTGAATGTTTTTCCTATTCTCTCGCTTTCCCTTGTTCCTTGACGAGCAAGCGCCGCGCCCTGCCAGATTCCGGACGAGCGATGGGTGTGTATCCTCGCCTACCTGGCACACAACTTTGTCGTCGTCCATCCCGCACTTTTCTGCTTACTCACTTGACTCGCCTCCTCGTGTCTACTCTTACATTCACTCTCTTGCTCCAGGTCCAGTCCCACTCCTGCCGCTTTTGCCGCCCACGTGCGCCGCGGAACCTCTCTTGGTTCCTCGATGCTCCTGGCGGAGGAATGTATGGGGATACAGTTTGGCTTCAACGCGGCCGTGGCGGTGTTAGGCGGGTTTCCAGTCTCGATTTCTCAGTACTCAGAACCCGTCCTTCGTCCTTCTCCATTCTCTTTGCTCTCGCTCGTGTTTCATCCACTCCCTTCCCTTCCTTTCACTCCCCCCCTCCATTATCCCCTGCCCTCGCCTCGGTCCCCGCGTTCCAGATGCGCTCACCGTCGCCTGCTCGCTGGCAGCGACGATGTGTACGTCACGGGCGATTATCTTCATCTTCCTTCATCTCACTCCCTCCCACTCTTCTTTAATTTCCACCCGTGTCGACCGGCACACAGCCATCCTTCTCCCATATCCCCTCCACCCTTTCTCTTCCCGCTCTTTTGCTCTCTTTTCACTCTTCCGCTAACTTTATTCATCCCAAGAACCACACGCTCACCACACTCCTCAGAATTCTCGTCCTCGCATTCACCTGCCGTCGGATGCTATGCCGCTCTATCTAGTCTCGCAACTCGAGGTCCTCGCCGCTCCTCAAGCCCACTCGACGTAAACGGATGGCCACCGCTCGATACACGGCGCGGGTCCGGGGAAGTAGGGAATCCATCCACCTCGCCAGTTTGCACGTTTGTTGTCCTCGGCGCATGGACTCACGTTGCGCAAGTTGGTATCTCACGCCCCGCGGACGCGGTGTACCACATGCGTGCACCCACTGCGGCGGAGCTGTGAACATTCCACTGCAAGCGCGGCCGCAAGATGTCGCTGTCGGACTGTCCATCCTCTCAGCTCCCTCTTTCTCTTTGGAGTACCATTTTTCTTTTTAAAAAAAAATCTGAATCTCATCGAATATCCTCTGTGCCTCATTTATTCAACGACGCCTCCTCGCTGACTCTATACCAAGTGTGATTGCCGTTTCCCCTCGTCCGTGTCTATCCTTGTAGTTTCCACTTTTTCACGAAACGATGTACTGTGCCCGCCTCATCGAATCGCGGTCACTATCAACCGCGCTCCCTCGCCTTCGTTGGATCCAATCTCCGGCATACAAGCCCATTGTTGCGCAGGCTCCTTCGTCTCGCTGCACTGAAATTCTTACTGAAATTTGGTTAAGTACTCTGTTACACCATCTCTTTCCGTGCTGTGTTCCACCTCGTCAACAGCACTATTCCAGTCTAGGAAACAGCCACCGTTTCAAAAATGTGGTCCGTACCTAAAAGTAAATTTCCAAGATTACCGCATCTGCAAGGGCGATACTCCCCCCTCCCTCCCAATTTCCGGCGAAGACTTGGTCGCAGAAATTTAATCAAGTCCGGGGGGTTGTGGTCCGTTTAAGATCACAGATGACCTGGCGGGTAATGGGCGATATTCGGCTGGTGAAGTGAAGTGAGATAGCGGTATCTACGATGCAGGGGGCATCGTAAATTTTCTTTTACTATCCAGATGAATTAATGGAAGCACTGTCAGATAGCAGTACACTGCTGCGACGGTGGTCAGGATTACGGTGGAGATGGCTATGATTGCTGTATTGACCGGGACGAGAAAAGCAACCAGGCCGGCGAAGAAAAGAGCCAGAGATGCGTGCAGCAGGAGAAGAATGACTTTCGAGCACTGTGTGCATGTTGAACCTCCTCAGTCCGCAGCGAATGATCGGGGATTACCGAATGTCAGGACGGTGAAGAAAATCCCGGGCCCATTGCTCCGCGAGGGTAGCGATGAGGGCACAGGTGAGACTGAGGGAGACGAGGCGGCAGGGCTAGATTATTAAAAAGTGTGGTCACATTGGTGGAAGAGTCCATTTTCTGGAATATCTGGTCCAAGAAATTGACTGTTATATCTGTCGTGTAGCTTTCAATGAGGAATGCTGTTAGACGGGCGGAGAATAATCCAGCCTGCGAAGATGAATCTTACACGGAAAGCGAAAGGGAAGGGACAGCGTACGAAAATCAGCATCGATATCCCGTCCATGTCGCTTCTTCAGCTCGCCACTAGCGCTTTGTCGTACTTCTCCGCCTCGCGTACGTAGACCGCCCACAACTTGGCAGAGGCATCGTTGTACGCCGGGTTGGCTGTGAGTGGTTCATTACCCACGACCCATTTTCAGAGGAATACGAGATACCTTTCTCCTTCTCTACCCTACCCGTTTCCTAACGAGAAAATTCACTCACAGCGCATCGAATTATCTATCCCATCCGTGGCCCTTTATTGTTCTACGCATTCCAGGGCGTCAGAAATTGTCAACTCTCAAATTTCACTCTCTGCGCATTTAATTTGTCTCGGAGGAATTTAAGTCGTGGTGGCCTCCACGCCCAACGTTCGAAAAAAAAAAACCTCGATTTTGTGGCATACTTATCGACAAAAGAGAAAGACAGAAAGAATCACGAAAGGTGGGAGTCCTACAAGCCCAGATTTTGACGGAGATCATTCAACTCCACGCAGACGCCAGGCTCACAAGCGTGGTCAACGGTAGCGTGGCCGAAATCCACAATCGAAAGGCGACCTTCCGTATCGCGTACGAAATTTCTGGCTTCCAAATCGCCGTGATGGACGCCGGCGAGATGGACATTGGCTGCGGCATTGTAAATGGCCACGCTATTCAGAGTATCGGTAAAGCACCTTCAAACGAGATGGAAAGTCCTCACCGATCATTGAGGGGCAGGGTTTCCCAGCGATGCTCAGAAGCCAATGATGTTCCTCTATCCTCGATTACCAGTGCTGCCCAGGCCATATCCGGTGGTGCAAAGACACCAATAACCTTGGGGACGGTTGGCAGAGAACGCAGGCGGTTATACGCACGGATCTCACGGAGGAGGCCGTCGAACCTGATTTCTTCATATGCCTTGATAATGACTGTCTCCCCATCAAGCTTCCCGCGGTAGACGTATGCCTGGTGGTTGGAATGAATGAAGGCATGAACGGAGAGGTGGGATGGACTGAAAAGGGAAGTGGCAGAGTCCTCGGATGGAGACCAGGAAACTCGAGGAGAGCGGCATTCGAGGACATCCTGGGAGATTTCAACGAGGAAGCGGGGCACCTGTGAAAGGAAATCAAGGTCGAATTGAAAGATCTGAAGGAAAAAGAGGTCAGGAAGACGAAGGACTATCGAGTAACTTGGCCCTACTACAACTCGGGGAAGCTTAAGGTGGGAAACAGGTGAGCCGAGGTAACCCCAGACTGCGAGAAGAAATCTGAATTTGTTTAATTGCTGGATAGTCTGCGAAGTTCGGAAAGGTCGTCAAAAATTGAACGGGAAGTCCAAGGGATGAGGGACAAACGATTTGAATCAGAGTGGAGAGGAATGTTGTGTAGCCAAGTCGGACCCCATCATGGGATAAGTGAGCATCGTTGCTTGCGCTCTTCCCAGCTGCCCTGGTCAAACGGCTGTTCCCACTCCGCCCGCCCTGCAGGTTCGGTGACCCGTACAACTCATTATATGCATTGAAGCCGGAGACTGCCAGCTGGGGATTCGGGCCGTCGATGGTCAGTATCCCGGGTTGCGCATTGATCGCAACGAGGAGGGCCAGGAAGCCCTGGAACTGGGGAGCATCATCACCACCCACAATATGTTCTATCTGCGATACTCCGATGCCCCTGATATTTGTCGCTCCGGGGGTGGATGAAGTTAAAGGAGGACCGCGTTTCAAAGGCTGCCCGGCAGGAACCGCGATCGGCAACGAGTAGGGTGGTAGGATGGTCAACGGATGGACTATAAGCATCTTAGACCAAAATTATAGGACGGCAGGCGCGCTCACCGTTCTCAGCCAACAAAAAATAATGGCCCGTGTAGACGATCCCGTACCGGGGAGCATACGACGAGACACGACGGGCAATGGCACGATTTTGCATCTGCAAGTCCAACTACGGCGGCTGTGAATTTTGAGCACTGTCGATGAGGTGAAACGGCTTGCCTTAAAAACGATGGCGTGTCCCTGGGTATGTTCGACGAGGGGCTCGAAAGTATTGAAAGGCTGCGCAAAGAAATCGGAGTATTTAAGGAGAACTTTGCTCAGTTTGAGTTCAAACGCGCAGCCCCCGCCGACCATTGGGCGTGATATCGGCGGACCGAGGGGGCGACGCTCTGGGCCACCGGCATCATTCATGACCTCTATCAATTTTTCTATGACATCGGGGTAGTCCTCAGCGGTAGTGAGCCAGTCCTTGTCTCCGTGCTGGGAGAACTGAAGGTGAGGCTCGTACGCGAGGAGAGCCTTGGCAAGGCCTAGATCTTCGAGCAAGGCCTCGATGATGAGATTGAGGAGGGTTAGAACGTTTCCCAGCCAGGATTCCTGCGTTATGGGCAACCTTTGATATGATCTCCGAAGCTGCTGCCAGGAAGTGCGAGCAGTGTCGGGCGTGCGCCGCTCCCAGAGATCATTATGTGTTAGATAGCCCCTGAAGGCCTGCAGGGCCCGGTACGGAATGGTGGAGTCCAGGTAGGAATAACAGAGTGGGACGGGCGGAGGGTTTAGACCAGACCACGGCGCGGTGGTTTGTGTAGTACTGATGTCCTCCGAAGTGGGGGGCATTTCAAACTCGAAGAGCTCGCGATAGGTCGGAGGAAATGTAGGCCAAGGTGTTTGAGTCGTCGGGGGCGGGGGATTGTTTGGGATGCCCGGGGGCTGAAAAGGAGGAAGCGCAGACATGGTGGTGTCTTCTGGCGACCAAATCGGTCACACGTTACATCACGCCTTGCGTCCCGCACTCTACCCTTCGTCGGCGCCGAGGCATCCCGTCCGCCGCGCTAGTCATCTCCTCCGCCTTGAATATGCCGCCCAGCCAAGATCGACGAAATACGCTGGACGATGTGCGACAGTCCGCCACTTTTCTGCGAAACGCCACGCCTAGTCGTCATGCCAAGAGTGCTCTCGGGAGGCCCTTCTCATCCTCAAGCACATTTCCGCCTAGTTTAGCGCCCAGGTTCTTTCATTGTCCATCCATTTTCCACGTATCCCCTGCCTCCCGGACTCGTTCCGCATTGTCTCCTCTCCGCCCATCCATCCATACTCTCTCATTACACTCCACGCTCGCATCTCCATCCATTCTCCTTCCTCCTTCCTCAACCTCCGCATCCGCATCCGCATCCCTCTCTCGCGCGCCTTCCTCCCTCATCCACGTCCCGTCGTTTCCCCACCCCCTCCCCTCCCCTGCCCGCCCGCTGTTCTGTCATCCCCTCCGTATGCTGTGTACTGACCATCCGCCCATCCCAGGTCCGGCCGCCCAGCATTCTTTTATTCCCGACCTGCAGACGACGGAGGACGGGGGAGAAGGGATGAAGGATGTACGACCGGAGAGAAAAAAGGTTCGCACATCTCATCCACCCATATTCGTTGCTCATAAAGCGCTCCTTCCACATCGTAGCCGCGCACGTCAAGCTCCCTACCGCAACTCGTCATCTTCTCTGCGGGAATGCACGATGTACCCGTGAGGGCGCGTGGAAGAGCATGTAGTCTACTCTGCCACGGCACGAAAGCGCACGCCACCGACTCCGCAGGAGATGCGCGCCGACGACTACAGTGCTCGCACCGGGATCCTCGCCGCCGCCGCGTCCACACCTTTCTCTGGAATCGTCAAGTCGGCAGCGGTGGCTCCCGAGTAGGCGCGTCGTGGTGCGTGCTGCCACTCATCTCACCACGATCCTCATCTTGACGATGTCGTGCCGCAGAAACGCACCCCGCAGACACGCACCCCGACATGCGCTCACTCTGCGGAGGCGGGGGAGTCGTCCGTCACATGGACGGTGAAAATTGGAATTTTCATGCTGGTACGTACCGTCTCCCTCACCCCTTTCCTTCACCCCGCTCATACTTTTCCTAGCCCTTCCCGATGACGCACCGCCTACGCTTACGCTGGATCTGCTCGCCGCCGCCCTCTTCCTCGAGCCCGACGCGGAGGATGCGGAGATGAGGGGCCGTACTTTTGCGCAGATAGCCGCTGCGCGTCTCGTCCTCTGGTCGGCAGAAGGAGGACGCGCCCGCGGAGGGGAGGGAAGGGCGAAGACGGCGATAAGCAGTCTTCCTTCGCTGCAGTGGTGGACGGTGGGGATGGAATTTTACACACGATGGTCGTGCGTACCGTTTCCCCACCGTTTTCCTTCCCCCCGCTAACGCTTCTCCCAGATCTGGCACTGCCGGCGCTTGCGCTCCATGTGCCCGGCGCTATCCGCTTGCTCGGGCTCCCCGCGGAAGAGGAGGAGGATGAGGACGCGGCTTGTATGTGGCGTCTTCTCATCTTATTCTTTCTCTCCTCTAGCCCTCTTCTTAGATTCTCCCGATGATGCGCACCCAGTGCGCGCGCTGGATGCCCTCCCCGCTGCCCTCTTCCTCCACCACGATGCAGAGGAGTAGGAGCAGACGGCGAGCGCCGGCAGCCTTGGGATGTAACTCTTCCCCGTGGTCGGGAGATGGAGGGCAGGCGCGTGGAGGAGGCAGAGCTAGAGCGGGAACGCGCACATGGGGAACGTGGAAGGGGGGAGCGGGGATGGGAGGTCTTGCGACGGCAGCGCGAGCACGAAAGGCGACGGGCGTCATGCTGAGGCACGAATGGGTAAGCTTTATATGCCATCCCTCATCTGATTTTCGCGCTGACACTGTTCCGACTACCCAGTACCGAAGCCTTGCGATCCATATATATACACTCATCTTTCTTTCGGCCACCTCGTCCCCTCCTCCCCCGCCTTACCTCCACCCTCTCCCGTTCTTCCTTCCCGTTCTGTCCTCGCCACCGCTCTCCTTCATCGTCGTCCGCACTCTCGTCTCCACCATCCTTCTTATCTACATCCTCCCTAGTTCATCCACACCCTATCCACCTCCACTTTCACCGCCACCCACACCACCTCGTCCCTCGCCCCTCTCCCACCCCTCCTACTTCTCTTCGCCCGTCTTCTACCTCCCATTTCCCTTTCGTCGTCGCTGCTTCTTAGCACGGATTACGTCAGCATCGGGCGCTTATCGCGCTCTTGCGCACTTTCCATCTTCCCGCTCGCAGCTCCAGCCCAATCTCTCAGAGCTTCCAGGGTTGGAAGGATGTACAGCCGGTGCATCTTTTCCCTCACCCCCGGCGCTCGTTGTTGCTATTGTGCTCGCCGTCGTCGATGATGACGTCCCTTACCCTCCCTCAGAATTCTCGTCGGCGGATTCCCCACGTGCGGGCCCAGCGTATCCGTCACCACCGACAGCATCCTCTTTCAAACAGAGCTCCTCGTCGCGTTCCACTCGCCCGCCGCCCTCGCCACCCTCGCCGCCCTTCAGCATCAGCACAAGTCTCAGGCGCACGCGCACGCCTGCTCGGCGCATGGCCACCGCCCGCCCGCTCGCACGGGCATGGATCCGTGTCGTTTCAATCGCACGGATCGCATGGCAAGGCGCACGGATCGCTCACAAGGCGCGCGTGGGGATCGGCCTGAGTATGGGTACACGCGCGGCGGGTTGATGAGTCCCGACAGTTACAGCCAGATGAGCCCGATTTCGCGCAAGGACGTGCGCATGAGCCGATGATGAGGGAGGAGCTCATGTGCCCGCCTGCTTCGCGCGCCACCAACGAAACTGACGGCCACACGCCGCCCGCCAGTGGCGCGCGCGTCGACACCACAGACGCCACGCCACCCGCTCTCACCCGCACGCCCAGTCCCACTCCTCTAACTCTACCGCGAGCAGCGACCCGCGCAGTGAGGTCGACTAGGAGGATGACTCTGTCGCCCCGATCGCCCCGCTCCCTGGGTCCCGCTTCGACATCGGCGCCCTACCGGAACCACGCGGCCGTGTATTCGGAGCTGGAGGTTGTCGACATGGGTGGGGAGGTGGACATCGAGGACGACCGAGTCGACGTGTCCCTTCTTCCGCATGTTAAATAGGATACTGTACAATTATCCATCTATGTCACGTCTTGTTACCTCATTTCGCCTACCAGTAACTACCACTTTGTCCAAGAGGTCACCGATCTTCTGATCCGACCCACTAAAATCTGCACGTGCATCAGAGGGAGACCAAATATGATGTGTTTGGTCTCAAACCAAACTCAAGTAGCTTGCCACAGAGGAGTCCCTCTGGTTCGGTCGACCGGCTTCGCCGTGGTGTCCATCACGCCGACGGCGGTGTGCTCTTGAAGAAGCGGGTCTGGGGCACTCGAGGACGGGTCTCCGAATGCATTATAATGGGACGTGGGTCAGGGCATGCCCTAGCTATCTAATGCCAGAATGTGGTACCACATTCTGGGATTAAAGAGACAGCCCAGGGATGAAGACCAAGTCTCTTGTCCCCGGAAGTCTTCAGCGTTTACCGGGAAGAAATAAGGTGCGGTCATCCCACCGCAACCAACTCCGAAGAAAAGGAGTTCTTGAGGATATGAGCTGAGGCTTAAACAGAGTCGCATTCTTCACCACTCTTCTCCCGGGAATGAGGAGGAATTCCCAGGAAGATTGATACTGTCCTTACAATGAATGAATGAGGGCGCGGTCGATCCTAATATTGCAACGACTACAAAAGTTGGTAGCTAAAACAATGTAGGATCTGAAACCTGCCTTCAAGGCCGCAGCATGTGTGCGACATGTCAGCGCCCGTCGATCCATTGCGAGCGTGGGGGGGGTGAGAGGGCGGCGATCCAACAGGAGAGAAAGGGATCCGCCGTTACAGCCGCGGAAGACCCAGTCCCAGGTCGAATAGGCAGAGTTCAAATCTCTCAGAGAAAAGGGAGGAGCGCAGAAAAGGTCACGAGCCTTGCGGGATATTCCTTCTGTGTCGACAAATTTCCACCGCTGCAGAGTCGGTTGAGTAAACACCGGGCCTCGTGCGGTAGCGGCGTCTTAGAACTTGCGGGAGCAACGAGCCCGTAGTGATAGTGAGAAAACCGTGGGCAGCGATATGTGTTGCTGAAAATAAGGACACCTGTTGCGCATGTTAAGGGCATAGTCTCGGGAGCGAGGCGATGTGATGATAAATGAAGTGACGCATGAATCTACGGCTGCTGCGAGATGGCGCCGTTTGATTGGACTTGCGCGGGCGCGGAGAGGGTGAGGGGGCAAGAACGGAATGGAGGCCATCGAGGAGGACTAAAGAACAGAAGATGTAAGCATTCTACCGGGTGGAAGGCCTGTTTTTGCACGCCTTGATCCCTGGTTGCATACAGTCGCCTTGCCGCTACGACGGAGGCTCTGAGAGGGATAGAAGATTGAGGATGGGAGCGCAGGAGATGAGGCACCAAAGGGGTAGAGTAACCGGCAGAGACGGGCGGGGAAAACACGTTGGGAGCGCGTGGGGCAGGGCACGAAAAGTTTACCGGGAGTTGCCTGGAGATAATCAGTGGAGCAGACGGTACACCGCGGGAAGGACCTACCTCAGGTACAGGTATGCGTCGAGTGAGTAATCCTTTGGTGCAGTACGCTGGTCTCAACGAATGCAGACCGGCCACGGGCGACGTGGACATCCCCCGGGATCCCCTGAAGATATTCAGGAGAGTGGATGGTACCCCGAGGAGAACTTACCATCATAAGGACGCGGCTAGGGAGGAATTTCTGCCGCTGTGCGCTGGCCTCGCCGGACGCCGGCTTGAAACACACCCACGCGCGACGCGGAAATATCCCGGGAATTCCCTGGGGATATACGGGAGATGCAAGCAAGCGATTGAAAGAAGAACTTACGGGTGGACAGGTACGTTTCGGACATCGTGAGCCAATTGTGAACGTTACGTCCCTTATGCCGAGGAATATGAGTGCGCCCCAGTCGAATAAACTCCCCTGGATTCCCGGGAGATATGTATATTCAGTAGATGGGAGGCTGTGATGAAGAAAACGACTTACCTGGTCAGCAGGGACGTGTCGTGGATCATCATGAGCCTATTTGCGATCCTGCTCGCCGGTTGCAATGAATACGCCGTGAGATACAGACTGAGCGCGCGCAACGCGAACGTACGTGTCGAGTATCAAGAGCTCGGAAGTGCGCTACGTTGGGAGTCAGCGACGCAGCAGCTCGTCAAGTGAGGAGTTGAAGCACATCGCTGACTGCCGCGGTGCGAGACTGGGGGCGCCAGGAATTCTGTTGGTATCACCGACCCATTCCGAATCTTGCACCGGGAGCTTTCTTCTACTACAACAACGCACCGCCTTTGTTTCTTCGCCGGCCAATCCTTCGAAGGGAGTCGAGTTAACTAGACGTGCGAAGCAGTAGGATCAGATCACCGCGCCGTGCAATTGGTTGGAAGCACAAAGTCGACGACAAGGGGAAAATAAGTAGGCTCGTTTCGAAATGAGTGGATCCGCGTGGTGGATTCTGTCTGGAAAGGCTGCTGGCTTGAAACAAGGATCAGCGCATATCAATCTTTCCCTCGAGTCCCACAAGGAAATAAATTTGACCTAGTTCCGTCGGAGAGCATAGCAAGCAGACGCGTTGGTATCGCTTCAGGGAGAGAGTAAAAGCGGGGAACATTACAATACATCGAGGAGAATACTGGCTGCATCTGCACAAAGAAGCCCCGTTGAATCACGGCCTTCAACCACGTGCGCGCGTTCTTGAATTTTGCGGCTTGGATTTTACGGATTATAGTGTACTAGGGCTCGAAAAAGACTCCGAATGCCCTGTCAACTAAAGCTGTAATTTCAAAGACGGAAACCGACCTTTCTGTTAACAAGTGAAGGGTTATCTGATGGGGGTCCTAGTGTTTGAGGTTTTTATGGTGCGTCCGGCTCGCACGAGATACATGTACAGTCAAGCTGTGGAGGAGCGGGAAATCTTCCGCGTAGATTGCGGAATCAATGAAACACACGGTGGGACAGACAGATTCGAAAGCGCTGGAGCTGATACAAGGCATGTGTACGAGCGTTGATTTGGTTGACTAGAATGAACAATCCGAAAACGAAGCGGTAGCAGAAACACCCACCGAATGTGTGGGTTGAGCCTTCTAGGGGGATGAATCGAAGTATCTGAGCGTTGCACGAGATTAGGATCAAGCGCCTTGAAGGCTTGCAGCAGAATCGAACCGAACGAATTTGCGACAAGCTAGAAGCAGAGCACGAGAGCAGCTGGGTCCGAGGAATGGAACGCCTAATGTGAGTTGACCATCTCCCATGCTTAGCTGCATGTATGATAGCCTTTTCATCTTTTTCCCGCAGGAAGTTTCATACCGAAATACGAGCGCGGGGGCCGCAGGGAGCGGGCAGCACACCAAGTTCATGTTGATCTCGCTCTGCTTCGCAAGCACGCACCTGCGACACGCGCCGTGAAACTCCAGAACATAGCCCTGCATGGTCGGAAGCATAGAAACTGCAGCGTTAACATCAGCGTGTGGTGAGGGTTTAAAGTACGATTCACCTGGGGATTGTAAGGAGCGCACGCGACGGTTGTTGGTGCTTGACGTGCGCTCGTAGATGAATATTAGAGTTTAGACGGAGGGGCACGGACGCACAGCTAAACGCGATGGAAATATTGTATACTTCATTGCACTCAGTCTAATTGACTTCTATATTAATCTGTGCAAGAAATGGCGAAGAGTTTGATTTTTATAAGGGTTGTCTAGAGAGCGCAGCGTGCCGAATGCACGAGGCCGAGGAGAGCGAGCGCAATAGAAGTAGGCAAGGGCTGTGGAGTCCGAGGGACTCGGCGTGAGTATTCAGATCTAAAGCGCCAGGATGCTGGAATTCGTTGGCCGTTTGGAGAGCTGGGAGGCCGAGTTTGGCGTTTCGAGGGGAGAAAGGGCCGTCGGCGTAGAAGCACAAGGGTTTCGAGGGAATGAAGCCACTTTAAGCACGTTCAGGGTTTTTATTTCGCGCGCCAGCATAAGAACGGGAGCCGCCCAAGCAGTACACCGCCACTTCAATCTGATATTTCTCAAACAAATTCAGTTGACATTTGACAAACATATAAACGGATGTTTGACTGCCGTTGGTCGCACATTTCCTTGATATTCTCACTGAATGTTTAACCAGTATCCGGTGGATGTTGCAATGATGTCCAATGGCTGCTCGGGACATCTCGAACGAAATATTGGTAGATAGTTCAACTCAAAAATATAACTAGTCTCCCCGCTTCTGTGCGCCCGCTTGCTGGTCGGCCTTGTCCTGCCTATTCTTCGCCTTCGTTGCTTGACCTTTAGCAACAGCCTGTGCCCTCTTCTCCGGCCCAACTACCCGCAAGTCCTCCGCAAATTCCTTGTGCTTAGCATACCGGTCTGCAAAATATGCTGTGAGCTCCGTGAGGTGAGGGGGCAGCGTCTCGCGCACAAGATGAGCATTGTGAAGGGCGTGTGTGTTCAGCAGAAACCGCGAGTCGTCTGAATGATGCACAATCTTTTGCATCAATTTCGATTTCAACCTCTCTTGTTGTGGTCCCGTAGAGTCAACGAGGGGACAAGAGAAAAATCGACAATCGTGCTGAGCGTTGAACTTGAATAGAAGGTTCTGCGGACGAACACTGAGCCCGGTAATCACAAGGATTCAAGCGGTCGGGGAAGTACCTCTGGTTTTATAAGCAGAACTTTCCCCGCCTTCATCAGCAGCGGCATATCGTACCGGTCGTCCAGCGTATCTGCAACGATGAATGCCTCCAAAATAATCGTCGCTTCAGCGCTGGAAAGGGTTCCGTCTGGCACCAATATCATGATGATTCGGCCCGCCAACACCTGGTAAAGTAATTCAGGATTAAAAGAAAAGAAATCTTCGAATCCACGCACTTCATCTCCGCGAGAAAAAAATACCCATGAACCTGGGAAACATGGATCTTCGGATTGGGCTACAGCATACTTGCACCCAATCCAGTTTACGCTGGGATTAAGGGGCTCCACAAGCTGCTCGCTCCAGCACGAGCCAAGAGCGCTCGTCCAAGGTTCAGGGCACCGTTTTGCCTGCGATAAAAATTTGACAGTCCCTGCTGTATGTTCGAAGATGCTAATTGTGTAAAATCAAAGACCACTTACCCGGCTTCAAGGAATTAGGCGGAGTCCAGCCCAACCTGCGCTGTAGCTGCTTGTTGCTCACCAGAAAGCTGCGTATATTGGAACCAGCTCGAGTCCAATCGCCGACCAAGGGCTTCCACCACCCGCCACTGACCTGGTGTTTGAAGCGCTCCATATCGGCCAAGGTTGTCGCAATATCAAGACTGGGTGCCTGATGATTGGAAAGGACGCTGCAGAGCCGGAAAACAGTATTCCAGCATTCAAAAATTTCCGTCGCAAACAGTGTTGAAGGCCCAAATCGACGAACGGCCTCGGGAATATGTGGCAAAACATGGAGCTTATATTTCACCGTGATTCGGACAGGGTCAACGACAGCCCACCGATCCAGCACATTGTCAATTGCAGTTGTAAGATCGCGCTTGATAGGGTAGTAAGAAAAGGGCGGTTTGAATACAGGGGTAAAACATACGAGATACTGCTCCATATTCTTGATCTCGGGATACCACAGCAGTGCACCAAGTATTCCGTTTGCTTTCCACAGCTCGAAGAGCGCAGGGGGGCATAAATTGTCGTCGAATTGGAACACGGAAAGTTGTTGAAGTGCCTTGTAATGTTTGCCTACTAACGATTTCTTGTACTGCACCATGTACTGCGAGCGAAGGGCCGGAAGGTTGAGGCCGTCGATGGAAGAGCACTGTAGACGAGCTGCAAATAATGCACCCTGTTCGTCATTCCAGACCTTGCTAGTATCATGCCACACATATTTGTCTTCGCCTAAAAGAATGGTGTGAAGGATCTCGCACGGGCTATCCCGGTGCGGGTCGAGCCCACGAACTCGAAGGAGAACATTGAAGTGATCCCCTGGCCGCAACTCTCGAGTTTTACCTGCACCAAAAATCAGTGAGTGTCCGGTCGGCGACGAGTCAGATCTTACGTGACGCTTCATCCAATTGCTCATAGCGATCAGTGGGCTGAAGGATAACCCAGGTATACAACTCCTCCTGGATTTCGTCGATGACAGCTTGTTTAATGATTTCCCGTGCATCTCCTTTGATTTTATTATCATTGAGTCTTGGATCTCGTGTTTCACGGTTGTAAACACGCTCTTTTTGAAGAAGGCGGGCCTTTTCAATGAGAAGGTCAATCCAATGGACCGCGATCTTATCTTTGACCCCGGAATCCGTCTGTAATTGGTCAACCGCCGACGCGACGCCAAGACATGCCGTTTTGATCTGCTCTTTGATCTTGTCCACGGTTTCTTCAGGTTTCCGTGTGCGTCCACACTGTCATGATTTAGTTAGTTGATGTGGGAAGCCAGATTATAGAACTTGACACACCGAATAGAGTGCATGGTAACCGTCATCACTTTCGCGATGTGCGGCTGAACCGCCGCTGTCGCCCTCGCGGCACCAGTAAGTGGCACTTGATCCCGCCGTTGAGGTTGTCTCTGCTTACTGAGGATTATCGGCCGGCAGAAGGTGAATGCCAATGCGAAACAAAACTTCTTGTTGTAGTTCACAATCATATGCCCCTGTCCATTCAGTTTGTTTGCTGATTGGCAGGGTCAAACCGGCGCAAAATTAAATAAAAAGACGGGCTCACCAATCCTCGGCCAAAGCATCAAACTGTTCCAGTGACGATGCATGGGGAGATGTAGAACAGAATCGGATAAAATATTCCTGAGCAAGCAATTTATGCGGGAGGTTAATATTTGCCAAGTACATATTCATGTGGGCGTTATACTGCTTGCTCCGGTTGCCCGAGACGTCGTCTGCCCATGGCATGATGCGTAGAACAAATACAGGTTTGCCGCCTGCAATTGTTCGCACAGGGTGAGGGGTGTACGGTTTGAATGCATTTTGAACACCTACAACATCTCAGCATAAGCACACATATGAGCAGTACAAACTTACCAGAAAAGCTGATTTCGCCCTGTTGATCAAGATCTAAAAAATTATAACGTAGATCCGTGGCCAGAACTCGCATGACTTTGTGTTCTTCAATCGTGAAAATGCCGGACTTTGAACATTGAATGGTCAGAGGTGGAGTGAACTTGCTGATTCTTCACTGACCTCCTCCCGAGCAACCGAATATCCATCGGCATGGACCTCGTGTTTGTAAACAATCCACTTCAACGGAATAAAATATGACCCATCACGACACTGTGCAAGTTCCTTGACGTAGAAATGGCGATGTGATGCTCCATTCCAGTTGGCCCACATGGGCGACAACTCCTCTAAATCAAGTTCTTCAACGTACTTTGCCGCCTGCCACGACTCCGAAATTGTGGTGGTAATCTCTGGGTAGAAGTGCAGATGCTGTCGGACGAGGGGATTCGCAAAATCCTGGTAAAACATCAAAGCCTGTCCCGGAGAACTAGGAGGAACTCACAAGGCGGATCAGGTCATTTGGGTGATTCATAAAAAACTGGTTATTCAAGGCCGAGGTATGGGGTCGGGGTTTCAAGCCGATATCTTCGGTTAATATCTTTTGCATTTTCCGCAGCGCATAAAATGAAGGAACACCAGGAGTCCCACACTCCTTCATAACCCAAATGATCGCTTTTACATGGTCATCCGACAGCCGCAAACGAGGCAGATTGTCCAGGAGATCTAACATAAACATCTGACACGCCCGAGCGTCGGTAATGAGGATCCGAACGAGCAGATCAACCCACGCACAGGTTTTGATCCGTGGGGTGCCCACTCCCTGTCAAATTCACCCGTGGCTGTATCCGCTTCGTCTTCCTCATCCAAATCATCCAGACCTGAGGCAATGTTATACGTTGTGAGTCAAGCGCGAAGTAACTCTCACCCATTTCCGCCATCGCTCGAACCGCCTCCGAAACTGTGCAGTCGTCTGTCTTGTCAAATAGCTCTGCCATCATGGGTGACATATCTGCGAAAGTGGTGTGGTCGAAATACTCAAGGTTCCGCATTTCACCCCAGACATTGTCCGTGCTGTTATCAACTGGAATTTCGCCGGCAGAGAACAGGACTTGATTGCCAGCAGGATCAAAAATCTCGGAGCCGTAGGTCATGGTCCCCTGGAACGGGTTTTCCTCGTGGCTGGGCTGTGGCGGAAGCATCTCTTCATCTGAATCTTCAGAGTCGTGATTGAAGCGACCAGCCAATGTCATCGCAGCTGGAACCGGAGCTGCGCTCGGAGGAGGCGCGTCTATGAGTGCATTTGTCTCCTTCACAGCAGCTATGTGCTTCGCGGTTTTGCGGTGCGCAGATATCGAAGTTACCGAAATATCAACCGTGCGAATTGCCGTCGAGCATGGAAGACATTTGACACGGCCCGTTTGAGTTGTAATCTCTTCAAAGTCGACTGGAGGTAGTAAGTTATCCGTCCATTTGCGCCGAAATCATCCGCTGACCTGCGTCCCGACGCAGAGCAGGCATTGGAGAATTTCAAGGCTGACTGTGTGCTGGCGTGACTTCCCGTTATTGGTCCGTGCGTGCAAAGTTTATTGTTGATGTGGACCCACACAGTTTTTTCCGCTCCAACCACCACCACGTTGCCACTCCTTCGCCCGTTTTCAGCCCCCCACATTCGTTTTTCCTCCTCCCCCTGCTCACCATGTCATCGTTTGACGAGATGATCGACCTGCCACTGGATTCGTCGCCCTTGAAGCCACCGACACCGACTCAAAGCTCGACCCCACCCATGCCCCAGTCCCCAGGATCCCCTTCGCCCATTGCAGGGGCCCTCCGCCGTGCTCAAAACAAGCGACCAGCTGAGGATATGGCGCAATACGCCGAAGAGATCTCTCGCAGCCACAAGTTCGCCAAAGGAGAGCACGACGAGCTCGTTGGCTTCGCCGGGGTGTGTGCCATGTTCCCTGTACTCACTAATCTCAACCTCGTTTCAGTCGGGGCGATCGGAGCAGCTGATTTTCATTGCTGGGCAGCTGTTGTCGCTTGCTCAACACCAGCGCCTTCTGCAGCCCCCGGATGAAATCTGGGCGCTGCCCAAGAAACTTGAGGTATGTTCTTATTCACTTGTGCCCACCATATTCATCCCGGCTGTAGGACAAAATCAAGTCGAAAGGGAGTATTCTTCTGACAGATTCTTCTATCCCTGCATACCGCGACGACAAGATCGGCCCCGGAAAGCTCTTGATGGTGCGTCCCTTTTGTCCGCTCCTACACGCTGCCCTTATTGAACTTGTCGGCATGACAGGACTTCGTCATTGCGAATCCCAGCTGGGGACTTGGCACCGAACTGCAACAAGAGCAGTACGCCGTCAGCGCAGTCGCCACGAAGATCTCGAAGGTGTTGACCACTCAGCGCAACACTATCAAGACTGCGGTATGTCAGCGGCAACTCTATAATGATCATCAACTGACGACGACCAAAGATTACCAAGTCGCTGGGGTCTGATCCGCCGGCGGGGACTACACTGCGTCTCGGCGCCCTCGACGTCGTGAAACTCACAGCCATCATCCTGTCCAAGTTGAAGGTCAAGGCCAAGGTTGATCTTCCGATGTGCGGTAGGGTCGCTATTTTGGTATGTGCCTTTCGTATTCCAAGCACGCGAGCTGATGATGTCGCAGCGCAAGCTCATCTCGGAGAAGGATGATAACAAATACTGGGGTCAAGTCGACATCAAGCTCGCCAGCATTCGGGACAAGCACACCGACCCCCGGAAACAATCCAAGTCAGTTCCATCGATAGATTGTACGCTGAATGTTCCCAGTGCTCATTGCTCGCAGGTTTATCAAGAAGTACATCCTCGATCCCGACTGCGCGGCGTATGGTCAAGTTGACCTGAAATCTCTCAATTCCATTGCCCCGGCAGCTCCCGCCGTTGGTGTGGCTGGCCCCGGACCATCAACTTCACGCCGTCGATCCTCGCCCGCTGCGGAAACCAACAACGAGGACGATGAGGAATAGTCACAGGGGCCGCAGCGCACTGCTCTAATCGCGCCAGGATGCGACGTACATATTTTATTACCTACTAGTCCCGTATACCGCTCAATGTCGCTTATTCAATGTTTAATATTAATTCTGGTCAAATACGAACAGCATCCCCGGCCAAGAAAGCTATGATATCCATCAAGTGGTTCGCTTAATGTCCAATAAACCTTGAATGAACATTGGCCTGTATATTTTTGCAACGGCATGTCACGAAAGCCTTAAGGGATTTGACACTTTTTGTTTTTTCAACATCGTTGCTAACATCATTTGAGTACCAAACAATCACTTCTACACATCAACCCGAAAACATCTCAGCAACATTTTTTCCAAATGGCGGTGTAGTGTAGTCTCTTATAAACAGACGCTATAACTTGAACCTCGTACCTCGGTTGTTATAGTCTGTCACTGATCTCGATCGTGTTCATAGCCGCGTCGCTATTATATAATGATCGGAGTTTGAATTTCTTCCCACGTTCATTACAAGCGACATCGACGCGTCTTCTCGCGTTTCCACCTTCGCTGGCACCTCCAAACCCCCCATCCGACGCGTATAACCTCTGCTCTAATGGACGGAAACCCTCCACCACCACCATCAGTGAAGCTGGTTCGCGCATACACACGGCTGCCGAAGCTTACCATCCCTACCCTCGAGTCCATCCGCGCAAAGGGCACCTCCTCCGCATCCAATAGTCCTGTTGCTCCTTCGCCATCATCTGCATCGACCCAGATCTCCTTGCGAGCCCCCAAGCGAACGTGCTGGCAGAAAGTTGATCATGTCCTCACTACTTACGGCTTTGACAGCCTTGGAGAATTTCTCTCGGTGCTATTTCATCTCCGTAAACGTGGAGAGAAGGATCGCCGAACCAAAAGCCATCGGCAGACCGTTGCTGCCTTCCTGAAAGGACAATCTAAGATTACTATGGCCCATATCATCCCTCTTATCTATAATCACCATCGCAGCCGTCCGAAGAGAGACACCGATCAGCATTCCGCAGCGTTTTCTTCATCCATACCTCTCTCCGAGATTCGCTATGCCCGTCCATGCCTATCTGCGTGGGCAACACGGCTAGTCGGTGATCGAATCTACTATGGAGTTGGCAAACTCGCACGCCACAATCGTACCGATGCTCGTAACCGTCGTCATCTCCGAGCAACAACCAACAAGCGTGTAAACAATACGGATGCTATTGAATGGGAGGACGTTGCATTTTCTGTTGAGGAACTCGCTGCTCTTTACGAGAAAGAGGACAAGTTTCTGTGGTATCTCACGGAATGCTTTGCAGCCTCGCGCAAGGGCGGCAAAGTCATCGTTAAGAAAATACGGCCTCATCCTATTGTATGTGATTCATCTTCCAAGATCGTTTCCCATCCTGACGTCCTTTTTTTAGATCCAAGTCGGTGCCATTAGTTCCTTCATCACGAGTCGCAATCGATTTGCTAGTGGCGACCTCGGATTGCCGCTCGGATTGTGGCTTTTCGCATGTCAAGCCCACATTGACGTGAAGCGTGTTCTTTGCCGGTTCGGCTATAGTGTCAGCGAGAGCACAGCTCGCAATGCGCTGAACACATTGACGAACAGAAGTCTCAATGCTCTGCAGGAGAAAGTACGGGACGCTACGGCGCGGGGTGAGGTGGAATTCGGCAAGATTTCGGATAATGTGCAGAGGTACGAGCGTGTTTTCGAGCACGGGCTGGGGAAGGAGAATGTTCTGAAGCACGGAACGGCGTGCACTGCGTTTGGCCTCGACGATTGCGAGCCCGGCGCGTTCCATGCCGCCGATCACATCGCTCGCGTCATCAAACAAGAACGACAAAATATGACAGTCGAAACAATCTACAGCAGCATAGATTGGGAACACGTCGACAACGTCACGGACCTTCATTTTGTTCGAGTTCTTGTCAATTTCTCCCCACATCTTAACCCTCTTTCCTCCCAAATTTCTGCTCGATTCCGTACCACCCTCGCAAAGCATCGTCTCGAGCCTCGAAAGAAGCGTCTCCAACCTCTCAGCACCAATGCTGAGCAGCAGATGGAAAACAAGGGATATCAGGCCGGCTTCCGCGACTTCGACAAGCAGATGGGAATTGAGCCAGAAAAGTCTGACAACCTGTTGTCGTGGAATCGCACGGATGGAGGAGGCCACGGAATGTTGATGCGTCAGAAGATGATACAGGTCACGACTAAGGACATCTACACGTCCTACCGCAATGCCATCAGCACACCCGAAACGTGGCATACCAAGTCCACCAAGCTGAACTCTTCTGCATCTAACCACTATGGCCCAGCAGCGTCTCCTGATCCATCATCCCTCTCCCGCAGCTCCAATGCTGCCAATATGAAGCGCCCAACTGACCTGAAAAAATGCGATTTTTATCCAACGAGCCGCAGTATGACCATGATTTGGGAAGCACGAGCTCTAGACTGCTGGCGGTAAGTAATTTTCTTTACAAATAGCGACACAATATCTGACTCTCGGAAAAGCCTTGTTTTAGAATGCGACACGGATCTCTTGACACATTTTAACGAGCTTGCCGAGAATGATTGTTTGCCAACTCTCGATGATCTCTTAGAGCAGGCAAGCATCATCCGGGAGCGCTACGCATGCCAGACAGCCTATGAGCAGTCACTGGACAAAGCGGAGCAGGACGACGCCTCATCCCGCACCAAATTTCCCGAGGGTTCCATGTGGACTCCGCCGACTGCGCGCGAAGCTCCCGCTGCCGAGCCCGATGCTGAGCCAGATGCCGATACAGACATGCCCGGCCTCGATGATATTCCAGATGATGACGAGCCCACTCCGCGTGGCGAGGAACCCGAGCCTTCCGTGGACACTCCCACCACGCCCGAGCCGACCGAGTTCACTGCGAAATCTCACGAGGAAGAAGGTCCCAAGATTCACAAGGAACCGCCGGGATTTGACGGCGATCGTGTGCTCAGTAATGCAATCCTCTTCCTAATGGAATTCGGCTGGTGGATTGAGCTGAATTACGCCATCCCGGAGGGCGATGTTGGGCGAGTTTTCGAGATTTTGAAGGTATAACTTCATTTTTTGACATTGGGAATTAATCTGACCTTTGTACGAAGATATTCATCTTCACGTTCGCAGGTTCATCAAATCAGAATTATATGCGGTATATGCTTGACCTCTATGCCCTTCTCGAGTTCGAGTGCTCCCCCGAGTTAAAAGAAGCACTTCTGAACAACTGGCTCATCAATCTTTGCGGAGAACTCGGTAAATTCATTGAGGGCGACCTCATGCAGGTACGACATTCAACCTTGTAGCATCAATTGATAAGAGACTAACCTCATGTAGGAATGGAACAATCGGTGGCTCAGCGATTTTTTCTGGACAGCGCGGAGGGGATTACGACGATAAATTTTATCGCGAGACAATCGCTCCCAATGTCCTTCATTTCTTGAAGATCAAAGAAGATATGGAGTCCGCATTCGAACTTAAACGCCGCAGTAAATCCCACACCTCGCCCCATCTTCGTGACGAGACGAAGATTTTATTGCAGTTGTACAAGGACGAGGAACTGCATAGCTTCCGCTCTGGTCGTAGCATGGGGCACGCCGCAGTGAACCAGTTCGATCGAGGCTACCAGCGATTGGAGGACGGAAAGCTGGAGGAGTACCTCGAACATAGCGCCGAGTACGCCAAACTTCTCCACGAAATGGAGATACTGCGCGGCAACATCCTACCATCTACCAGTATTCCCTCTCGCGATGCTCCGATTAAATCTCACTCCCCAACTCCTTCGTCTAACTCCAGTGAAAATGGCGGCGCACATTTGAACAAAGTTCCCTCCCCAACTCCCGAGTCCGACCGTGGAAGCCACTCCCCAACTCCTTCATCGGCTCGGTCCGGTCGCAGCTCCGCCTCTGCAGCGTCTCGTGCCGCCGCAGATTACGTGGAGGAATGGGACATCATTGATCATAGCGACGAGCCGCTTCTCAGTGGCTCAGATTTGACTGTCATCGTAGACCCCGAGACCGGGAGAATGAACGATGACTGGTATGAACCAGAGGAATTCGAAGGTCTTCTGGAAAGGTTGTGTGGGCCGGAGGTAGAGCAGGGTAATGACTCAGAGGACGAGGAGCTGGAGAGCGATGATCCAGAGACAGAAAGCGAAGGTGAAGATGCAGAAGATTGACATGCATTACAGTTTCGTATAGCTAATACAATTTCTACATTACATTTAACAAAAGCGCATTTTACTCTATGCGAAAGCGAATTTACTCTATTAGTTATGTGGTCCCCGCCGCCGCGATGTCTTATATGCAGGCCGATAAGATTCACTCACTTCGGAGGCGCGCTGTAGAGGCTGTCTAGGGGCCTTTTTTGCTGGTGGATGCGTGCGCATGGGTCGTTCGTCATTCGTGACTTCCTCCAAAACTCGTCTTGTGCGCTTGGGTGGTGGTGGAATCGGAGAGGAGCGCGGGTGATCGATCTCTTCCTCAGAATTGGATTCCTCAACACTCTCCTCCATCTCTACCTCGTCCTCCGATTCCGAATCATAAACCGCCTTCTTCTTCCGACGAGTGGCGCGCTGTTTTGCGTTTCGCTCGAGACGTGCCGTCTCACGCTGCGAGGAAATTGTTGCCCGGAGATTGTGAATCACAGCATAGAGTCGAACACGGTATCCCGTTGCAAAGACCCAGGAAATCAGGACGGTTTCGAGAGTTGAAAGGGAGTCCAGGGTCAGAAGTTTATCGAGAATGGCGCGTACGAGTGATGTGGGAAAGTAAGAGGATTTAGGTCGGTTTCGGTTAGCCGGGAGTTTACGCTCTGCACGGTGGACAGTGCCGCCAAATTCCAGCAAGACTGCCTCCGCCTGTTTGCGCTCCTTCTTCGTCAACCTCAGCTTCTTATCCAATGGAGACAGGCGATCAGCGGTGCGCAGATCAATAAACAGAGGGAGTTCCATCCCGGAGGGGAGTGGTGGAGCAGGGAATTTGAGTTTTATATTGTTACGAGCAGCGCAAAGAGAGCAGGGAAGACGTCGTTTGGCAGAGATGCAATCGAGGGTGGAGGTTTCAAGCGGTGGGTTCTTGTAGATGCGATTGAATGCCGCAATGTAGCATATCTTTTCGACGAGAATTTCGGCCTTTCCCTGTTCGAGGGGTTTAGCGGCGCGCTTTGGTTTCGATTTCGCGGTTGTGGTGCGTGAATCGGATCTCGAATCAGCATTGGAAAGCCCTACGAGATTCAAGTCAGTATGTGAAAAGCATCAAGCTGGGAAATAGACTCACCGGCTACCTGTTTCTCAGCGGCGGCAAGTGCGCTCGGCTGGAAAAGAACCACTCCACGAGCGGCTGTCTCTGTGTCCCTCCCAACACGCCCCTTCTCCTGCCAGAGCTGGTCTACCGTGTCAGGGAACCCAAGAGAGATGCTGTCCAGCAATGCCTTCACGTTCAGTCCATTCGCGAACGCGATCGTTGCAATAACAACCTGACACTCCGGATCTTCATCCAAAAACCTGATAATCTCCTCGTTGTCCTCGAGGGATCGCAGCGAATGATACATTTTGAGGCGCCGAAGCCGGTGTGGTCCAGGTGGGAGTGATTTCCAGAGATAGATAAAGACTCGGAGAACGTCGTCGATCGTGCGACAGTGGATGATTGCTTTGCGGCGGGAATTTAGGTACTGCAGTAGCTGGGGAAAGACCTTCCCTCCGACGCCGTTCTCGAGGGCTTCCATTATGAATTGAGTACTGGGGCGTTCATTGGAGCTTCGGAAGATGTAGAAATTATCGCCTAGCATCCCGAGACTTGAGCAGACAGATTTCGTGGCAGAGCCAGGCTGGAGGGTCGCAGAAAGGGCCATTATAGACGTGTGGGACGGGAGTCGACCACTAAAGAATGCGCCGATATGTCGGAAGTCGGGACGAAAGCCGATGCCCCACACGTTGATTAGATGCGCCTCGTCGACACACCCGTACACAATATTCGCTCGGAAGACGTCGTACGCAGTGATTTCGCGCCAGGCCTTGTCGCGTAGATGCTCTGGGTCGACACAGATCACGTTCCACGTCTTGCACTCGCGGATTTCGTGCACCAGATTCCGTCCGGTCATGCGCGCAGCTGTGACAGTTTCATGGCAATAGGCGAAGGCTGAAATGCCGAGTTTGCCAAGCTCGAGCACCTAGAAATGTTCGATATAAGTGCAGTATAAAAAATAGAATCGTACGATGTTCGCCGCGAGGCCCTTTGTCGGCGTAATAACAATTCCTTGCGGCAGCGCGCGAGTCGGAAGTTCCGGATAAAGGTGGCGATTCCTAGCCATTTCTCGTAGTACAAGGATGGGAACTGCAAAGATTGCGGACTTTCCACCGCCAGTAGCCATACAGCAGAGTATCTTTTCACCGTCCAGGACGCGCGCGACGAGATTATGCTGGGGAGGATAGAGGCCGTTTTTCCACTGAGGGATCAGCTTCTTGACAATTGTGGCGATCGTCCGATGTCCCTGGGGGCCGCGCCAGTGATACCTAGGTGCCATGGGCAGTGGTGGTGGGTGAGGGAGGCCAGGAAAGCCAGAGAGCAATGGCGGAGCGCACAGAAGGGCCGTGGGAACGGATTCAAACTCCGACGATTACATAATAACGGCGCGACCTATACACGATAGCGCGATCAACTACAGACTAGGTGTAGTGGTGGTTGTTCGAAGCAGGAAGGAAGCGACGGGCCGACAGCCGATGGAAAGCGCAGCCAAACACTCACACACTCCCCCTCTCATCAGCTTGATCTCTCTCGTCCGTTTGGCCAGCCTCCGAGTCCCTCGTGTACGTTTTCCGTCTTTTTTCGTATTCTAATCTTCTCTGCGCTCTTTCTGTTTTCGAATTGTGAGGGGTATCGCTGACGATCGACGATTCAGGATGTGCCCCCTCGTCGGCGCAGCCCAAGCGCGCGTCAGCCTCTAGCTTGCACCGTAGGCGGTTTCGTCGGCCTTTAGCAGCCCTACTCCCCAGGCTGCAGCATCATCCGCTAGCTTCGACCCCCGACGCCGGTCTCCACGTTTGCGATAGCACCAACACCAACCGCCTCCAAGCGCGTCGGCGTGCAGCTCCCGGGCTGGGCCCCGAGGACGAAGTGCGCGCTGCCGCTGCGTCAGATTCTTCTGGACACCACGCGCATCATCATCATCTCCCGACACTGGGGCACTTGACGGCACGGCACTCCGCCTCCTCTACCACACCTTCAAATTCCGCCTTGACTTCACACTCCACCCTGACTCCGTCAAATCATCAAGATGGTGAAGACGACATCTCCGCAGATTGGATGCCCGACGCGGGGCCCTGGCCCGTGGTGTTCCACGCGGCGTTCTTTGCGCAGGTGTGGTGCACGTACCGCGCGGGTTCCGAGACGATTCGTGACTTGCCTGGGTTGGGCGCGTTGCCGGCGGTGGGGGTTATACCGACTTGGGAGGGAGCAGGGGCTTTGACTTCGACGCACGAAAACGGCGAGCACGCGGGTGAGAGCAGCGGGCACACGCCGCCGCCCGGGATGAGCCACGGCCCGTCGCCGTCGGACTCGTCGTATACTAGTTAGTACGGTATAGGTGCGTTCTCTGCTCCTACTATTCTTATCCTCTTCTTTTTACTTCTTCGTCATCCTCCCTCGACCTCCTCTCCCCTTCCTTCCGCATCACTCCCCTCCCCCCCCACTCATTCTGACACGCGCACATTTCCTTCCCTTCTTCTTCTCTTCCTTCGTCACCCGTCATTAACTCATACTGACATTCCTTTTGCGACAGGTCCATCTCGAGCGCGGGACACTCCAGCGACACTCCAGCGTCTCTTCCGTCCCTGCCTCGTACTCCCACTCCCACCCACAAGCCTACTCCACCCACTCATCCGCCACGTCGACATCAAGCAGCGGCAGCACCAAAAAAAAGTGGTGGCCCCTGCCCTCCCTCGGCACGGGCGGCACGAACGGCTGGACGAGCGACGCGGGGTGGGGGTGCATGCTGCGCACGGGGCAGACCTTGCTGGTGAGTGCATTGGGGATGGTTGGGGTGAGTCGCGCTCTCTCTTCGATTTTTCATCATCTTTTCTTCTTTCTCGTGCTCCTCGGAGGCGCGTCTTTTCTGTACGCGGAGCTCGGGATCCTGCGACGTGTCCTTTGTGGCATCGTCCGCCCCTCCCTCGTGTCCTGCATGGCGTCCGCGTCCTCTTCGCCGCCAGCGATATTTGGGCGCTTAAAGACTTCTTTCTTTGTCTTTCGGCGCCGATTCAGTTTCCTCCTTCTCTCACAAGCTTCTCGTCCTCCCTCCACTCCACCATTCTATGTCCTCCCTCCCCTCCCCTCCCCCTTCCCCAATTCCCCTCCGTTCTCGAACCTGCTCTTGACTTCACTCGCCCCACAAATTCGAATTTATGATATAATATTATTTGCTCACCCACGTTCTACTTCACCTCCCCCCTTTTGCGCGGAGGTCTTATCCCTCTCGGGTGCTGGATGTCGAATGTCCCGCGCGCGTTCGCCCGTGCTCGTTCGGGGCGTGGCGTCGATATCGGCGTCGGAGAAATTTCGGCAGTATGCGGCACATTGCCTTTGTTCTCGCCCGCGTTTGCGGGGAGGCCTTATGCCTCCCGGGGGCTCAATTGCGGACGTCCCGACCATGTTTCCCCGCGGTCTTTCCGTTGGAGACGTCGATATCGGCGTTGCGGGTGCTCGCACCTTGTGTTTTATGTCGCTCATCTTTGCACGGACGCGTTATATCTCCCGGGTGGCGGCGCGCGGATGCCCCGATCGTGTTTGGACACGGGCATTCCGGTTGTGGAGGCGGTATCTGCGTCGGTGGCTGCTTGGTGTGCGGCCGCCCTGCCCGCACTTTGTGCTCTTTCTTGCCACTCGTTGCGTGGAGGCGTCAACGCTTCCTGGGTAGTGGACAGCGGATACCCCGTGCATCTCCCCTCGCGGCTGTTTGGTGTACAGCGGCGATATCTGTTTTGCGCAATTTCTTTGTGGTGCGGGGTGCGCACGCACATTGTTTTACTCGGCGATTCGAGGCCGGCGCCTTAATCCTTTCGTGAGGCGACGGTGGGCGTGCGTGCAATCTACTAGCTACCTCGTCTTCGCGTCTCGTTGTCCCCATTTTCCATTTTCCTCCCTTGTTTTCCATTTTCCTTCTTGCCCTTACTCCTCCCTCCCTCACCGAACGTGACGCTGACTCCTTCTTCCTCTTCCTCAGACCCCCCTCCCCTTCCCACCGCCCACGCCGCCCACCGCCGGTTGCGGACGACAGCGACGACGATCTCGCTCTTGCGCTCGTCGTGCTCGCCACCTCGGAACAGTATGTACGGAAGATGTTTTGGCGCAACTCCAAGTTCATTGTCAGACGCCGAGGACCTTTTTTATTCCCGCCATGCATGGGTATGCCCTCTCTCCCTTTCGTCTTCTACAATTCCGTGATAACGGTCTCCCGATTTACAGCCCTCGCGTTGATGGGTAGCATGTAGCTCTCGATAACCGAGACGCCTCCATGCTCCTCGTCTCTCGTAACGGGAGTCACGGAGCCCTACCTATTGCCTTTGCCCATTCCACCCCTGGAATGGGCCGGCTCCTCGGGTTTTTATGGGTGGCCTCCAATTTTTTTGGTGACCTCAGTGCCAGGAATCTGGGATTTATGACCCCATCAAAACTTTCTTTTTTGATGCCATCACTGAGATAGCAGGCCCTTTGTGTGCGGGTTCGCCGTTGCGAGAGCACTTTTTATAGGTGATCTCTAATTTTTTTGGGTGACCCGCGCGTCGAACGCAGGAGACCGGCTGTCCAAAAAAAGAGACAAACTCTATGCCGATCCGGCGGGGCGGCGGGATCAAGGTCCGAAACCGCTGATTTCACGGCGCGCCCTCCTCGGGCGATCCTGGAAAGTGGTGGGTGCGGGATTCTCGCATGCACGCAGCTCGCCAAATACTTTCGGATTTCTCCACCAAGTATCCCGCCCGCTGATGCGCCCTCCAATTTCCTTTTTGGGAACCCACGGCGGCGGGGTGCCCGCCGTGAGGGCGCGTTTTATGGGTGGCCTCCCATTTGTTTTGGTGACTTTCGGGATACATGTGAGACCCATTACAGCCCAAAAGCCCGTCCAGACCGCATGCCGCGCTCGTGCTACAGCGTTCCCGCCGCTCCCGCCCTATCCCACCCCATCCGTTTCAGCTCCGATTCCCTTGGAACCTGGGGCCCGGGGACTTCCAATATGAACGACACTCCCAAAATATTCTCGCGATTTTAAATGCAGCACTTCTTGCGCTGTGCGCCCCACGAATTTCCCATTTTGGAAGCAAGACATCCTTCTGCCATTTGACGCGTAGGTGGATGTGGTCGCGGATATGTTCGCTCAGAAGACAGTCTTCCCATCCTCACCTCGCGAAATCGCCATCTCCCCCGCCGGCAATATCTACGACCCCTTTAGTCTCCTCGAATCCTTCACGCGCGCGCCGGTGCCCCGGGCGTTATATCTCGGCGCAGCCGACCCGGGAGCTCATATCCTTCGTGTCGCGTTCCCGTGGGCGCGCCTCACGCACCTGAAGCTCATAGGGATACTCACTACCGACGTCGCGCGCGACCTCATCCAGTGTCCGGCCCTCGAGGGGCCACGCTATACGAGCTCTTCCCACCCGTGCGCTCCCCCCGTCTGCCGTCGGCCATCTGCGCGCTGCCCCACCTCTGCAGCCTCGCTATCTTCGCGGCCCGTACACCGCTGCGGCAGTCGTGCTCGACGCGCTGGCGTTCCCGCGCTTGGAGTCGCTCTCGCTTACAACGCGCGAGCGCACGGCGCCGATGCTCCGGCGCTGCTTGCGCGCTCGCAATGGACAAATGCTTCAAGGAACGGAAAATTGCCATGGATTGCAGGGCAGTTGACAGAGATCCGCGACGCACAGAAAAGGACGGTACGGATTCGATTCACTTAACTTCTCATACATATCTCAAGGTTGATATCGTCTCGGCAAGAGCCGATGGCGGACGGTTGCATTTGCGCTTTATGATTTGCGCTTTATGTCCCAAATGAACTGGTTGCAGGCAGGGGAACCCGTTCGACTCGGGGGCGGGCGAACCTAAGGCTATTCATTACTGTTGGGGCGGTCTGACTTCCAAAGTAATTGGTCAAACAGTTCAAAATATATTGAGCAATGGCTTAATGCACCACAGGGGTGGGTGTCGTATGTAACATATGACTAGAGTCACGACCATAGCGTCGGGGTTGTTGGGAGGCGCGTCTTCGAACGTAGCTTCCTGGCCACTTGTCCTCTTTTCGGCTCTCGTTTGTATTTCGCCCCACGTGTAGTCCAGGATCTCTATCGAATTTTTGTATCCATACTTTTTTTATCGCATGAATATGAGGGGTCTGACTCTGTTGAGTTTTTTCTTTTCATACCTCCTGGCAGAAGGCTTGATAATCGGCGGTGTTCTCCGGCCTCTGCCAAGGTCGATCCCAAGCATCTAGTCCGAACAAGAACATAATTCGAACCATGGCTGACCAAGCAACATTCGCCTTTGACAATCATGTGGAAGCAAGTAGCCGCCGGTTTACTTTCTTAAACGGCCACCCCAGCACCTGCGATTAGTTCTGAAAATTTCTGGGCAAGTTGAAGATTGACACAACGCGCGAATCGGCGCGACGCGTTCGGTGACATCACACACACACACGTGACCGTGACCCTCCGTCTTTTCGACCATCTCCTCAATTTTCCTGTACGGGCTGGGCAAGGCTCTACTGCTGCTACGGGTGTTACTAGTGGTTTTAGAAATACAGGATGAGCATCAAAGCCATCGACAAAACCTCAATCCACAGAATCACGTCGGGGCAGGTAGTCATCGACCTGCAGACGGCCGTGAAGGAACTGGTGGAGAATAGCTTGGATGCAGGTGCTACCAACTTATGCGCGTCTTCTTCGTCCTATTCGGTCTTCAAATAGATTATAACAGACGCGAAACAAAATAGAAGTGCGGTTTAAGCAGTACGGCCTCGCTTCAATCGAAGTCATTGACAACGGTGCCGGGATAGCAGAGGAGAACTACGAGAGGCTCGGTGCCTGTGATACCCGAACGGTAAGGAGGCATCTGCAGATTATTGGAATGCACGGGGTCATGGTGTGATCACTGGCCGGAAACTCGAAGGGAAAAAAACTACCGGGTATTCGGAACATGAAAGATTCTTGCAAAGAGAAACATGAAAACGAAAACTGCAACCAAGGAAGCGGTTACTGGATGAGACCATTTCCAGTGAAACAATTTTCCTCCAAGCGGCTCAGAGACTACATTCACACGCGCACAGGTTCATCAATACTCGTACAATTTCTCGCTGACTCTCAAATCCCCCCGTATCGCCAGTGCCCCCATCCCCGACGTGGCACATTGTTGACCTCGTGCGTATCTCACCTGTTGGCGCCCGACTTCAATAGATGATGCAAGGGCTATTCATCGAGTGCTTACTGGCCATTTTCCTCGTGCTGTGCAAAGGTGTGCGAGCACTGGTTGCAAGCATCCTTCCCGGTGTCCGCGAAGCCATTGCAAGTACATTTGACGTTGCATGAATAAAGGTTCGGGTGCTGTGCCTTGGTGTGCGAGCACGTGTTGCAAGTATCCTTCCCGGTGTCCGCGAAGGAATAGCAAGTACATTTGACGGTGCAAGGACCATTGCCCGGCGTCATCACGACGGGACCGCCTTTGATCGACGTGGTCGTCTCCCCGGCGCTGTCGTTGCTGGTCTGAGTTTTGTTGTCGGACATGGTGTGTGTGTGGTTGGGGAAGATGTTTGTGTCTTCCAAGTGGTTTGGCTGGGGATGGTGGAATGAGGGTCTCGTTTATATACTGCTCGCAGCTTGAATGCTAATTTCCTATCGAAATATGAACCCCGGCCCAACGCCCGGGTACCATGCTGAAGGACGGAGCTTGGAAGCAACATGAGACATGAGGGCTAGAAGCTATCAGAAATTTCCCCCACATACATCATGAATAGTGCATCGCCTGACATGTGAAATGCTAAAAGTGACTTGCTGAAGAACGGGCCTCAGAAGCGCTCACATGAGGCTATCCGAGAGTTCCCCGCGCCTGACATTTTGAATGCTCAAAATCACTACACCCTGCTGAAGGACGAAGCTTGGGAGCGATATGAGACATGAGCGCTAGAAGCTACCAGAGATTTCCCCATGCCTGAGTCCTGACAGTCAGGTACCATGCTGAATGGCGCGTCGCCAGACAGCCTCTCGAACAGTTTAAAGCGGGCGGCGGACGATATTCCTCTGTCAATCGAAGTTAAATCCCCGGTATCCGTGAGGAGAAACGTCAGCGGTCGAAACAAGATGTACTAGCTGCGGAAATGTGTTGCACCTCCGTGCCAGCAGTCAGTCAACTGAGCCAAGCCAAGGGTCAGTCCCGATAACAGAATGCGTGCTACATCGAGCTTGGAAGCAACATGAGACATGAGTGCTAGAAGCTATCAGAAATTTCCCCAGATACATCATGAATAGTGCATCGCCTGACATGTGAAATGCGAAAAGTGACTTGCTGAAGAACGGGCCTCAGAAGCGCTCACATGAGGCTATCCGAGAGTTCCCCGCGCCTGACATTTTGAATGCTCAAAATCACTACACCCTGCTGAAGGACGGAGCTTGGGAGCGATATGAGACATGAGCGCTATGAAGCTACCAGGAATTTCCCCATGCCTGAGTCCTGACGGTCAGGTACCATGCTGAATGGCGCGTCGCCAGACAGCCTCTCGAACAGTTTAAAGCGGGCGGCGGACGGTATTCCTCTGTCAATCGAAGTTACATCCCCGGTGTCCGTGAGGAGAAACGTCAGCGGTCGAAACAAGATGTACTAGCTGCGGAAATGTGTTGCACCTCCGTGCCAGCAGTCAGTCAACTGAGCCAAGCCAAGGGTCAGTCCCGATAACAGAATGCGTACTACATCGCCTACCTATTCCCATAATTGGTCATCAGACAGTCTTCCCCGCCGGCTGATATGCGTGGAGTTCACTGGGTCCTGAACGTCAGAAGATGTAAAATTCCAAATATACGTCAGTAACCTCTTGAAAGCTCTTGAATGTCTCACGGGACTATCTCCATGTCGCAATGTGTCGGCTGCGGCCAACTTTCGGCGAGGACTCGCTGAACCCGAATGAATCCATAATCTCACGTATACGACGAACAAAAAAATATCCGGGCGATGGTTGAATTATTCGCTTCCGTGCTCATGTTCACCGTCAACACAGCTGTGTCCACTTCAACCAAGTTCCAGAGCCCTCCCTCAAACGTGAACGTTGCCCGAACGCTCCGTACCCTAAACCCACAAAACTTAGTTGTATATTGTACCACAACAAAATTAATTGACCTCCTACCTAATGGCTACATATCCTACACGTCGAATAATACACTAAGTAGCTAACTAACTACCAGCAGAGCCTACGCATACAGATCCATCACACCAAAAGAAAGTAAATATATGTAGATCGTCCTCGCCCTCATCACGGCGCCCCGACCGTACTCGTCGACGCCCCCACAAAAGCCGTCTTGACCCCAAGGCCCAAGCCTACTGCCTCCATCGACGGGCTCGGGAACGCCGTCGTCTTGAGGCTGAGGGGCGGCGGCGGCTCGAGCGACACGCGGTGGGTCGACTGCCGCGGGACCTCCAGCGAGAGCCGCTGCGACAGCCTGAGCGCGTTCGTGCGCTGGGCGGGCGGTCCCGCAGGGCGGAGGAGGGGGTATTTCGCCCGAAGACCCACGATCAGTTCATAATCTGGAGGATGAAGGGAACAAAACACACCCGCATCGCAGCGCCCTTGAGCTGTACCAACGGTACAATTAGTATAAACAGACCCCCCACAATCCTACATCGTAATAAAATTAAAATCAGTTTGCGAGGACAAAACGGATAGTCAGAAAAGAAACACTTACGCAGCCTCAAACCCAAACACCTCAAACCCGCCCCGCGCCTCCAACCACACCGCCTGGAAATAAACAACCGCAAATCCGCATATCGTGCGGAAGAAGTTGAACAGCGCGCTCACTTCGCCGCCGTGCGCCGGGAAGCAGTCTTGCAGGTATGCGTCTGAGAGCAAGCCGTGCGGTTAGCGTACATTACAAAAATAGTCACCCAGGGAGGGAAGTTGAAGCAGGAAAGCACATACAGATAGCTGTAGTGTTCAACATAATCGCGAGCTGCCCAATGCCCCACCCAAGGATCACGGCAGGCACGGCTTTTGCCTGGATCCCGTGCCCCAGCACGAGGAAGGCCGTGAGGTACAGAGGGAGCGAGACGTAGCACATCCTGCGTGGACATAATTAGCAATCGTTTGGTTATGAAAGTGAAGGCGAAGAGACCCACCACAACCGCATCTCCGCCTCGAAGACACCATTATTCCGGCGGATGCCCACAGCCGCAAAAATATCGTTCCCGTATCGGCCGAGCACCTCGCCGAGGAGCGTCACGACCTACAGAGGGCATTAGTTGCCGTTTATAACTGCTCCATATCGTGTATCCCACGCCACACTCCACCCAAGACAGGTCGGAAGGGGAGAATGGAAGATCGCAAGGAACACGCCGTAAAGGAGAAAGAAAGAAAGAAAGAAACACCCACAATCGGCGTAGCATACATCCCCGCAATCGCCGTCTGCCCAAACCCAAACCCCGTCGGCGGCGCGGTCCCAAGGAAAATCGCGTTCGTGATCGTTATGCCTTTAAAATCAAATTAATTCAACGGGAGTTCGCTATGACGATGATAAAGCAGGGACGCACCAATACTAAGCCCAAACTCCACGCCCTTTTTTTTTTTTTTGAAACCCGTCAGAAAACCACACACGAAATAGGAGAAGAAAGAAAGGAAAACGCACCCCAAAAAGCATGATCAGAAACGCATGCGGGCGCCACACGACCCTTAGCGGGCTCATCACCGCCGCGCCCCACCCGGGGCGGTATTGACTCATCTTCCAGCCGGTGGCGCCGAGGAGCGTCTCGGCGCGCGCGCGCAGGGAGGGGGGCGAGGGGGGCGGGGTGGAGAGGGTGCGGTCGTCCATCCTAGGGTGGTTGGTTTAGGTTAAGTGGGGAGGGAGAGGGGGAGGGGAAGGGAGGGAAGAGGGAGAAACATACGTTTCTTCGCCGAGGAAGACGATCATGACGAGGACGATGAGGGAGTAGATTGAGCCGACTGCGTATGCCCATTTATAGCTGGGAACCAAGTCATTTAATTAAAATCCTAGACGGCCGGAGAGAGGAAGCATACTCTGCATGTGCGACGAGGAACCCCAAGAAGAAAGGCGAGAGGAAGGGCGACACGATGAACCCCATCGTCCACAGATTAAGCTGCAAAAAATAAAACAAGTTCAGAGTTCAGGTCAATCAGATCGAGTACGTAGCGCCGAAGGCAAGAATCTAACCTTACGGGCCTGGAGGTGAAACGGGTACATGTCCGTGACGGTGTACAGCCCGGTGATCTGCGGCGCGGTCGAGAAGAACGCGGTGATGCAGCGCGTGGCGGCGAAGGCGTTGAGCGTGGGCGCGAGCATGCAGCCAAGGAGGAAGGCGAAGGCGATGAGCTGCGATCAGAAGAGCACCGGGAGGCCCCCAGTGCCGTGTCACGATTACGGCAGCGAACCCACCCCAGCCGAGGAGGAAGATCGCCTAGCTGCGTCGGAGTGTTAGAGAGCGGAGACCTTGAGGCGGGCGGCGACGTCCTTCCCGAATTCTCTCTCCGCCTCTCTGCAGTGCAGTTCCGTCGGTACTCCGCTGGCACACACGCACACGAACGACTCACTTGGGGTCCACGAGAGACGACCGGCGTTGCGCTCGTGGTAGCTCGGTAGATCCTGGTCGGTCAACTTCCATGTGGGCCGGCCGGAAGCGTCAGCGTCGTCGCCTGCGCGGGGCTCTAGCATGAGCGCGGTATGGAATGAATGTCGAGGAAGACGGGAGGAAGGAGGGGTGATAAAAAGATTGCCGAGCGGACTGTCATCCATTGATAACCAGGCGTCTTGTCAGTCGGTGGGAATCTGACTCTAACTTGGCGCCTTTTCTCACCGTACAGCATCCGCCGCTTCCCGCCGTTTGCGCCAGTCGTTCCATCCAGCCATTAGTGAGACTTGAATGGCGCCTAGTCTTTTGCTCGACGGCCCCAGCGTCGTCGGCGTCCAGCTACTCTGCAAGCCGCATGGGAAGATGTCGGGGTGGAATCAGTCGAGGAAGATGGTGGTGGGAAAAAAGCAGTCGGCATTAGCCTGGTTGCGCAGGAGCCATTGGAGCCATATGATGGCATGTTTGCTGTACGCAACTGGATGGCTCCACAGCCAAAATCAGACCAAAATCTGACGTCATTGGCTTTGTGGAGCCATTCGCCCGCCAAATTTGCGCACGCCCCACAAGCCATCAAATGGCTCCAATGGCTTTTGCGCAAGCTCTCTATTTGATTGGCGGACACCAGCGGCTATTCCGGCGCAAGTTCCGATCTCATTCACGTTGCCATGTGTCGTTCAATGTTCACGCCATTTGGGGCGCCTTGAGGCTCCAACCGTTTAGTTTTCGTTTACGGATTCCCGTAAACTAAACGAAAACGGTTCGTAAACGTTTACAAACGGTTATAATCGTTTGTAAACGGTATATTTTCTGCCAATTTTTTTTGACTAGGACTCTACAATTTTAACAACCCCGCCTTTATCCATATCTTGGTAAGCATCGCACGCACTATCGTGTCGGCAGATCAACTTTCATGACAGTGCCGTGATCTCGAGAAGAGTCGCTCCACAGAGACACTGGTCCCTGGAATGGCAAAGAAGTCTCGGGCCATCAACGCGATGACGGGGAAATCACGTTCATGCTCCTGCCCATTGTAAACATGAGTAAGTCAAAGGAACAAAATTGGAGTTAATGGGTGGGTCGGCTGTTCTGAACTGCTTCGGTGCTTTTCATCGTAGATTTCTTGTAAGCCTCGAAAGCAAATTCGAACAGGGTGCGGGCATTAGCGGCCCGTTCTGAGCTCACTTTGTGGAACCACCGCATGCCGAGGTAAGGATGCGGCACTAAATTTGCGTAGCAAGCTTTTTTATGCCCATTTGTTGCGGAGATTGTAAGTCTAGTAACATTCCTGCTACGACAACCCCCCTTGCTGTAGTTGGCCTCGTATCTTGCTCAAATCTTGGCTGATTTCCACAACCCTTGGACTACTAGAAATACAAACTTTTGAAATTTCAAATCTGAAGAGACCTAAGCAATTGGGCAAGGTATGGGCAAGGTATAAGCAAGTTACTGCAGGCGGGGGTGTTATATGTAATGTACGTCTAGCTCCGTGTAACCACCCTCTTTTTTTTGGACTGCATTCAGTGTTGTACACTTGGATGTGGTTCGGGTACCGACAGACGGGAATACGTGGATACAAAGGGCTACGGGCACCGCTGAATTTATTGTGATTATCGACTCCACAGGCCTCGCTTCTCTTTCTCTCGTGGCTCACCTAACCCACGCAACTAACAACGCAGACGGAAACGCACCCGTTTGCCAGTACCCCATACTCAACAAGCCTTTCCTCCCACATCCCACTCGGGCAGGAAACCCAATCAAGTCGTGGTTTGCGGTAGCCCGATTTGGACATGGTTATCAGCGAACGGACGGCGCGGAGGAGCGCCCCGTGAGAGGTCGGGGCTGGGATCGATGGGAGATGAAAGCGCTGGTGATCCTCGTGTGGCGACGGGCCGGCGGCGTAATGGAGGAGAAGCGGGACAGACACGGCGCGTGCTAGTGGAAGCTTCAAAGACGAGCTGTAAGGTCCCCAGATGCGTCGTCCGAGTACGTGAGACTGGGCGTCGCCACGAGGCACAGCGGAGTCTGTCACAGCGTCAATGCGCAATATCGAGGGGAGTCAAGATAGGTACCTTCTCCTCGGGTCGATTCGTGCATGCTTCTTCAATCTCGGCGGAGAGAATGACCGCCTCGCATCGTGCATCACCCTCCCTCCGTAGCCCCACTGGCAATCACTCAATTCACAGACGATCTGAGGAATGTGGGGTGCCCGAGGGGGATGCAGAGGGCGGGATCGAGGGAGTGCAATGAGGAGCCGCTGCGGGCCAGCCACGCGTGTAACATCGGGGATTCGCCACGGCGCCGCGCGCCCGATCTTCAGGACATCTCACGCCCGGGCGAAGACAAGCCACTCCGCCGAGGCTGTGCGTCTGCGCATCTCATGCCCCATCCTTAACGCACTCGCACTCTAACTGGAGGGTCCATCCCCATCGCCATCCAGTCACCACAAAAACCCCCGCGCACGCAGACGCGTCGCCCTCTACGCCTGCCTAACCCATGCAAGACGATATCCACACCCGCTGCGCTCGTCCGTCCCAGGGACAACGACGAGGAAGACGCACGCGCAGTCGACGATGTACTCGCGCGCGGGCACCACTGTCCCCGCCCCTCCTCGCACAGCACACGACCCCGCGCGCCACATCGTGCAAGGCAATATCGGAGAGCGCAACGCGCCGATGCAGAACATGTCGCCGCTGGTGACGATGCGGCTGCGCGCGACATCCGCGTAGCGCACGACATCCGCATTTGACACGTCGGTAACGAATCCGCGTCCACGTCCCCATCCGCACCTCCACCTGTGCGCGGCGAGACATAACTGAAGGAGGAGGGAGCTACGCCGGAGGGAATACGAGAAGCGTAGAGCCGGGGATCCTGCCGATATGAGTCGTTGAGGAGGGGGCGATGACAATAGCGATCCCGGGCTCGACGCCGTAGCTCTCGCCCTTGACGCCGCAGAGCGGAGAAGGCGCGGTCCCGGCACCCGTGCGCGGCGAGACATCGACGGAGGAAGCTGCTGTACCAGAGGTAATGCGAGCAGTGCGACGCGGTAATCACAACGCCGATATCGCTCTCGACCCCGCGGAGGCGCAAACGGCGCGGTCCCTATGCGGAATCAAATGTACATGCCGCCGGGCCGGATTGGAATGGATAAGAGAAGACCTGCGGGCCAGCGCGAACTCGGCGTCTCGTGGGGTGGGAAAGAGCCGACGACGCTGCATCGGGAAAGGAGTGGTGGGGCGCGAGGGGACTCCATCCGCGGCAAGAACCTTGCGCCCAGGACACCCGCATTCTACACGGCATCCTCTCCCCATCTAGGTTCCGCGCCGGCGCCCAGTACCATGACCCGGCGGGACATAGCGGGAGGAGGAGGTTGCGGCGAAGGGGATACGAGGAGGGCGAAGTCGGTGATGGTAACGCCTCCCTTGCGCGCATGACAGACTCCTCGCGTAAAGACTCCCCACCCTCCTCCTCCTCCTCCCTCAGCAGATGCACCAACACCTCCACATCGACGTCCTGTCTCCGGCTATAGCAAACCACGCAGGGTGCGGACCACGGGCGCCCGGGAGTGGCGAGACGAGGCTGAGGCGCGCGAAGCTCGCGCTGAGCGACGTACCCGCGGAGAGCACCTGCACCTGCACCAACTACGAGGAGGGCGGGGGCTGCGGTGGTGGGGGGTGCGACGATGCTCCAGCAGCGCGGGCGTGTTCGTGTGCTGCAGATATGAATGAGCATCCATACCCGTATCAGCGAAGCGCGAGGGACTCACCAAAACGCTCCACATGCATATCTTAGCCTTTCCTATTCGCCGCGGATACAGCGTCGACGCCCATCGGAGCTGCACGTCGAGGAATCAGCCTTCTACCCTGTTCAAACTCGTTAGCAGAGCTCGAGGAAGGCCGCGAGGAGCGGCGTAAAAGTAGTACTGACTGAATAACGGCGAGAGCGGTGCGCCCATGGATCGGCCGTAGCTAAAAATACTGGCTCTGGACGGCTGCGGTTTGCGGTGGCAGAAGCGGACGATCTGTAGCACGATGTGAGTAAAGGTAAAAGAAGACGGGCGGGGGGAAGGAAGAGTCGGGGGATGGAGCGGCAGACGGGCGGCGAACGGACGACAAGTGGAGTGGAAGTGCTTTGGGGAAGATGCATGGACAGAGAAAGAGGGGGCAGGGATGAAGGAGTCGAAAGGAGAAAACACCGAAAACGCACTGCGCTATACCGCTCCATCGTCTCCCCGCCCTTCCGTCCCGCACCGCCTTGGTCCGCCGCGAGGTAGGTGTTGATCACCACCGTCGTGAGGCGCGTCAGCTCTGTCTAGGGGAGCTAGGCGTTGTGGGGGTTAAGTCAGTAACGGTGATAGCGAGGAGCAAGAGGCAGGGAGAGGGTGGGAGGGACAGGTGGAACGCGCAGGAGAGGGAGCAAGGTGGAGGGAGGTAGGGAAGGAAGACGGGAGAGGTGGGTTACGGGCACACGCGAAGGAGGGAAGAGAGAAAGGAAGGAAAGCGACTCACCCCCCAGGAGACTTTGCCCACCCGATGTACCACATTCCCGTCATGTCACTCCCTCTCCTCCCCCGCTTCAGGGCCCTCGTCGCGAAGATGCCAATGCATCCTTGGTCTCAGTCTCGTCTCATCCGCTGCCTCCTCTCCCATCCCATCCCATCCCTCCCACCGGCAGCACCACCCCCGCAGAGATACGCCCTAACCTCGGCATTCCGCCAGCACGAACTGCGATCCCGCCCCCACCCTTCCCACACTCTGCGCATCCAGCACCAGATACGACGGCCGTCCCGGAGCGTGCACGAACCGCGTCGGCGCATATCCGTTAGCGGAGGCGATGCGACACGCCGCGCTCCGCGCGATCTGGGCGGGGAAGCGCGGGGAGTGGGCGTTGTGGCGCGAGGCTGCGGCGTGCAGGCGCGTCATGCTTCGGGGCGTCGACAGCGGCAGGGTGAAGACACCGCCATTCGGGCAATTGTCAGTTAACGCATCCGGTAGCTGTAAAGACACCAAATTTGAGACAATGAATGGAGTTTCACAGGTGGATGACGTACAGGTTCAGTTCGAGTCTCATTTTGTCTCCCCGTGGATCCTTCAATGCCTGTGTGACCCAGCGAATGCTTACTGAATTCTGAAACTCAGTCAGACCACGAGTTTCAGCATGAAGGGATGAAATGGGACACACAGGTGGGAGAATGTAAGAGAATTGGGGCTGCCCATGGCGGATGAGTAAAAAAAGTGAAAGATATTCAAGTGACGCACCTGAGCGGCGCCAGGACTTCGCGAAACTACCCATAATTCGAGCCAGAGGTAGAAAAGGTGATGAGATGTCTTGGATTCAGCCCTGGATGCAGGTGGCACATGCAGGATGTCGTGTGGTCGAGTGCGCGCCTGCAGCGGATCGGGCGCGGTGGCGCGGGAGAAATAGGACAGAATTTCGCGCGGAATTTGTTAATTGGGTTCGCCCAAGGGCAGCGGTGGCCCGGTGGATGATTCGCAGCGGATGGGGGGGGTGGAGGACTGGCGCGGGGCGGAAAACGGGGAAGGTGAGCCTACAAAGGGTACGGAGATCGTAGGACGGAATGATAACCAGGGGCAGAATGCAGTTGAGTATAGCTATCTATCGCACGAGATTTGAATTCATTGCCCTGGAAATTGACAGAGGGATGGCCGAAATACCAGCGCAATCAGATGAACTCGTCGCGTTTGGGGGTCGCAAAGCCGTCGCCAGTGGTCGAAGAGGGTGGAATTCAATGGAGTAGGGTGTGAGCGGATATAGGTAGAGGTGGGCGGCAGGCGGTGGTGAAATCGAGTGAGACCATCGACGCCGGGTGTGGTGGCAGGAAGGAACGAGCGGGGACAAACACGACAACATACATCGGCATTTCGGCATTATCGGCGTTTTGTTTTCAACGCGGTTTTCAACCACAACGCCTCCGTGGTTAGCGTGGATGGTTTGCTGGCCCTGGAAAGCTGATTAAACTGAGACCATAGTCTTTAAGCGCGTTTGAAACTGAACTTCCACAGTCAGTGGATCAGCGAAGACAATGTTCAAATCAAGCTGAAATTTGGAATGGCGCGCAGAGCTTCAGGCGATATATGTAGGCGTTCCTGAATGGCTCGCAGAAACGGCGTGGCCCGCATGGAAGCCGGTCAATAGGGAGTCCCGCCGCCTAAAGAGGGAATGCCAAGACTTCCCTCGTCTGCGGCTCGTAATATAAAAGGCGTCGCGGGGAGGATTCCCCCTCGCTCTCCTACCAAAATGCCCAACGGCCCCAATTTTTTTACCGGCCACAGTAAGCACCGTACCCGTCGTCGATTTCGGTCAAATGACCCTTCTCTAGCCGCCATCTTCAGCCCGGGTGTTTCAGACGACATGGAGTTCATCTTCGGCGAGTATATCACGCCCATTTAACTGTCCCTTGCTCATTTATTCAGTCGCAAATGGAGGGTTCCGAGCCGAGGACTCTGCAAGCGCAAAGTGGTTCTTTGCAGCATCCATGGAGGACGAAGTGTTCATTCGCCGGCAAGTCAGTTGCACTGGAGCTGCTGTTTATCTGACTCGCTGTAGATTTTATCAGATGGATTTGAGGGCGAGTTTGAATTATCCAGATACACATTGCGACTGACGGAGAATAGCTCGTCGCACAAGAATTTATTTTCGACATGGCGAATAATCAGGGTCGTGTTTATGCCCCGAGTTATTCCATCGCGGGTGAGCCCAGGTTCTTTTGGATAGAACGATTTTAAATCTTTACAGTCTCCGCGGAAGGGGAAATAGTCCCTGCAAGCGCCGTCTTTGACCTCGAGCACCCGGACGCGCCGCCACGCCTGCGAGCTCGGACTCCGCCGTCACCTTTTACCCCGAAAGTCAGCGCTCGCTGGAGCCGCACTGACGCACCAAAGCGCAAACGCGACCACGTCCTGCCCGTCATTGATTTGACTGGAGAGGACGACGAGATGGATGCTGGTCCTTCGAGCAAGCGCGAGGAGGCCCGTGTGGAGAAGATTTCGCCCCGCAAAAAAGCAAAGCAACGCTGAATTGTATTTAATATTCGCTACTTTATCAATTTACGAGCGATCGCAAGGTCATGAAACAATCTCAGCAGATTGGTGATTTTCTTCTCAGAGCCTCGCTCGATTTCCATCCCCCATGACCATATTTCCTCAAAGTCTTTGAGCTCCTTCGGCACCTTGTTAAAGTCGGAACCAGTCATCGCGCGAGTTCCCTATTGGGTTCGGGCAATCTTCACGCTCATGCTGCGCCCAGTCGGGAATTCCGCGGGCCCAACAAGGAGAGCAGCAGAGGCGAAGCTTGTTCATGGCTGTAGTCACAGACTTGAAAAAATCAAGCTCGGTGCGTCCACCGGCGAGGTAACCAGCGGTGGCAATTGTGATGGGTAACCCGACGCGAGGCGCAGGACCGGAATTGGGTGAATGGATGTTGGGAGGATTGCGGGGGCTTGCGAGATATAAGGAATCTACATACGCGATGCTCAGATTAAAACTCCCCGCGGACTATCAAGGGGTCCTGCGCCTGGTTGAGTCAAAGACGGCTGCCGTTCAAGGGATTGGTCGCTGTTGTGGCGAAAGGTGAACGAACTGAAATAAAGTGAGTTAATGAATTCGATATAATGGGCGATCGTTTACGTTGACGAAACTGTCGCGGGATCTGAGCGGGAGGCATGCGACGGGGATCTGGGAATAATGTGAGATAGCTAACACAAAGGTGGCGGAAAAGAACATACATTCGAGGCCGAGCTCTGTGGGATGGGGTGTTCATGGGCGAAGCCATCGGATCATCCCAAGCGGGTGTTGCAGGGCGACGTTGCACAGGCGATTGGGAAGTTGCAATTGGAATTGCGGATTTCGCTCGGATGCCAAAAACGTCCGGTTCGTCCTCCTCTTCCTCATCCTCGGCATTGCTAGCGGTCAAGTGACCTTCTAAAGCTCGTCAAAAAGGCACAACTCACAGATTTGGCGCGGTGGCGTCATCGAGCGGTCCCGGGATGCGCGGCGCTCGAGGAACGGGAGCACCGACAGCGGGCGCTTGATACCGTGCGGGCTCGTTTGACCCTTTATCAATGATCTGGGTCATTAAACAAGGAATTAAAGCGGTACTCACGCTGCACCGCGGCGGCCAGCAATCGCAGGAGCTCGTGAACTGGACGGTTTATATTGAGCTTGAGAGGTTGTGGACACAATTAATAAACTCGGCGGTGCTGCGCCTCCACCAACCAAGGTCGAATTGGAGATCAGGGTGAGGAGGGCGATTGGGGGACGGTTAGGGTTTTTGAGTTGACGCCTGCAATTGTCGCAGAGTTGCTGCGTTCCCAACTCGATGCAGGTAACGCCGACGCCGTCGAGGAAGAGGGAAATGAGTAAACGGCGGCATTCTGTCACGTTGAGCGCCACGGCACGAGCAGTTCTGCTCCAAAGGGTGACCGACCCTGGCACGGATGGGCTTGCGGCCGTGGGGAGGAAATAGATACAGCGGGCGTTTTTTCCGTCGCGGCCACCTCGGTTATCTTCTTGCGTCTGATCGATCAGGTTATGGCCGACGTCGATGTGCACCGTATCGCGGACGGGCTGATTGACGCCGACGCCCAGGACCGAAGAAAAATCCAGGACTTGCTGTTTACCGCTAACAAAATCTCCGAACAGGCGGTTCTGGGTGGCGACTGGTGTTGCCGCGTGCTATCCGGTAGTCCCGAGGAGCTCTGCGACTGCATCGACGATCGCCCTTGTACGACAGAAAACCATGGCTGTGTCATTGGGCCCGTAGTTGTTCGCGACGCGATCCTTGATGTATTTCACGGCCCTAGCAATGTACTTGTCCGAGTCGTCGAGTACGACACCGTATCGGATGTTGGGGCGCACTGTCGACATCCGGATTACATCCCACGAGTCGGTACCGGTGAGCTCGCAGAATGCGGGAAAGAGTTGCGGGGGAAGGCTTCCGGTCATGCCCGTAATCTGCGTCTCGATCCCCAGAATTTTGATCAAGCGCAGCATGGGTTCGCGATACGCGGCAGCTGTCAATAGGAGGTAGATTTCATCGATGACGATACGAGCGAGGGACGTTGCAATTGCAGAGTCTTGGCAAATCTAAAATCTGTTCTTTGTAAAATCACGCAGCGCTTGAAGACGGGATGGGTGGACCTGCACCGCCGATATTGGGCGGAGGCTGTGGGGGAGAGCCGGTGGCGGGGGTTTGGGGAAATATACCGCTGCCAACTCGGCAAAGGTGGAGGAGAGGGAATCTTGAAGGGCTCGCTTGTGTTGTTCGTCGTAGATACGGAGGGTTTCGGTGACGATCGCGACGACGTCGGACTTGGAAGCGATGTCTACATCGCTGTTAGACGGGTTGAACAAGAAGAGAGAGGTAAAAGGGAACGCACCCGATGGCGCCGGCGGCGATGAAACCAAGTCCGCCGTAACGTCGGGCAGGAGAATGCGGTCGACGGTGTTCATGGAGAGGCACAGCGGGACGGTGCCAGATATGCGGCCGAGGAATTGCCACTTGATTGTGGCGTTCAGACACCCTTTGATATGATGGGTGGGTGCATTTGCCAGGGATGCGCGATCAACACCGTATCGTTGACGCGCGGTGCCGCTGCTGTGATTAGCCAGCAGATCATAGTAGCTGTCCGCCGGTAGATCAGCTGCAGGATCGCCGTGGTAGTGCATGAACGCCGTGGTGACGCCTCTCCACTCGAGAATCTGCAACCGGACTTTCAAGTACTTCTCTGTAGCGTCGCCCAGATCTTCGCTGATCGTTTCGCCGCTCATGTTTGTCGCAATATCCGGCCAGAGGTACATGTTATATCGCTCGGCGTGCACGTCGCCCTTGAAGTAACGAATGAAGTCGGATTCGAAGCGGCGGAAGAAAATGAGGGATTTGATCAGCGCAGTCGCGGTCTCGGTAGTCGGGGCGCCGGGGGTAAGCCTCTTCTTCAGGATTTTGTGGGATGTCTTGTCTTGCACACCAACGATGCAGACGAGATGAAACAAGATCATGAGGTTGCGAACGGCGGCGCCGGAGAGATTTCGTAAAAGGTCGCGCGCGATCTCGGTCGCGCGTACAGACGGCCCGACGTCGACAATTTTGCGCGTGCAGAGGAGATAGCGCAGCTTGGAAAATGAGCGAAGTAGCTGGTAGCATGGGCCCGCTTCCCAGGCAACGCGACCGTCGATGATATCCACAAATCTCGCCGCGCGTATTGGAGAGGAAAGCAGCCAACCTCCGTAGATGTTGAACAGCGGCACAAAGTTATTCTTGGGATGGTCAATAAAGGAATATCCGGCGGTATTGTTGCGGGGGGTCATCAACGAGCGAGCGAATGTCGATGGGATCAGTGAGCCACGAGGGTAGCGGCTCGCTAAAGGATATTTCCTCGCGAATGATCGTGTCGTACATACTCGGCGCGGAGACCGTCGTGGAGAACGGAAATGTCGTTGTCGCAGAACGGAGTTCGTGTCTGGTAGACAGATAAATGGGTCGGTTGTCCGGGATATGGGAGTTACGGGTGAAGCAGAAAGTGAGCGAAAGGTCCCGGAAATGTCGTATACGCGTGGAATGGAAATCGGGTCGATACGGGGAAAAGTGCCGTGGAGGCTCAGAGTACGCGTGTAGCGCGGAAAGGCTTGGGAGATGTGATAATGTAGGGCTCGGGTGGAATATGTTCACTGGCGACGTAGCCTCGGTGGACTGCTCGGTTCACTGGTCGCGTCGATGATGGTGGCTCGGAGGGAAAAGGGTAATATTTGGCAATGTGTACGTACGGAACAAATAACGGGTCCGATGTCCGATGTACCGAAGCCTACATAAGGAAATGAGGGAAAGGGAAAAGACGACCTGCGGTCCATCCTACCCTTCCACATCGTCGAGTTTGATCATCTCGCCCTTGAAGATCAACTCCCTGCCGAATTCATCCGAAATTTGACACGAGGCCTCGCTGTATTCTTCGCCGCGGATGCTCTTGATGAGGGCGGCAATGTTGTACAGATACGCCATCAGCGTGTCCTCGCCGTCGATCAGGAATGTCTTGTAGCGCTCGTAGGCGCTAGGAATATTTAGTTACAGAAGGAAAAAGAATGGTTGAAAACGTACGCGGAAGTGCTGAGCTTCTCCGTCACCATATCTCTCTCCATCGCATACAGAACCACGCCTCGCGTCGCCCACATCAACTTTGCTACGAGACGCCCAATCTCGGACGTTCGGATCCACTCACTCGGACCCATGCTCCGCGCGACTAGATAATAAGTCCCGACCATGTCAAAGTTTGAGATGCCGCCGTGCTCCTTCTCGACAGCCAAGAATAAGAATAGAGCATGGTGGAGGAGGGGCGCCGCGTCCTCTGGTCTGGTCATGGGGAGGAGGAGAAGCTTGTGAAGTTGAATGAGCGTCTTCTTCTGCTCCTCGGTGATGGGATAGTATGACGTCTCGATCGCGCCGCGCGCTTGTTCAATGCAATTGAATAAGAGGCGCACTAGCTCGCCCGCATATTCGGCGAGAGACTTTGGTAAAAGGACACGAAACTCGTCGGCTGTTTCAGCACTGGAAAATAATCAGTACGGGAAACGCCGGAAATGCGGCTGCAGACGTACACGCCTACTCGCGCCATCTTGCGCATAAGCCCGTGAGAACAGTGCTTCTTCATAAATCCTTGCACGACTTCAAGTAATTTCAAGACATATTCTCGCAAACGGGGGAGATACGGGTGGTCGCGGTCATTTGGAAGAGCGGTAAGGAATTGGATTTCCACCGGCGGCAGTCCATCAATATGTTCGATCCAACCTTCTCGATGGTGGAATTGGTCAAGATCATGGGTATTGACCGGGAGCGCGGTGGGAAGGCGCGAGTGATTGGGCTCGGGCGCGAATGTTTGGGAATAGATTAGAGATAGGTCAATGGCCGAGTCGGCTCGGCGGGCCAAAAGGGAGAATTTGGACGTGGTAAATCCGAAGCTTTGGCCATACGCAATATAGTGCTCGTCGATCTCACCGCCAATACGCAGGCATCGCGCGTCGGACTGGTGCGTTCGGAGGGAGGATTCGCTACGGAATTCGTGGCCACGCCGAGAACAGAAGTAGAGTGCGTCGGGGTGGATTTTGAGTCCAAAGATCGGTTTAATTCGCCCCACGGGAAATTTCAGCTCGTGCGGTGCGACGAGCTCGAAGAGCTCCTGAAGCATTTCACCCAGATCTGGTGGAAGTACCATGTCTCGAAAATGGCGCGGATATGGGCCGCGGCGTTTTTCGCGGTCACGTACGACCCGCAAGTCAGACAAATCAAGGCGTTGCCGTGGTCGATGTTGACAACGAGACTATATGACCGGAGAGGGACGCATCGGTACTGCGTGATGGTAGTTGGCTCTGGAGTGAACATGTAATGTAATCTTCAGGTACCAACGTGGGGAAGTCCTCGATCTTTTACTTAGGCGGGGGAGGCGGCGCGGAAGGAGGCAGAAAATGGGGACCGGAGCGCTGACGGGGGAGGAAAGTGGGGCGGGTGCGGGCTGACGGGAGAAGGAAATGGGAGGAGCGGGCGCTGGTGGATTCAAAGGGAGGAGGGCGGGATTTGGTGCATAACACACGACCGTGTGCTCTTGCAGGCGGACGGGATCGATGTGTGCAAACGCGCAACGGGAGCAGTTAAAGAAGGTGAAGATGCGGCTCATGATCGTCTCCACATCGCCCGTGTCTGGAAAACGTACGACCGTCTCTTTTTGGTGGACCTTGCGTTTGTGGCACCGTTCGGCGCCCTCTACATCGAAGCCACACACGGCGCAGTGGAAACTGTGAAGCGTAGGTGAGGCGCAGTATCCGCTGGGACGGTTCAGTACTCACCTCTTTGGCTGTTGCATGTGGATGTGGAAGGGAAATGGAAGAAGGGTGTCGTGTCGTCGCGGACTTTGAAAAAAAGCTGGGATTCTTGATGTGGCTGTATGCAGGTCTGGCCATCGGCGGAAGTACCCGAGGCAGGCGGTTGACTTGGGGCATCCGCTGGTACGCTGGTGGGATAGCAAGAGGTTCGTCTTTCTTTGAAATGAAAGATATGGCGAAAAAAAAAAAAATGCTGTGAAGAGAAGAGGACACGGCGTCCATCCAATAGCAATAGCCAGCGATGCGGCGACGACTCGAAGTCGAATGCAACGGGACTTGTTGGCTGTGTGGACGAAGGCGAGATGACGGCAAAATTCAAGGTAGCGTCCTGGATAAATTAGAGGATTGCGCCGCTATGCAGAAACACACGTACCCCGCCGCCCGACGAGAGGGAAATGCCGTCATTAGATTTGATGCAAATACATGGACAGTGTGCAGACCTGAGGAATTGCCTGTGGAACTAATTGTGTTGGTTGGAGAGTAAGTTGAAGGGCGGAAGAATTGAGAATAGGCTTACCAGATTCTGAGATGCGGTCTAGAGTCATTCGGACGCATATCACGGAGTTGATTCTCAGGATCAGTATCGAGCGTCCGATTTTTCAAATTAATCACCCTGCCCCGAATGAAACAGGGACCCCGCAACCGAGCCAGCTGCGGGATGTATACTGAAGTGCCTGGGTATTTGTCGCCTAACGCAGCTAGGAGACTGGCAGTGGCGTCTTGCTATCAGGGGGTCAAAATCGCAACACTACGAAGAATTAGGAGGACGGGAGGATCGCACATAGAGCGGAGGCTGCGGTTAATTGTTGCACTCCAACGCGTAGGGTTACCCTGTTTTTATTATTTCTTCCAAGCTAAGCTAAGGCGTAGGGCTACCTCACAGACTGACTGGGATGCCGTGCTTCAAGAGTCTGAAGACAAAATCACGAATCAAGGAGACGGACGTGCGAATGCATGGGCATTGAAACTTGTCCAGTCCTGAGATAGACGCAATAATCTCGCCGCCGCGTACAAAGAAACCCTACCAGTTTGCTGCCCGGTTTAGAGGGTCCAAACTGTGGCTATGTCCCTGGCGATGTCCACGGTGGCTATGTCCATCCGTTTTGACCCTCCAACCGAATCGACAAAGGAGTAGACGGCTATTGGAACTGCACTGCCGATCGCCGAGGACTGCGGCACATTCACCCACTGGCCATCTTTCTAGGGGTTAAAATGCACGAGAAGTTGAGCCGAGGCTGAAGTACAGATTTTGGAGGTGGCATCGGGTCTGCAGAGACTGTCAGTAATCCTACGGTAATACTACTTTTTTCCACTCGATACAAGTGTGTCCTTCTCAGCCACTTTAGACTTCCATTTCTCCTCAAGTTCCCCCAAATCCCAGTTCGCAGATATGTATCTGGGGAAGAACGGTCATCATGACGGGGGCATCAAACGAGGTACGACTCACCTTCCAATAAGCCAGTTGGCCTTCCCGGCCGTCAAATAGAGCACTGTTGCCGCGGGAAGTGCGATAGAATCTGTCGGGGGGTCGCCTGCTTTCGTGCCGGATCCCAGGATGGACCCGGGATGAAGAGTGAAGATCTTGATCTCGGGGTACTCTAGGAAGCATATTAATTGTCATGCCGAGTTAGAGGGTTTGGACGCACCGAGATGAATTTTCTCGACTAGTCGTCCGAGAGCGTATGTCGACACCGAATAATCACTGGCGTAGGGGATTCGGACTTGCTCCCCCTTCGTGCCGACCGCGATCACATATCCGCTCGTTTTAACCAGGTGCGGGATGCTGAAGCTTTCATACTGTGAGCACCCGAGTCCCCGCAAATCGACGGAACTCACTAAACCGTATTGAATACCCCGCGAATATTTACTTCGAGATCAGACCACCACTCATTTGGATCCTTCTCCAGTAGCGCTTCAGCCTGCAATCAGGTACCCTGATAGAGCTAGACGGACAACGGCACTCACGCCTGGTCCACTCCCCGGCCTTTCCAGCATTTGCCACGACAATGTCGAGCCTTCCAAAGCGAGACACGGTTTCCGAAATTGCACCTTCGACTTCACGAGTGTTTGTGACGTCAACAAGAAGAGTCAAAACATTCGCCTCAGGTCGGTCGGTCAGTATGAGGGATTTAACACCCTTTAGAGTCTCTGAGAAGCGAGCCGCGAGTGCGACAGAAGCCCCCGCTCGAGCGTATTGGAGGGCGGTCTCCGCACCAATTCCGCGAGATGCTCCGGTAATGAAGACCACCTTCCCGGCATACGTTTGGCCTTCGTAGTGAACGGTGGGATCGACGAAATCATAGACCCTACTGAATTCAGGACAAGCGCGGCAGGTTGCTTGGCAAGGGCGCACTCTTTGTGATATGTGGCTTGTGTAAAATCCTCATCCATGACAGGAAGGAGATAGGAAGCCATACGAGACTGTTGGAAGCCAAAGGGGAGACTTGGCAGTATAATCAGAGGGCTTGTTATATGAGAATTCTCGAAGAAGTCCTGTTAACTCCCGCAATCTCCACGCCCCCGAGATCGGCCTAAAGTTGCCGGACCGTTTGAAAACTACACGAATAGTCCGCAGACAAAACCATCTGCTCCCACTGCCAGTGGCGTGTCTGGAACTCCCACACCTAAACGATGGTCATTTCAATTGCATTTAGATTTCAACTGCCCAGTGACCTAGAAGAGAAACGCGAAATCCTTCCTGGACAAAGTTGATACCAACACTGAAGAAGGAAGATTCCGCGCGGACTAACCTCGTGGGTATGTAGTTCCTGGACTGACGATAGAGACAGGGCCCATATCACAGCGGCTGGGAGAGCTTTCCTCCACCGAAACCGTATTTTCGTTCAGTCTTCTGGAGCAGGCCATGTGAGATGGCGCTCGTGGAAATCGAGGGATGGAAGCTCACCTGTGGGTCTCTCTTTATCATAGAATCCTGAGAACCATCAGCGAGCTGTCATGGCCAAAATACCCACCAGTTAGCTACCTGTCTGTAGTATATGTACCTTCCGGACCGTCGTCTACCTTCCACTTCTATTTTTGACACTCCTCACTTTTCCCTCCACTAACTAGTCAACCAACCGTCCAATGAGGACAATTTGAGATCCGCTGTACCACGCAAACGACCCCGTATCCGGCTCTAGCCTTTTCTTGCCGTCAACTTAGGTGTACTTTCATTTTTTCACGCCTCGTGTTGGCCTCGTGTATCTATGGAGAAGCTCCGGGGTAGTAATGAAGAATGAGGTACCTTTTTTGACACAAAGCCTGGGAATTGGAGCGGCGGGAGCATCGGGTGGGGAGCCAGGGGCCGGGATTTAGGTCTTCAGGGTCGCTGACAGCCGTGGAAGGAGGCACTATGAAGTACGAAGCCCTATATTTTTTCCCAGCCGTTCGGTCCCTCAAAATGGAAGCTATGTATGGAAAGCCAGAGCACCACGCTCGTTTGATGACCGGTGATTTTATCGGGCGGTCGGACTGATGATACCCCTCCGTTAGCGATGAGTAGGTAGCTCTACCCTGTACTTGGGCCCAATGGTGCTATACATGTATCAGATAAGGCTCGATATTAGGGGACTACTAATAGGCAACAAGACCACGCCGCCGAGATTCGCGCCCCGATACTTCGCCTCGGAGCCGTCAAGCCGTCAGTACTCACTGGGCGTCAGTGATGGAGTTTAAACCGTAATTTATGAAGAGAGATGGAACGATCACGTGCCAATCTCTTCCCCGGTTTTATTTGTGTTACACTCACGCTGGATGCGCACTCGACCCATCAGTGATGCGTCAGGGACTCATAGGCACGGTAGCACAATGGCTGCAACGGTTCAATATGTCTGGAGTCCGTTTAACGGTATATACCATACAGCAGTACACATTGAAGCCCTACTTGTGCCCCGTGATCGTATCTCGCCGCCAACTTCTGAGTTACTTTCCAAATCACAAAATGGTCCAGAATCCCTTACCTGGGAGAGCCCTTCGAGCACTGGTTTTTTTGTGCTCGAGTGATTATGCAACAAAGAATTCAACCAGTAGCCCGCGACATGTGCATTCAAAGTTGCCAGATACAGTCGGATCGTTCATAATGCATTAGGTCATAATGCATAATGGCTCATAATGCATAAGATCGGGCAGAATTTTGATCCACCAACCTCCCTTGTCTCACTGTAGAGTGGGGCTCGTGATGCATAATGCTCGTAATGCATAGGATTTGGCTGGATTTTGGTGTCCACCGACGTTATGCATTATGAGCGATCCGACTGTACACATAATATTTTGTTGCGTGGTGTATTGCTTGAAGTTGAATCATCACATGCTCAAGTTTTCGGTGAGGTGAGAAACTCCCGTGATTTCTCGGTGCATTGTGAATGAAACAGCGGCCTGCACCATGTCTGAATGAATTGAGCTTTTTCACATCTCGAATCACCCTCTCGAAGAGCTCATGTCAACAGAACTCGAGGGCTCACTTTTTGACTTGCCGAATTAACTTGGGCAGGGCGAAAGTGACATTTCGACATTTCAAGTGCCGCAGACTGCCGCTGCAAAAATTGAAATTGCCGCTGCATGCGGCAATACTGCCGCAACATGTCACACTGCCGCTGTGTCACGCCTGAACTGCCGCACGCATTGCCGCACGTAGCGGCAGTCCCTCGGGCACCAGTTCTGTGCTTGCTGCAGCAACGTCGCTATGAATACTTGCTGGTTGGCAAATCCTCCCGTGCTCGCGTCCAACCCCAGTCCGCCAGTTCAGTCCCTCTAGCACTATATGAATACAACTCCGTGCATCGCTGCAGCAGCGCGAGGTAGTACTATGTGTTCAATTCTCCCAGATGTCCATCCCAGCCCGCCGCAATCCACCTCCGAATCCTATCGTGGAAATCATAGTTATGTAGTTATCAAGCTACCCGAGCCAAACCAAAAGTTAACCAGTAAATACAGCTGCTACGCGGCCATCGAGAAGATCACCCAGAAAGTCACCGTTTGAATTCACTGGCTCGCGAAGCTGTTGCTGGATTGCCAGGGATTGAGGGAGCGCCCAGCCAACCCCCGAGTACGCGTTGATTCCTTCCGGCTCGTGAAGTTTGGTGAGCCCAGCGTGCACCAGCGCCCTGTGCCGCGGGGGTTGCAGAACTGCCTCGAGCTCAAGAGTTGGAACTAAGCCAAATGTACAGATCCATTCGCTCACTCCTCGGCTTTGTTCAAACGACGGATTGCCCTCGAAGTGTTTGTTGAAGTGAGCAATCAGCGGGTGGCTGTCGTTGAATTTGGCCAGGATTTCCACAACGCGAGTGAGGGCTTCATCAAACAGTGCCGCAAGTGCCGGACTTTCGTGGTCTTGGAAATGAAACGATCCATTGCAGGCGGCACCGAGGTTAAACACAGGAAACAAGAATATATATGCGGTCAATGTTGACTGTAACATGTGTTAGATGCACCAAAAGAATGGGTGGCATTTATGTCAACTCTGCTAGTGTTATCGATGAGTTTTCTGCATGGGACTTGTTTCAATTGGTGGCCTAACTCGTGTAGAACAGCGTCTCCTGATATGAGTAATGTGACTGGTATTGGCGAGGACTGTTTCTGCAATGAAAAATGAGTTGAAAGACAAGAGGGGAGGTTTTCTCCGTTATCAGGATGTATTATGAACGAATCCCCATCATTCCCAGTATTAATCTGAAAACAAATATGAGGAAGGTTCATGCAGCGGCAATGTTCTATTGCTGCAGAGCGCCAGACCTGGGCTTATACGGGCAGATTTTGTATGTCGATGGCTGATTCAAGATCAGCCAACGCGGGATAGTCCCAAGGGATGTCACAGCAGTGTGAGCCCTGAGAAAAATGACATGGTAGTCAAACTTGAATTTCAACCGTGGTTGAGAAATGGTCCTAGTTAACTGGTATGAAGTAGCAACATTGTGAAATGTTTGCAAAGAAGCAAGATTGCTCCAGGCAGATAGATACCGGAGTGACGGATACAGCCGTGGAAGTGAGGTCAATGTTGAGCTTAACACGTGTTAGATGCCCAAAAGAATGCGCGGCATTCACTGGTTGAGCAATTCAAGTTTTTGAGTGAAAAAATTGGTGAAAAATGTCCAGGATTTTACAGCCGTTTTCACTGAAAAAGTAGGTGAAAATTTTAAAACTTTTTCAGCACTTTTTGATTTGTTTCAAGTTTTTCACCTTAAAAATGAAAAGGTAGTGAAAAAATTCTAAGTTTTTCACTTATGGTTTCAGTCAGAAAAGTGTGAAAATTAATGGACATTTTTCACCAATTTTTTCAGTGAAAAACTTGAAATGTTCAACCAGTGATTTATGTCAACTCTGCTAGTGGTATCGCGGAGATTTCTGCATGGGACTTGTTTCACTTGCTCAACTAATTCTTCTGGTGCAGATCAGCTTCCCCTGATATGAGTGTTGTGGCTGGTATTGCGTGGGGACTGTTTCTGCAATGAAGGTTATGTCCAGAATAAATCAATTGAAACTCCACAGGGGAGGTTTTCAACGTTACCAGGTTGTATTATACATGTATTTCAGTCGCTCCCAGCCGTAATCAGAAAATACATATGAGGAAGGTTCATGCAGCGGCGATGTTCTACTGCCGCCGAGTGGCTGTGCTATTGCCGCAGAGCGAGCGATTGGGTGATAACTTGTGTGAGAAGGACTGTTTAAGCATTTGGGGACAGGAGAAGGTGGTTAACATCGTGCCAGTCTCGAAATACATAGATGGAATTGAGTAGACACGGCATTGAACGTTGAACGACGCTATTTCGGTAATACAAAGAAAAGTATGATGGTCTCCCTACGTCTCCTGGACCGGTTGAAAAGTTATCTTAGGGCAAATCTTGTTCAGTGCGCCAATTGTTCCTTCGGGGATAAGAAGAATTCCGACATATGTAGATTATGCGGCCAGTGTTGCATGCAGACTATGTCTGCATTCAAAATTATTTCTTGAATAACCGAGTCGCAACACAACGGGGATAGTTTTCGACATCGGTAGGACATATTATCTGTTCATTAAAAGGGTTCCATGCAGTAATCTCAAAAACATCAGGGGAGGATTCGTGCAGCGGCAATGTTCTACTGCCGCAGAGTGGCTGCTATTGCCGCAGCAGAGTGCCGCAGAGCGCCAGACTGGGGTTCTTCTGGGGAGATTTTTCATGTTGATGGCTCATTCAACCCAACGGGACGCGGGTTGGTCTCAAGGGAAGTCTTAAGATTGTGATCCGGAAGAACAAGGACATTGTAGTCGAACTTGAATTTGAACCGTGGTCGAGAAATGGTCATATTTAATTGATGTGAACGAGCACCGTTGGAAAGAGGCAAGCTGGCGTTCGGGAGATAGATACAGCATTACAGTGCGTGGCCGCAGAGGTGACACAGAGAGCTGCAGGAGTGCTGCAGGCGTGATGCAGAATGCCCTAGTGAGTGCGGCAGACATACACAGTGAGTGGCATTGAGTGCTGCTTCAGTGCCGCAGACTAGTCACACTGCTGCTGCGTCACGCTGCATGAGTGCCGCAGACTGACGCAGACATGAGGCAGGAGTGCCGCAGACTGGCGCCAAACTGCCGCTGCAAAGTGCCGCAGACTGCCGCTGCAGAGTATTTGCCGCTGTTTGGTTGCCGCAGACTGCCGCTGCAAGGAATTATATTTCGTGTCTCCGACGCTCACAGCACCGGCGACGAGGACCTAATGGGGTGTCTAACAACATTTAGAACGACTTAGTATATAACTATAGAAAAAAGAAAGCTGAAGAGGCCGTTGGGCAGGAGTTCAACATGTGCCGCAAAGGAGATTGCCGCTGACTGCCGCTGCATGCGGCAATGTCGCTGCAGCGGCAAAATCCCGTAGCCCAATTAACTTGCACCAGCGCAGATTGACTTGTTTTAACTTGCACATGGATTTGGGTGGGCAAGTTAATTTGTCGACGCCACAAGTCAAAATAGTGACTTGCAAGTCACAAATGTGACGTGCGCAAGTTAACTTGTCGGCTTTAACTTGGGAGCAATCCCGCGCTCTATTCGTTCCTATCTCTGAGATTAGGCCAGAATATACCTACTGAGAGGCTACTCCCCAAGTTTCCGAGTTTTCCGCTGAGATACTAGGCACTTGCGGCCAGATTTCGGCATTTGACGACATTGATGGCGACGTTCAAGGTCAGCGCTTAGCCCAATCTTTAACTTGAGCTGGTTCAAACCGACGCCTAGGTCTCTTATACCCTACCTGGAAGATTGCAACACAGCAGATTGCGAAACGGAGTAGCAACATCAGTCAAGTTCGGCCGTCAATCAATTCAAATGTTCAACTTCTTTTATTTTACGCACAATTTGTTTCTGAAAGGGATACTCTCACGTCCAAGCGCACTGGGACTCTAACAGCATGGAAAGTGAGCATTGCACTTGGATTCAGTAGTAAGCTAACTTGCAAGTCACCCGCAGTTCACCGCAAGTTGAGTGCAAGTTAACTTTTCCCCCTTTAACACACAACTCAGGCCAAGTTAAAAAATTAACCTTCCCTATTAAGAACTTGAGAAATCTAACCTCAAACGTAGATCCCGCGCTGCAATCCTCACTTGGTTTATCTATTTGAGGTTGCCGGCGGCTGTCTTGAAGGGGATGATGATCGACCGTCGGACGATCGACATTTGCAAAATTCTTTCAGCCTTCGCTTGCGTCGCGCAGAGAATGCTACATAGACTGAAGCGGCTCTTCGACTTCGGCAATACCTCAAAGCAGGCAGACAATAATCCAGGGCAACACTCTCCTGGACCACCCGCTCCGCGTGGAGCACTGCCCCCCGTGTCTCCGCGTACAGAATGTCGGAGCACCGGCTTACAGGCTGGCTGCGAGGACTGCTCAGCGGTGCCATTAATTCCGATAACCGCCGAAAAAAGAAAGCTCAAAGGCGACAGAGAAGAAGTTGATTGGAGCACTGGAGGCAGGTCAGAAAAATGTCAAGAGGCTGATTCAAACGAAGTGGGATAGTGGACGGTTTGTGGCAAGGATGGCCGGGTGCACGAGGACATGGCAAACGCAAATGATGTAGGTAGGTGACCATGCTACCGTTTGTGGAACAGTTTTCAACTGCGAGTCAGGTCGACGACACTGCGGATCCAACAATACTTCTCGCCGCGTTACAAAATGAAGTATATCTGTCCATACCAGAATAACCGTGTATTTTGCGAAGAAATCTCGGGGATTGTGCTTAGATCCGACCAGGTATGTCTCTGATTAGACTGCAAAAGGGAAAACGATGCTAGTGCACCGAAGGAACCACCGGCGAAGCGTGGTAAAAAGTCCAAAGGTAGGACTGCCAACCAGCAGTCGGGTTCACATCGCCGAAGTCAGCATCTCCCGGGGTCGGCTTAGAGCAGTACTGTACCATGTGAAATTGTAATCCCATTTGGCTTGCGCCAGTAACTTATGGCAAATAAACTTGTGGTGTTGCATTTCTAGCGGGTCAAGTTACCTTGGTATCAAGTCCAAGTCAACTTGCACAAGCCAGACTTAGGGAAAGCTAACTTGTGTGGGTGGTGATATTTTGATTTGTGAATAATACTTAGACATCTGCCGACCCTCAAATACCTCCAAGATACATTAATATTGCATCGAATTTTATACCATGCCAAGTTACCGCCCATTACCCAACTCGATCGTAGTTATGACTTGACTGTACTACAGGAGCATGAGAGCCGTCGGGCTCACCGATTCAACTTGGATTCTGGGTTCAAATATAGCTGCCCAATGCAGGTTCAACTTGGTTGTCGTTGCGCGCATCAGCGAACTTGTCGTGGCAAAGATTCAACCGTGGTGGTCTATACAGAAATACAATGAATACTATTTACAGCAATGCTAAAGTCCAGGAAAATCTGCAAGCTTTGACTTCTTCGACGGCGACGGCGATGCCAAGACCAATTACGGCGGCAAAGTGATGGCATCAAACGATGCCGAGCAAGGTCTCTAGAGGTCCCTAATCCCACGGCATTTGGCAGGTTTGGTATTGAGTTCTGGGACGTTTAATTGCAGTGGGAAAGCTCGCTGTAAATCGACGCAAGCACAAGTTAATCCACGCCAAGTTAACGCAAGTTAATCCAGCCAAATTTAAACTCCGCTGGCAGGGCAAGTTGATCTGCCAAGTTAATCGGGTATCCCTCGAGTCGGGCCTAACCGGCGATCGCCGCCACGTGGCACTTATCCTTCCCTGCCCGTCAAGAGAGGACCCCTGATTATACTGTCAAAGGCCGGGTCCGGACGCGGACAAAATTTTGGGATTTTGAGCCTCAAACCTAGGCCCAGCGCGGACAAAAATGGGGTCCTGGGAGCGAAAATCCTAGGTCGGGTGCGGACAAAAATCACCCAGTTCGGTCGACTTTGAGGACCTAAAATCCATCAAATCATATCCTTCCGGGGTGAAACTTGATGAAATGTCGCACATCTGTGATGGTTTGCCCCACAACAGCAGAAAAACGTACCGAGAAGAAAATTTGACGATTTTTTGGGTCGTGGGAAGGGGCAATTACCATTTTTGGAGCGATTATGTCATCCTCGGCTAGGTCCAGCGCGGACAAAAACGCTCCAAACGCGTCCAAACCGCCGCGGACAAAAATTGGAGGATCCCAGATTTTTTTGACCTGGCCTTCGACCATACAATCAGGGGTCCTGTCAAGAGGTGATTGATCTCTAGATCGGTCAATATGATCTGAGTGCTCGGATCATCGGCTTTACACGGCTTTACAGCGGTCTCTACTGTTGGCTCGTTCGCTCGGTCGCTCGGTGCCTCGGCGTCTCAGCCCATCCCTGTCCTTTAGATACATTCTAGCACATTGTTTAACAGTTGGGACTTCTCGCCCGCAGATTGAGATAGGAAACTTTTGCTACCACCGTCACGAAAGTTCATCGGGTGAGGGTGAATCTGTACACAGATAAATCGGTAACAAGTAAGCACATGTATTGCAAGGTATTGGAGCATGAGAGAGAGGGCAGCGGCGAGACCGAGGGCGGCGACGCGTCCCAAGGGTAGCCGATGCGAACCTGCCATCATTCCCACGGGGGGGGTCGTGGGACTTATTGGCTGATCCAGAGATCAATCACCTCTTGCTGCCCGTCACTGGCTCGAGAACTCGGAGAAGCTCTGACCGTAGAAAGCCTGGTTTCTTTTTTTTGGTTTTGGGATTCAAGACTTCTAGTCAACTGGTCCTCAGCGTCTTATCGAGGGTTACCGTGGACGCCTTCCGTGCGGGTCCATTTGGGATGATTAAGTCCTTGCACGGTCCTTGCACGAGGTTTCAGAAACTTCGATTTCCCGACGCATTACTAAGCCTATCGGTTGAAACAAAATATGTAGGGGAACTGTATAGACAGCTCAATCATGTTGCCCCAAAAAGATTTGGGAGAGAGTGCCGTCTTTGGGTCATTTGCGGCCGATTCGTCGGGGCCGATTTTCCCGGCATCATCGGTCCTTGCATTTTTGCACAAACAGGGCCGCGATATCCTCTTTCCCCGAGAAATTTGATGTTTTCTGAAATTTCCCGCCTGTCTGCATATTCCTACATGTTCAGCTCGCGGTGGAGCATGATATGTCGGTCAAATGCCGCCTGCTGGGTCTAAATTTCGGCTTTCGCCAGGTCAAGCTGTTAACACCCTAACACTGGTTTTTTCACCTCTGTTGTTGTTATATGTGCATCCACGACCTAATACTGCCTCTGATATACCACTTTGACAATGGTAGAGTGCATAAACCATGTTTCTTTTGTAGAAGAATCAACATCATGTGGATGTGGCCCCTTTATCTGCTTGTTCCAAGCCGCCGTGCTCCTCGTTTCCCTCATTTTTTTCGTGCTGAACACTTGAGATGGATTCAATGCTCCTCATATTTTTTCTTGGCAAAAATCGATCCAATTAGCTGGACGTGGTTGTATATATTGCAAATTGTCTGATCACGTGCCCGTTCCACAGTTTCGGGGTCACATTTGACATCTCACAAAAATCTATGAGATGTGTGGGCATGATATAAAGAGATTCACAAAAAAACCCTATGCAAAAATCTCCTCTCTGGGGTCAGAAAAAAATAAAATGCAAGGACCGCGGAAAATGCAAGGGCCGTGGAATGACTGTACTGGATCTTCGGGTCGTGTTTCGGCCTGCGTCTCGGCTTACCTCCCACTCGCTACCTTGATAGACGAAATTCGTGCGTCGCCTGGGGCCCGGGATAATCAATTTCCTGGATTGCTTGGAGGCGACTTCCACGGCGGCTTGTACTGAAGAAGCCCAGTATCGGTGACTCTCGAGAATCCTCTCTGCCACATAACACTCGGATAGATTGCATACCTCTCTTGCCGCTACATTCTTGCCCGCATAAAATGGTAGCGGGATTATTCGCATACCCTGCGGCGAATAATCAATGGCGGGTTCATCCTTAGTGCTCCCGGCTTCACTGGTTCACTCCCAATACGCCGCCTCAAGTGAACTCAATCCACGAAATCTGCAGGTGTATCTTTGCACCACACATAGTTGTCATCAAACGGCGTGCCTTATAGAACGAAATGTCCGCCTCTTCCATCTGACGATTCTAACATTTATGCGCCCTCAATTCTGATTGTCAGGAGGGCCTTCCCCCTCTTTTCGTCTTATCGTCTCGCGGTCGCTCGCGGTGCGTCTCGCTATCCACGGGGATGATTCTTCACAGCTAATGCGGATCATCTGTCTCCAGTAGCTTCGTGCCGGGTTGAAGTAGTCTTCATGAGCCTCGCTGAATTCATCCACCGTCGATGATCGCTCCCAATTCATATCAACGTCGGGTTCGACGTAATCCGCCTTTCGCACAGGGTGCGTCCCGTCGCGACATATTTAACCTCAGAATGACCTGCTTCACTTGTTTTCTGTTAATGCCTGTACATGAAATGCTTTCAATTACCCTCGAGATCGTGGCCGCATGAATTACTCACTCAGTGTCTGCAGGACAAAGAGGATTCCGGCAAAGAGGCAAGCCCCTGTGGGAAATTGTGCGTGGACAATGCACAGTTTGTTCCGACACAACGAAGGGGGGTGGTACCGTCCCACTCTCGGACCTTGCTGGCTCCTTGTCCTCGTACTTTTCCCCACCCGCTTCTCCGCCCCGTCCCACTTCAATTCTGTAGCATCGAGGATGCACTCGTCCCTTCATCCGCGCAATCTCTCTAAGCTTCCTGTAGGATGCACCCGGCTGTATGGTGAGGATGAGAGGGAATCGTTGCTGTTGTGTTGCTGGCAACAACCGAAAGGTCCGTGCGCGTCATAAGGCTCCAACCGTTTTTGTTTTCAAACGTTTATAAACGTTTGTAAACGGATTAATAATCCTTTTAGTTTACGGGCCGTGTTAAACGTTTTGCAAACAGTTTACAAACGATTTAAACGGTAATATTTGCAGGCATTTTCAACTGACGATGTACATTGATTCACTGTTCAGTTTCACTCAGAAACTATGTACCTATGCCTGAGAATTCAATTTGAACACAAATCCAAGCTGGTTCTGTGCCGCATATGGCCTCACACTCGGTTCGATAGCAACTCCGGTCATCTCTGACTTCGGTTTCCCGAAGGCAGTACATCTACAGTGGGAGAGCCCGCTGATCTGTGCAGGCCAATATGCTGCTGAACTTATGCGTGGAATTCGCAAATGGTGAGGGACCCCCAGTTTCTTCATTGAAGTCAGAACTGCGGTCTTCCGCACCCAATAAATATATCCTGTTAAATATTTGTTTTTAAACGGTTTACAAACATTTGTAAACGTTTTGGATTTTTTAACCGTTTAGTTTACGGGCCTTCGTAAACGAAAACTAAAAGGTTGGAGCCTTAGCGCGTCAGTGATGGGATCCTCCTGCCGCTTTCTCACGGGCTCCCCGAGATCAGAAAAAAACGTAAGCCTTTGCTCGTTGCGCACGACGTCCATCTCTGGCTCAGAACCAGCCCCCAAATCCTCAGAGAACCTTTTTCTTTCTCGACTTGGACATCTCGAACGAGAGAAAGCTTCCATCCTTGTTCCATCCCGTATCTTCAGGAGTGGGTTTGCAAGTTATTGCTTCCAGTAAACTGAAGGGCGCCAGCGGTGGCCACCTCGAAACAAATGGCGGGAGGGCGACCAGCGCTTTGTGTCTGCAAGAATCCTGTCAATAAGCGTTGCTCCCTGTGCCAGACCGGTTGGTTGAGGTGTTCGCGAATTCTGTGGCTGAAACAAGCGTTCCTCAGTGTCGTACTGCTCAGCGGCATGCCAAAAGAGTTCGTACATGATACTCCAGCTGCAACTGTCCGGTTAATTGAGTCCTTAGGCGACTGGAAGACTCATAAAACCTTGTGCAAAGCAGCGCACCAAATGGCAGAGCTTCTGCGCATCGGTGTCAAGGCTACGATGTACGAGGAGAGCCTCGAACAGCAACTCGATATCTTGTGGATGGGCGGTGCGACGTGCGTCGACTTTTCTTCTCTGTTGATCCCGAGTTTAATGTGCTGTCAGCGGGGAGGATTTACACAACCGCGAACCTGGCTTGGGCCTTTTCTGGCATCTGGATGCAGCAGCGAGAATGAGCTGGGAAAAGAAAGCGAAAGATCTCAATCTGAGTTCTCGGATCTTTTTAACTGGTTACTTCGCTCCCATCAGGTGCGTCCCAGATATAATTTCGGATCGTATGGACATTTCATTGGATTTAGCACTAGCCGCGAATGGATTGATGTTGTCCTGAATGCTCTGCGACGTGATAGTCCTCCGGCAAACGAGGATCCCGTTCCCCGCGCTGAGGCGGGGCCCATACCTCGTCAACTCAACTTGCCTACTTATTACCTTGCTAGATGTACTCGAACATATTAGCCGGTCTCTTTCCGCACCTCGCTAGTTTCACGCCCACCCAAAAACTGCCCTGCTCGACATCTTCGGCAGCCCCCTCTGGAGCCCCGATAGCAGCTTTCGCCTTGCATCGGGCGCCGAAATTCTATTTTCCCACGGGAAGCCAACCGCGGACCTAATAACCCAGCTTATCAGCCGATGCACAACCTGGACCGCTCGGTACGATGAACTCAACACACTGCTTGGCTACGTCGCCTGTCCGATCCAGCAGTACGCAGCCGACCTGGCGGGAACAAGCATTCTCGACCTGGCGCTGAGCATGGTTTTGTTGGTCGCTGCCTGGGCCATCCCAGCAGGTAGGATCCTCGATGTACGTGTTTCCTTCGTCTGCGGACGAAACCTAACCATTAACAATGACCGCAGATAGCGCAGACGTCCCCCTCCGCGTGTGCGCACCTGCTTCCTGCCGTCGCGCTGATATGCCGCGGCGAGCAAGTCTCCGCCCCCATCGACAAGCTCCTGGACATCTTCGAGGCCTTCAAAGTGCGCTTCAGAAACCGCACAGCGCGCAAGCTGTCCGTGTGGCTCTTCTTGACATCGCTGCACGACTTTGTCAACTTGCAGCAGATGGAGGAGCGCGTCTTGAAAGATGAGGATGAGCTCCCGCTTAATGAAATCGAGGCCCGGGACCACACTGCGGACGCGTACCTTACTCTCCTCGAGGGCGCCGTGGCGAGACTGGGGGCTGCGGCGGTGTGGGTGAGGACCGAATGGCGCATTGATTTTGCGCAGGTTGCACGCTGTAATGTCCGACGTTGGGAGGGGTAGAATATCCGCCAGAGGATCTCGAGATTGGGTCGAGAGTGGGGTAGGTAGGTAGGTAGGATGAGTCTTACGGGATTGATGAATATCTTGTGAAGTGTTGAACAAATTTCTTTTGGCATCGACTGAAGCTTAAAGTGGTGTCAGACCCTGTATATCTGAGTAATCAAATACGCCATCCGATAATGGGTGGTCAAGTCGCATTAAGTATATTGATCTTTGACTCTTCACGGATCAGGATCGAGGTGGCCGCGTAAGTGGGTGAGATTGGCTCCGAGTCAAATCACCGGGCAACGCCCCATTGCGTAAATGGACCTGTGGGCTGATCGGAAACCTGGTCAACCACGGCTTCACTCGGTCGTGGCTACGTCGATCCCAAAGACATGCGTGCATCTCGTGTTTCTGTTGCGGCAAGTTCTTGTCACTTGATCGAACCTTCCATCTACTGATGCATTACCCGCCGAGTAGTGACTCAAATCCTGATATTATAGAGAGTGCACCAAATACACTTCATCAGATCTCCCAATGGCCAAAGGGCGCGCGGGCTGCCGTGGATGCAGAGATGCTAAATTGTTTTGAAGAATTGCTGCGATCCCCCAACACCGCAGTCCGGGGATGGACCTGTATGAGACTCGGCAAGCTCGCGGACCACGCGTCTTCGGCGGAAGCTGTCTTGCAGGCGAAGCCATGCCCTCGGCTCGTGTCACTCTTGCGGCGAGTCTCAACCCTCTCACTGGGCTTGAGGCCAATGCTCCGCATGGCAGTACGAGTCCCCCCCTTTTGTTGACAGAGGACTACATAGCTAACTTGAAATACAAAATGGCAAAAAACTGCTACTCGAGTATCTGGGCCTTGAGCTACATCGGCAGCAGGCAACGAGTAAGACTGGTGCATACCTTTCTTTAGTCCGGCTGCTGCAAGCCAGACATTCTTGACAATTGAAGGTGATAAGGGCTGGAAAGGGCGGACCAAGCCCCGCCCCCGAAAATGACACCAGTTCATAAGAAGTGAATGGAGCACCCATGCGCCGAGAATACGAAAAAGAAAATGGTTCCAATCAAAAGCGGCAAGGGTGGGCGGCAAAGGCGGTCCAAGGCCCGCCCGAAAATGAAATGGCATGAAATAAGCGGTCCAAAATGAAGAGGCACAGGAAATGATGGACGAGCAGAACTTACCGGTATACACCGGGACCTGATCCAATGAGCAAGTAGGAGAATGAGATTTAGTGTGATCATCTTCGGGCTGCTTTTTGCATGCGCTGCGGTCGCTCGCACACTTCGGCGATGTGAGCCGGCGGTCGCAGACGTCTCTGCACATGCAACAAGCGGCGGGCAGCACAGAGTAAAGCCGGATGGTGCGGCAGGCCTCTCGCGGGAATGAGTCGCAGGGATGGGCGGAGAGAAATTCGTGGCGGGCAGTCTGAGATGGCTATGAGCATATACGGCTTCAGGGAATTGAGAGACTGACTACCCGTCGGACACAAAGCTAGTGCTAGCCCGGATCTAACGCTGAGAGCGCACCGGCCGTGGCACAGTCACTACCTTGTGCACACCACAATGCTGTATCGAATCGACGCACAGGGCGACCCGCCTGATTTTTATTGGCAGTAGAAACGTGCACTGTAATAACTGTAATAAAATGAATGCCGTCGCGTAATTTCTTTTGCCAAAACTGCGTCGCTGAGCCAAAACGGACTTCACCAAGACTTGTCCCAACTTCACTGAGACTGCCCGGGGCTGGCATTTAAGACTTTTTCACTCAAAATATGGTGAAGGTCTCTTTTGGTAACAGAACAGGTCTCATCAAATAACTCTAGTATGGTAGCGGAATGGTTGAGCACAAGAGCGGAGCGAGAGGGCGCTGGATTTGATCAGACGTCTCAGCTGAGTGACTCTGGCTCAAAACTCCATAACGTTCCTAGCGCTGTCCTAGTTTCACAACTCACTCAAGAATATGACCTCTGCCAACTGCTGGAGAGATTCTGAGAGGCTGGAGCTCTGAGCGAAGCAGGATTGACGATGAGCCGGCGCATCAATCACATGTTGATGCCAACTGATGCGAGGCTCTGACCACTGTGACCAGTGACAGCTGAAAAAGTTAGTGTTGGTGTACAGCCACCCTTCTGCAGGCTGGCGGCCGCCCAAGATAAATAGGATTGTGAGGATGGTCGGTTGCGTGCCAGTTCACCAGGGAAATCATCATATATCTGATTTGGGTCGTCGGAAGCGAGAGCAGGGCCGTGCACCGAGGGTAAACCGCCAGAGTCCAGACAGAAACACCGAGGGTATCCCACCAAACAGATCAAAGCTGTCGTTCACGGGATCGCGACTCGGAGGGGATCTAGATGGAGTCGGAGAACTTCGAGAACTAGACTCAAAATCAGAGTCCGCAGGCCGAGTAGCACGTAATGGGCTGGACATTGCTGCCGGTTCCCGGTCAAGGCTTCGCACGCGAGCCACATGTGAAGTGCGGTCTTCATGTACAACCGCCTGAGAGAGTACGGTATATTTGCTGTCTGGGCATATAAGGCATCTCCAATGTTTATTCCAGTTCTGGGTGAAAACTAATCGTTGCTGCATCAAGATTATCAAGGCAAAGAAAAAGTCGGTGCGCACGTTGCAGGTTGACCAGCTGAGGTGCCATCTGGGCAGAGTAACACAGCCAAGGTGGGGAGAATAGTCCCAGTAACAAGAAGACAATGAATAGAGGAAAGGCCCGCATCTGGGTGACGGGCGGGAGATGTCGCGTCGGCGAAGCGCACAGGCGGGACTTGACGGAATGATGCGGCGCAGGCCTCGTAATCACATCGCGTGTAGTTACCATTGGATTTCGAGCGGTCTTTTTCGGCCGTGTGGGCTGATCATGCAAATCTGGTCCTCAGCTCATTGTATTCCACTAATTTGTATATTCAGAGGGACCAAATGATTAATATTGAATCTTAGAAACCCAAGCGGAAAATCATTGGATCCCGAAAGGTGACGGAACCTGTCGAATTCCGGTGACATCCGGGATAGCCGTGTACCAGCAGACGTATTTTAGCAGCTTTCTTTCCTGTTCGGGTATCTCGGGTATGTTGAATGTAGAGTTGAATGATTTGGTTCAGCTTTCGAGACATCATTTGGGCTTGAACATGCCACACCAGCGTATTTTTAGGTCCACGCCAGCTGTATGACATTATATTATTTCTCTTATCAACTACGCGTTGTCTGTACACTATCGGAAATCTTGGACAAATTTCGTGAACGGCGTCTACAGTACCAGTATCACTTTTAAAAGCCTCAAAAGGTATGAGTCAATTAATTGCCGTGATTTCAGATGGCTATCAGATATGTTTGAAATGGGTTGAGGGTAAAGTCAACGTCCCAAAGAAATGAACAGGTTCCGTCTTCCGAGGTTTTCGAGCCTGATTAAGTCAGCTATGCCCGAGACTGCTGAAAAATCTTTGAACTGGTTGAGGATGGAAGAGCCCACCGAAGACCTGTGGACGACATGTCACTCAATGGCGTGTTTTCTCGTCATCTCGACTGGCGAGCGACCAGCGAAACAATTTGGAGTTTCTGCCGGAGCCCCGTCGGAATGACCTCAACGGAAACTAGGCACAAGCCGTAAATGCCACTACTAGTACCGTCTAGGCCTACTGGTGACGAGTCTAACTGCTAATTGCCGTCGACAAAACAGTTCAACTTCAATGACTGGAGATTGGCACGTGATTAGATCTCTTTGTTTAAACGGAGGTTGGTCAGGATCTTACTTTCTAGAACCGCTGGCAGGCGCGGCGCAACCGAGGCATGGGTGATTCAAGTAAGGCCAGTCGTTGTAGAAGTGAAATTAACATTACTGTAAGGCTTTTAACTATTTATATGAAATATCATCACCACCCACCCAGAAGGGCAGCATGAGGCCATTGTCATGGAACCTCAAACAAACGTGCTGTCAGGCCACCTCCGTGAACCATTTTGCGAATCTTCCATGGACTCCAAGTCGTCTGGCGCCGTGATCGCGATGACCGGACTTGGGGCGAATTGTATGCTGGTGGTTACATTGCTGCTGAAGTCGTTGTCCGAAAAGGTCGAATCGTTCAGCGAGCCATGGGCACTGACCAGCAGCAATACAATCGAGGGATATGCTCCCTATCATAGCAATCAACTTACGCTAAAGAAGAAAAAAATGCAAACCGACATACAGCGATCTGAACGGCGATCGGAGCATACAAATCGCCAAAGGTACTGCCAGACGGCATGTGAGTTGGAATGGCCGAAAAAAGCACTAATGTGATCTAACGAGCGGTGATGTCAGTGTTTGTTATTCCTTTGACGATGCGAAGTCACCAACAGTAGAGAACAAATATAACATTCCACTTTCGACAATCACGATCATGATACGGTTTGTTCGCGTAGAACGTTGCTTTTCGGGAAATGCAGCGTGAATTATTCGCCAATGCCGCCTGACAAAATTTAAAGGATATATATTGGCTGGAATTGAGGGGCACGGAGAACGAACCACAAAGTAGCTCCCACTATGCTCATTGATGAAAGGTTGGAGATCAAGGTCGTAGCCCCAGCGGTCCATTGTGCAAAGTTCAGATAGTCTTCAACATGGGGCATAATACCATGATCGAAGTTTGCGATTCTGAATGCGATCCCAACGAGAAAGGCCACTAAAGTAGCGTAGCTTTCAGTCACATCGGAAGAACTTGAATAAAGAATGCACGCACTAGTCGTGAGGCCCAAGAAGAAAATTGGGATGCACATGAATCTCCTGTGGCTTCGCATGCAGATCACCCATGCTCTCCAGACGACTATCCCGTCGCTGAGTACACACTCAAAGAAAAAAGAAAAAAAGTCAGATTGCGAGGGAAACAAACAAACACTTGCGCACATTGATATAGATGATTGCGTTGAACAGCGGTGACCACTTGAGGACGGCGTCGGTGCGCGTGGAGGAATCCAATTCGTTCGCCGCAATCTTGATAAAGATTTGCATGTGGCCCACGGTATAGGCAATGGAATAGGCCCAGAATGCGGCCGAGAGGAGATACATAAAAGTCGTGATACTGAAGAGAATCTGGTGGACCTTGGTCTTCAGTCCGCGTTGTCTGAGTCGCAAGTCAGAAAAAATCATTAATTACGGTCCAAGACCATGGCATGAACAAGCTCACAGAAGCATACGAATCGACATGAAATTCAGGACAGTGTACACTCCTGTCGACCATGATTGTTAGAGTCATGGCAAGTATGCGAATCGTGTTTTTACCGAAAAAGAAAGTTTGGACTGTCAGCCCAATGATCCAATACATCATTTTGTGTCCAGAGCTGCTTATGAACGTGGGAGAATTGGAAAAGACCATAGCCGAAGTTTGAAAAAGAAATGGCAGAAAAAAGGTCCCTCGCAGATGGTGTTCGAAGTGGGCAACAAAAACGCTAACCTGAGTCTCATCTCCTGGCAGGCACGGCGTTTTATTCTCCGTGTCTATCACCTGATTATCAGCTATGGGTCTTGATGATCACCTTTTTTTTACGAGACCCCGCTGTTGGAATCAATAGAGCAATCCAGTATTAGCAGTGAACCCGTTGCAAACGCGCGAGGAATTCTTCGCTGGCTACAGGACATAAGTACTAGGCTAGATTAATTAAGGTACGAATTTAGTCTGTCAGGTCCAGGAATGAACAGCAGGGGCCTGGTAACAAAGTGTGCCACGGGGAAGTGCGCGCATATAACTCGTAACTCCAACACCCGCGCCCAGCGGGATCTTGCGGAGCCTTACCCAGGTACGGCCGCATTCATGTCGAAACGAGAACATTTCGTCGTAGGTTACATAGCTCTCGGTATTACTGGAGAACTTAGATGAGGCACGATCGTAGCCAAAGGGTTATGTTTTTGTTTGAGAAAGTCATAGGTGTGACAGCTGGTCCCGCCAAATTGTCGTCGCTGACCGTCCTCAAAAGCTCTTCAAGAGCAGAGCGCTGAGTTGTTGAGAGTCTTCAATAACACCACTTCGATGAATCGAGTTACGTGCGGCGGCCTCGGCGCCTCCTAACGATTTGGGGTTCCAACTCGATCCCTGTTCTAGAAAGACGGGAACACAGCTGCGTCGCTTGCTTTTCACTTCCATTGCCTGTCCACAATTACTGTCTGCCCATTTAGTTCACCACATTGTCATCACATCTGCGAATGCGATGCGCGCACCCGTTGTACAACTACCAGCATGTGCTTGTATGAACGCTACTCGTGCTCGCTCTGCGCCGCGTCACTACCCGCTACCTGGTGCCGACACCGTACCGCTACACGCTACTGCTACATGCTACCACTACACGCTACACACTACCGCTACATGCTACATGTTACTCGCTACACGCTACTCGCGCTTGCGCCGTGAACTGCGCCACACCGCTACCCGCTACTGCTACACGAGCACTATAAACATGCCGACATGGTTCTCGGGCGCGAGGGTGTTGGGCGGTCGAGCAGATCGGGGATCATGTCTCGCAGTTCAAAGTCGGCGACGTAGTGATGTACCGGGTCGGGCTTCAAGCCCAAGCCCGGGCTTGGGTCGGGCTTTCAGGCCCGACCCAGGCCCGACCCGAAGTCGGGCCCAAGTCGGGCTCAGGGTCGGGCTCAAAGATTTCGGCGACCTGCGACCCGGGCTTGAGCCCGGGTCTCTTGGTGTACCTGCCAACTGAGATTTTGGCAGCTCAAGATTGAATTTCGCGAAATGTCTGATGCTTCAAACTATGTGGAGGTGTAAATTACCATCAGCATTCGATGTTTTCGTGTACACTGACCGGAACGAAGAGTTTCAACATTCTTTGATGGATTGATCGCCCAGCGATGGCTCATCACTTTGTGTGGAACAGCTGTTCCTAGGGCGCAGAAAATTGCTGAGGGTTCCTGAGAAAGAGGGATGTGTAAATCATGATGAATTCTACCTGAAAACACACCCTAAAGCAAGTTCAATTTTTGCAGAAGCCCAAGCCCTGGACGGCCCGACCCAAGCCCGGGCTTTGAAGCCCGACCCGACCCGAACATCACTACGGCGACGTCGTCGGCTGGGGGTACACGCACAAGACTTTCGGGGAGTGCGAGCAATGCTTGCTTGGTACGCTTTCATGGCCGTCTTACTTTATTCCGTTGCTCATCTTTTTTTACAGGCCAAGACCAATATTGCCCGAACAGAGAACAGTACGGGACACACAGCTTTCACCAGGGATCATGTGACTCGCACGCCATCTGGGACGTGTCTTCCCTCTTTAAAGTCCCTGGCGGTCTTGCTCCCGAGCACGCGGCCCCCTTCATGTGCGGCGGTGCGACGGTATTCGAGGTGATCAAGTCGTACAACATCCGGCCTACACAGCGCGTCGGCGTCGTCGGTATCGGTGGTCTAGGTCATCTCACGATCCAGTTCCTACCCATAGGACTAGTTCATTTGGGTACCCAAATAATGTGACATTCAGCTGGCCACCGGTGGCTATGCCAGGACACAGCCATCCATTTTGTGGTACAAAACGGAGCGGCAAATGTATAAGGCAAGACGCTGGAGAAGGTCGTCGCCTATGAGAATGCTTTCGGGATGTACAGAGTCCCAGCCGTACCCGAATTCCGCTGGGTCAGATGAGTAAGCGTTAGAGGGATGGTATGCTCCGGAGACAAATAACGAGGTCGTCGGGGGTGATGACGAGGTGGTGGAGCTCGAGCGCGTGAAGCGTGTTGACGAATCATAAGCGAACGGCGAGGGCCTCGAACCCTGCTGCTGGCCAGAAAGGGCTGAGTACGAAGTTTCGGCGCGGAGTGAAAGTACATCGAATTGAGGAAACGTCAGATATCCAAGGAGTTCTCCCAGAGCTTGGGTGGAACGTAGCCGGTTGTCGTCAGTGTTCAACTCTAAGAGAAACGAAGCAATGTTGGATGTAATGGGTGGTAGCGTCACAAATTGTGAGATGGAGCCCCCGCAGCTTGCAGGATGCCCCTGGGCGGAACTGTTTTTGCGTGATCGACATCGCATGCTGGATATTGTACGTGCCTCGAGGGGATACGTAGTAAATCACAGAGCTTACACGATCCCATGCCAGGTGCAAAGGTGGTGGACGCCTGTGCGGAGAGGTCGATAATGGCTGGATTCTAATCGTCCGCCGAGACCATGTCACATGTGAGCGTGGTCAGCATGGAAAAGCGGTCGCCGAGGTGGGCGATCGGTCCCAGATCCATCGTCCCGCACACATAAAGGCTTTTCCAGCGCTCGCAACTGCAATGCTGAGCTTCGAGCTCGAAGGCGAGCAGACTGTTTTGCGGCGCAGGTGCCATGAGATCGCAAGCGGGGTGTGGGCGCTGCGTTTAAGCGCTACCTGCAGAAGGCAACGGAGCCGTGCCGCGCGCGCTGGATCGTCAACCCATCGAGAGGCAGTGATACTGATCTCTGCCCAAAGGAACGGCGTCCCCATGAACACGATGTGCCAGCACGAACAGACGCGGAAAAGGCGCAAGAGATGGGGTTTTGCCAGGGCCTCCACCTCGTTTCCAAAATCCCACTTTCCGTACGGTGCTGAGTTTTTTCTCGGGATTAGCGCAAAAATGTGACCGAGGATTTCGGGCGGCACACGGCGAACCGGCGACCGGAAGCTGCGAGAGCCTCAAGATAAGCCTCAGTGCGGTGCGCTCTGCTTGGAGTCACGCTATATCGGCGTCGTACTGGGCCAGCCTGTTCACCATCGCGGGCTCCGAGAGGATAGAGTGAAAATGAGTATGTGTGTCGGCCTGATACCCCTCCCGCAGCGCGTGAGTTAATTTCCGGTACTGGGTGGGGTTGAGGAATGGCTCGACTGTCCAAGCAAGGGTCGGACATGGTGGTGGAAGGGGAAAGGAGGATTATCCAAACAGCGTATCATAAACAAATTACTGTCATATGTCGCATTCAATACCAAGCCAGCTTGGACATTATGTATCGGCCCATCGCCAGGCTCAGGAACTTGAAGTTTTTTTTCATAGGGGTTTTTCAAGGAAGACGAGCTCACTCTGATCTTCAGATTGCCCATAGCTGAGACAGACTTTATGGAAACGAGACGGACCTTTGTGGTTCTTGCACCCTGTTGTGCCATCAACACCGGTATTGTCCCGGGAGCAGGTGAATTGATTTAAATCGATCAGTTGGCGCCGAGCGCAGGATTCCTGCTCAGGCAGGAGCGAATGAGCGATGGGGCAGGAAGCGAGACCGCAGATGAACGGCAGGAGTTCGCGAGGGACCTTAAGTGAGTCTGAATAGATTAAGGGCCGCTGAGAGCACAGGAAGACCGGGCCTTGGAGATGACATAGCGGGTGGGAAGCGCAACGGAAGCGGCCATGGGGATCGCGAGTCGCGTAGCCAATTGAAAGGGCGCGGAGAGTTAATGAGCGGGACAGGGGAAGCATTGGTGCGGCGAAAACAGAAGAGAGGGTCGGAGAGACTGCCAACGGAGGACGATGGATAAATCGCCTAGTCTAATCATTCGTAGCTCAGGAAGCGGCGCCTGAGTAGGAGTCCAGGGACATGCCTTGAGTCGGACGGCATAGTTTCTACCTCCGAGAAACATGGGTAATTTCGGCGAGGGTCAAGGTAAGCGAAGTTAGTTGAGGCTGAATTCAATTGAACGTAGACTCGCAACTGACCTCTTGAATAGAAGCACGTTGACTTGAAGTAGAAGGATAAACATGAAATCTAATGAAAATTTAGCCAGTCAATATCTCGTTTACAAAAACTAAAGTAAAGCTACGTCGAAATGAGCGGGCCGAGCTTCGACCTCAGCGAAAGAAATCGTAGTCTCGGGGATCTAAGGTAAGTTGAATCAGTCCGAATTGTATTGGATAATATTGAATACAAACTGACCTTCCAGCGGTTCAATTTGAAGTACATTGAGTTAGACCATGTTGAAGTGAAGATGTGTCTAAACAACAATCAGTTAGTTAGTCAATACAAAAAAAAAAATGCCAGCTCATCACCTCGAAATGAACGGGCATGGTATCTGAGGGCTGATCGAGGGTCGACGAGGATTTAAGGTAACTGGATCAAGTCAATGTTGTATCGAAGATCGGGGATCGAACGCACCTTATTCTATACGGCGATGGTTTCGGCGTTGGCCCCACTTCCGCGCTCGTCATTGGGACCCAGGGAACAGGGGAGAACAGGGGTGCAAAGACACCCGTAAGTGCGACATTGCCGTGTGCCCGAGCATCGGAGCTCGAGAATCACGGCGGAGCGATACGCCGTTTCATCGAAAGGAATATTTAATAAATAGTCGGAGGGCCACAAAAAGTCCCAACGAAGGCACGGTGCCCATCTAGAAGCTGAGGTGTGCTCAGTCCGTGAAAAGTGGGAGTACGCAGGATCATTTTGTGGTCGTGAGGCGGCCTCTGCGATCTGGATCGAAGCTAATTGCGCTGAACGTGGCTCGATTTCATCGGAATTGTTGAGTATTGTTTCGATGTAATCCACGCTCGAGTGGTCAAGTCAGATCTCGGTGATCTTGCAGGGAGTGTACGTGCCTCGGTAGATAGATATTGGTCATCCCTAGCGCATTACAGAGAGAAAAATAGTGCGCATGTGGAGGGGCTGCGGCGAGCAGGGTAATAATGAAGGCTCAAGCTGTCGTGCTATCATCTATCAGTTCAGAGCACAAAAAAGCCGGGCGATGAGACGTATCGTCGATGATAAAGAATCCAACGCCCGAAAAAGCGAGCGCGGTTTGTCGGAGGGAAAGCATTGGTTGACAAGTAAGAGTTCCCGCATTGGCATACAGGAGGATCCCGCTAAGCGAATTGATGATTGCTGGGTGGAAGAATGGCAAGCGCGTTGAAGAAAGAGTATTGCTTGCACACGAGTAGAATCGCTGAGCAAGAATGTCACAAGGCATTCCTCACATACTGGAGAGCTGGAACGGATTGCGGATTGATAGTAACGTAAACATGCGCGGATCACGGATTAAAAACGACCCCCGGGTATCGCACGCACCGATCCGAGTGCGTCTTGAACGAGTTCATCATCAACGTGACAGAAATACTTCTCCTCCCTGCGCTTGGGCAAGCCGCCCTGCCCACCCCACCTGTCCTCCATGTCCCACCTGTGCTTGCTCTTCGCCTTCCCCTCCGCGATCCGCTTCTTCTCGAAATACACGTACGACGCGTAGCAGACGCGACTCGTGCTCCCACCGGTGGGGCCCGTCTTGGTGAGGAAGTCGCTCAGTTGCTTGGACTGGATGTTCGGCGCGTCGGCGTACGCGGCGTGCGACATGTCGCGGAGGAGGGCGGCCTTGGTGATGGCGCCGGTGCGAAGCAACGCGTTGGTTTTACGACGGAGCTCGTCGCAGGTGTCGAATATTTCAACGGTCGCGTCCTCGTCGCCCGGAAGGGTGATGCTAAAGAGATCGTTCGGTGTATCGTCGGTAGCGACTTTCTTGAGCTTTTTCGTGGACGTGGAGTTCTTGGACGCGTCCGCTTTGCGTTTCTTTGCCTGGTTGTATCATGCAAACTAGAATTGGTCGACGACGCGAATGAGCTCACGTTGGTCCTTGTGATCGTTTCCAGTACTTTCTGCGCTGTCTTTCCTTCCAGCGCAGCATCGTCCTCCGCCTGTTTCTTCTTCAGGAACGCGATATGGGCCGTGTCTGAGAGAAGAATCGGGTTGGGCAATTCGGAGACCTTGAAGCTCGCGGGCATCGTGGTGGCAGAAGGCAAAGTGATATTTGATTGTTGCGCTTTGTCCGTATTATAATCGCACGGTGCACGTGTTCTCGCGTTCAGTTTGCGGTGACGATTTCAGAATGTTATCCCAAGCGACCCGTTCGACTCGGGCCCCCGTCGGACGGTGTTTGACCGCTTGCTTTTTATACCCCATCGACGCATCGGCAACACCGCGGCATTTCACAGAAAAGAATCATTTCCCGCTGAGCCTGAGGGTGACTTGAGGGCGACCCCGGCCGAGAGTTCGGCCGCACTCATATATATGACAATTATTTGAGCCATGTGGAAGGATGAAAGAAATCTGCACGGGATGCGCCTCAGACCTCCATATCGCATAGACCGGTCTGTGTCCAACAGGATGTGGATTTGGAGGGTGGTTGAAGCATCAGTCGAAGGATCAGGTGAATCATCTGCGTTCTGTCCGAACTGGGAAACTCACTGCGCTCCCAACCCATGTAGACAGAGGGTCCGTCTACCCCCGTGGACGAAGGGTAGACGGAACCCTGTGTCTACCTGTGTCTACCCCATGTAGACGCAGTTGGTCTAAATAGGTCAACATAGGTCTACATCGGTCCACTCACATACACTGACGTAGACGCACGTAGATCGATGTAGCCGCACGTAAGCGGACGTAGACACACCTGGGCCAATTTGAACATCAACCCGGAATGGGGGTGAAGATTGTGGTTGAAATGCAATGAGAATCAGGCGTGTCATTTTCCCAGGATTTTTTGCAGGTCCCCAAGCTTAACTTGCGGAGCTAAATTTGGGTTTGTCGCTTACCAACGCACCTATGAAGCAGCGGGATGCCTAAATAATGGTCATTTGAACTGACCTAGTCAGTAGAACAGCAAGATGGGGGCAATTCTGTGTCATGAAAGTTGAGCAAGGTGGATCTACATGCGTCTATAGCGTAGACAGTAGACGCAGGTAGACTTACGTAGCCGACGGGTAGACGGACCGTGTCTATGGCATGTAGCCGGACGGTAGCCGGACGTAGATCAAGCTCGCCACAGGCCGAGGCGTACACATAAGTAGCCGGACGTAGCCGAAGATCGCCGCATGTCGCCGCATGTAGAACTACGTAGACAGGGGTCCCTCTACGTGGGGTGGGAACGCAGTGACTAAAGATGCACACGACAAGTGAGATGATAATCCCTCGCGCACGATACAGCGACCATTGGGGAGATGCAGAGTAATAGCGTCCTGCAGAATAGAGCGAGTGAGGCGGCCCTGACTAAACGTAAGTCCATGAGATCGAGCGAGCGATAAAAGAGACCCAAGAGGTGAAGAGTCGAGTTTATTGAACACAGCGAGGGAGGGAGTGAGGTCGGAATGTGCGGATATAAGGGCATCGCGCCGAGAGGAAAGGGCTGAGGAGACACGAAACCTGGACTCATGCAGCGACGAAGACAAGCCTAACGCCTTCCCAATCAGGTCAACGGAGGTGTCTGGTAAAGCAGATTCAGAATCTGACAACAGGATACTGAGCGCCGCAAATGCCATATGCTTAGCGGTATCAAACGCGAGACCGAACGCCTGGCATGAGCATTTATCTGAAACATGGATCTCGGAGCATAATGAGATGCAGGAGCCAGAAAGCAAATGGCATAATACAGCGTCGCGAACGGGAGACCTGGATATGTCACCCTCATAGCTGATATGGTGAAGCTTCATCAGAACAAGCAAGGTGTTTTGATCGGCAGTGAATATATTTAATTGGGCGGAAGGTGATAGGAGAGAGCTGGCCAACAATTCGTCTGGGTGGACGTACTGTAGATACTTGTACTGTAGCAACCGTCACGGTCACGGCGGGGTCAGTTGCGTTGCTCAAATCGCGGCGGGTCACGGTCACGATGAGGTCGGTTGCTTGGCTCAATACCGTGACATGGAAAAATAATATATTTTGGGCCGTAATCCTCTGAAAAAAATCACGAAAAAATCTCCGCACCCCTTCCTCTATTATTTCTGGACAGGAAAACAGCTTCAACTAGCGTTTTCAGGGCGAATTAAGGCTGAATTGAGCATTGCCGGTTGCCGAACTTTCAACGGTCACGGTAAAAGTTGGGTTGGTTGCGTTGCCCAAACCCGTTGTCGGTGTCACGGTGGGTCGGCCGGTTGCTACAGTACAAGTATCTACAGTAGACGAAAACAGGCTCAGGGTGTTGAGAGGAAGAAGCGACAGGACCGCGGAAACGCGGAGAGGAAGGAGCGGGTTGGCGGGGTGCGGATGCGCGACGGGGGAGGGCTGGAGCGGAGATATAACCACGATAATACGAGGACGGATGCAGGATTCAGAGATTCAATGGGGGTACGAGAATATATTTCAGCTTCAGTTTCAGTTTCAGTTTTAATTTCAATGTTAACAGCAGTAGCAAGTTGCCCTGAACACAAGTCAGTAAATGCAGCTTGTTGACTTGCCCTCCACCATGGATGCCGAGTCGCAAACGGGAGCTCACGGCATAACCCCTCTCTATGCTGCCTCTGCGGCCGGACAATTCGAAGTCGTCAAACTTCTCCTTGAGAGCGGAGGAAACGCAAATAGTCGAAGTGGGTCTTTCTATGTTCCATAACGACGTACCATTGAAATTCGTTCTCAAAGGCGTCGAGTATGGTAGTGCTGTACACGCAGCGGCTCGTTGGGGACATTGGGATATCGTCCACCTTCTCATTGAGAAAGGAGCAGACGTGCGCAAATCTGGTGGGTGGTCGCGATCGAGTTTCTTGTACAGCCGGCATGCTGAGTGCACTGCAAGGCGGCATTGACAAGTTTGGAACGGTCCTCCATGCGGCCTGTCGGGAAGACGATCTAGAAAGAGTCACTATGCTCCTTGACCACGGAGCAGATGTGAATATTCAACATGAAGGTCAGCTCGTCTGGCCTTCTCTCTAGTGTCCCTGACATTTCATCCCCTTTCCAAGGTAGTGAGTACGGCACTCCACTGCAAACAGCATCTTATTGGGGACATGCGGGTGTCGTCCGACTCCTCATCGAAAAAGGTGCAGATGTGAATGATAAAGGTGAGGGGTGAGCTTTAGTGCAGGCGCACATCCTGACTGGACTTCAAGGCGGGAAGTACGGGACAGCCCTCCACACCGCCTCCCATACCGGACGTTCAGACATTGTCAAACTCCTTCTTGAAAACGGTGCAGATGTGAACAGTCTCGGTGAGTCGAGTTGTTGCCCGTCCAGAGCTATCATTGAAAATGCACTCCAAGCTCCAGAACCCCTCGGCGCGTCTCGGCCATACGGAAGCAAGCCCAGCTAGCTGCACATACGATTACATGGAATTTTGAAAGACGGGTGTACACAGATTTGTACCCGAAACACATCGGTTTTGAGATGTAGTACTAAAGGTGTATGAGCCAGTGAAGTATTTGAGGTTAAATGAAGGACGCAGCGAGGTTGCGTAGATGTGACTAGCAGCAGTGGTGAAGGGGATCTGGCTTCCAAGCCGTTCGCCGCATACCGTGCGAGGCAAAGCAGGCCTAGGGCAGAAAATCCAAGTGATTTGCAGCCAGAGGTCGACCCAGCGGCACTGAAGAGGCTGCCACATTGCATCACTGCGATGGTCCAGGTCCAGGTGTGCCAATCAAGTGTTTTTTTATTAAAAAAAACTTGTTGCGTTCATCAGGAAAAGCCTCCCCTGGTAATATTCTAGGATTGCCTCCAATTTGCCTGAATTGTACTGAATATCCTTGACTTAGTTGGTTGCCTTCTAGTAACATTGCTATCTAGTTGCCTCCAACTTGGACCCAAATTACCTTGAAATTATGAATTACCTTGCATACGGTTGCCCCACAGGGTCAAGGTCTGTTTTGATGATTGCATCACCTTTTTGGCCAATTGTTGATGCCATCTTGCGGTGAACAGGTCTTGGCACTCCGTGACGAATGTGCTTACATGGTGTAGCTCAGTCCGGCTGTATGTAGGTCTACCCGCTTGCAAATGAGCAACCACAAATGGTCTTTTAGTGTAGAGGTTCGACGCCCCCGATTCTGTTCAAGGTCGGCGATGGGAAACCTCTTCGTGCAGGTTCGATTCGCTTGAGCAGTACATATTGCTTTCTTTATGTCGGCCTGTTCTTTTTATTTTGCAACCCTTTTTATTTTATTCACCTGGGCCGTCTCTCCTGGTCAGACTATCTTTGGGGTACCTTCTAGGTTAGCCAGCGGCTGCGCAGTTTAGCACCATACTGAAGTTCCCGGAAAGCTGGAGCGTGTTTACCTCAATCTGGACTGAACGCTCATCAATATTTGATCGGGATAGCACGTGACCACACGCGTGAACTTTCCTCGCGCTCTTTGACTCTAAATACGGGCCGTAGGTCGAGGAAAAACCAGAAAGTGTCGGGGAGCACCAGTAACTTGAAAGAAACATATTAGTAAAAACACATTGACGGGGACAGTTGGACTCACCAAAACCATCGTGAGACCCGAAGACAGAGCCGTGAGTGTGCCTCGATTGCTGGCGTCGATTGATGGCGTCGTGAATGAGCATGTTAATGATGGAGTTAGCTCTGTTGGTCCAAATGGGCCATAGTTCGTTCGTGGAATGAGTACGTACTTTAGCATTTCTCACTTCTGGCTAGTAAGGAATATGCAAAGATAGGCGGTAATGAAGAGGTCGCAGGCAAGGGACGCTGCAGCTTGAAGAGTGTTTATCGGCTGAGGAAGAGGCGTCAGGAGTGGAGCCCAATTAACCTGCCTCGCATACCTTTGTCTCATCGAGCTTTTCGAAGGAGCAAAGCTCATATCTGAATCAATCGTTAGTTTCTTGGGAAGCGTAGTATGAGGGAAACGTACGATATGATTGCCTGGGCGATTCCGGCCACTCTCGGGGTTGTATGTCGGTGAGGCCCTCGTGGGACGATAGGAAGACACACAGGTTGGGACCACCGCAAACGCAAACTGAAATGGGTTAAATCAAGGTATCAGGCGGTGAGCGGATAGGTTCCCACAATCGTATATATCCCGTAGCAGAGAGGCTGGAGTTTCTGCGCCGCCCGGTGGTTACTGGAGGAGAGAATCAGAAACCAATGAATTCGTCCAAAGGACACTCATGCTTGTAGATGCGACTGGCGAAGAATCAGAACGAAAAAAGTCAGGGGTCTCCCTCTGGGAATTGGACTGACTGAGTACATCTGAACGAAAAATGCTGAAAGATACTGTACAATAATGTTGATTAAGCGCGGGGCATGGGAGTGGGAGACGTACCGCGGCAAGCAGTTGCAACCGGATAAAGAGACGTGTTATATTTCCATCACAGGATCTCTGGAACCACATATCGCATCGGCGCTAGAGACGATGGGGTGGTCATCAGGGAGCTGCACCGGCTTTGGAAATCGTACCATATCAAGTCGAGTTGCAGTTGACCGAAGCGCTCGACAAAACGAAAGTACGAAGACCGGAAAAAGAAAACAACTTGAATGGTTTCCAACACTCTAAAAACCTTGTGTTAAAACTCGGAGATTCCCCAGGAAGACGGACCGCACAGGACGAGCAGAACCTGACTGCCGTCAGTTTAGAGAGAAACAGAATCGACGGTACTTCCTCTGGAATTTATGTACACCGTGTCGGTACGACGGTCGGTGAAATAAATCCAGGTTTGAAGGACGCTCATCCCATGGAGAAGTGTTCCCAAAAAGAGCGAGACCAGCCAGACACCGTAAATTAAGTCGCGGGGGCTCGACATCGGAAGGAGTGTGTTGTGGCAGCTAGAATTGACGGGGAGAGCGTAGAATGGGAATGTCAGGAACACCGAGACGTCATATGTATAGAGCCCTGAGAATCTTGGAGATCAATCTCGCCAATCTGGAACCAAATCTTCCATCAAGCACATTGATCATGCATGACTTGTCCCGCCGACTGCCAAAATTCGCGTGCCACTGAGCCTGGGAACAGCATCGGAGACCAACGCAATACCTGAAACGAGATCATGACAGGATGGGCCTCCCTATCCACCGGCATTGAACACAATCCAACGAGGAAAACGGGTGGAGTCAAGCCGGGCTTTGATGGAGAGAAAGGGAGGAGAATTCGAAGAAAAGGCAAAAGCTGCACCGTTTGGCCGTCGTGCCTGATCGCGGTTACGCCATCTCAACCCTTCAAGCCAACTTCCTTTTGAAGTGTCATTCATGCTGCCCTGCGCCTCTGAATGCATTGATGCACGCTGTATTTTAGCTCAGAAGTTTTCAGAGACGGGTCCGCCTGGGATATGCCTCGGAGATTCCGATGCTCTCAGCCCAGCGCGAGCCAGCTGGGAACGGGAAAACGGCGTCGGCATATAATCCCGCACGCTTCTGTATTCGAATCATAGTTTCAGGCTCTATAATCGATGGCAGGCGGCAGAGAAAGATTTTGATGTTGCTCACCGGTACGAGAACCTGGATGAATTTCAGCGCAGCACGGGTTTTCCATGCAGATGGGCAGCGGCGCCCGCGGGGATTCCTCGGGCGGGAGGAGCTCATACAGCGCGGCGACTTCGAACGCCGTGCACTAGATGGGGAGGTCGCGTGCGAGGTCGGTGGTGAGCTTGATCGCGAATCTTAGTTTTTGCTTCGCCGATATGTAGTACAGATCGGCGCTCCTTCGACGGTCCATCGCGTGCCATCGCGTGCCATCGCGTGCCATCGCGTGCCATCGTGTGCCGCATGCCGCCAATGCAGTGCGAGCCTTCTCATCACATTCTGATGTCGCAAGATCGAGGGCGGGCGACGGCTCGCGATGGCTCACGATGGACCGCCAAAGGGGCGCCGATCTGTACCACACATCGGCGAAGTAAAAATTAGGATTTCTTGAACTTACAAGCTTTGCGACTACGCTTCCCCCCCATATCTCTCGATCATGTACCACGATTTGTGCAATACATTTATTTTGACCTTTGTGCGCTGAATGTGTCGTGTTTGAAGGCAAGGCCGGCATATACACCGAAAAAAATGTACCGGGTTTGGGTGAATGTGCCTTGTATTTCATTGAATGTGCCGGCTCTGAACGAAATGTGCCGTGCTCTAAATGTTCAGTGCGGCCGGGTTTTGTCTATCCTGGTGGTCTAAGGTGCAGATGCCGATAATTTGGGTACCCAAATGCGCCGCACTTATAACTAGGCTAATGTCAACGTTGTGTCTTCTGGTGCGGCAAAGGCGCTGAAGAAAATTCCTCAAGTGATGTACGAGGCGATATTGTTGAGGAGTTTATCTACAAGAGATCAGAAGAACATTTGGCGCACGATCTAAAGAACCTCGATCGTGTCTGCGTCAACTTTAAATGAAGGCCTCGTGCCCAGCGGTCAGGGTATAAACCGCGTGTTTTTACTTCACAAAGACTCGAACGGCAACGTCGCAGTACCCTCTACTCATCGTCGTCCAACTCTCCATCCACACTGAATGTCTGCATATTGGAACTCGTACCCAAATTTCGTGCGCAATGCGGCTGCGCCCTTGCAGCAGGAGTTCAAGGTCCTCGCCGCGCAGCAGGGCTGGGCCAAACTTGGCTCTCGGTACAAGAAGGAATGGGTGCGCTGTGGGCTGGAGGAATTCACGCATCACTTCGGACGGGAAGAGAACCGGCTTGCCGGATGGCAAGCGATGTGCGTCTTGGTTGGGGCAAAAGACGTCCCTGAGTCCATTAACCAGTGCAAGAAAGTGAGTCTGCAACAGCATGTCTATTCCCTAACATATTCTGACCATGGAAGGTCTTGCGCCGTACCTGGATCAACATTTTCGATTTGATTGATGCTAAGAGGACGGGGAAACCTGTGAGGAAGCACACATCGGAGGACGCCTTGCGGGATTATATAATCAGGACGGGGAAGATTTTCCCGAAGAAGACAGCGAAAGATAACCGATTCTTGAAGGTTCTACTTATTGAAGTGTTCTAGGCCAGAGTCTATTCAGAATGACATGATAGTCGCTGTCGATAGCACTCGAAAGAGGCCAACTGAGCTGAGAACGATAATGTAACTCCTCAGTGAGTTGAATTGCTCATCTCAACCACGGAACGGTTCAATCATCAACTTGGACCTTCAAGCAGCAACGGTCTAAGATACAGTAATTACGGCAATATGCGTGGAAAGGATAGTATGAAAACAGTGATACAGTTGGCAGCAAGAATACAATGGTCAATCTGAGGCGCCGGCGACTGGTTCGCAGGGTCAAATCGGGTTATATCAGGCCAGCAGGTGCATGCAGGTTTCGGAATCTGAGACAAAATGAGGAACGGCGACAATAGATGTCATCCAAACGCATACGTTGTCTGCTCTTTCCTTCCCTCCAGGAACAAATCGACAAATAACAGATTCGAACCACCGTTTCGCCTCATCAAGCATTGACGCTCTATGAATGCGATAAAACGAGCGCTCGGATGTTAAGCGGGACGGCTTACTTGAGACATTCAAACCCTGTGTTGTAGGAAGGGCCTAACAATCAATTGCGTCCTTCCACAGGATAAGCGTGGAACACAAGGCTTCAGCTCCATGGCACGGAGGTGAGAGGTAAGATCTCACATCATCCCCTGCGTTATTGTCTTCTATAACGCTATCTATACATTCCCCCGACTGCCCCCCCCAGCCGTTTCGTCAGGCGGTTCAGATGCATACTGCACCTCTTCCGCACTAATCTCCTCTGCTACTCCGACTTTTTCGACCTCCGACCAATCGACTCGACTTCGGTTCAACTTGTTGATATATGCACCTTATTCCATCTCAAATCAGGGTATGTTCCCTTTTACCGTCTATTTCATTGCGATTTGGGGCGATGCATTATGTCTCCCTGCACCAAAATCTTACTCTGCACGCGACACATTTATGTGGCATTGTTTTTGGGCAAAGAAGAATCAAATTTCGTTGAAATACAAGGTGAAAATGTACACGTATAATACGGACGACGCGAGATACGGCGAGGAATCGTCGCGCGCACTCCGGAGAATTGGGGAGGAAGAGGGCACCATACCAATGGAAATGGGACGGTCAAAACCCAAAAGAGATACCAGTTAGAAGGAGAATTACAACACATGTATATTTACGCGCGAAGTCTAGACTGGAATCGAGAATGAACTGCGGGGCGGCCGAAATGAGCGTTGCGCGCGTCAATAGGGCGCGTCGCGCGTCTGCTGAGTTTGTGAAACACGTACCCAATGGTTTGGGACGGACACCGCGCAACACATCCTCACGGCGTCCAAGCGCGCGCGCGGATTCCGAGACAACCAGAGTGGATGGATTGCGGAACGTAAAGCGCCCCAGAGTGGCGCCGATTATGCGTCAATCTTTTGGGAGAGGTATGAGTTAGCTCGAAAACCAGCGACGAGGCGGGAATGGGGCCAGAAGCAATGACGCACCGAGGATCGAACAACGAAAGGTGCATGCAACGGGGGATTGCAGGCGAATATGCGAAGTGGAGGCGGGGAGGAGGAACCTGCGGAACGTTCGGGAAAGTAGCAAGATGAGAGAGGTTCACGGCGCATACGGGCGAAGCAGTACTTGTGCCCGTCGAATAAGCGATTACTTGGGAGACATGCTCGCGCTTGGGGAGGGGAAGAGCCAGGCGTGACCTACAAGCAATGAGTATCGCCGGGCAGGTGGGGAGTATTACGACACAACCACATACCGAGCGTGGACTCGCGAGGTTTGCCAGGGCATCTCGACCTCCAGCCAGATGGTTTCAAGTAAAGATGCGGATGCACGCGACCACCCCCGACTCGCGCAAAGGTCATCAGTGCGGAATTTCAGTAGCGAGAGAACAGTTTCTCAGTGTCAACATCGCGTCGAATCTCCGTCGACGACTGGGTAGAACTGTAAGAAAAGGAGTCAGCGGTTACTGGAATGACATTAGAAGCAAGTCGCGCCCGCGCCAGCGATTGACTCGGAGAATCGGACGCACCACTCAACAGGGATCGGGGGTCGTATTTTTAGGCGGAATCTCGGGTGCCGCGGGCGCAGAAACATTCACAATACGTGCGGTGAGGAATGTGCCGGGCGGCAAAGAGCCGCTAACCTTCCGAATGGAAGGATGTAGGTCATTTTGGCGCCTTCCGGGAGACGTCGCACGGACGCCGCAAACTGAAACGCGCGTCCACGACATCTGCGAGTCGTTCGCCACGCACGGGCCCACGTTCAGCACGTCGCATGCCATCTGTGGCAGGCGCGCATTAAAAGGACCTGAAGAACGTTCGGGGAAGCGGTCAGATAAAATCGAAAGCGCACCTTCGCCAGGGAAGTGCTCATCGCCGTGCAATATGAAAGCGTTTCCGAAATGGGATTGTGCGGACGTCAAAGCAAAAGTGTGCTGCAGGAACAGGGAATCAGCATTGGAGGGCGCGTAGGAGATTCTACAACACACCGCATATAGGCTTTCCTGTAGCGGAGTTCCTCACAAGGGCGCGGGGTCGATGTTACTGGAAACACAGCGGGAGAGAGGATACGCGTCGAGCGCGTACAGAATGGAGCGAGAGTAAGACTCGGATTCGCTGGATTTTTTGTGATCCCTATCACAAAGCAGGCCAGTACTAGGTAGGGGTAGACGGACGCATCGGACGCGACTGAGATCCGTTTCATGATGGATGCTGCTAGGCCGAGGCTCAGGCGTCGAGGAGGAGACGTATAGACATATTGCTATGCGTGAAAGGCACGGGGAGAACGGTCTGTGCGCTGGATGTCGCGCGAGGGTCATGGAGGGAAGAGAAAAGAAGGTTATGCCACGTGGTCCGGTGATGCGGGCCGGACTTACACTCACTTCCTGCCACCACCCAAGACTAGCGTCTGTGTGTGCTAAGCCCTCCGGCATTGCACCTAATCCTCTTCATCCATCCCGTACGCCCCATAAATCTTTACCTTTGGCGCTCTGCCTCACGCACATTAGATCAATCTTTACACCACGAGTTCACCGCCAGGCCACGTTCCTCGTCGACGAATGCGTGTCCTTCACGCGCAGGTCGACCGTCCGTCCGTCAGACACGCCCTCCATTTTCGCACACGACCCGTATGACGAGTGTCTGCCGCCGCTTCCGCATTCCAGTGTCAGCCAGTGGAATTTGCCTTCACGCCCAGTCCTTGTCGCCCTTCAAGTACGGACGCCCCGTCGGCAGTACCGCAGTACTGCACTACCGCTGTACCACTGTAACTCGAACGTTCTCGATCCCAGTAGATCCACCCGTGCTCCTTCCTGTCATATTTCTCCATTTCCCGCCTCAGGACATGTCCCGACTGAATCTCTCAGATAGTTACCTTGCCTGGTGTATGCTGTCCCCTATCTTGACGCTACCGGCGCGACTCTCCGCGCCCTTCCGGGGGTAACGCTGCATCAAATTCCTATTCCCCACATTGCGTCGAGTCACCCTCTATCCGTCTCGAGTCCTGGGGCGATTGCGAATCACTCGGGATATCGACGGTGCGTGTCACGACTATCAAGTGATTCGCAAATTCGGACACATGTTTTGGGACCGTGCGGTACGCGCAAGTAAACGGGGATCGAAAGACATCGTGTGCCTGGAGGCTGGCTGTGCCTGACATGTCGTCCTCAAACACTGATCCACAACACGCTTACACGCCTAAGATGCGCTTCCGTGGGGAAATATTTGGGGATACTCTCGTCACTGATAACCAGCTTTATAGAACTGTATGTGTCGAAATATATCATGCTGCGGCTGAATTAAGTATCGTTGCGAGGACAAGAGGAATTCTCGTCAGGTATAGGCTCGGTCACAACCTTCACTAACTTACATGGTCCCAGCGTCGCCCCGGGGGCTATAACAAGATCTGCTTTCGTGAGTTTCAGAACGCCGAGCTGATTGACACCGAAGTCGTTATATCTCAGCTGATGACTGGCAAACACCGAGATTGTTCCTGAACGGTTCCTGGGACAGTACTTAAGGATGCGATGATTAACGCGAGACGGTCAGGTAAAAGCTTCGTCCCAGACGGAACCGAGATTCTGTCGAGACCATAAATGTTCCTTCCCCTCAATACCGTCATCCAGGTCAATTTGCACGCCCGAAGACCAGCACTCGGTAGTACATTTATTACCGTCGAGGTCGGGATCCAATGCGCAGCGTTTGCGGGAAAAAATTACGCGAAGATCCATCACCGCCGTAGTCTCCGGACGAAACGCGGAATATATTTACCAACAATGGCCAGCTCAAGAAAATAAATGGAGCAAGCATAGTGTGGCCGAATGGCCGGCGGCGACGAGGCCACGCGCGAGTTCCGAAGGACGTATTATTTTGCGTCAATACACAGAAGTTCTCACAGAAAATAGTGAGTCCGGGCCGCAGCGATCCAGAACATATAGATCTCTAGAAATAGCGCCCGGGCGTCGGTGTGGATGAAATACCAGACGCTGGAGATATCCATCGACTGTGAGAAATTACAGTAGGATGGATTCAAGATGGCAGCACTGCTTGGAGCACAGATCTTCCAATTAGCTACCGTCCCGACCGAGAGACTGAGTTACGAGGTTATGAGGCACCGAACGGAATCGACGGGGAAGAGAGAGGATTTTTCCCAGAGTGAAAGCGACCGACTCAGAGCTCGAGCCGAGGACCTAGACGGTTCGTCATATAGCCGAGAGCGAAAATCCGTCATGCACTGTAGGTTGAGTGGCCGCATAGATTAATTTTCGACTTCACTTCATCAACTTTACAAGGGTCAGAAGTCCACGAACGTCCGAAAATTTATCACGTGGGCCAGCGACTGAGTAGCGGTGCGTCCGTCAATTGAAACTCCTCAAAAAAGCAAGTACTAGAGTAGGTGGGATGTTAAATTGTCGGGAGCCCTGAGGTTCACGGATTTTCCGTTTCAACGACATCCAGAACGCTTTCAGAAAAAGATCAACCAGCCCAGCGTCCTGCTTTTATCCTCGGGACAACTGAAATGCAAGTCAACTGAAGTTAAGAGCTTGAGCGCACATGCCAAGGCACCGACCGACGCCGAGTGCGCCAGCGATTCGCAGTGTGGGGATATATCAGTAGACCGGGCGTTCGGCCGTCGATGTTATTCGTGAATCAAAAGATTTTCGATGACTCCAATTCAAGAGGAACGGTTTTGGACATCGGTGTGCTAGCGAGGAAATTTGCGCTCGACAGACGGACTTGTGGCGATGTCTCTGCGGCCAGAGACGAATTACAGGAGACTGTTTACCTTATGCGAGAACCTGGGCCCAAGTTCTTGGATCAGACAGTCAGGCTGAGGAGGGATGAGAGCGCGAACACAGCTATGGTCAAGATGCGAGGCTCACCATTGAGTCAACGGAAGTTGATGAGTATCTGTTGAAATCTTGATCACAGGTAAGCGATCGAAGCCTACATTGTGGAGGTGTATTTGCAGGAAGGGTTTTGTCTTTTGTGTCTTCGAAGCCACAGAAAGATGAAAGCTCAAATTCATGCCGAAGTCTAGTTCAAAAGAGCCACGAAGTCCAGCGCAGTGAGAATATCAGGGAAGGCGTGAGCGGTAAAGCATCCGACTATTGTGCACGATTAGAGTAGTTTGTTCATGAGCGTTTGAGGGCTGAAAAATTGGGACGAGAATGGAGAACAACTAGAGGAAATAGGAAATCGCATCAGCCACAGAACCAAGAAAAGCCTCAAATTTCATTGAAGCAGAAAACAAGGTTGCGTAAAGTGAAAAAGCACAGAACCTAGGTTCCTTCGGAGCGGTTTGAGGCAGGCTCGAGGTAATAATTTTCGGACTTTGAGGCGTATAGCTGCGCAGAGTTTACAGAGTTGATCCAGTCTCACAGTAAAACTCCAGTAGCATCGCCAGATTCCATCCTGAGGAGTACGTTTCCAGACGCCAGAAAGCCTGCATCTGCAAGGAAAGTGCCAGCATGCAACCGATCATGAGCGGAGGAAGTAAGCCGCTAAGCGTCGACACAGCCATCCATGACCTAGATAGGAAACACGGGCGCTCAATTCTACTGCAGTCAAGAGGACGATCCATAGGACAAAAATCAGTACAACGGTGCCATATACAAGAAGGGTCGAGATTAATCAGATATAATATGAGGATCTGACGACGACGAAGGGTATCAAGACAGTACGAATATCGAGTCCCAAGTCCAAACCTCCACTGCCCTCGTCGCCGCTCACACCAGCAGTCAGGCTGTCTACCCAAGCGCCGCCGCTACATTCCCTCCGCCCGCTTGCACCCAACGTCATACTTGCTCTCGCCCTCGCCCATGACCATGACGGCCCCCAATTCGGCGAGCACATCGCGTCCGGCGCCTGGTCGGAGATCGCGCCATCCAGCAAGCCCGCGAGCGAGTCGCCGTGGGCGGCTGTCTCGCTAGCCTGATGCTCGTAGCTGTGGCAGGAAGTGGGCGGGGAGAGGGGCGCGCGAGACATCCCGAGTCGAGGGAAAGATGACGGTGATAGCAATTTCAAGAGGGGTGAAGAGCACGTCGATTCCAATCCAGGGAGCAAACCCCGTTTGCAGTGCAGAGTGCCGAGCGCCTAATGCGGAGCTGCGGTAGCGGATCGCTAGTGGCGGATCTAGAGAGCGGCGGAGGCGTGGACTAGTACTCCGTATCATCCAAGCGAGCCAGCGACGGCGCTGAGGGGCCATCCTCGCGTCGCCCGCGTCGGCGCGGCGCAGCGCAAGGCGGCTTGCACCGTCTGCGCAGCCGCGTTCCCGTTTCCGTTCCCACTTCCGCTCCCGATTACACCCCCATTTCCACCTCCGCCTCCTAATCGACAGGCGCGACGCCATCACGCAGCGCAAGTGTACCCCCACCTTGCTCTGGAGCGCCCTCCATCCGCCCTCCTGCCCGCCTAGGGGAGGACGAGACAAGCCGAGCGTCCATGTCGCCCTCGCGAGACCTCCCAGTGGGCGTGCGAGGCGAGCGACTCGGACCGGCACCGCGACTCCTGCAACGCTTCGCTCCATCTGTCGCGCGGGCAAGCAGCACTTCCAGCAGCAGCCCCTCACTTGACGCGGGCGCCCGGAAGGCCTGCATACAGCGCTTCGCCTTGCGCTCGCACTCCGACGCGCACTTCTCCCTCCTCCAGAGCGACCCTCCCCTCCACACATCATGGTCGCCCCCGATCTCGACGGGAGAAGTCGCGGCGAGGGATAAGGTGCAAGGCGCGGAGGCCGAGCCTGCGACACGCTAACGCTGGAGAGAGGATGGGACAGCGCAGACTCATCGCGGTCGGCACACAGTTACGGCGGGCGCCCGCGGGAGCGAAAGCTAGAGGAGATATGTATGCGTAAAGACCGGGAGCGAAAGCGAGAGATGGTGAAGACAGGGTGGTGGGCAAGAGGGAGGACCACGCGGGAGGCGGCGGTAGCCTGCCCCGTAGGACGGCGGTGGAGGCAGCACACGCGAGGAGGGAGTGGCTGGAGTGTCGAGAGCACGCCGCGCGCGAGGAGAGGTTATAGTGAGTGTGGGCTCCGCATCCAGTGCGAGGGTGAGGGGGGCAATGCCACACGTGCGAACGCGGAACGCGCGTGCGGGCATCGAGAGAAACACGCGTCGGCCTAGGGAGAGTAGAGAGGTGCGTGCACTAGCGCCGCGCCTCGATAATCCTCCAGAACGGAAGGCGTCGTCATCTCTGTTACACCAAGCTGTTAGCACGAGCACGTCGGAAGGGGAGAGGAAAGGCAGCGCGTACCTGTACATGTATCAATGAACTGCTGCAGACATGCATGCACGGCGATTCCGTCCCAGGACGATGTGGCCACGCGCCGCGTCGATATATCCCCCGGAGCATAAACTGGGCGTCGGAGTGGAGGGAGGCGTTGCGGAGCTGGTTGGCGAGATTAGGTACGAGGCGTCCGCACTGAGTCGTTGAGGGCGAAATATACGATATACAGGGCAGCGGTGGCACTACGCAGACGTCCAGCTGAAGACCAGCAAGCCGCGGCCTACATCGTTCGGCGAGTGGTGTGGTAGCGGGAGATGCGCGGGCAGCGCGAGGAGAGGAAATGCTCCGCGCCCTGGGAGAGCGGAGACTACGATGAGACTCAGTAAAATAATCGAGGACAGCAGCGCGTGACGTACAAGCTTACGTGCACGAACAACATGCATTGCTTCGAAATCCAGCACGTCTCGAATCCTTTGCAGACTCCATCCCGCCTCATGTCATATCAGCGTAGGTACAGCCCTGGCGTCGAGGACAAATATGGTTGCATGAGCGTAGTGGGGGACCCAGCGGCGGCGGCGGGAGGTCGTCCCCGCGCAGGTCTTTGGTGGCATGGGTGGCGAGCCAGCAGAAAGAGGCCGAGAGAAAGCCTTCTTGGGGGGAGAAGATCGCCTCGGAATCACGCCCGGGGCGAAGAAAAAACCAGGGGAAAAGGATACACCGTTGAAAGCGTGAACTGGGGTTACAGGAAAACGGGTGGAAAGTTTTCAATTCCTATTTGCAAGCCTGCGCGACGAATCGATAGTTGGTGGATGTCGAAAAGAGGCAGGGTGCTTGGCTGTGTTTGCTATCAACCGCTTCGCCTTTGATCTTCACCGCCACGCCTTCCGTCTTCGTTCGCGCCAAGCCTCTGCCGCTCTTGCTATACACCCCCGAGCATTTGAGGCCGACCATCTTTGCCTCCTTTGCCGTACTACCTCGAACATCCGGAAATTTCCTTGCCACTTTCGCGCCTCTTCCCCATATCCAATCAACGGCACATTTTACCTTGCCCTTCGTGCCGCTTACTTTCGCCGAAAAAGTGGCACAATAAACTGTGGAACAGAACCTCTGTCTATTGATATGAACAGCCTTCTCTGCTCCTCGCGCAATTTGTCCTGTTCCTGGATTTAATCTTGGTCCCCTTCGGGTGCCGCGTCGCTCTTTGCTCTTCAAACGCACCACCCTAGGGTCAATTTTAACCACAAGTGCACGAGGCTGCCGTTGACTTGAGGCGGGATAAGGCCCACCTGTAAATCTCTTGCGTTCTCTCTACTCTCTGCACTTGCGTCTAGTTCTAACCTCTTGGAGCGGGTTCCGAGTCTCCACTTCAGCTCATACTTCCAGCTACTGAACGTACGAACATCTGAATTCGACGGTCCAGATTCCACCTCTTAAACATGTCGCAAATGATCTCGTCCTTTTACATATTCGGGACCGAACTTTCCCTGAACTACCCATCCAAAATCAGTCACACCTCCGAACTCATTACCGTCAGGTGCGCTGCTAATTCCTCCGCCAGCGTCCTTCCACCCGCCTGACTATCCAATATCAGAGAACACCACACGCCAAAAAATGAAAGTACAAACTCAACTCTGTCCCATGTCCCATAGCCTTTCCTTTTTGTCCAGTGATTCGATGTCGACGGTGCAGCCCATACACGCCAATTGCGCAATATCGTGTACCGAATACCTACAATGCGACGTGTGTGCACCAATATTTTACGCGCAAGTTAATTTACACATAACACTCAATAGCCTGAGTGAGCTATTCTATCATCTCACTCGCATCTCTACACGTGCACTGCACTGCACACGAATTGGCCTTGCTACTCGTACTGTCTGTCTTACCATCTCCGCCTCATTCATCGGACCCGATAAAGACGCAGGCCGAGGATGCTTGCTAGCACGCTCCTAGACTGCGCCAGCCTCATTTTTCTCCCCGCACGGCTGCACATTGTCCTCTTTCACGCTGTACGGCTGCGCACTCTCCAAGGATCTAGACGCGTCTCGTCGTTCTGTTTACTTTTTGTTTTTACCCAGTCATGGATGTCCGCTGATGATATTCATGCTCATTAGCTCGCCTCGATTCTCGCTGGCGTAAACATGTTGGAATTGCAAAATGTGTCGTTCACGCATTTGTTAAATCGCAGCCTGCTTCCGAATTTCTGTGTCGAGTAAACTCACGCTCTCCATGTTTGCTTTCCTCTGCCCTCCTATGCTGTTCGTTTTGTAAAAAAAAACAATCCCACGTATGTTTGATGCTGGCGTCGTATGAAGTGTTTCGTACGATATGTGTCCTCTAATCTAGGACTATTCCGCGCGCCAGCTTGACTCTCATTATCAGAAATTCATGTTCTGCAACACAGCCGTTCCCGCCGTGCTGCGGGAACAGAATTAATTTCCAAACAATTCACCTCAGAAAATTCTTCAAAATCCGTCTCCGCCGCACTGCGGGAACGCCCCCGCCCCCCCAAAAAAAATCTTCCCCAGAGCCGTTCCCGCCGCGCTGCGGGAACGGAATTAATTCCCAAAAAAAATCACCTTAAAGAATTCCCAAAACACCGGTCCCGCTGCGCTGCGGGAACATCCCTGCGCTCGCCGCTGCCTATATCGCTGCCGCTGTTGTATGGAACATCTGCCACCGCCTCCCTATTTCCTGCCAAGTTGTTACTAAACGCGGCGGCGTTTTACTGTTGCAGGTCTCGCAATCGTTCAAGTTCTAGGCCTCATCGTAGATCCTGTTATGGCTTTGATTATGCTCCACGCATTGAGTGCTAACGCGGCTATGCGGCTTTGGAGGCCTACTCGTTGCGGCGTCTGATTGCGTGTGTTTGGCAGCAGCGCCATCTTCTTCACTCCCACGTCGACGACGCTCCCCGACTCGGCCTCCGCCGTCCACTGCTCTTCTCTGCAACTCCTGGCATTCGATACCCACATTGTACCCCCAGTTCTCATCCTCTGGGCTTTTTATCACACGCACCTGGGCTCCCTGGACTTCCCCATCACAATACCCACCATCCCCGCCCATAACTGTGCTCCACACTTCACCGCCGTCTCGGATAGCCCTCAAAAGTCCCTGCATCATCGTCGTAAACATATTCCCTCATGCAGATCTCCCCAATCTTCTGCAGATCCCCAAATCCGCGAATAATTCACATTGTACACTTTTGCTCTTTCGCCTGTTTCCGAGCTCCTGCGCTGTGCTGTCACCCAATCGTATCGACTGCCGCCCCGGGTCAAACCTACTACATCCATTACGACCCAAAATTTGATACCCCGAGGCCCCCGCACGGCTCCAGAACCGCCCCCAGTTACGGACCGCCCATTTTCGATCCGCTGGCGCCTGCAATGCGTTTTCTGTCATTCGAATCGATGGATCGGGTTGGGGAAAAATACTCTAGTGACCCTCCGTCGTCGTTTGGAGCCGCGGAGGTGTCAAGGTGCGTCGCAATAATTCTTTCGTTTTCTCGGTACTAATACCCTACCACAACGCCAGGAATCACTTGCATTCTCTATCTACATTACAGTTGAGTCCATGGCAGTTCCTCCTCATCGAAAGATGCCCCGACGCCCGATTCCCCCGCCCCTTTCGCTAGACATCTCCCGACTCGTTTCCGGCTTAATATGCACCGACCCGCCTGCCGCTCGCACTGCCCAAACGAGTCCAGATTCGGATTTCGTGACCCCAAGAATGGGGGAGCGCTGTGCATCCCACCCTCCGACATAGCAGATACGCTCGCAATGATTTTATTTCCAACTTTCCCCAATTTTCCCTCGCATTTTGTCTGGACCCCTTCTCCCAGTTCAAGCACGCTTAACCCTCCGAATGTAGGTTCGAAACTCCCCCCTTTTACCCTCCACGTACTTTCCACCGTCTCCGTTGGTTTCCTCGCGGCGCACCGCTCCAACCAATCAAATAGGGTGAGACTATGATGTACTTGATCTAATTAAACTCTGCGCGCCAACACATGTCCGATTTGGATTAGCCGTCTGCCGAGCCACGCTCCGCTCCGCGTTCGTTCCTTCCGCCGCCACTTTCATCTTTCCATTCCCCCGCCTTCCTCTGTTCTTCAGAAGAATATCTCGGCAGCATTTCCTTCACCTTCGCGTCGACGACACCCCTTGGTCCAGTCTCTGTCGTCCTGGGTGATTTTTTTCATTCATTGCCTTAACCTTCTCCCATATGGGCAGCATGCAAGCAAGCCAGCGTCGTTTCGTCTGACTCCCGTTGGAGCTCCGGCGCCGCGCTGGCTTGAACGCGTGGGATCGCCTGAGCGGGTGTTATTTTCCCCGCTGGATGTCGCAGTGATCTTATCGTCGTGCATGATCGATTGGCGTCGTGCATGATCGATTGGCGTCATATCATTTCTTATTTATGCCGCAGGCTGATTTTATATGACCGTGTTGAAGCTTCCATTCTAATTCACCAGCGTCGTCGCATTCCCCTTCAGCAGGTACGTCTTACAAGGGCAAGCACATGCAATTCAATTCCTCCGAATGACGAATCATTATGTTCAGCAAAAACTGAGGTACCAGCTGGCTACATGCCATTTGCACTCCTAGGAGGGCCCTGTTCCGATTTTATTTTCGACTGCTGCTTCCGCCGGCGTAAGTCGTGCTCCGCGTCTTTGCGAAGCTGCTGTTACATCGAACATCCATGCTAGCTCGCTGAGGAACAATGGCGAAGCGGTCAGGGTTTTAAAATCTGTAATCCGCTGGAATTAGGGGCTGTTAATAGTCTCGTTGGCGATTAACATGAGAATGGGACGTACAACGAATGCTGATTCGACGCGCAGACATATTTAAATGTTGTGGGTGTCGCGTCCGAGTCCAGCCTCGAAGATCCAGACCGATTGTTTGACGTGCAGAGATCGAGGGAAGTGGCGCGTGACCCCCGCCCCCACTGCCGCCGCCGCCGCCGCGACGCGACGCGTTTGTTTGCGCACGCATCCGGCTATCACCGGCACGGCTCCGCATCTCTACCATCCTCCCTAACCCTTCTACTCCCGCATCCACTCCCTCCCTTCAACTAGGCTAAACTAGCACTTCGACTGGCCATCAATCCCCATCCCTTATGCACCTCCCCCGACTGATCTCCCATACCCGTCATTGCGGATTCTCCGTTCGCCGCATCCGACGCGCTCTCACTTCGGATAACGATGCGACGGTCTCCGTATAGCTAAGACTACGACACGGTGCGCAATCAAACACTCCTCGTCTCCACATCGCGACTAACACCTGTTTTCTTGCGCACGGCACCTTCTCAGCTACGCTCCCCGCCCTTTCTGCCCCACCGTCGCTCCCATCTTCGCTCTCGCCCCCCGCCTCCTCGCTAGCCACCACCAGCGCTTTCCTGATCCATCGCCCACGCGCCGCCAACACCCTTTACAACCCCTGCACACCAGCGACGCTTTGCCTCTTCACCGCCGTCAACTAGTACCCGAACGCTCTCTCCTCCATCCATTCTCCATTGCCTCCATCAACTACCCCACCCTTGCGCCCCAATTCGCCATCCAACTCCCTGGATCTGCGGCCTCGTCCCTCCGCCAATCTACCCTTCCTTAACCCGCTGCCGCAGATGCTGCGTACATGCCCCCATGGCAGCACCGCCGCGCTATCGTTTGCCGCATTGGGCCTGCGACGCTCTCGAGATGACTTAGGTTAATCTTCGGGGAAGGTGCGCAATCGTACGCTCCTCGCGTCTACAATTCCGCCTACACTCCCTGTCCTTCAGCGCGTGCAAGCCATCCCAGTTCGCCTCCTGCCCTCCCGTCCTCTCCTCCTCGCCCTCCCTTCCCACCCTCGTTCTGGCGGTTTCCGGCGGCGCCGTCCTCACGCGCTGATGTCCTGCGCCCCCTCCCCTGCCGCGCGCGCGCCGAATCGACTCGGTTTACAAGCTCCCGCAATCTGATGGCACCCTTCCCTGCTCACCACGCAACCAAGCTTCCTCTATTACGCTCAACCCTTCCCCCACTCTATCGCCTTGTCTTCCGCTTGCTCAGGCCAGAAGGCCGACGGATCCCAAGCTCATGAGGCGCCTCTCCTCGCCATTTCCCCGCTGCGTACTCCCTCGCCGCGTATAAACCTTCAAAGGTGCGTACTCGAAATCCCTACATCTACCGCGCCTGCTGATTCAAAATATCTCTGTCTACGCGCCCGCCCGTACTACGCTCATAGTTGTATGATACCGCGGCAGCTCATTGGCACGTCCCATTCCGGTCCAGCACGTCCCTTGCGTTTCGCTGAACCCGTCCACGCCGCCGCTACGCGCACGAAGGCGGCGCGGGGCAGAATACATGGTATGACTCTTTAGCCCCACTAGTCGCGCCGTCAGCGCCGGCGGTCTTGGGTAACTGGATCTTCAGATCCTCGGCGAATGTGAGCAGCTGCTCAAAAAGGATGTCCTTTCAAGGTACCAGCGAGAGATTTGGAAATTAAAGACGGCGGGGTGGCGCACCGCTGAGACCTATCTATATAATACCCCGACTGGCCCCCCCCAGCCGTTTCGTGGGGCGGTTCAGAGCCCCACTCGGGCACGCTGGCGGCATCGCAGAACCGAATGGGTTCCTCGCTGGCGAGGCCGCTGTGCGATGCAAACTGCGCTCGCTGTCGTCGTCTTGTAAATATCACACATTTCCGCCCATGTCTCCCTCCAAACCTACTCTCTCAAGCAGAGCACAATGCCCGCAAATATGGTCTGGATTACCTGGAGACTTATTTCTGTGGCTTGCGGACGGTTATTCACCATTGATCATCTCCCATCACAGTGATCAAGACTGCTGCACATCATCTGCTCGGTTCAGAGCCCCATCGAGGCACAACACGGGCAGGGCAGAACGAAATCTCTTCCTCGCTGGAGAGATTGCTCTCCGATGCGAGATGCGCTCGGCGTCGTCATCTTGATCGCATTCATATCTCCCTTTTTCAGCCCAGCCCACGCTCCTAGAAGGAGCACATTCTCTGCACACATCCTTCATACTGCACTGATTCCACTCATAGCCCCAGCGCTGCCCAAGATCCACGCTCCATAACAGGGATCGAAACTTCGGCACCCAATCATCACCCGTACTCCATTCCAAGGTTATTCAGGCACCACAGGCCATCTTGCCAATGCATCCGTCTGCTGTCCATGCATGTGCCATCTGTAAAGTCGAGAAAAGACCATCATGAACCATCAGACTGCCATCAAGGGGAAATGATGGCTGACATAACCACAATGATGAACCATCAGAACCTGCCATCACAAGGATAGACATAGCCACCAGTCTGACTAATCCCTGTTCCTTCTCCACATTCGGACTCCGAGCTCACTAAAACCACTTGCGCAGCTCTGAGCAAGAATTACTCCAACCGTGCTCCCAATCTAGTCGTTTGTATGTCCAGCTTCATGCATGTGTGAACTTCACTGTGAGCTCGTGCGGGGAGGGAGCGTAAAGCAAGCGGAGTGGATAAAGTAACTTTTGGGCCTAACCAAGTCACTTTTTCGCGTATGACTTTTGGGTGGCTAACTTCTGATGCAATTTTTTCCCATGCGTGAGCAGTTTAACTTGTACTTGCGGCCTACTGTGCTCACCTGAGTGAGTGCAAGTATAGGCCCGTAAATGTATTCTCTCGTGCCCAAATTTCCGCATAAAGAATCACTGTATCAGTCACCGAGAAACTAGATCACTCATTGCTTTCTGCCGCTACATGTTCTCCCGCGATCGACATACCTTCAGACTGAGATGCCCCCTTTGTCAAAGCTGATTCAAATCGAAGGACCGGAGAGCTGAAACAGAGGTCTTTGCATCTTCTCAAGGTGACTTGGCATGCCACACGAGGTCTTAATGCCAGCAAGAGGAGCCCCAGCAAAACTTCGCCGTGCAATCACCGTGTTAAATGTCAAATTTAATCGTGGACAACCCAATTCCTATATTAAAATCATAATTCTTACATTTGAAGGTGTATCTGAATCATATCTGCAACGTCCGTCAGTAAACCGAAGTAGTGAATAAGATCATAGGACCCGGTTCAGCTCAAGTTCGACGCCAAGTCGCGAGCGACCAAACACGACCAAATTAAGTTTGATCGTATTTTCAGGTGGGATTAGCGCGATGTTGAATTTGAATTCGATGTTCCAGGCTCGCGTTAGTCTCAATATGACCTGGAAGCACTCCACTGACTCTCCTGATAGCCACTGGAGCATATCCTTGATTTAATCGAGCTGAGCCTCGACGAGGATGTTTAATTGTTCAACAACTGGTATCACTGACAGTCAAGTGCTCCCATTCCTGGCAAATGCAGCCCATATAGCGTGAGATATAGCTGACTGTGGTACTCTGCCATCTTCAACTTGACCCACATCACTATTGGGAGTTCCTGTCTGTTCTATCTTTATCTGTTTGAACCATAGGGAGCGCAGATCAAACCAGTAGAGTTCCTTCATTTTTAGGAGTCGCACAGTCCTCCCCACAGCGTCAAGCTAACCAAAGGGTAGCCCAGATTCGAGAGTTACACCGGGTTTCCTTTTCAAATCAACCGAGCTGACCGAAGGTCTGCATAGGAACAGTCTACGTGCTCCAGAAAGGTTAATCGATGACAGGCGCGGTTGTTCTACGCCTCCGAAATGTCTCAGATGCTTCAAATAATATTGTATAGCTTCACCTGTATTTCCTTGGCATCGGGACAAGGTAACTTTCCCCTAAGTTTGACGTGGACAAATTAACTTCCTCAGCCGAAAGTCACATCACGTTGCTTTTGTAAGGAAAAGCTGGTTTGCGCCAGTTACTTTGTTGACCGCCTAAAGCAAGCAGCATGGCCATAACCTAAAACATATCCACATAATATTTCATATCTCCCCTTCAACGCTACAACATCTGGCGCGCGCCCAGCTCCATCTCAAGCTCCATTGTCCTAACATATACGAGGCTCATTGCCGAGTCAGAGTACTCTGCTGCAGCCCAATGATTAAAGATAGCCCCGAGAGTCTCCCTGTCCGTGACCATCTCGAGAGCGGCACGGTATTGGAGCTTGACCTGATTGTGATAGCAACGTCGCAGGTGCTTGAAGACTCGGGGAATGAATGGGACGAGCTCCTCAACCTCGTACATCCGCCGTCCAAACACAGGCTCTGGGTCACCCATCAATGGGGGTATCAGGCTGCGATGAGGAATGGACACACCTTGCTCATGGAAAGCTCTCGACTGCAGGAACAGTCTCAGTCTCCGCTGGGACATCAGGCAGCAGGTGCTGTCCAGACGCCGTTCGCATCTCCAGCACGCACGCCCCCAGCAGTAAAACTGACAGTCCTGCTTCGCTCGACTGCACTCCCCGCAACCAGTCCGAGGCTGGTTTAAAGAAAATCAGCCATGCCGCTTCCGCGCACCTGAGAGAGGCCTTACACGGTGATCCTCGAGCAGGTAGGTCAGAAATTCCTCGTACTGTTTGTGTGTGGGCATGGGGTGAGAAACAAGAGATCCGAGATGCAATCGAACACCTTAAGTAGGGACTCCCGGAAGATCCCGATGCGTGAGGCACTCCTGGTCTCGAACCGCGACAGCCAGCAAACTGTCGTTCCAAGCCATCACAACGGAGTACCATACTTTCTCACCACCTGTGCTCTACGCTCGTTCAATCTAAATCTATGCCCAGCTCGTCAGCCAGATCCAGCGCTCTGACATATGCAAGCTTCAGGGCGGAATGAGAATACTGCTTGCTCATCCATTCATCTGTGATCGCACGCAGTTCAACCGGCGCCACAATCAGCTCCAAAGCAGTGCGGTACTGCTGTTTAACGCGGTTGTGATGGCAGCGCCGCAAGTGCTTGAAGATGCGAGGAATGAACGGGAGGAGCTCCTCCACCTCGTACATCCGACGCCCAAAGACATGTCCTTGGAGAGGTCAATTTAGGCAGCGATAGTGCACCCCTTCAGCGCGATCAACACACCTTGAGTCTGAAAAGCCGCCGACCGCAGGAACTGTCCCAACTTCCCCTTCGACATTAGAAAGCAGTTGTCATCCAATCGCCGTTCACAGCTCCAGCAGGCACGTCCCCAGGAGGTGAACCGGCAAGCGAGCTTGTTTTTGTGGCAATGCTCGCAGGGAATCGCAGGCTAATCCACAGAGATCAGTCCAGGCCACAACCCCAGCGATGGAGGCCTGTCACCTGATGATCCTCCAGCAGGTAGGTGAGGTATTCCTCATAAGCGTTGTTCATGGTCATCCGTTTGAGAAGCAGGGCACCTCTGATCTACCTGCGGGCCTTATATGAGGAACCTCGGCAGATCCCGACGCTTGAGATGTTCCGTGTCGCGTCTGTAGGGTTCGACCCGCGCCGACTTGCTGTTCACACATTTCTTGATCCCACAGTCTGATATCAGACGCTATCTACTTGTACTCTACAATACGGGTGATGTCAAGGCCGAGCTCCGCACCCCGCTCATAAGTGAGCTTCATCGCCGCGTCGGAATATCCTGCCATCTCCCACTCCCGGATGATGTGAAGAAGCGTGACCACGTCGTCAACCATCACGAGAGCGTCCTTGTACTGGCGTTTCGTCCGATTGTGGTGGCAGCGTCTCAGATACTGCAAGACTCGCGGAATGAATGGAAGGAGCTCTGCAACGTCGTGGATCCGACGGCCGAACACGGGACCTTTTTCCCTCGCTCAGCCCTCTCAAATCACCGACAACCAAAACGAACACACCTTGGGCGAGGAACTCTGGGGTGTGGAGGAAATGTCTGAGCTCGTGCTCCGACATGAGGAAGCAGTCACAATCCAGCCTCCGTTCACAGTTCCAGCATGCACGTCCCCAGGAGGTGAAGCGACAGTTGCGTTTGTTTACAAGGCAGGCCTCGCATGTCGCCCTGGGCTACTCAACTCAGCTTCGGGCCAGAAAATATGGATAGCGCTTACCCAGTGGTCCTCCAAGAGATAGGTCAAGAACCTTTCGTGGTCGTTGTACAGGGGCATCCGGGGGAGAAGCAGGGTTGTCAGACAGCTCCAACAAGGGCCTTAAGTAGCGCTTGAGGCAGGTCATCCATGAACCATTCATGATGCGATCAAAGACTAGCCTTGTCCCATGAAAGACACAGCCACAATACTGGCCTGCAACAACGGCCTTGAGTAGCGCCTGAGGAAGGTCATCCATCAACCATTCATGATGCGATCAAAGACTAGCCTTGTCCCATGAAAGACACAGCCACAATACTGGCCTGTATTAAACCATGCCATCACCTCTGTTCAACCCTTCTGTTCCCACCATGCCGTCGTCTCCTGAAATGTCTTGCGCTTCCACAAAGTGAGTCTGTTGTGCCTCTTGCACGCCGTTACCTACCCCACCGTTCCTTCAGATTCTTGGATCTACCAGTGGAGATGATTGCAAAAATCCTGGGATTCACGATCATTGCCGCCACTCCTGGAAGTGTGAACCGCACCCCCTGGGAGCTTGGGACGGTCTGCAAGCGGCTCCGTCTCATCGCGATTTCTCTTCACGCGCTGTGGTCCCACATCCGCATCGCCGATATCCAGAATCACTCCGTGGAGGCCCTCGAGACTCAGCTCGACCGCACGGGGGCAGCCCCCTCAGAATTTTCTTCACGCACTACCCAGAGATGGATAGGCTCTCAAAGGCGAGTCACCTGGTCTCCATTCTCGCCCGCAGCTCCCACCGCTGGACAGCGCTCACGCTGCACGTCGGAGTCTGGCTTCTGCCCCACCTCGCTTTTATTCCGGGACATATCCCTCAGCTCCAATACCTGAGCTTCGACATCAACACACCCTCCAGGACCCACATCACGGTCGATCTGTTTTCACAGGCGCCTGCACTCCACCACGTCTCGTTACCAGACCATCAGCGGCTCAAAATCCCTCTCCCCTTCCTCCAACTCACCTATCTTTCCGCAGTGTGGGACCCCATGTTCCACACCGAGATCCTGTCCCAGATGAAGAACCTGCAGGAGGCCACCTTTCATTCCCTCCGGGGCGTTCAGGCATACTCGAGCTGCAGCCGCATCTGTCTGCCCGAGCTGCACACGCTGTCAGGAGCCCCGATGGTCTTCTTCTCACGAGCTTCTCTCCCACGGTTGAGAGATTTAACGATCACCCACGCTCTCAACGCCCGTCACTTTGTGGATTTCAGCTCCGGTCCAGCGCACAATGCCCTCAAGATCCTCCGTGTCACCTGTGGTGGGCTCGGTGTTGGTGCAAGCCTCAACCAAATTCTTCAGTGCAGCCCCGAGGTGGACACTCTGTCTCTTTGCATTAACCAGGACGATCCTGACCTCCTCGACCGGCTCGGCGCCACCATGCGCCATCCAGCCATCCGGCCCTGGCTCGGTCCATCCATAGCTCACCTCATCCTGCATATTGAACCCCCCAGCGAAACGGCCCCCCTCATGCAGGGCCTCCTCTTCCAGCGCAACTTGATTGCGATGGTCGAGTCGAGGATGCACGTTCTTCCGGGCGCGTGCTGCGTGAGGCTCTGCTCGCTCAAGATGAGGGTGAAAACCCTCACCCCGAACACCAGAATGCGCCTCGCGGCCTTGGTGGTGGAGAGAGATTTAGACCTGTCTTTTTTTTAACTTGCTGTCTCCCCAGCCTCCAACCGCTGCAGGTGCCACAGGCATCATCGTTTTGATTTTGGCTTACTTTCTTGACCCTTGTCTACAATACAGGAATAATAAATATGGCACATGTACTGGTAAATACTTGAAACACCACACAACCCTTGCATAAATCCAAGAAAACACCCAGCCTGGTCAAAATTGATGCAGTCATTTGGCGGGCACGACTACCCTTCATCAACCGATGGCAGTGGGAACGGGCTGAACTACGCGTTCGAAATGGAGCGCGTGGTCAGTGTGATCCCATATGGCGTCCACCTCAACATGTCCCAGCCTGCGTGTGGACGCCTACGTGCGTGCACAACAATTCGATATGGCCCGGATTCCTCGACAACAGCGTCGCGGGCGGAATCCCACACCGCTGGGATGCCTGTCTTCGAGGCGCTCGTCGAGGAGTGCATGGAGGAGGCGAGTCCCCCCGAGCCGCTCGTGTGCGCACGAACTCCCGAAAAACTCGACAATAAAATAATTCCGCCTGCGAAATCGAGGTGTACATGGTGCAAGTGGTGAACCGCAGGTCGGATAGCTCTGAAATAGATACAGGGCGATTCCGAAGGTTTGAAATCGCCAGGGAGCATGAGAACTTTTGGAACGAACCGATGCAAACCTTGAAATAAAAACGAATTCCGCCGGTCAAAGCGGGGCACGCATGGGGTGGCTGACGAACTGTTGCGCCGATGGCTCTGAAAAATTTACCAATGAATCTAGAGGTCTCTAAAACCACGGGGAGCGTTAAATCTCGAAGAAAAACCCTCTGCATCTCTTGCTAAAAGATAAATACGCCTTTGAGAGGATATGGTAGTGGTGAAAGATGTCCGCCGAAAGCATGGTTAGTGCAGATGATACCAAAGGCGTGGCTGTTCCCCTCCTGGTAATAGTTAAAGCTTTTTTTGTAGCCCAATAGATCAGGCATCCATGCAACCGGGCAGGGCGAAAGTGACATTTCGACATTTCAAGTGCCGCAGACTGCCGCTGCAAAATTTCAAATTGCCGCTAACTGCCGCAGCACTGCGGCAATTGTGTCACACTGCCGCTGTGTCACACTTGAATTGCCGTTTGACTGCTGCATTGTTTCATGCCACACAATCCTTGGTCCACCGGTTACTTGAGTTCTCCATTCCTCATCTTGGACTCAAAACCTGGAGTCAAATACATACGGTATTCCGCCGCCATTCTCTCAGTCGCACCCGTTCAACTTGGAATCAGAATTTGTTCGTGTTCTGATCATACACATGTCTTCCGGCAGTGTATTCTGCGTCAGTCGAACCTGTATCAATTATAATACATTGCATTCCAAAGTCGCTCAGTCAGTATCGGGTTAAACTACGGGCCAAATGACCTCTTAACGAAATACAATACCGCTATAACAAAGACCGAAGGCAGCGCTGAATGGGGGACGAGAAGAGTGATGAAGGGATCAAATTCGGTGCGCGATATCACGTCCTGTGGTCATAGTTAATTGCCCGCTCCATGCGGTCAATCCTGCGCGTCCGACATGTTGGATGCCCTAAAATAATCTATACAGCAATATCAAGTTCCCGGCTCTTGGGTGATGGGTTGTTTGCCTAGGATTCATTCCAACGGGGTGGTTGAGATGTATTGTTCCAGAGCGCCCCCAATTTTCTGAATTATGTTTGTGAAATGACGCGGAGAGTGTTTATGGATTGAAGATTATTTTGTGAATAACTTCATTGAAATGGACAACGAGAGGGTTTTGACGCTACAGGCACGTACTCTAAGTACATAAACGATGATTTCTGCCCAATCTCAAATCGACTTCAGAATGTTCATGCAGTGGCAATGTAACTTTGCTGTAGAGTGGCTGGGCTACTGCCGCAAGCCCAAGAGTGAACGATATGCTGCACATTCGGCTTGATGCTACCAGCGTATACCATTTAGCGGTAGATGCCCCCATGCTGGCACTCAGCGGCAGGAAACAATTGAGCCTGAACTGTGGTTAACAACCCTCGGTGAGGATTAGGAACTCAATGGATATGCACAAGGGGAGTGATTAGACCTTGTCAGGACATCTTGTTGGATTATCGCCATTGTTTTCTCCCATAATCCCAAAATACACCTGAGGATGGTTCATGCAGCTGCAATGTTCGACTGACGCAGAGTGGCTGTGTTATTGCCGCAGAGCAAGCGATTGGGTGATATCTTGCATGATAATGACTGTTTAAGCATTGGGGACAAGATAAAGTGCGTAACATCGCACCAGTCTTAAAATACATCGATGGACTTGCGCCTGCACGGTTTTGAACAATGTGGGCTACACAAAGAAAAATATGATGCTTTCCACGCGTCACCTGGACTCGTTGAAAAGTTATTTTGGGGCAAATCCTGTTCAGCACATTAATTTATCCTTGGGGGATAGGAAGAACTCCGATAATGTAAATTATGCGGCCAGTGTTACACGGAGACTCTGTCCACATTCAAAATTATTTCTTGTATAACTCAATTGCAACACAACAGGGAAGTTTTTTGACATGAGCAGAACATGTTATCTGGGCATTAAGATCGTTTCATCCAGCAATCTCAAAAAACATGGGAGGAGGATTCATGCAGCGGCAATACTCTACTGCCGCAGAATGGCTGTGCTATTGCCGCAGAGCGCCAGACTGGGCTTCTAAGCGCAGATTTTGTATTTCAACTTGATACTGCCAGTGTAAATATTACCATATATATAATAGTAGATGCCCCCATCTCGGCACTCAGGGGCAGAAAACAAGGAATATTTTAACTCAAGCCTGAACCGTGGTTGGTAACCTCGGTGAGGATTACTTTTGGAATAACTCAATGAAAACACATAAGGGGAGTGTTTAGACCTTGCTAGGAGATCCTGTTGGATTATCACCACTTTTTTCTCACATAATCCCAAAATACTCCCGAGGATGGTTCATGCAGCGGCAATGCTCGACTGCCGCAGAGTGGCTGTGCTATTACCGCAGAGCAAGAGACTGCGTGATATCGTCGCAGGGTTGTTGTGTAGATGGGAGTTGGAATGTTTAACCATATTATATATCCCAGGTGATGGTCCCGGTGCATTGTAGGATAGGTCACGGAATGAATAACTGAACTTGAGCTTGAACTTGTTTTTAAACCATGGTTGAACAATGTTACAGCACGCAGAAATGGTGGACATGAGACTGGTCAGAGTAATGAGACAGATATTGTGTCCTGTAAAGCTCTAGGTCCCAGCATACACAGGCGGAGTGCCGCAGACAGCCTACGGAGTGCCGCAGACTGATTGCACTGACTGCTGCAGACAGACGCACTGACTGCCGCAGACAAGTCACACTGCCGCTGCATCACACCGCAGAGTGCCGCAGACTGAGGCAAAAGAGAGGCAGGAGTGCCGCAGACTGACCCCAGATCGCCGCTGCAAAGTGCCAAAGTGCCGCAGACAAGTGCCACGGACTGCCGCTGCAGACTATTTGCCGCTGTTTGGTTGCCGCAGAGTGCCGCTGACTGCCGCTGCACGGACTTATATTTCATGTCTCCGACGCTCACAGCGCCGGGGATGTGGATTTATTGTGGCTCATAACGACCTATAAAATGCCTGAGTATATGACTACAGTCCATGGGAAGCTAAGCAGGCTGCTGGGAGCGAGTTCAACATGTGCCGCAAAACTGACTGCCGCAGACTGCCGCTGAGATTGCCGCTGCATGCGGCAACGTCAATGCAGCGGCAAAATCCCTTTGCCCCATGCAACCTCCGCGCTGACCCGCGCCGAAATACATGGAAATCCGGATAGACCGGCAAATCGGCTCATCTGTGGACTGTTCGCAGACCGTGAATATTCTGGGGGGCATTTGAAAAAAATCTATACCATTACAAGAGTATGGGGGCCAAGAATCTGGAAGATCGGGATGGCTTTGGATTTATGTGGATGACAACGGTGTGGGTGTTGGGGTGTGCAGGGGGCAGCGCGGAAAGGCGGACTCTGGAAGGTCCAAAAACGTTATATTCTTGTTCAGCCAGGTCGAAAGAGGGGGGGAAGAGGCGCGCTTAAGGGACAGGGTCTGGTGAAAAAAGAGTAACGGGAGCGAAACTTGACGACATGCGACTTGTGCACCGGCAGACAGTGAAATTGTGTAAACCAACGCAAAACCCTCGACTACATCCCATCTGCTCGAAAGGATAACGGGAAGCCCCCAGTGCTACCGGTTGGGCCGCACCGTTTATTTTATTGGACGAAGGTCCAGCAGAGATGCACTTACCTTGTCAGCCTGCAACCGCAGAGCCTGGCCAACGTCGGATTCGGATTCGGAGGGTATAAAAACCCCAGGGAACACAAACTACCGTGCATATTGAGCTATTTAGAGTCCATGGCTAGCCAGCCAACATTCGAGGAAGAACACGAACTACAGGCGAGAAGAGCCCAAAGAGGGCGTAATGGTAGCGGAAAGAGGGGATATTGCAGTGAAATATAGTGGAAATGAGCGCCAATTCTTACCTGGGGTGCTGTGAATCTGCTAATTCAAAAGGTGAGATAAATTGAAAATTGCCTTATATGTAACAAAGCGTAGTGGCCGAATTGGGAAATCCATTCGAATACCGCAATGGTGAAGTCTTTTTCCATTCAGCGGGCCAACGCGATGCTCAGGCGTCACACGGGGGCAACAACTCAAGAGCGTACGCGCGTTATAAACACACCAGGAGGACTCTGCAGTGGTGAGCTCCTTGTCCATGTAATCGTAGAGGTCAATGAAGGCCTTCTGAATGTTGCAGCCGAGCGGTCGGGTCTCGTAGTAACAGTCGAGGGCGCGAACCCCCGACACGGCGCCGGCGTGAATCTCCGAGATGATGCCCGCCATGTCGAGTACAGTGCACCATTCAAGAACGCCAGCCCCAGCGTAGTCAGCGGCGAGGAGGTGGCTGACGAGCACACCGCAGAGTGGGAAGGGGTTTTGGGAGCTGGTGAGAACGGTACGCAGCCAGAGAATCAGAGTGGTTGAAAACAAAATAGATTCACTGGAAGCAAAACTCCACAGAGAAATCTGGGCGCATAGCCAGTTTTTGGGGGAGGAGGGTCAAAGAAGATCTGGAAACTTGACTGATGGACTGAGAGGGTTAGGAAAAGGTAGGCTACAAAGAATCTTGAAGATAGAGCCGACATTAGACTCACAGGAAAAGATTCTAGGGCAGAAAACCGGCGCACACGTGGATTTGACATGAGAGACGGTGCGCGTAGGATCTGCAAACCTGCTAGATGGATTCGGCGACCTAATAAACGGCACCCCCCAAAAGACTGGCAAGATGGATGGGAGAGGGACGTCCAGAATGAAAAGATTGTCAGCCAAAATGACGCTGCACTCCGAGTGCGGCAGAAAGGAGTCGCGCAGAAAACCTGGAAAATTCAAAGCTGAAATCAGAGGCCTCAAGAACGGTATTCCAGCAAAAACGAGGAAGAGAGGAGGGGAAATGGACTTACAGAAAAAAGAAAATCGGAGGCAAAATCAGCGCGTAAGTGGAGTTCGAGTGAAAAATGGTATGCGCGAGATCTGAAAACGTTCTGAATGGATTGAGCGACCTGATAAACGGTGCCCTTCAAAAGATTGGCAATATTGGAAGAGAGATGGACGTACAGAAAAGAAATTCTGAAGCATAATCGGTGCGAAAATGGAGTTCGCCGAGAAGGAGCAGCGCGGGGGACCTAAAAAAGAGATGGATGGATTCGGCGGCCTTGAAAACGTTAGGGGACGAAAAGTAAGACTAGAGGATAGAAAACGGACTTGCAAGAAATCTTGTTGGTCCATAAACCATCGCACAGCGGTATTCGACCCCAAAGTTGGGACGCCCAGAGCCTGAAAATGATGTGCAGTAATTTGAGGGCCGCAAAAGTGGAGGAAGATGCAGAGTCCAACGAGGAAAGGCAGCAGAAGAACGAGCGAGCGAGCACACAGAGAGGATGAGCTACAATCCAGCAGTGCTAAGATGTTGGCACAGAGCCCAGAGTCCTACTCAAGACAGAGATTGTAGTCACAATAGCAGTTCGAGGGCAGAAGAGGAAGCAAGGGAGGTTGGCAGTGTAAACACCGGCAACGCAGGTGGTAAGAAGCAAGAGACGAGGGCGCACCGCAATCTGTCAAGTTGTTGATCTGTCTGATCTGAGCCCCGGAACCGCCCCACCTCAGTTTCTTTTTCCATGGGATTGTACGAACCCCGGCTCTTATTAATAAGTAGGATGGTATATAACTTTAGTTTTTAGCTCCGCACAATCTTTGTAGTCTTTGTTCAGATCTAGGGTCGGAAACTGGTTACTGGCCCACCTTAACATTTTTGTCCTCGAGCCTGTACAGGGAGTCGAGCTGATACTGGCATATGGGCTCAGCAATGAAGGTATGCATCCTATGTGTGAGCTGAGATATTTTTTGGGAGTTTACATTTGCATTTCGTGGCCTGCCGAATTTTATTCCCGGTGGTATCCCAAAAGGGGAATAAACGGCTTAGTGGGCCACCCGGCTAAATCGTTCGTGCGCACCCGTAGTATTCACCCCAGTGCATTCCAAATCATTCAGTGGATAGAGCTACAGTATTGGGTACACTCAAACCGCAAATCTGACCTGTATTGGGGCCACTCCTGTCTTAAACCGCGCGTAAATGTCTGGAGCATTCGTGCGGGACTGCTGGGTGGATCACACCGGCGATGAGTCAAAAAGAAATTGCAACCGCCGCATCAACAATGAAAGACTGCATTGCGGACCAGGAAAATAATTGTACTCGCCGGGCTTGAACCGGCGCCCGATTTGACCCATTTTGCAAAATGCCGCAATAAAGCCGAAGCATAGCCACTGACTGGTTGCCTTTGGCCTACCTTCTGAAGAACAGAGTGTAAGGAAGCCCAAAATTAAGACACAAACAGCTCTAGGGGAAGTATGAAGACATACCTAAGTGCAAAGGACAACCCCCACATACCCATAACCCGTCCAACAAAATCTGCAACTGAAATTCGGTGGTTTAGAGTGGTAGCCCAGCATGAAGAGAAAGTAGGGCAGTTAAGAGCTAAATCAAGGTTGGACGATGGTGTATTAGTGGTATCAAATGCACCGACCAAGTTTCAAGTCATTACCCACTACCGGTGGATTGCTATAGAGGTGGCTGGATTGTGCCGCTCGGGATCAGGTCGAGGTAATCTTGAAGGGTCCAAGAGGCGAGGGGAATTTTTTTTTCACATGTGTAATGGATTGAAGTCATTAATTCGAATCAAGGAATCAGAACGAGCCCAAAACCTTGTGAATCGGCGAAGAATTGGTGAAGAAACAAGCCAAAGACGAGGTATGATAGAGAAATGCCATAATGTGTTTGCTACAAACATTTGAAACATCCTAAAGTGAGATTTGCCGAAAACCTTTCAACCCCACCAATGTACGATCCCGGTGCTCCCATTTCATCCCCTCTTCAGGCAGTGCTAGCAACTACTGCATCGTATATTTGTAGCAGTCTCCCGCGTATGGCTTGCCGCCTGGCACCGGGCGGTTCTGCCAGACTCTGTCACGGGAGCGGCCAGGTGTCTCGCGGATGTATTTGACATAGGAATGCTCGAAACCCAGGGACCTCCTCTCGCGCGACTCGTTGTGCTCCTTCTCCACATCGGTATTGTACGTGATGATTGTCTTGCCATTCGTCCCGTCCGGGGCGTGCGCTGTCATCAGCAGCCATATGTGCTGGGGCTGCTTAGCATACTCCTCCCTGGTCACTGCGACAGGGTTGCTCGCAGGGGTCGTCATCACCGCCAAGCTGAAGTGGTGGCCGCGCGCCGCGTCGTTATCGATCCACTGCTTCAACGTGCGCATGCCCGTGAAATCGCGGTCGGCATGGTCGACAAAGGCTTGCGCGTACATCTTCTGCACTTTGGAGTCCTTCCACGTGATGGGCGTCGGGAACACGTTCATGAGCCCCGGTTGGTGGTGGTCCAAGACCTCCTGCAACTTGCTCAAGAACGGACACCATTCATTGTCATATGAGAATTTGTTCAGTTCATCGGCTAGGTCCTGCAGCTCCTGGATGTCAGGGGCAACGGCGGGGCGATGACGCGAGGGCGTGGTGGATTCGGCCGGCGCTTTGACTGGCGGGCGCCTACTAGAGCGTCGGGGGAGAGTCTCAGAAGACATCAAGAGTGGGAGGATCAAGCAAAAAGAAATCATGGTATATATACAGCTGGCGGACGTAGAATGGTGTTCCACACGAGCCACGAGGCTGCTATTTTTATCCTTCCTTTTCGATTCTTCTCCTTCCACTCTCTCGGGTTGTGCTTCTCAGTGCTAATTTCAACCCCCCCCCCCCTGATCACTCCGTTTAATATCCACTTGACAGTCAGGGCGTTGCCTTGTGGTTGTCTTTCCCTTCCCATCTTCTCCTTCCTTGGCTTCTGGTTCAACAATGAAATGATGCATGTATCCAAGACCATACAGACACCCATCAACTTTTCCCACACCACGAAACTTTGGCGGCCGTCAAATCCCATGCACAAGCACAGGACCCCTGATTATACTGTCAAAGGCCGGGTCCGGGCGTGGACAAAATTTTGGGATTTTGAGCCTCAAACCTAGGCCCAGCGCGGACAAAAATGGGGTCCTGGGAACGAACATCCTAGGTCGGTTGCGGACAAAAATCACCCAGTTCGGTCGACTTTGAGGACCTAAAATCCATCAAATTATCTCCTTCCGGGGTGAGACTTGATGAAATGTAAAACGCTCCAAACGCGTCCAAACCGCCGCGGACAAAAATTGGAGGATCTCAGATTTTTTTGACCTGGCCTTCGACCATATAATCAGGGGTCCTACAAGCACTCAGTCCACTCATTATGTATCTGAGGTGCTTAGATGAAAGAGTCAAACAAGAATTGTTTGTATGCCTAATATTGTGTCGTGCGAAATGTTAATTGCGGCCACTATCAAAATGCATGCTCTGGACTTGGAAGATCTTTGGTTCTGAGGGTTTTTATACATCCCTCAACCGGGTCACCCTAATCAAAAACAGAACTTGCGGCGCTGTGTGATAACCAAGACAAGCAGGGTAAAAGTTGAATATTGCCTTGTGCAAAATCTAAATTGCAATCACTATGAAAATGCACTCACCGGATTTGTAAGATTTTTGGTGATACCCACGGCAGGTGGGCTAAAGTCGAATATTGTGTGGTGCAAAATGTGAATTGCTACCCCTATCAAGATGCATCCGCCGGATTCGGGGGAGTTTTGGTTTCAAGGGTCCCCATACGTCCTTCAACCTAGGTCTTCAAAGTTAAAAACTGGACTGGTCACTTGCTGGCCATAACCACGCCAAGCGGGCTAAAGTCGAATATTTTGTGGTGCGAAATGTGAATTGAGACCGCTATCAAAATGCATCAGCTGGATTCGAGAGGTTTTAGGTTTCAGAGGTCCCCATACATCCCTCAACAAGGCCTCCAAAGTTAAAAACTGGACTGGTCACTTGCTGGCCATAACCATGCCAACCAGGCTAAAGTTGAATATTGTGTGGTGCGAAATGTGAATTGAGACCGCTATCAAAATGCATCCGCAGGATTTGAGAGAATTTAGGTGTCAGAAGTCGAATATTGTGTGGTGAGAAATGTGAATTGGTACCGCTATCAAGATGCATCCGCTGGATTCGGGAGAATCCTGGTTTCAGAGGTCCCCATACATCCCTCAACAAGGTCCCCAAAGTTAAAAACTGGACTAGGACAATTCCGTCCCGAGATTCTTCTTCGTTATAGAATAAATTTTCCCTGCCAAATTTCGCCCCACCACAGCCCGCCCTATCAGGTACCCCAGGGACCGTTCAATGGTGGTCACTACTACTCAGTAGTAAAGGTAGCCCTCAAATCCACTCCCGCAGATCTGCGGGAGTCGAGTATGAAAAAAAAAAATTATCTTTTCTCTTTTCACTCACGCCCACCCCAAATTCACTCCCGCAGATCTGCGGGAGTCGATTATGGAAAAAAAAATTATCTTTTCTCTTTTCACTTACGCCCACTCCAAATTCACTCCCGCAGATCTGCGGGAGTCGATTATGTAAAAAAAAAAACTTTTCTCTTTTCACTCACGCCCACCCCAAATTCACTCCCGCAGATCTGCGGGAGTCGACTACGTAAAAAAGTCTCTTTTCTCAAAATTCACTCCCGCAGATCTGCGGAGTCGATTACAGAAAAAAATCTTTTTTTTTCTTTTCACTCACGTCCACCCAAAATTCCACTCCCGCAGATCTGCGGGAGTCGATTACGTAAAAATTCTCACTTTTTCTCTCTCTACTCACGCCTTACACACCTATTAAAGCACCTGTAGCACTCGGAGTGCCGCATCACAACTTTCCCAAATATCCTGGAAGGCAATACAGGATAGGCCGCCCGTTCGACTCGGGCCAGGTGCATCCCTCAGCCTAGGGTTAGGACCCAAAATCCCGTCCAGGTTCCCTCACTCTACACACCCAATTCCCCCCCGGATTCCATCCGAGAATCCCGGGCACCCTTCCACAGCCCAAACATCTCAACCCACTCCTATACCCTCACGCCTCTCCCCAACACCACTGTAAATTTAGCACTCGATACATTTTGTTGAACCGCGCCACATTGCGCAATGGAGGTGCCAGAGCCCCATGATTCCTGTCAATATAGTCCACACGCAACTATTTTGGCAAAAAGGAACAAAAATCTTCGACCACCAGTTCAGTCACCACGTATTTTTTTCATGTGTTCAAAAATCGCCATACAACGAAACATAAAATTCTCGGCCTTCTCGACTAAACATTGTTCAACTGGTCGTCCAAATGCTACACTAATCTGCAACCCAACCCGGCCTCGTTTACATTTTCAAGGAAAATAAAGCACCCAATATTCCCTCCCCCTACTCTCATTGACAACTTTCCCTTGGAATCTAATTCTCACAGTCTAAAATGATCCACCCATCTGTCATTGATGACGGATCTCCACCGTGGCATTGTGTTGCCATCTGTCATGGATTGCTTCTTTCCTTTCACCACCATCTCCCACTCCGATCGCACTCCTCGCCAGCACGCTCTTCATTATCCCCTGGCGCACCCCGCTCCAAGTCTGCGACCAAACCCGCTGCCAAGATAAGCGCCCCTGAAGCGCCGTATTCGCATCACGTGCTGCCGTCCGTTCGAGCACGTGACCACTCACCCTCCTCTTTTTTTCTTCTTTATCTCCTTGTTTCATACGGCCCCGGTCAACAATCAAAACTCAATACACCCGTCCACTAGCTAGCTCCTTCCTGCCCTCCGCCCATCTACATCCCAGCCCCCTTTTCGCCCCCTTCTTTGGATCAACTAACGCCATCTCGAACCTACCGCCCCCCACAATTCGTCCCGCAATCCCAGGGCAGAACCCATGCCCAACGCAAACTGTGATCAACTTGCCCACCCCCAAACAGTTGAACGCGCAACCCGCGCTCTGGTCCACTTTCGCCAATATCTCAGCCTTTCAGCCCGTTCCCCCCGCGCTGTACGATCCATCAACATAATCCCGAATTATAAAATTCCCACTGCCCACATGCAGCTCCCTCTTCCCTCCTCTGTCTTCAACGCCTGAGCGGCCATCCATGGGCAAGTGTTCCAAGACCATCCCCCCGCAAGGATCTCGCGGGCCCTTGCCCCCACGTCGACCTTTTACCTCGTCAACCGCCGTGCGCGTGCAAAATCCGCAGACTCCCACGACCTATTCTTCAAGCTCGACACCACCCTCCACTCTCCCAATCTCATTGACTGCCCCCAACCGAAACAATTTGCCTCGGAGAGTCTGTATCCTTTTTTTCACGCCAAAGCCGTCCTATTTTTTAAAAAAACTCTTGAAATTTAATCCTAATTCGGGCTTTGGCGCCGGCGCCTGCCATGTCCGCTTGACCCTCCGCCCCGTCAGAGGAAACACAGATATAACCCGTCCCAATAAAATCGCATCAGTCTCTCAGTACGTCCTCTTTTTCTTTTTCATGCCTCGCCCTTTAAACGTGCTCCCTACATTTCACCCTAGTATCACCCGAACCAAAACTCCCTAGAGTCCGAATTGAAAGAAGATTTTTTCTGGGCATTGTACCCGGTTCAAAAATATTTTTTCGTCCCATTTTCCACAGTGTGACATGTTACTGTGACCTGACGCGACAGCCTACAAATAGCCGCCCCATCATTCATTTCCTTCTCTCCTCCGCCCACCATGTCCCGCTTCTACATCGCACCTAACCATACCCTCCCCAACTATCTCATAGACGTCCCGTAAGTCTCCAATCCTTCCTTTGTCTAACCCTACCCTCATATACACCCAATAGTCCCCCCGCATTGCCGGAGGCCCGCCGTCCGCCCCCGCCGCTCGTTATCCCCGGGCGTCGAGCAGCCTACTCACCTTCCTCCGCCTCCACGCCTTCCCTCACGACTGGCAGCTCCAGTCACTCGTCTCTCGGCTCCCTTCCCTCGCGCGCCCCTAGCCCCGCGCTGACCACCTCTTCGACGCGCTCGCATCGCCTGGGCGAGCGTTTTCATCCGTACAAGTACGTTCATTATCCCCGTGCATGACTCGCGCCTAACACTTCCCCAGGCAGGACTACAGTCCCTGGCCCGAATATACCGGCCTCGGCTATTATCCCCAACATATGCCGATTCACCAGGAGTAGGTCCATTCACGTGTTTCTTCCCGAATAACGCTCACGTCTTCAGCGATGACATCTTCAGTGCGCGCCCAGCGCGCCGCTCCTCGTTTACCCTATCTATATAGGCCCCTGAGATCTAGAATCCCACCTGGGATCCCAAACTTTCACGGAGATTATATTTGCGTGCTAAATTCGTGGTCAGCAATTATCTATCAACGTTTCTCCTTTGAACTGACATTCGCGACGCCGTACGACTTCCCTGCGGTTGGAACTGGGCCAGTTGAGCGGCGGTCAATTTAACTTGAGCTACGGTAAGCGGTTCGCTTCGGCGAGTCTTGGGTCGAATCGCTTACCCGCTAATCCATGAGTTCCCCCGTGATCACCGTTGGGCAGCTTGTGTGCAACGGCGACGCGTGGATATTTCGATAGAAATCTGGAGATCGCGAGATCGCCTCGGATTGTAACAAGGTAGTGGTCTGGATTAAGCGGGCCGTGGTGCGGTAGAACTTGGAGGGCCTGCATCGTTGGTGGGCGGAAGATGGGGACCAGAAGCGTAGAGCGTGGCTCGCATAAATAGGTGGCAGATGAGTGTAATCATAATGCCAGAGATGGCCCTAGATTCGGAGTGCATACGACGGCGCCTAGATGGCTTACTCTGCAACAGCATGTGCCCGTTCATCCTGTCAAGATCGCGGGAAGAATGCAAACCAGCGCCCAATGAGACGTCCAAGTTGCGGTGCGGACGATCGAGCGGCGCGGAGAGTTGGTAACTTCGAAGCGGATTCATATTGAGCACGAGTCGACCAAAGTCTTCTTGAACATGAGAACAAAATGTCTTTTGACATCGCTCCGTCAGGCGCGGAAGTGCGACCGTTAGATTGGCGCAGAAGACACCATATTTGGCGGGGAATATATGGTGCGGCCCGAGGTGAATGGCGGATGGCGGGCGGTCAACTGCGCACGGGATGGGAGGAGGTTGGACGCAGTGGCGGATACTACTATATCTTAAATAGATACAGACCAGGTGTCGTAGGACTGCAGACGAGTCAGATTTTTCTATGAATATAAAATGAAGCTCGACGAACCAGAGACTTTCCGAACTGTTGTTGGATGAGATCAGTACTGAGCGTCGTTGAATCAAAGCAAAAAGTACGACCTTTTGTCCGAGGTAAATCCAGTCCATTTTGTATGTAGAATAATCGAATCAGTCGCGGTCCGCATCTGCTGCTAGTTGTTAGAGGCAGTCGAGTCAACAGACTTACTCATTAGGCATGAAGGCATACAGCTCGCAGTAGATGTCCTTGGGTATCCATCTCAGATCCACGGATCTGGTGAACCTTACCAACTGCAGATGATCTGCCGCGCTGTTCCCCTCTCACATAGCCGCGAACGGGAGCTTGTCAAAATTTGGGCGGACCATGAGACAAAAAGACAGAATCAATTCAGCGCACGCGGTACATCTCTATACACGAGCTAAGCTGCGGTATGGGCGCTGGGACGTGGAGAGCGACGGCGGAAGAACCGGCGGCGCAGGGAACCCATCCCCAGACCCCATACCCTCGTCTTATGCCCACAGAACTGGCTCATTCGCGCGTCACCTTGAACGCGATGACACCCGTCCGCCACTGCTCCTCGCGCACCGCGTACGCGCAACGCACGGGATACAGTGGAGGAATAGGTTCGTCGGAGGCGAGTCGCGCCGAATCCGACGTCGACGTGCGGAGCATCGCTCGGGCTCGTCGAATGGAGACGTGCGCGGGTAGGTTGGGGATGCGTCGCGCATAGAGGTCGCGCACTTGGTACCAATCGCAGCTGCAAAAACTGGGTCAATCCGCGGAAAAGAAAACGAGAACGCACCGAATGACATCGTCTCCGTCTTTCACGTGCCCTCGCCCTTCTCTCCGGCGCTCACATCCCACCCCCACCTCCACATCCACATCCGGCGAGCGCGAGCGCGGGGAAGACCTCCGCAACGATTAGGGCGACACGGCGTCATCGCGGACGGCGGCGGGCACGAGCGCGGCGAGTCCCAGGTGACCGTGTGTGTGCGACGATGGGGGGCGGGCGATCCGGCGGAGAGCTTGGTGAAGCAGCGCTGAAAGTCGGCGCCCGGCGGGATCCAAACAGGCCCGCTGCGCGCAACACGTTAGCAGGCGCAGGGGCGAGACGAAAGGGGATGTACTAGCACAGAAACGGGAGGCGCGCGCTGCGAGAACTAGGTCCGCGCTGAAGCGAGTGCAGAGCGCTCGGGGCGGGACGGCGGCGGGAAGCGGGGGTGTAGCGAGCGGGACCGTGCGAGCGGGGCCCTGTCGGTTTTGCCTGGATCTGCCTGTCCGAGAAACTTCATTTGAGGGGGATTAGTCGCTATAAGCAGTTGGATGAGCAGGAGCGCCGGGTGGAAGGTTTTCAATGGCGCACCGACTAGTCAAGGATTCGCGGGGACGGGGCATGCGGATGGGTGGGGCAGCGCTGGGCCCTACAAGCTGCGGGTGCACGACGAAACGCGAATTGGGAGTGGACAGAGGCATGGGTTGAATAGAGTGGCTCGGCGACGACAACGACCATCGAACTGCGGATGGGGTGAGTATAGGGCAGCGCAAATTGGGGGCAGCATCGGAAGATGATGGTAGGGTTAGAGGGAAGCTCACCTGTACGCTTTGAAGGGGAATGGAGGAGAATTCGCGCTGGCCACGGCAGGTGAGTGGAAATGCTGGAATAAATTCGTGAGACGCACCTGAGCGTCGCAAGGCCCTCTCAGAAGTAGCCAAAATTCACGGAACAGATCTCAAAGGCCATCCCACGTCTTGGGCGCAGCGCTGGCCGGATCTTGCGGATCCGGGATGCGGTGCAGTCGAGCGCGGCATTGGAACGAATCGGCCATAGTGTCACGGGCGAACGAGGGCGAAGTTTCGCTCGAAACGTGTTCGGGGGGTGCGCCCCAGGGCAGCCGTAGCCGCGTGAACGATTCGCGGCAGATGGTGGGGCTGGAGGACGCGCGAAAGAGGGAAAACGTGGAATTTGAGCTTAGGAAGGGGACAGAAACATTCAGAGGGGTTTCTCACTTCAGGCGAAAGTGGAATTAGTAGAAGAAGTTATCGCAGGAGGTTCTAGGTGATTCGGTTCCGAACTGAGGGAGGAATGGCTGCATTGTCGGTGGGATCGGGTGAAATCGGTCGCATTTTTCGGTCGACAGGCGGTTCACAGGGGCTAAAGGGGTGCTAATAACCGAGGGCGTAGTATTGCAGTCGATACGATAACCCCTAGACTGGCGGTGGTTGAATTCAAGTAGGGGCCTCGACGGCGGACGTGGTGGGAGGAAAGAAGTGACAGCATGGTGTAGACAAACATGACAACACCCGGCGGCACGACGGCATGATGAGAGAATTTTTGAGCGCTGTAACGTTCCCGCATCGTTGCGCCTATTACTATTCCTGTTACAACACCCCGCCCTGTTGTAAGTAGGTCCTTGATGAATGGAATTATAGCCGGGCACCTCCTGCAAGCCTATTATTAACCATGTGAGACTCAGCGGAGCTACGGTTATGAAGAATGTGCGGAAATGTGCGCCGCGGAGTACATGCAGAACCCCTATCTGAGACACGATGGGATCTATACGTTGATCTCGCCATTCCATCCGTAGAAGCGAGCAGCGGAGGGAATAGACAAAATGCTGCGAGAATCCGTACGCAGTGAAAACGCACTGACAGTATATGTCACCAGCGACAGTACAGATCTCCGAGGCTGATGCCATCTCGCGCTCAAACGGCGTTGGAGTGCGCCCGAAGATGCCTACCAGAGGATCAGATTTCAGAAAACAAATGAGGCAATGAAGATGCATACGTTCACGGCTCACAGGCTAAAGTCGGGGATATCGATGCTGAAAGGTCGCTGGAGGAGAATCATCAGTGACGAGGGATTGCCATATGGAGAAAAAGGGAGGGCGGGAATGGATTAAAGACGAGGAGGGTACGTGCAGTGTGGAACCATGATGACGCGCAGGGCAATAGGAGATGGGGCTGACGGTGAAGACGCGCGATTCAGTCTGCGCAGTATTTCCACCACGGGTTGGATCGTGAACTGCGGTCGAAACAGAGTAGTGTCATAGCCAAATGAGTCACTCGATCCCAAATTGCATGCAAGAAATGAATACAGAGAAGGAATATTTGATGTAAAGGATTCTCACCAATTCCTCAGTACTGTCGTCGCATCTTCCTAGCATCCATGCCCAAGAGCAAGGTGAATTCTCGGACTCGATTTTGAAAAAGCGGCCGTGAAAGCATGATGATCAGCAGAGCGTTCGGAAATGAGATTGCGGATATTAAAGGAGGAATTTTTGAAGAGGAAGTGAGGTCATAGACAGAGCACGTACCGTCAACGGAAATGCACGTTGCGAGATGCGACGGAGAGGCAAGAGGAGTGAGCCAGTCTGCGCAGGATTTGCACCGCGGTCAAAGAAGTGTTGTGTCGCAGGGTAGGCGGCGTCATGCGGTGCAAAACGCACGCAATGCATGGACACGGAGAAGGAAAATCGGCAAAGGGGAGGGAATGCGGACGCCGCCTACCTCGGGGTTAGGCGAGTGGGAACAGGCCAACGTCTGGGGACATCAGTGCCAATCCAAATTTAGGAGCATAATACTGGACGCGCGTAGAGGAGGTTGTATGCAGGAGCAATTTTAGAGGGGAACAGGCAGCAGGGACGAGTACGTGCAGTCAATGCGAGCAGAAGAACGTCAACATGGGACTTGAGATGATAAGAGCAGCTATTGAATAAGATGAGTTTTGGAGTTGGGAAAATGGACTGGCAGGGGAGTGAAAGCGATTCAGCGGCGCGAGAGCCCATGTGCATTAAGGAAGGGGGCCGCGAAGAGCGGAGAAGGGGCTCAAAACGTCGGAGACATGGAAAGGCACAGTGAATGGTGGAGTATTCGTGCGCCCCCTTAAACCGTGTGTAATGGTGGTAGAGATATCGCATGGGCCGGTCAGAGAGTCTCGGAGGGAGACTGTCCCCGGGAAGGGCGCGAGATTCGAGTGTCGTAGGCGGGTCCGTGAGCTCAAGTACTTCTTTGTCGGTGTCTGGTCTTGAGCCAGGGTGTAACTCGTGCTGAGGAGAGATCCATCGCCTACGTAGACTGCGGCAGAACCGTGTTCGAGAGAATCATCGAGAAGTGCACTGGAAGAGTAGAAGAAAGCCGCGTTGCCGGCCATCACCGATACTAGCGGCCACGTGGTGCGTCATCTGCTTTGGACCTCTCACGTCGATTTCTCCATCGGACTCTCCGAAACCCGCGACTTTCAGCTCCTTTCGTCTTATGGGAACGGATGCACCCTATTCTCGCGCTTTTCACGTTCATCTCAGCCGGCTCTCGGACGCGACGCGCAGTCGCGCATCTCGCATGACTGTCTTGTGACATTTTTCACTTCAGCCCCGCCGAATTGTCTACCTCGCCCGTCTCATCTCTACAGAGCTCTCCCGGCCGTCGCTCCTTCCTCGCTGGACGAGCCTTCCTTTAAACTGCGCCTGGATTCGCCCCGTCTCAAATTTGGCGTCATCTCGGCGTCGTCAACATTCGCAAGACATCCTAAACTACGCCGAGCTTTGACGGTGGCCGACTCACTGACCCTTAGGCTTCTGGGCTCGTAATCTCGGCAGTTGATACTTATGAAGTGCAATTAATTGCTGGTGCGAATAGCTATAAGCGGGGATCGAGGTGCGTAGAACTCCTCCCGTTATGTACCTCACGCAAGATCGTGCGTGCCTTGTCTTACAGACGGGTTGCGCGGTAAATGGATTTTTGGTGCGACGAGATAGCCCCGGCTCTCAAAAGTAACAATGCGGCGCGCGCATGGTTTCCTCCGTGTCATTTTCCGTCCGCTGACGCGATATGCACACCCCGTTCTTTCCTCGATCTATTTCCTTCCAGCATCTGGAACCTGCAATAGGTGCCAACGCAGCCTACCCTTACGAAAACAGTACATGATAGCACATATACTCGGTGCGTTCCCGTTTTGGCTTTGTGTGCACCAACACATTCTGACCGCAAAGCAAGGGATACCGTTCCAATTCTCGCTGTATGTTCCCCGATGCGACACGGGCGTCGGATGTTATTGAATAGATGAGATACACAGGGGGCGAGTGAGCTCTCTCCCGCCCTTCACGTCAACCTTTCGCCTGTCTTCATCCGCTTGATGCCACCCGCAGTTATGCGTCCCTGCACGAGGTACTCTCCCCATCAACACTGACGGTTACCATGCCGTCGATCTCAGAAACGGGTCAGCAGCCCGTTCAGGTTGGTATTTTGCGCGTCTATTTTGCAGTTCATCTCATAATCGTTTACAGCGCTCGCGAAGTAGACCGTCTTCCCGGAACAGTCGCACTGCTCCTCCCACCCAGCCTGTTCGCGAGTGGCTCAATTCGTTCCGGGGTGGTGGATTACCGGAGCGGCGCCAATGTAATTGCTTATGTTTCTCTCGTCAATTTAATTATCTTGCTGTTCTCACCAATGCCAGTTTTCCGATCACGCTCCCGGATGCGCGCAACATTACTCACCAGGGTCGGATGTCTTTGAACCGCAAGTCTCTCTACTTGATCTCCGATTTGATCTGACATTATTTGCAGTACTGGCTCTTTCGCGAGGATCCCCAACAATAGCTCGAGACGCAAGCACGCGCACAGCGACGGCGCTACTCACCAGCGCCGGATTTCCTTGAAGCGTACTCGTCTCTGCCTGCTCTTCGAGCTAATCCAATTTTATCTTCAGGACGGAGACCCCTAGCGATAAGTCGGGGCGGAGGCATAAGGACAGCGACGCTGCAATCGAGTGAAGTCTGTACGTTGACTCAGTGATTGTAACCTCCATTGTCAAATATACTCTCTTCCCAGATCAAATGAGCTGGGAATGGCGCCCATCTCTACTTGACAGCCAACAGCGGCAGCGATATTGGCTACCCTTCTGCTGTAAGATTCCCTGTCATATTTGCGTTACAATCTGACACCATATTCAGTAGCAACTCGGGCCTGAAACGCAAGCGCAGCAGCGGGTATCTTCGGTCTTTGCGTGTCAACCATCAATTTGCAGCCCTGCAGAGGTTGTGTACGACTATAATGCAGCGGCCGCGGACGTGTAACTACTCCTGTTAGTGACGATTGGTTGAACTAACACGTTATCCAGTATTAATTCCTCGAGCCCCGAAGGCGCAGATGCGGCGCCGCCAAATCGAAACTCCCCGAAGGCTTCAGACTGATGCAAGCTTACACCGCTTCAGTATCATTTTAACATTGCATCAGCCCACCGGCGCCCACCGACCTGCATGTTTATTCTGCTCCCTTTTTACCCCTTCTAATAATTTTCGCCTCAGTGTCGACATTTCGCTGCCCACAGTGCACGCAGGGCGGAACGCGACCAGAAGGCTGCCTGCTAGATGCTCGTCGCCTGATGGCTGTCTCGGGGCGCGCGCAAGATGACACGTTTCTCGAGACCGGTACATTTTGTGTCTGGGCAATTCACCAGCATAACATGATGTTGTAGATATCCAACACCCTCCACTGGTGTCAGATCGACCGCGACGGTAGCCTTTTCCATCACAATTTGCGACTTAATTATCAATTCCAGCCATGTTCGTGCCGAAAACACCCAACACCCCAGCACACCTTTTCCCGGATGACGGGAACTCCAATCGAATGGCAGCTAACGTACGCATTCAACGCCCATCGGAGCCGCTCATTCAATATCTTGTTCAGGCCAACTCATCCGCTCACGTCGAATGTCCGGCCCCCGCAGAGCCCCACGTACTCTCCGACTACATATAGCAGTCAATTTCCCCCACCACCGACAATATTTCCAGTTCGTCCATGCACAGAGGCACGTAAATCGTAAGGCAATTTAGGTTCACCCATTTCTGTCCCAGACTTCGAACTTGGCACCAACACTATCGCCGGGTCTCCGCGACACGTAAACGCCCCGATGCCTCCTCCACTTCCACCGTATGTTGTTGCGCATGAATCACTCCTCTCGATCTCGATTTTTTCGACCAGCGCACATGTAATCTTTCTACACATCTACACATATCGCTCGTTCATCTGGTACCCCAATGAACCACACATTTAGCTAGGCCTTTGTCGGCTTAAAGAACGAGGTGGAAAAGGGCGCCCTTTTCTCGGATTATATACCTAGCTGAACTGGTCTTGCTCATCTCAGCGTTTGGCTAGGGTGAACACCTTGATCGCCCGCGCTCGGCCCTGCGCTCTGGCCATTGTGACGCCAGTTGAGAATTGCGAGGAGATTTATTTGCTCCAGCATGCCCTTCCTGGGGACACGTCCAGTTCACATGGGGCTTCCCAATTATTCGGTGCAATATCCACAAGCGTGGCGAGATTCTATTTGATTCTGTGTTGCATTGGACGGGAAATGACCGAGACAGATGCGGTATCTGTGATTCATCCAGCTCCGCAGGCCGGGGCTGGGGATGGCGTTGGGCTCAAAATTTATATTTTAAGTAGGCTGCTTCCGGGCCATGCGGCTGTCCAGCGCCGCGGCACATCCTCGGTGCCATGCTAAACATAGTTTGGAGAAGATCGGGGGGTACATCTGTGTGTACTATTGCAAATTTCCTCGATGGGTTACAGTCATTCAAAGACGCACTGCGTGCTGAACCATTGTTCAAGTAACAGATTTCTTTAGGACCTCTCGACCAATTCGAAAAGAAACCCCGAAGCCCAGTGCGAGATGCCGAGGGATATTCAAGATGGGAGTTGTCCGGTCGCATTGTGCCGCTCAGTTCTAAATTCAATCCTACAAGGGTTCAAGGTGAGTCAGTCGATATACATGTGGCTAGAGCGCTTCTGTCCGCTCGAATGAGCAGCGCACGCTGAGGAGGATCTTACCTTTGTTCAACGCTCGAAAATCGTTAGGACCCATTCAAAAAGCGAGCGCGAAGATCGGCGCGAGATGCTCGTTAGATATTCAAAACGTGAGCCAGCAAGAATGGTTACTCTAAATGAGCCGAATCTCTCCGCCACTGCTGCTCCCAACACGAAAACCATCACGCATAAAATGAGGAGAGGCGTCAAGTCGGTCGATAACAACGGATAAGAAATACGGCTGTGACCGCGTCCGGACTTGAGAGAATTCGAGCAGCGGAGCCGAGATTCGACGCGGTGTTACGCGTAGGATCGCCTTGCGGTGTTGGGAGCGCAGTAAAATCCAGGAGAGAAACGAGGAGTTGAAGTAGAAAGAGGGGTGAATGGATGGATATTTGGCGGTCGCACGTTTGGCGTATGAAGATCTGGAGTCCGAAAGCTCCATGTAGGCCCGCACATTGGGGGTTCATAGGTTATATTCCGCACAGGCTGTCACCGCATCTACGTTCTCTTCAACAATCTGCAAGGCGCTTCTCAGATACGCCAGCTCTTCACAGGTGTCGCGCTTGCACCTATGGTCCGCTGTCGATAGGCCAAAATCGACAAAGCATGGGGTGCCCCATCGGCGGCGGACCACATTGCGTGGCTCGACATCTCCGTGGGACACACCGGCAGCGTGAATTTGAACGAGGGCAAAGTAGATTCCCATTCTGTAACACGTTAGGTTGGGCGGAGGCACGGGAGTGATGGTCTCACCGCTCAGACGTTGTCAAACAGATGTCGTTCCAACTCTGTCCGGCGCATCCGATGGGTGTCCCCGCGTCCTCGATGACCATGATAACGCACCCGGGGTAATCAGCGGGGACCAGGAGGAAGATCAGCTGGGGTATAATGATCCGCATCGGCGCCAGCTTATAATAAGCGTCGATCTCATAGCGGACAAAATCGACGTTGCGCCCTTCGAATACCTTCAAAATGACGGGGAACGGGATGCCCTTTCCGATGCTTAGTAATGCTCTGAGCACCATGGCACTGGATCCCGCATCGACGGCAGACAGGATGTCGAGGTGTGCGCCACGAAGGACATCAGTTTCCACCGGGAGGCAACTGTTGCAAGGCTCCGGAGAGGTCGGCGCCGTCGAAGCGGCGCGTTCTGGAGTCGTGTCGGAAGACGAGTCTTCCGACGGTGCCGAAGCAAACGTGGTGTTCTCCGCAGGTAGGTTTGAGAAGAGAGCAGGTTTGACAATGCGGAGGGTCCTGATCGGATTGAAGACTCCTGGCGCCCCCAAGTGGCACAGCGTCTGGAATGAAACCCGTTGATCTGCTGTTCACGGAAAGGGGTGGGGGAACGTACCACGCTCGAAAAGGCGCTGTAAGAGTGATCGAACCGAGGGTCGTGCGGGCCTGGGTTCAGACCAGAAACGCCACCACGACCCCAACCGCCACCGCCGCCGCCGCCACTACTCCCTTCACGGTTGCGGTCCCCGCCGTCGCCGCTATCCCCCCCAAGGCTGGTGTCCCAGTCGCTCCCAGGGTATTGACCGCCTCCGCTGCCTCCGTTACCCGCGTGAGGGAGAGAAATCGGTGGCGTCGAGGTGCCGGAGGTGAGCAACGGCATCAATATCGACCACACGTCGCCGATGCTACGGGGGTCAGGCATCGTCGGATGAGCCACCACTATTTTCGGAGTTAACAGTGCGAAGAGAATGGCGACCGCCGAAACCCCCGCATTTGGGGAGTTGAGGTCCAGCGCCTGCGATAACCTCACCCCCTTGACGATTTTTCCGTCGATTTTAGTTTCCGCTGGACCCGATTCAGTCGTAGGAATGCTCTGGGCTGAAAAAAAAACTCACCCTGTGAAGTCACAACGACATGTCTTCCTGTGAAAATAATGCCGTATCGGCATTGATCTGGGGAGGCGCACATCTGGTGGAGGCCGATCTAATGTCAGAAATGTCAGCACATGGGCACGCATGGCGAGGATGAAAAACCTTGATAGCAATCGCGCGCCCACCTTCGAGCGGTCCTCCAGGCAGCAGTTGCACTCTCCCCAAGTCATCTATGTGATGGAGCAAGACTGTGGAGGTTTTCCACTCGCATGCCAAGTGCGACATCGTGGTACCCTGGTACCGAATAACCGCTGTCTTGTCCCCTTGTTGCGAGTGTTGCAAGGGGGGCGGGAAAGCCTGGAAAGACACGGACCCTCGACCCCACTCCGTCATGCTCCCCAACGCGTCTTCCAGAAGCGTGCCAACGAGCCGTAGGAGTTGCCTTCCGATTTCGCCCACCCAGTCTTCTGACCTGCGTTGGCCGGCTAGCATTTCTCTCCATAGGGAGTCCCAGTGGGCATGCGCTTGAGCCGGGCAGGGGCGGTCGGCAACTTCCATCTCGTTGATCGCCTCATTGAATCGTTGTCTTGCCTCGTCAGGGAGGCCCCGATCCCGATACATGAACTTCGGGGGATCGCCTGCAGGGTGTAGGCCGCTATAGCCATGAGTGCGTGCACTGGAAGCATGACCGTCCACCTCGGGTAGCCGACAGTGTATGAGGTCCTTGTATGTGGACGCAAAGGACGGTGCCTCCGGTGGCGGGCGAAACGATGGGTTCCCAGGGGGTGGTGCGCGAGTTCGAGGGTGGGGCAGTTGAGATCCAGGCTGGGGATTGTAGCTATTAGGTAACAAATTCATGTGCCACACAGATTCGTCGTGACCGGCAGAAAGGCTTTGGAGCGATGCGATTGATGGCGGAGATACACGGTCAAATAGAGCCATTTGCTCTGCATCCCCGAGGCTTACATACCCTTACCGCACTCGTTCAGCGCACCAAGTGCGTCGCTGTTCCGTTCCCGCGTATTACGCTAACGACGCCACTTCCAGCCTCCGTCCAACCTCGCGCACGCCGCGCGCCTTCCACCACCGCCGTGCTCCTCGTCTAGCACTCGCAGGTGCGTCCCCGCTTCCCTCCCGCGCGCCCTGCCAACGACGCTCGTTCCAGGCTCAGTCATTTCATGCGCGCTTTCCACCACTGCCGTCGTGCTCGTTGGTCTCCCGAGGTGCGTCCCCGCTTCCCTTACGCGCGCTCCACTAACAATACTATCAGCAGGCTCGGCCCGTCTCCGTGCACCGTCTCCCACCGCCGTAGTGCTCGTTCAGCACCAGCAGGTGCGTTTCCGTGCCCCTCCCCGCGCGCTCCGCTAACTAAGTTGTGTAGAAGCCTCCCGCTTTCGTCCGATCGTGCGATGCGTTAGTTTGCGTTTCGTCACCCAGCTGCGACGACGACTACATTCTATTTACGCAGCGTCCGAGCCTCTTGCCACTCCTCCGCGTTACATGTTACACAGGCGCATAGCTCGAGGTTGTGAGCACGCTGTATCTCGGGCCATCAAAGTAAGTCTCTGCGCTTCTTTTTCACGTACCAATTACGAATCGCATCTTTGCAGTATATTCCCCCGTCCGCCAGATGACGATCAGCACCAGTGCGCCAAATATCAGCGCGTGATGCCCCGGCAACCTCTGTCCACATAGGCGCTCTGCACCCTCGAATGCCCTTTCAAGTCGATAGACGACGGAGTAGCCCCTACACCAAGTAAGCCTCCACATCTCAGCGGAGCCCAACACTTACCCTCCCCGCGTTCAGCTTGCGTCATCCACGCACCGCTGCGACGTCCTAACGCCCCTCCTCAGCGTCCCGTCGCGCACTCGCTGATCTTCCCTCCGCCCAGATCGACGTTCTTCGAGCAGCCTGTTTGCCGGGTGCCCTGTGTCTCCACGGCGCCGTCGTGCCCCCTGCTTGTGATGCCCGCACTTCCAAATTCGGAGAACCGCGCGATCTTACGCCGAGCCGTTGATTCCCCGGCTCTATACAGCCCCCGCTCCGCGTTGCCGTCGCGCCTCCACGCGCGCTGCTTCCGCTCTCCGCTATACCCACTCCGCTCTCGAATATCCGCTCCTGCTCCCCGACCCCGCTCTCGCATTCCTGCCCCTCCCCCCGCTCCGCGGAGCCACGCCAGCGTTCGCATCGGCTCCGCGAGACCCGACCGCCCGTCCCGCACCCGCGCACGCCATCGCCCTCGCCAACGTCCATCTAGCCTCTCATGCGCGCATCTACGCCCGAGGGCGCCCTCTCCACGCTCCTCGTGCCCAGCTACCGCTCGGATCTCTCGAAATCGGCGCGCGCGCCACCCCATGCCCCACTTCCCCGAAGATCGGCGCCTCGCATCTCTCCACGCGCCAAGGACGCTTCCCGCGTGGGTGCGAGGGGGACGACCTCTTCGGGTGCTCGCCGCCGTGTCAGCGACCACGGGTGCGCCGTGTCGTCGTGTCCCTGCGCGTCGGGGATACACCGCCCCAGATTCGCGTCTTTCGAAGACCCCGTCGAGTGGAGTCTGCCTCTGCGCGGGTGGCCGTTCCCGCCGCTCGTCGCGATCCACGCACTTCTCATTCCGGCCCAGGCGCCCGATGGCCGCCTCTATGTCCAGCCTCTGACGACGACGCGGGGAGTTCCTCGCACCGTGCTGTCACTCCCTGTCTGAAGCCTGTCCACCGCGATCCCCGCCCTCCAATGTGCGCCGGTGCACGCACGTCGCAGCATGCGACCCAGCACACGCTGCCCGTCCGCCCCACATCGTACCGAGCACGGGAGCACGACGTTGCCCAAACGTCTGTGGGTCGCTTCTTGCGCCGCCTTTGCGCTCTCGTCGCGCCACGCACCCCTGCGGTCGGCGTGCGCAATTGGGTACTCTGACGCCCCGTATCTACGCGCCGAGCCCCACCCTACATCGCACGCCCGGCGCCGACTGGACCCTTCCCATCCGTGTGCGTTCCCCGTTGCGTTCCGTTCTGCATTTCGTTATTGACGTATCCTTCCATTTAGCTCAGAATACCCCGGCACCAACCCGGCACGCTGCGTGCAACCTCCCCTCCCGAGCGGCGTCCGCGGCTACATGCCTCGATGCTCCGGGTGCAGATGGGAGCGCGTCTTCCGCTGCTCATGCTGCCCCCTCACCACGCGCCGCCTCGGCGGGCGCTCGCTGTGGCCCTTGTCGCTCGGGAGGGCGGGTCGGGAGCGGATGTCACGTGATCTCATCGCCTTTGGCGCACTTGGAATAATTGCCTGAGGCGCCGACGTAACTCAACCGGATTTCTTCGCTCATCACGGACGTGCACCACTTCTTTGTCAGGCCGCCCGTCCCGTCGCATAGACTGCACCCCCGGAATCTCGCCGCTTGTCGACGGCCGGCTCTCTACGCGCGTCTTGGGAGTTTTGTAGTCGATTACACTATGAGGATTGTGAATGTCGCGCTTTCGCGGCTGATATAAATTTGGAGCCTGGAATCTAATTCCATTCTGTTGCTCGTCCCTCACTCTGCTACATCGAATCGTCTGGCCTTGACCGTACTTCAAGTTACTATTTGTTTCCGCTTGGTATGCCCGATAATGCTGCTGCATCAATCCGCAAAACACTCGTGTCAAAATTCTGCTCCTGAACGTCTGCGTGGGGTGCCTGTTACTCATGCGCTGATTTTCTGACTGAAAGTTTGCCTGAGCTGCTTTCACTAAATGTCTTCCGCTAGTACTGTGCTATCAACTTTGTATCTTGGTCCATTCCGCCGTAGGTATTTTCCTTTCTTTCACCATCATCGACAGTGGTGTCCCACCCGTTTTACTACCGCTGAATCACACATTCAGCTCACTTCCTTTCAGATCTGTCCGCATGTCACATGCCATATAACGGGGTTGAATAATGATTTCAGTTTCCAACTTTCGTCAGGTGCGCGAACGATGATCTTCAGAATTGTCGGAGCGAAGCGAAGACAGTCTTGTTGGATGTTGAGACCTGGTTCCTAAATCGGCACCAGAAACTTGTAGGTATTAGACCGAGAAATGATCAGTAATTGGAAATCCACTGATCTCCGCCCCGGCTGGTTTGGTCATGGCAAGCTGAGTAAAGTTGTCGGTGCAAATTTATCATGGTGGTGGATTATCTGGCCTGTGCGTGCAGCCCGGTAATGATACCGTTTTCTGACATCAATAACCACGCACACATAGAGGCTTCTGCAATAAGCTTCAGCGATAAGTCTCTAACTGTCTGATCCGAGAAGTTGGGCCCAGGTTCTCGGATACGGTACATAAGTGATGGACGTCTCTAGGGATTATACTCGACTCTACCTGTGGAATTGATCACAATGGATTCGACGTCCTCAAATTATGACCTCAACCTCACCTCGGCTTACGTGCCGGGTCTCAGCCGGCGTGATCGCAGCCTCGACGGAAGGTGGTGGTCGCGGCTAGTGCCGGTGTTCCGCCGGTAGAATTGCCGTTTCGGGTCAAGCGCTTGATGCCAAAAACTGTTTAAAACAAGAGGAAAAATAAGTTGCGAGTCGAGGATGTGTAAACCGAGGATTTCAAATCAGGTCCTCGCAAACGCTAAAATTCGAGTCCCTTTTCGCCGATACAGTGGATTTGAGACCTATGATCTGCGAAGGAAAAGACCATGACTGGATTCAGAGCAGTCACCATTACCTCTCTTCGTTGAGCTTCCTGACATCCTGATGGCGCAAGGAACTCTTTAAATATTTGAAGGAAGGAAGGTTGTATCTATCGACATACGAGAGCACTGACCCCAATACTAGACATGCTTTGATGAATTCGCACCAGACTGGGCGTCAGATGTGCAGCAACCGCAGTTCGCGCGTCCACGGAAGAAATTCATCGGTTGGAAGTGGCTGGAGCTGGGCCTAGAATGTGTTAGAGTCGGCAAGCGCAGGAGAGACATGATTCGCCGTACCAAACCGCCTTTCATCTGCACGAATTTTCGCATAGACGGGAACCAACGTCTCCACCTGATCCCATTGTGGCCGATACAGGGAGAACGTCGGTGTGGAAATTGCCGACAGCGATGGGAAGAGAGAAGAGAGGAAATCCGCCACTTCAACAGGCGAGTCGATGGGCGAATAAAGGGAGTTCCAAGACCTGAGGGTGGTATGAATCGTCCGGGGAGTTCGCGAGGGATGGTCCATTTGAATATTTGTGGCATCGACGAGTAGCGAGAGATGATGGAGGTGAGGACAGTGGCGAGAGAAGGAATGGAGAGCCATGATGGTCGGGTTCAATGCGGAACGAAATATGATGGCATCTTGCCCTTCGATGGAGAGACTCTCCAAACGAGACCAGGCACGCGCCATAGCGTCCACAAACTCATTATCGAGTATGAATCCGACCGGGGACGACAACTCCACGTGGCGGAGATTGGGGAATCCCAATAGTGGTTCAATAACGCTGGAAGACATGGCGTAAATTGCGGTATTGGCAGACACCGTGTCGAAATCTTCCGTGAGTTCGACTGTGATGGATGTCAATGTCGCGTGGCGGGGGAAGGAGTAAGAGTGAATCGCCGAGAAAAAAGCCCGCGAATTGATTTTTGTGGAATCCTCGCAGGCAGTGACAACCATCGACTCCAATGGTGCGCGGTCAAGGACCGTCATGAAATTCGTAGCGAAGGTGACACTGACCGCCCACAGTGTCAACCGACGGAGAGCGGGGAAACGGGAATAGGAGAGGTCCACTCCTGGAAAAGGTTCTATATCGAGGGATCGAACCCATAGATTTTCTAGGTGTTCAAGGCCAGCGACATGGCGAAAAGCGTGTTCGTTCATGTATAAAACCTCGACGGTCTTCAGATGAGCCAACCCGACAAGAAAGGCAGAGACCCATTCTCTAGTGATATCCACGTATGGCCCATCGAAGGTCACATGTCTCAGGGATCTACAATGACGCGCAATCGGAGGCAAATCCGCGGCGGGACCATCGATTTGGACGTAGATTTTGGTAACATACTTCCCCACAAGCCGCGAAAGGTGAGGAAACAGTGTCGACCAGGATTGGCAGGAAAGACTGCATAAGTTGGGGATCAGAGCGCCGGGCGGAAGCGAATTGACCAAGGAAAGAAGCACGGAGGCGTCAAGGCGACATCGTCGGCGTTCTTCCTCGGGCCAAAAGTTTCTTATCCGTTTCGAGTACGTCAGAACTCTGTCCCAGTCCCCAGGGCCCACTGGAGATAGAATTTTCTGTTAATTAAAATCAGAACGACGTTCAATAAAAGAAGATAAGCCGACGCACGAATGACCCTTCGGAAATCTCCCAAATGTGGGAGGGAAGAGATTTCAAGAGGCATATAAAATCGTATTGGTTCTCCCAAAGCAAGTCTAATGCAGGATCGCAGAATTTGCGACAGGTCATCGCAAGCTGGTACAAGGACGCCTCGCTAGTGATACGACGACCAGTGCTCGATTCACGATGGACTGGCTCCAGCTCTTGAAAAATGGCTCGAGTGAGTTCGGCCACATCCCAGCACCTATGCATCGCAGCGACGGAACGGATACTTCGGTGGTGAAGGTAAGGACAAAAAAGCCACCCGTCATGGCGTCACCCAAGCGTCACCCATCATTTTTATGCTGTGACTTGGCTGTTGCTTGGCTGTGACATTCTCACGCTGACTCTCTTGCTCTAACGTTTGATTCGATTTTGTCCAGGCTTGATGTACAGCCCCGACACCCACGTTCCTGAAATTCATCCTGTGGAACTGTAGACGTCTATATGTACGTATATCCGCTGGACAACATACCAGGAATGCATTCTCCCAGCCTGAGCTCCTGGACGTCTTGCTCGACTCAAGCTCGGATTCGAGTGTCCGGTCTGTTCCCCCATCCGACTGAACACGGCGGAAGAGAAATTACTCCAGCTTCCCCCCAAAAGCCTCTGAATCCCTGCTGTGGCTCCAGAGTCTTATTTCTCGGCAGTTCGTTCTCCATAGTACACGCCAAAATCCTGAACAACAAAATCGTCGTGCCCAAGTCGTGCCGAAGATGAGAACAGGTATCCTGCCGGTACTCGGCGTTTCAATGGCTGGTAGCTAATCATCTCTTATTAATGCCCCCAGTAATCACCAGACCGCCTGAGAAATTAGCGAGAAGGATCTGTCATGCGGATGGCTTAAAAGGCCACATCGTCAGTGACGTCCACAGCCCAACCCTCTCAGGGCGCCTTGTGACGAATGACCGCGTACTATTCGCTGCTGTCCCCAAAGGTGCGAGTGGTCGTCTTCTCGCACATACTCATTCACAATGCCCACTGGGTAGACTTCCCCATTCCTGGAGAAACGACCGTGCACGATACCACCCAGACAATTGACCTTGACAATGTGCCGTTCAATGGTGGCTTCCTGATCAAGACGCTGATGCTCTCCGTCGATCCCTACATGCGAGGCAGGATGCGGAGTCCTGAACAAAATTCTTACTCCGTATGTGTGTTCAGAGACAATCTCCAGACCCATGTTATTGATACCCCCGCTAGCCTCCGTACACTCTTGGCGCCCCCATTGTCGATGTCGCGGTTGGGAAATACATTTATGGAAGAATTCGTACGTTGTGAAATCGGGAGTGGGCTATGCTGATGCTCCTTCAGCGCATCAGGAATACAACGTTATCCCTGACATGCAGGGGCTCAGTCTGCTCGAGAAGCACCCGAAGTTGCCGTGGACAGTCTTTGTTGGAGCGGCGAGGATGCCAGATGCGTACAACGGCTTTTTCAGTGCGAGTGGAGTGAATGACCGGTGTTTTCAGGAAAGACCGCGTACTTTGGCTGGAAAGAATTCTCGCATGCAAAGAAGGCGAGCCCTGACATTGACATTTATATTTCAGAGAGCTCACCTCTTTCTTTCAGGGTGAAACGGCCTTCATCACCACTGGCGCAGGTACTACTTCAACGGCACATTCCGTTTGCTTTAAAACTGACCCTTACGTTTAGGTCCAGTGGGCTCGCATGCATTTCGCTCCGTTCTATAGACGTGCAAGACTGATAGTTTACAGGATGGTAATCTAACTGGCCAAGCGCGATGGAATCAAAGTCGTCGCTTTTGCCGTGTCCGACGAAAAGGTCAAATTTATGAAGGAGATTGGCGTGGATGTAGCATTCAACTACAAAACAACGAGTACCCGCGAGGTGCTGGAGCGTGAAGGGCCAGTCGACATGTAGGTCTTTCGCTTATTCCCTTCGTTCGTATCCTCCTCCAACTTGCACGTTCGATGCAGATACTGGGACAATGTGGGCGGTGAGATCCTCGAAGCTGCTCTTGATAACACCAATATTTACGGGCGGTTCCTTGTGCGTTATGCGTTCCAAATCCCAGTCGTATACTGACTGCGTGCACAGGAGTGTGGGATGATCTCGGGTAATTATTTTCTAGTTGTGCATCTGTGTCGCCCACAGCTATTAATCATTTATTTAGGATATAACACCGGTCAGAAGGGCATCAAAGTATGTACTCCAAACCTCCTCCCCTTCCTCCGATGCTGTCTAAAATTTGCTCAGAACCTCAACCAAATGTTCGCCAAATCTCTCACAATGTACGGCGTCCTCGTCTTCCGCCTCCAGCCCAAATACGACAAGGAGTTCCACGAGGTTATTCCCTCTGCGCTTGCATCTGGTGAGCTCAAGTACAGCGAAAATGTGAGTCGCGGGCTTGAGACTGTGGGCGATGTGATCCTTCGCATGCAGGAGGGACAGAATACCGGGAAGGCGGTCGTGATTGCTGCGGAGGAGTGATTAATATGGCGGTCGACGAGGCGAGTTCAATGCGAGATTCGTTTTGGGAAGATGTAACAATACTGATAAGTAGTGCTAGCTGTCTGGAAATCAAATCGAATTACATGTATTGCGATTGCGAGTCGCAAGTCAAGAATGAATGTGAAGGTATTATGCAATGAAATCGATCATAAAAGCACTAACTACGTGGGGAGAGATACTCGCTATGCTTCGGAATTCACCCTACACATATGGTTCGTTCATTTGGGTGCCCAAATGAACCACAGCCACCAGTGACTATGCCAAGAAACGGCCATCCGTTTTGTACCACACAACGGAGGGGCAATTGCATAGGAATTCCCGGGAGAAAAAAATATTTCGTCGTTCATCCGTTGCTGCGTCTTTGTCCAGTTCGAAGTCTCTAAATGGTGGGCAAAAAAAGTTTCGCCAAAGGATACATGGCTGAAAAATGTCCAACAGGCCTTCAGATCTCACTCTTTGACGGTACGAAATGCACCGTAAGTCGATCAGTTCAGTGAATTTGGACTGACCCCACCACAAAAAAAATGTTTATCGTCGCAATGCCAGGTGAACTGTGGCTCTGATCGACACGGTGACCACAAGACGTAATTCATCAGGCAGGTGAACCGTTATGAGCAATTCAGATCGCACATTGACGCGAAATTGCCAGCATAACATAATTGACCGTTAAATGATGTGCAGAAAAATTGTTGCAAAAGGTGCAACACCGTCCTCCGGACGTCGGAAGATCTTCGTGTGGCGTGTGCATTTTTATTCAGCGTGGTACTTACTAAAGTGGGCGGGACACAAACGCGACGATGTCGGATGGAAGAGCTGGGCGAGGTGGCGAACTTGGGCTGGGATAAATTCTGGTGTGGAGAGTGAAAATAAGGTGGAAGAGACAACATGTGGGGGCGGGCCAAGCAGGCGTAGATAGCGGCAAAAAGAACGGGGCCCGTACTCTCGGAGAGAACACTGCACGCGGGGTAACAGAAAGACTGCGTGTGGGATGAATATTTCAATCGATCAACTCCAAATTCGTCTTAAATTTAAGGCATTGCCATAGGGGCTGCGAAGATACTTCGATCGCAACTTCACGGACCCCTAATTTCTCCCGCAAGCTCCCGGGAGGATCTCGTGAATTTCTTTCCAAACACCCACATGGAATCGGACGCGACGCGACGCGCTGTTTGCATATGTCGATGCTCGGCTGAAAGCGGTACCGGCTTATGGACAGCCTTCATGCTGTGTCTCTTCCCTTTTACCTGGCGACAAATTTCTGGGCTGCTTTGCTCATGCTCCTAATTTCTCCCGCAAGCTCCCGGGAGGATCTCTCGAATTTCTTTCCAAACACTCACATGGAATCGGACGCGACGCGTCGCGCTGGTTTGCATGTGTCGATGCTCGGCTGAAAGCGGCACCGCCTTATGGACAGCCTGCATGCTGTGTCTCTTCCCTTTTACCTGGCGGCGACAAATGTCTGGGCTGGTTTTCTCATGCTCCTTGTTCTTCTGAAATTCTAACCACTGCATCCCACACGTACGACAACGAACTTAACAGCTTGATGCCCTAAGCTCTGGCCTTTTTTCGCGATGATATTGATCTCTCGCATTGTGCTCGTTTCTACCTCCATCTGCCTATCTGGGGGCTCGGGCTTCTCTTCTGCGAGGCTCACCGTTTGATCTGGACACCATCCACTGCTATTATGCTAAAACAGGCGTCTTTTGGTACTACTTGAAGTCGAACCTCAGTGATTTTGTGCTATTTGTATTCCTTGTCTTCAGGGATCAGCACCGTCGGTAAGTAGATGCGCCTGTCCCAGACCGCGGAATTAAGCGCCACTGTAGGTGGGGTATTCCTGACATGGATGCATCTCTTTCTCTCCTTCTTTGTCTCGACGGGCCGTTATCGGTTTCAATCTCAGGTAGCATTTTGAAATACCGCTCCAGTTTATCGACTCTTCTGCGAGGCTCACCGTTTGATCTGGACACCATCCACTGCTATTATGCTAAAACGGGCGTCTTTTGGTACTACTTGAAGTCGAACCTCAGTGATTTTGTGCTATTTGTATTCCTTGTCTTCAGGGATCAACACCGTCGGTAAGTAGATGCGCCTGTCCCAGACCGCGGAATTAAGCGCCACTGTAGGTGGGGTAGTCCTGACATGGATGCATCTCTTTCTCTCCTTCTTTGTCTCGACGGGCCGTTATCGGTTTCAATCTCAGGTAGCATTTTGAAATACCGCTCCAGTTTATCGACTCCTCTGGTCTGCCCTCCATCCATTCTCGACCTCTTCCCTTGGTTCATTCCAGGGTGCCTGATACCTCCCAAACCTCGGTCTCCTGAGATCCTGTGCTTCCGCCTTCCCCCCAAAACTCTTTCACCGCCAATTTATCGAATTCCTCATCCCTAGCAACCCTCCTGTGTTGAATTGAACCCCGAGAAGCGCAGCCTCATCAAGGCCTTCGTCTACCCCTCGAGTTCAAACAAAAACCTGTACGCAATCTTACATACGCGACCCTTGCTCCCGCGAATATCAATTCTATGGCTCAGCACTCTAGTTCATCTACTTCCGACCTCTACTTTGGTCAAAATTACTTTTTCTCCTCTCTATTGAAGCTCTCTGTCACCTACTCATCGTTGCGCTTCGTTGCGCTTGGACTTCTCCTCCTCAGAAAAATTATGACAGTCGCAAAGTCCGCCCGAGAATATTGCTGTGAGTCCTTCACGAAACTCATCCATTCCCGCCACTTATCTGTGTTTTACTGGCTCTCCTTGCGAATGCTCCAAAATGTGAAGCCTGCTTCTATTTCCCCCACGAGGAAGGTTAGTCACGTTCTTGCCTTTTTTTCCCTTCCCTCTTCCCTCTCCCGTCTCGTTTTTCTCTCCCCTCCTTCGCGCCGCCTTGACACTGCGCCGAGCAGCTAAAACTCTGCCAACCTCTCCCATCTCTATCCCTCGTTTACCACAACCTCCTGCCCAACATGTGCACGGTAAATTTCGACTTTGGAGAGCCATTCTAATTTCTTTCTAGGCCATTGACTACCTTATCCGTCTAATCCCTGAATGTGGTGCCACATTCTGGGATTTGGAGAGCTAGTACATGTTTCGGGGCAAAAATGCCCATGTAGTGTGGTTGGCAACGAACCCCGGATTTTCTCTCGAAATGACGCTAGAGGGCAGCCTTTAAGGCATCATATCTACACCTATAACCGCGCTACATTCTGTTCTACACACACCGTGACACACGGTCCGGAGTCCAGCCGGGCCACGGCTCGATCAAAAACAACAGCCACCTCGATCCTTCTGCCACTCCGCCATATCGCGCCCCCACCGCCACCAGCGCCCCACTCCCCTACCGCGACTTCTGCCCACCACTCCGGCAAACCCGGCCAGACGCTGCGCCCTTCTAGGGCGTGCTTCCATCCTACCGCCGCAATACTAGGGATTGCTACTCCGTCCCGCGGACTCCCGACTCAAGTTCTCGGTCTCAAACGCGCGCGTCGCCTCCACGCAACGTGTTTGTGTACCTGCGCGTGAACGGGGGTACCGTCCAAGCGTCTCCACAAATGTAGGATGAAGGGTGTCAATGAGTTGCAGGTAACCGTCCTCAAACCATTCCGGCTGCCAGGTTGCGGGAATTCCGGCGGCGTGCACAGAGAAAAATAATCCACCAAGTCAAGCCAGTGTAGCTACACATATAGCTAGGGTTATGCTGAAGAGGCGCTCAACAAGATTTGTTCAGGACGAGCTGCTATTTTGCATATTGGATCAGGCAAGGTAGCTTTATTGAATCCTGTTGTCGAGTAATTCAAGCAATTTATTTGTAGTCGTTCGAGAGAGCCACATGATGAACATAATACACATTGAATAGAATAGAATATAGTACATGCGTTGATAGTAGGAAGTATACAGGCTGAAACCAAGACAAGATGAAGGTAGATACAGAAGAAAGAAGCCAATGCTAGTAGATACATTAGATCACAGACCCTCAAGAAACCCAGAGGGAGGTACAGCAAACAGGAGGCAACGTAGGAGGCAACATACTCTTCAGGTGCTCGTGGGCGTCGCATTGTCGTCGCCTTCCTCCTCGCCTCCCTCCTCGCCTTCCTCGCCTCCCTTCTCATATTCCACGCCAGCCTTTTTTAACAATCCCCGCGCAATTGCTGTCTTCCCCTTCCAGTACGCGATTTCGTGCGTGAGGCGTTTGACATCCTCAGCCAAGCGCTCCAGGTGATCATCCTCCATCTCACTGGAATAACCGGTGTCATGTGAGTCGCCCGAGTCGCCGTCCGAGTCGTCGATTGGGAGGATGGAGTCTTCCATGGGGATAGGGGACTCATTGACAGATTCGTCGAAGCGGGCGGCAGCAGTGACAGAGTCTGAATCGTGGTGGTCGCCATCGTTCATAACTCCAGAAGAATTGTGGTGGACGTTGTGGACAGAGTAGTCACGCTCACAAGCGTGATTGGGAAAAACATCTAGTTTCGTTGGTGGCAAATGTTTCGTGGGTGGCAAAGTGACGTAGCGACACTGTGTACAATTTTGCATCTTCGGAAAGTTACAATGTTGTAATCATGCACAAGAGGAGAACATTATGTATCTGATCCGTGAACCTGGGCCCAGGTTCACTTCATTTAGGGCCATTTGAGCCCTAAATGACACTCAACATTGTGTTTTCTGGCCCATTTACCATGAACCTGGCTTTTTTTACGTGAAAATCCCTTGATTCGCAGTGGACCTAGCTTTTTTTTGCGAGAATGTGGCTTTCTTGCATGAACCTGGGATTTTGTGTGATTTCCACGTTAAATGCCTATTTGGGCCATGTTCTGTTCATTTAGGGACATTTGAGCCCTAAATGACACTCAACCATGTGTTTTCTGGCCCATTCACCGTGAAGCTGGCCTTTTTTACGTGGAAATCCCTCGATTCACAGTGAACCTGGCTTTCTTTGCGAGAATGTGGCTTTCTTGCATGAACCTGGGATTTTTGTGGGATTTCCATGTTTCATCCGCAGATGGACTTTGAGATTAATGCATTTAACGACTCTAATAGATCTCCAGTAATGCCTGGTAACCACCGCAACTCATCAATTTCCACCTTAACCAAATTATTCAGGAAATAGTCTTAGGGTCAGAATTAGTGTCTAGCGCGCATGGACCTCAAAATTACTCCAGACCGTCAAAGAGCCTGCATTTGAGTTTCTAGTACCATGTTGCAATTTTTACCAGAGAAAAAACTCCAACGGGAAGGTCATCCTTTACATTCTCAACATTTTCTGTCTGGACAGCCACAAAAACCTTCCACGGTTCAACCTCCACAGCTCCACAAATGGTATCCTTTTGGGTCAATATAACCCAATTGAATGCTTATCATCCCACGGACTCAATTTCCAGCAGCAGCCATACTTCACCAATGCCTGCGCCGGCTAGGGTCAATGGTGTGTCGCTCTGTCAGTGCACAGCCACACTGTGTCAGTATTGCACTGACGTTGACTGACACATCCACCGATGGCATTCGGGATTATTGAGCCAAATCACTCTACTATAGTCCTTGTAGGGCCTGGCGAGGGAGAGAGCCCGTTATTCAAAACCTGGACCGAGTTATTCATAAATTAGTCTTCAGTTCAGGATTACTTTGTAGGCCATGCGGACGTCAAAAATTAACTGCGTGGTGAAGCGACCTATGCCATGAGTCTTCCGTACCCTATTTCAATACAACCATGCCAAAAACTCCGACAGTGTGGCCAATGAACTCGGGAAAACAATGAATTCAACTGATCAGGGTTCGACAGCAAATTACTCACTACTGTAAGTCATGGCCCTCGGACAAAGGAATTTTGACGCTGCAGTGCCGTTGACGCATGCAACATCAGTCTCTGCGTCAGTCAGCATCAGTCCAGTTTTTAACCCATGTTGAACTCACCTTAAACCTTCTCCCTGGCCTCCCATAGTCTGTAGGCATACACAGTGGTGGCCGATACCTCATTTAGCGTCCGAATACATCCATATAATTGATGTTGAGGAAGTCGAAGACATGAAAAATAATTACTTTCAGTGCCAGTCTGCGTCAACCGAAGTCACTCTGTGCCGGTTGTCTGTGTCACTTCTGCACTTTTTCGATACAACTCCCTGAGCATATTGCATGCTCCAAATCCATGGAATCAGCTCAGAAACTGTAGTGATAGTCCAACACACTTTGTTGAAAGTTCGTCTACCTCAGTAGCACAGCCACTCTGCGTCAATGCTCTGTTGGCGCCAGTGTCAACTGTCCTCTGACAGGTTTCGAGATTACATAATGGCCTAGACGAGTGAATCATTGCTCTGGATGCCGCACTACTCAAGAGAACCTCCCATTTTTCTTTTCAACTCTGCTATAAAAAAGTAGTGTTTGCTGCAGAAACCCTCTCCATCCTACAACGCCCGCATAATACGCAGTATGTTGGCTTCAAGCGAGCTGAGTGGTCCCGGGGAATCACTCACCATACTGAAGCCAAAATATTTCTAACTGCCACAGTTGAACATAGTTTAACATTTTTATGCCATCAAACAATTACGGCGATCACTGTTAACCGTGCAGAACACTCTTCGTGCCAGTGGTTGCCCCGTTTACACTTCGCTGAGAACGATCGTATCGATCTCATCGACAATTCCTTCTGGCATATGGTGCCGGCCCGAGCGTGGATTCCTAGCATTCAAATCAGCTGGTTGAGGTTGAATTTGAATGGTTGGAAATCAACTTATGCAGGTGAACGCACGATCCGGCAACACAAAGTCTTCCGGAGAGAAATAAAGAGGAGTGGTATAATGGAACTCCGAAGTCTCGGTCTTTTTCAAAGGTTCATCATGTACCGCGATGTTGAGCACCGATAGTCTTAGTCTGTGCGTGATTTGCGGACTTAATGTTGGCCGAGAGGACGTGCAAGTAGGGTCCTATTGCCTTGAAAGCCCATAAACCGGAGATGCATTGATGCCAGTGCTCAGCGGCACTCAATGGCAGATACATGCGTGACACAGCGGCAGTGTGACTATTGCAACGTCAAACAAGCGACAGTGTGAAATTCTGCAACGTCAGTCTGCGTCACTTGCAACGTCACAACGTCACTTTCCCCCTGCCCAAAGGCATTGATATCCCATTAAAAATGGTGAAAAGAGGAAAATAGCATTTTTCAGCTCCACGAGAAAAGATATTATGAAATAGCCAAAAAATCAGCCAAAACAGCCATTTTGCAGGCCTCATAGCTCATGAGCAGGTATACTCGGTCTCATCAAAAGTTTCCGCCGATCATGATTCCCGATGCCTTATGTCATCTTCTCAGCCACTACCTTCCAAATGGCATGCCAGCATCGTCAACAATCCAATTGGGACTCTCATAAAACACCGGGTCATTGGTGCTGTACAGGCCAGGAAATCTGCTGCCCAAGCTGCTGCCATGGTTGGCATGCCAGATCGCACTGCACACAATCTCGTTACAAAGTTCAAACAAACTGGATCCACGCATGCTCACCCATGCAGCAGCCAACCTTTAGTAGTGGACAATGCCACCAAGGACCATCAATGCCATGACCAAGGTTTGAGAGTTGATTTTGGTTGGTGAAGTTGAAAAATATGTTGGTCGGATACTGAGAGTTGTTCAGGCTGTGATTGATGCGAAGGGTGGACATACCAGGTTCCAAGTGCACACGTGGAAAGCTCATATGTATAGTATATCAACACTCACTTCTTGTCTCATTCCGTGAAGATTTGTTCCACTTGTGATAGTTGTTTTTTTGATCGGCGGAAACTTTTGATGAGACCGAGTACATGCTGTATTAATCTCAAATAGTCGAAGGGAGTCTTGAGGACACCCATTTGGGTTGCTGTGGATGTGAAGTAAGGTATTTTCATGTGACTTAGTTGGGCTTAGTTGGGCTTAGGTATTGCCGCGTCAGTGCCGCCGCGTCATTTTCTCCTGACCCGCCAAACAGGATCTATCATGATCTGGGTTAGGTTTCTCCGCCTTATCCTGCTGGCACGGACCCCGAGCTCACCCTCTGAAAGCAAACGCTGAGAAACCATGGGAATCTAAGTCGTAACCACGCTTCCTGATTCACGATCACCGTTTGTTGTAATTCCACGTGTACTGTGAACGCCCAAACGCACCCCGAGAGTAATTGGTTGAATTCCGTTCTTCCAGACACCTCGTCATGCCGACTACATCGTATGGCTGAGGAACGACCTGGGGAGTCCGAAGACGAAAGTTCCAGGGATTCTCGTCCCCACACCCCGGAGCAGCTGGACTCCGCACCGCAAAGCGCCCACTTGACACCCTCCAAACACACCAACGCCAATGGCAAGCGCCCAACGGGCCCGCGATTCGTCGAAAGGATCACCTCAAGACTGGGCAGGAAGCACTCGTTGGCTGGCATGCGCCCAGCTTCCTGGCAAGATACTCCATGTCCTCCTTCACTGACGTCGGGATCCTTCCCGATAAAATACTCACCTCCCTCGCGTCCAAACAAATTCGCACTCTTGAAGAGATGGCAGAGAAATTGAGGGTTCCGTGGATGTTTTCGCAACGGCACGGGGAGGAGATCATCGAGGTGTTGAAGCGAGTGGATCAGGCGCAGCGCGAGGCGAATGCGAAGGCGAGAAAGGCGAAGAAGGTGGCGAAGCAGCAGGCTAAGGCTGCGGAGGACGCCACTACCCCGCGAACACCACCAGCACCACGCGCACCGCCCAAGCGAAAGGCTGCGCCTCGCGAAACTTCACCACAAGCTCCGCCCCGTCCACCTTTAGCAGTGCCACCGGGGGGAATCAATGTGAGCCTGACTCGCTTTCTGTTGCCACACAATCACTCACTCCGTAATTCTCGATGCTCACTTGATTAAGCAGCAAAGATTTCACAGGACTACGGACAAGATCGGGTATTCGAACAACACGTGATATCGCAATCATTTGGCACTGGTTATATATTCTTGATGACACACACATAAAGGCAACAGGAAGGCGAGGAATGAATCAGAGCTGAGTTAGTGTAGATACTCCATTGTTGCATGATTAAGTTGCCAGTGCTAGAGACTCAGTTTTAGTATCGGGACTATTTCCACTGGTGATAGAGCTGACGAGCTGTGACAATAGTCCAGGTCTGTTGGTTTTGAAGTAACGAGGAAACAGGAGCCAAAGTAACCTGCTCAAAAATATGATGTCAAGGTCAGCTTAACTTGAAGAATTATGGGTACGAACAGGTGTCTGCAGGATACCTGGAACCACCTGCCAAGCCGTCAGGACCGTTTGGCTGTTGACTTCGACAATACTAAATAAGGAAAAATCGATTGTTGGAACCAAGAGCTCTGACTCGGATTATCACCTACTTAAAACCAGACAAGGGAAGAGGGACAGGTTGGAGGGAGAAGACAGTAGGTAATTCCGAGTATACGACGGTGCCAGCGAAATCGGGAGTAGCACCGAATGGGGCACCCGAATACGACAAGAACAAGGAGGGGTTCAGGCCGTTCGCAATGACGAAGTTGGATCCGTTGGCAGTAAAACTCCACTGCAATTCACGGATAAGAACCCAATATTAACATAGATCAACTGTGTACTTTCCTGTTGATTGATCCCCCCATCGAAGCCGCTGGGAAACAAGATCACTGCTGTACCGTCGGTTTGACTGGCCTCCACTAGATTGAGGCTGTTCCCTTGGAAGTCGTGGACATTGATCAAGCCGGCGGCAGCGACGGAGTCGGGGGTCAGGGCGACCCGTTCAGCCGGCGAAGCGCTGGCGCTCATGGCGAGAGTAAGCAGGGCAATGGTGAGAGAGGAGATGAACTGCATGAGTGGCAAGCTGTTCAGGATTGGGGTAAGAGTACTAGTAGTACAGTTGAACTTTGATCAAGGGCCATGAGTTTATAAAGTCTCCGAATCTTAAAATAAGTTCGGCCCATTATGCTCTCCACGATCGTATTTGCAGAACCCGCAGATGGGAAGCGTTGGAAGAAGTCAAGGGCCAGTGCACAAACAGTGCCAATCCTCCCGGAGTACTGGAAGAGATTGGTGACTAATAAAAGTACCGCAGAAGCGTCGTATTTGGGTCTGATTCAAGAGAAGGAGAAGCAGATGTTCCTTAGTATTCTTAGGACTTACTTTGTTGAGTGTTTTGAAGCACTCTCGTGATCACGGAAGACTGAAAGGAAAGAGCTGGCTCGTTCGCATACAGTATAATTTCATTCAATTTCAAGTTCTCACAATCACGCATCATGCCTGAATTCGAAAATTCTGCTTTTCGCGATTTGTGAGCGCGCCAATATGAATCGCCTACCGCTGTTTGCAGCGGCGTAAAAGCGCGCCGGGAATCTCCGATCCACACAATAAAATTGCCCGCAACCAAATCTACGGTGAATGTACAGAAATGACCCCTACATGTATTTTTAGCCGGTCGGCCGCTGTTCGGTGGGTCACAAGGGGGTGGCTGCGGCGAGGCATCAGACAAACATGTACAAGTTCAATCAAAAACAGGCTCAAAAGAACGAATCCTAGAACAAGTTAGGACTGGTAAATGAGCGGAGATGTGGTGAGGAATAAGAAAACAGCTCGGTCGAAGAGGGTTAACGACAGCCCTAACTAAACGAGAAAATAGTGCATAGGTTTATGACTGAAAAGTAACTTTTGACTTAAACTAACAGAACCAAATGAAGTCGTCCATTTGCTCAAAAATACGAGTAATGCTTCTTGAAAATGAGTTTGACAAGGATCTAGGGTGGAGCACAGGGCAGAACAGAACTCACCGCGTCACCTGCCGTCCAGCCGACCCCCGATGTCGGCGCCGTTTTCGCTGTCTATCCAGACTGGGACATCGACAATGGCAATGAATTGACCATTCAGGGGGGCACAGAACAGGCCTGCATGGCGACCTGCAGCACTAGTACGCCCTTCGCGTTGGCTTACGCACGATAATACTCACAATATCTCGTTTACAGGCGCAACCTGCGTTGCCTACGCCTACGTTCCCTACGGCGGGAGTAACACTGGCCCCGGGCCCGCCTGCGTCCTCAAGAGCTCCTTCAATATTGCCACCTTCAATACGCAGGCCTTTGACCTCAGCGTGGGGCTGCTTGGCGCGTGCGGAACGTAAGTCATGCACTTCTGGTCGACACACAGGAGTACTGACATGTCTTCCATCCCCACTTCACACCGGGTAAACAGATCAAGCGGCCAACGACTATACTGACCCATGGACTTGGAACTAGTCGGCCCTACTCGCTGCTACACCATCACTGCGTCGTAAATGGAATGGCCGCACAGTAATCGAGATAAAGGACGTCGATAAATCTTCATCTCGTTGTTTGGTTGTTAGGTTCAATATACTGGTGATAACTCCTACCTGAGCCCCTCATTTTTGTACGGAGTTAAGCCAGGAGCATGGGCGGTGCACCCTGACATTACCGCAAACCATGAGGATGGTCACAAATTCCGAGGACTGGACCTGATGGAGCACTGGAGAAAGTGAGGTGTTTTGGGTGTGATTGCTTCAAGCAAGATAGCAGCAGTGGTAGTGGGAAAATACAGTGTCGCTGCGGAAGGGTACAACGACGGTACAACAGAGCTTCAACTCTGGATGGGAAATTTTTGCAATTAGTCGAAAAAATCGTCGAATTCTGTAGACATAAGCAGTGTTCAGTGCAGTTTGCCGCCAACGCGAGACCTGGGATGCTGGTCGGACGCGCGAGGTTAGCAGTTTGGAAGACCGTGCATTCCAACTCTGATGGAAGATGTGAATCGGAGATGGTCTATGGATTGGCTTCCATCGCCGCCACCCTGAGGGAAAAGACTTCCCGCTCGGTTCAGACTGTGCTAGCACATGCCCGGCTGAGATGCTGATCAAGAAATAGAAAGCGGTGGGACGATTCACGGCCTGATCCACCGTGATACAAGGGTGACGCAGACGGTTCTTTCTTTCCCTTTTCTTCAGAATTCTTTACCGCTCGTCCAGCCTTTCAAATTCCAAGATTCGAGGTTAGCCTGTTTCGAAATACGCCATGCCAGCTAGTATTTGGGCCTTCTGTGATTTCCTGTTCCTGCTCCGACGAGTTTTGATCATATTAGAGGTGATCACTAGTATTTGGACCGTCTATGAGTTCCTGGTCCTGGTCCGACGAGTTTTGATCATATTAGAAGTGATCACTAATATTTGGGCCGTCTATGAGTTCTTGTTCCTGGTCCGACAAGTTTTGATCATTTTAGAAGTGAGCAATAGTATTTGGGCCGCCTATGAGTTCTTGTTCCTGGTCCGACAAGTTTTAATCATTTTAGAAGTGATCACAGTATTTGGGCTGTCCATGAGGTCCTGTTCCTGGCCCTCTTAACTTCACGTCCAAAACCGCTCCCTCAAGCCTGGGCCCTTCCTGAGCGGTGAGGGCTTGTGTCGAGCCCAGAATCCTTCTCAGCCCTAGCCCTGACCGGCCGACCCAATCCCGGGCTACCCTAAAGGCATTAAACAGGTGTTGGGCCGTTGATCGGCGAGGTGGAAACTTGCACCGTTTCCTTCAACCACCAGAGACTTCCCATCATCTTTCTGCTTAGGACACCCCGCTTTTGGCGCCGAAAAAATGATATTTGTTCCCTCCTCGTTACATAGTGTATAGAACCGGCCATCTCATGTCTTCTCAAATGTCTCTGTATAAATTTGATCATGACTATGTATGTACCTTGACACAACCATTCTGTGAGCAATGGCTGACCAAAATTCACAGCTTGAAACGTACATTGCAGTGGCGACAACACTTGCAAACTACTGTAGCGTCAAGCGCAACAGTTGCGACACCAATTGTACAAAATCTCAACAATCTCGAACCATTATGCACAAGCCTTCAAGCCGTGTGGTTCAAGCCACAAGCCCATGGGTAAGAAACTCTGCCCAAGCCCACACCCACACAAGTCCGTTGCAGGGGCGCAAGCCCGTTTGTTCAAGCCATATAAAGCCCAAGCCCGTTCGTTTCTTTCCAAAATTAGGCGAAGTACTGGTAGTACTGGTCTTATGCCTTCTGTCATTACTATTGATGTACAGAGTTGTTCGGAAACATTAGTGCCGTTCAAAGCTTCCCTTTTTGGCTCCTGTTTGCGCTCCTGGTTCGTTTCCTGTTTGCTTCCAGGAGAACAACCAGGAAACACAAAAAGGGACCAAGTAGGGACAATTTTGCAAAAAGGAGCACATGTCTCTCCTGGTTGCAAAATTTCTCCTACTTGCCTCCTGTTTGCGTTTCCTGTTCGCGTTCCTGATCAGTCAGATTTCAAGCTCCGCTTCGGAGAGTGAAAATTTACTTCTTCCTTCCACCACTACTCTACGTATCTTACTGTCGTTCTTTACTCTTTTTGTTTACACCTCTTATCCAAACTCTATTCCGATGGGCCGCCCCCGCCGTTCTGGGACTTCGTCGCCGCCCAAAAAACCTCGCACTAAATCCAGAGCCAAGGGAAAGAAAGACGCGGGGGATGCCCCACTCAGTCCTTCTCTGCCAAAACCTGTGGCTCAAAGAGCCGTGGGGAAGCGCAAGGTCACGGCTACCAAGCGGGCTGCCGCAGCCGAGGACGGTGGCGATGATGATGACGCGTCGAGTGGGCCCCGTATCTATTGGGACAAGGATCCATCCCGAACCGAGCGCCTCCTCGACTGGCTCACCAACAACCCCGATGAGCGCCACAAACTCTTCTCCGACTCTACCCAGGCTGCGAACGAAGAGGGACGCCCCAAGAAGAAGGCCAAAACGGCGAAAACTCAGTATTACGCGAAGATGGCGCATGCGGTCTTCTCTGTTGATGAGGACGACAAGGTTCGCGACCACTTCAACTCCTCCCCTGCCCGCTATGCGCGTGTTGTCGAAAACTACATCGGAAGGTGGGTATCAGAACAAAATGCAGTTCTTTGTTCTGACGTAGTGCCCAGACTCAAGACTTCTTACCGCGACTTCAACACTCAGCTTGGACAGACCGGCGCCGGTTTGAGGGCCGAGGAGATCATCCCAGGAAGCGAGGTCGCGAACAAAATTGGTGAGTTTGCGTCGCAAAATAATGATGAAATGAATTGAATGTAATGGCGACACAGACCTGATGAAGGAGAGCTTTCCTTGGTGGGACCGCTTGCACGGGTTCTGGCGTACCCTCCCAAACTTCAACGTCGTCGGAACCTGGCCAAGATTTCGCGAATCAGGCACTCGCGATCGTCATGGGGGACAGTTTCTCCGGGGATATGTCTCACGTCGGGGCTGCCGGTACCGAGTCAGACAGTGTCGCTAACGGGGAGTCCCAGCCTTGGGACATCGAGGACGAGGAGAAGGAGCACGGGGATGACCATGTGCGTTCAGATACTACGATATAAGTATGTGTGCTGATGTCATTCCCAGACCCTCCTGTCAGACGATGACACACCCAAGACTCCCAAGCGCACCTCCGTGGTCGATGATCTCGACGCTGATAGTAGTGAGGTCCACATCACTCCTCCGCCGCCTCCCAAGTTTCAGCTCCCTGCGAAAGGTCACTTCAAGCTGTCGGCGAAAGGAAACTCTGCATCCAACAATTCCACTCCCTCGTCATCCAGCGGTACCGCCCCAGTTAAAACTCGGGGCAAGCGGACTCGTGCGGAGGCCTTTGCGGACGAGAACAAGATGCAGACCGAGACACTTGCTGCGCTCGCTTCTCAGAAGCACGAGCGACGTTTGGCAGAACTCGATATCAAGAAGCAGTGTCTACAGCTTACGCTTCTCGAGAAGCAGCAGATGTTCCAGCGGGACGCTCAGCTTGCTGAGGAACGTCGCGCAGCAGCCGAGGAGCGTCGCCGGGAAGCCGAATTCATGCGCGAGCGGGAGAGGGAGAAGTACCATTGGCAGCTGGCTATGCTTCGCCAGCGGTCTCAGGCTGCGATGCAGGGTGATAACTTCAACTTTGAGAATGGGCTTGGCGGCATTGACATGATGAATATGGCGGGCGGGCAGTTCATGGGCAGCGGCGCAGGAATGGGGGGGATGATGGACAATACTGGTAACTAACTTCTTCACTCGCTCTCAAGGCTGCACCTCGTCTCATCTGCTACAACATGTTTGCTCATTTCCACATTCGCTTTTTCTATCCTTTGGCATTACACAATAGCTAGTTGTTCTAGCTCAATACCTAATTAGTTACGACGTGTCGAAATCAATCAACTTCAATTTGGCCTACGAACAGCGTCTGTATGAGGACTATCAAATAAAGCGTCCATAACCTTCCGGCGGAATCTTTCACCGTCAGTCCTATTAGCCCGGCGCGCTCGTCTCAAGTCTGCATTAGGTCCCTGCTCATCTTCATCACTTTCCGACGACTCATCCTCGTTCACGGGTCTATTCTCGCGCCCGAGTGTGTAGAGCTCTTCCCGCCATTCCTCGTCAATTCTACCCTCCTCCAGCCGGATGATCAGGTTGTGCAGGATAACACATGTCCGGATCCACATTAGTGCCCACATGTGTCGTTTATGACCGGAAATTTGAATACGCAGTTCTTTGAGGGATTGGAATCGGCCCTTAAGGAGGCCGATGGCGTGCTCGACTCGAATTCGAACCTATTAAAAGACGGTCAATCCAGACATCCAAATAGAACGAAAATTCTTGCCTTGGATATATGGTAGTTGAATGTACGTTGGTCGGCGGTGGGTTCCGCTCTCATAGGCTTCTTGTACGGGGCGACACACCAAGTGTCTATTGGATATGCCGAATCCGCCCACAACCATTCACCGGGAGCGAACACGGTTCCATGCTCCTTGTATGTACGAGTGCTTAAAAATGCGTAAGAGTCATGAACACTGCCCGTATGGCCGACCGAATAATCTGCAATGAATAAAGTGTCCGGGAGGATGAAAACCTGTCAACGGTGCGGTCAGTTACGCTCCTCCTGGAATTGAAAGACGAACCTGAAGGTCCAATGAGTAGTCTTTATTTTTGTCAAACCAAGCATCACCGTGCATCCCTGGTCGCTCAAACAACGGGACCTTCGTTCCATCGCCCATTAGCCAGCCATCTCGCCACTCCGGGCACGTTTGCTCCTCCACCCACTGCTTCGCGCTCTCCTTCCCTGCAGCCGGGGGGTAATGAACAGCCTCGTCGTGAAGCGTCAAGACCGCGACCATGACCCGATTGGTGGCGTTTACGACAGTTCCGACCGCGACTCCGGCCCATTCTGCTGTTTCCTCGGGTGACGAACCGTTTCCGTAGTGACCGGCGCGATAGAGGAAGATGGCGAGTTGTATTTGAACAGGGAGCTGCGGATTGTTCGAATTATTGTGAAAGATGTGGTGGTCTTGGATGAGTGCTAAAAGACCATCAAATATATCGGGGTCCACGCGGAGTTTTTTCCGAAAGTTTGGGTGGCCGATGCCACGCCATTCGTCGAGAAGGGGAAGCTGGGAAAGTTTGGGAAGACGGGGTAGAGGGTCGAGAACACGTGTTGTTTCGATTTCGTGGATAAATTTCAGCACCAATTCTTGCGCAGAAATGAAGAGAGAATCCTCGATGTCAGAAAATGTTGCCGAGTGAGCAGACTCCGACCCGCCGCTAGACGACTCTCCGCTCCCGTTGGATATGCTGCTCACATCTGACATTGATATATCAGAGTCGACATTCGCGTCCGAGTCCGAGTCCGAGTCAGAAGGGAGGTCATCCATAAGTGCAGCCATTGTCTGCGCAAAAACAGCTCTTTGAAGCTCGCGAGACTGGTCCTCAAGATGATCGAGCATTTCGGCGCGCTTGGAACGGCGGCCGCCCCGACCGTGGTCTCGCGAAGTCGACATGATGTGGCGGACAGTGGCGGCGGGTGTTCTGAGGGCGCCTCGTGTCAATCTGCTGAGTTTCAATTGCCCGAGCAGATGCCGACACTTGCCGAAGTGTCGCGTGAAGTAGGAACACTCTCCTACTTGCTTCCTGGTTCAAAAATCCCAGCCCTAGGGTTTCAAACATGCTCCTTTTTAGCTCCTGGTTGAGTTCCTACTTCGTCCCTTTTTGCCCATTTTACTGCCAAAAGTACAAAAAGGAAGCAATCAGGAGCGCAAACAGGAAGTCAAATAGGGCCAACTTTGAACAGCACTATTAAGAGGATGTAGATGCCATTCATAACTCACGGTTAAATCTGAGTGCAAGAAGAAGTATTATTTATAAGCCCTATGGCAAGGAGGAACGACTTGTGGCGCGGGACACAAACCGATGATACCGCATGGGTAACGGGGATCCAATAGAGTGAGTAAAACTTTCAGTTTTATCACATATCAGGCCTTGGCTTGGAACTGATTTTATTGTTGCATAGTGAGCGGTTTTCTCACCGGTGGACCACCGCTAGACGCAGTGGCATGGCTTGTCTTGCAGTTCATAACATAACTCCAGTTCCACAAGTTTATACATCGAAACTGAGCCCAATAGCTCAGAGGGCTACACCCAAATCCACGAGCCTGTTTTGCATGCCAAAAATGCCACTTTCTTACGAAACTGGTACCAAAAGTCAACACAAAAGGTCACAGGACTTAATTCAATTGAAAAATAAATTATCGACAAGCCCAACACAAGTCTGTTTGTCTGATGCCATCAGACAAACGGGCTTGCGTTCAACTTATCAGTCGAAATCAACACGATTTTCAAGCCTATACAACAGAACTATGTATCAGATCTCCTTGAGTCAACTGAAGCATTAAGTTTGAATAGTAATCAACGCTCCTCAAGCTCATTCCCAGATGAACATCGTTGTGGCCAGGATCAAGCCCAAGCCCGTTTGTCTGATGGCATCAGACAAACGGGCTTGTGTTTGACTATGCCATCACACAGCCGGGCTTGCGCGTCTGTCAACTCAAGATTTCGTCGCCTACACCTGAGTAGCTCCAAATTATGTATGGCACCAGCCTTTGAGCAGAAATAGGAGTCAGGATTGGCATAATGGAATAATTTTGGGCAGGGCGAAAGTGACATTTCGACATTGCAAGTGCCGCAGACTGCCGCTGCAAAATTTCAAATTGCCGCTGCATGTGGCAATGCTGCCGCTGTGCGTCACACTGCCGCAGAGTCACGCAGTTATTGCCGCAAACTCATTGAATCACTGCCCACGGCTGTAATGGGTTCCCAAACCAACTACATTCGACAACAAATCAGTGAATACATCTGCTCGGTTCAAGGTGTCCCTTTACTTCTTTTGAATTCTACAGCTTAGCACCGGGGACGTTTAACTTCTACCCTGACTAACACTTAATCTAGGCAAGAATTAACACGACGACAAGGAAGAAAAGAGAGGAGAACAGCCCTGGAAATGGATCCCGACTCGCGGATCCCGTGCAGTTGAATTCCAGAGCATCGTATCTGGATGAGTTGACCAAAATGAACCAACAGAGGAACGAAGGTTGAAACAAGTTTCATCAGCCTATATTGGGGGATTTCGCAGTCTTTGACCTTTCGGCGACTCACTTTGGACCTCCCTGACTCTCAACTTCATCCAAGGTATCCATAGTGGCCAAGATAAACCCCGATGAGTATGTGTTCATTTGGCAGCAATTTCCGTTTAACTCGGGCAAACTTGTGAATGAGAGGTTTTCGCTCAAACAATATGTATACGACCTCAATTCAAGTCATTCGCTTGCATAATCCCAGAAATATCCGAGGCATGTTGAGTAGCGGCAGCGAACGTTGCGGCGCAGTGGCTGTGTAATTGCCGCTGCACCCAGTACCGCAAGACGTGTTAGACTGAGTTTCGGGCCTGAATTTCAGATATCCGAGGCCTCTGAGAGCATGTGGTCAGTATATGATGGGTTGAACGAGCGTAGCATGTGTAGAGCTACAGATATTAAAAAGACAATTTTGGAACTGTTGAAAGATTGCCGCTGCAGAGTGGCTGTGCTGCCGCAGACCGACCGTTTTGTTCACCGCGAGCGAAAGAACCCATTGTATCGATTTTGAACACTCGTTTCGGTTCAGGATCGTATGCATTGATCTCTTTCGCGATTAATGTCAGAACTCGTTTGAATCATCCTGGTGCTATCCAGCGCCGCTGACACCCTTTTAACGGCATCCGTAAGCTCGAATAAACTTCTAATGGGAGCTCTTCGCTCGCACAGGATATATACGACGTCAATTGAAGTCGTTCCACTGCATAATCAGAAAATATCGAGTATCGGCAGCGAACATTGTCGCTTCAGTGGCTGTGTAATTGCCGCTGCACGAGGTGCCGTATAACTTGTGGGACTATGGTTTGGGCCGGAATTGGTGATATTCGAGGTCTCTGAGAGCATGTGGTCAGGATGTAAGAGGTCGGATGAGTGTAGCGTATGCAGAGCTAAAGATATTGAGGAGATCAATTTTGGAACCGCTGAAAGATTGCCGCTGCATGCCAAAACATTGCCGCTGCAGAGTGGCTGTGCTGCCGCAAACCAACCGTTTTGGTCACCGCGAGCGAAGGAACCAGTGGTATTAGTTTTGGACTCTCGTTTCGGTTCAGGATCGTGTGTATTGATCTCCTGCAAAATTATTGTCGGAACTGATTTGAACGATGTTGGTGCTGAGCAGCGCCACCGCCGACGCGTTGACGGCGTCCGTGAGGTGAAAATATTTCCAGACCGTTCATGAAGTACTCAAACTAACGGGAGTTGATCTATAAAGCATCCGGTAGATCCCGTGGAGACTGAATCAAGAGTTGCTCTGCCTTGGCGCCGACGAAGAACTTCCTGCGTGAAGGCGGCGTTGCGGCGAGATCTGCCTTCTTGATGAGATCAGTTCGGAGGGAAGAAGATATGTGGGACGGAAATATGTGTTTCCCCAATTTCGAGCATTGCATTTCCGAGACCCGTTGAAGGCAACGGCGAAGGCGGTAGGAGTTGATGGGCCCAATGCTCCTCGCAGAGTGATCAACGACCATTCTCGTGGTGTGCCAACAGGAAGGCTCTGAGAGCATCGGAAATAAATCGAGTGCTCACTGTCTTGTCCAGCGAGCGGTTACTCCCAACCAAACTGCGCTGGCCAGATGCCCGACTGCCGTTGCATGGTTGAATTATTGCCGCAGCAATGTCACAGTGCCGCGGTGTCACGCCAAGATTGCCGCAGACGACTTTGAGACTGCCACAGACAATGAGCACGACTGCCGCAGCATGCATGAAGATTGCCGCAGCAAAGTCGAAAATTGCCGCTGCAATTCTTGAAAACTGCCGCTGCAAACATTTACTCGTGTTTGGTTGCCGCAGACTGCCGCTGCAAAGAAATTTCTTTCATGTTTTTGACGGTCTCAACGCTTGATCTTCAGTGTTATTCCGTCGCCATTTTGTTTAGCATACACCTATCTATCGTGCTGCATACTCAGTTCGGTCGAATTTGGACTTCGAGGCGAGTTCAACATGTGCCGCAAATGTGCCTGCCGCTGACTGCCGCTGACATTGCCGCTGCATGCGGCAAAAGCAATGCAGCGGCAAAATCCCTTTGCCCAATAATTTTGAGTCATTTCAATTACTTATATTAACATGTCACGGAAAATTTGGTTCCAGCAGACCAGGAATTCGAGTTGTGAGAAAACATCTGGTCGCAAGGGATGTATAAAGACGATGAGACTACACTGAGTGTGACAAGCCCGTACTTCTGAAGTGAATTGACAATGTTGGCGGCGACGGCGTATCATTACAACAGTGAGCAAAACATTATAATAAATCGCAAGCCTTAGAGGTATGTACTTACTGCACATAGTGTACTCACTCAGATTGACACATTAGTCCGAGGATGGTGAGAAATACGCGCAAGCCCGTTTCTCGGCTAAGCGAGCAAACGGGCTTGCCAAGCCGGCAAACGGGCTTGCAAGCCGATCTGCCGGGCTTGGGCTTTGATCTACACCCAAATTCAAGCCCAAGCCCGAACAAGCCCGTTGGCGCGGGCGCAAGCCCGTTTGGCAAGCCGAAAAGTGAACTCTCGCCGGAGATGCCACCGCATTGCCCCAAAAGGAGAATCCACAGAATGTTGTGAAGGTCAGCGCCCCGCTAGGCCATCGACAGTATAGCAGGTCGTGCGAGCTCATAGTAGTGTTTCCATTGCTGCCAACGATACATTTGATCGAATTCGTGGTGTCATTTTGACCAATGACAAGTGGGTTCCGGGTCGTACCCGATATATATTATAGCTATATGTGTGGTTCATTTGGATACCCAAACGAATTGAAGTGTACATCCCGCTTACTTTGAGGTGCATCTCAATAGGGTTTGGCATTTGGAACATATCTACGGCAGCATATCGATATATCCATTCCTTTCCTCTCGAAGGAATGAACCGCACACTATATACGACGGGTGGGGGCATCGTATATGAAATTTAACCAGAGGATCCCGTGATGATTCACTTTCCCTTTACCTTATGATGTATCCCTCTGCTTCGGATGGCTGATTAACCGCCAGAAAACAATATTCTCAAACTGTCAGCATCAGCTTCAATTGATTTATTATATTCTGATTTAATTTCAACGCAGGACCGAACGGCGCCTGTATACCTCAAAGTTCGTCCCCCCATCCTCCTGCCAGTGCTCTACTTCATCCACTTAATAATATGGCGAAATGTAGATGTACGAAGACGCGATGCAAGGCATCCGCGCGCACCTCGTCCAAACGACGCCGACGTGTAAGTTCACGTATGTTTCCCAAGGGTGTTGATCGGGAGGATATACAAAGCGGAGTGCGCACATACAAAAGATGTACGGTGCATAGATTTAATGCGCGGCACATAGATCTGAAGTGCTGCACATGTCGCAATGTGCGGCACATCAGCCAATTTCCGGTTTCAGCCCCATGAGCTGTACTTGCGAGTGATCCGTAACCGCGTGTCCGCAATTTTTTCCCTCGTTCCTCTTTCCCTCTTACCACCATGACTCCCCCTCTTGCGCGACGCTGTATAACACGCTCATGGCCGCCTCTTCCCGGCCGCCGCGCACTGCCGCCACCGACGACCTCGTCAACAGTACTAGTCTGTACGGCCGTGATCTGACTCGGATCGCGTTTCGGGACTATGTACGTCGCGTACCTTTCTATGGCACATTTTTAATAGTGCCGTGACCGCAGATCCACTCCCCAGCGCACATCACTGGTAACGCGGCCGTCTTCGACAATGCGTGGGTTGACGCCTCGGAGTCGAGGACTTTCCTTCACAAGGGAGACTCCGGCCCGCATTCCCTTACGCGCCTCTCTCCCGCGCGCGTCAAACTCGAAAACCCGGATCTGGCGCTCGCTGTTGTTGCGAAGGTGGAGCCCACGAGCAAGCCAGCGTCCGCGAGCAAACCAGTCGACCCGGAACCCTTCTTGATTAGCCTGAACAGTCCGCGATCGTGAAGGCTGTGGACGATGAAACGGGAAAGATCCTCGGGATGTGTTGGTGGGGCAAGTGGAATTTCAATGGACCCAAACCTACCTTGGCGAGCTCACCCCTGATGGCAGGCCGAGGGCGAGAAGGATCCGCGCGCAGAAAGCTACCGCACCGAACCTCTCCCTGCAGACCATAGACCCATCACCGTCATCAAAAAACTAGTCAGCGACAACAGGAAGAACTAGGAGTTGGCGCTCAACCCGCACGTTGAGAAGAACATGTACATCTTCGGCATCTCCGTCGACCCCCTCGAGCAAAGGAAGGGTGTGGGTTTGGCTCTTCTGAAGTTTAGGACGGACATGTGTGACGCGCATTGGTGTTATTCGTGAGTGCATTCCTGTGTGGCTGGGTATCCGGTGTTTCGCAAGGCTAGGTTTGAAGAGATCGGAAGGCTAGAGGTGAATTTAGATGACTATGCGAACGGGTCAAATTGATGAAGGACGGGAAAGAGGAGGACTGGGAGACATAGAATTTCACGTACTGTAAATACGAGCCAAATCCCAGAGTATAACACCAGTGAAGAGACCAATGCATAGCAGTGAATACGAAAAAAGTCACAGGTCAAGCAGAGCACACCGAAAAGAACGGTCAAAACAGTTTCAATTCGCTACAACAGTGTGGGATAGATGATACATGTGCGTGCAGGTTCTGGTTCATGCATGGATGCAATGTCGAAATCTATGCGATCGGATGAGCGAGCATGTACGTAAAATGGCAAAAAGACAGAAAGCGAATCTCACGAATATCAGATGAAGGCAGAGGTCGTTCGTACAATATGTAAGGACCGGCAGGATACAAAATGAGGAGCAGGATGGAAATGGATTGTACATATATGGATGGATGGATGCTATGAGTGGATGTCGATGATATGATATGTATGTATGGTCCGTGCGAATTTAACTGGAGATATGCGGGGATGAATGCAGCGATACGTGAATGGATGATATGATATGAGGTATTATACGATTCGATCATCTTGTTCCGAGATTGCTTGGATGATGATGGATTTATTCGACATGGTCGAGTGCGAATTCGGGTCGAGGACCGGGATGCAATGAGACTGGTGGTATGCTGAGGCAAATACGAGGGAAGCCGCGTGGTGGGTATGCGTATGCGCCTGCATTATGCCGAGCGAAGTAAGGTCCGGTTATGAGATGATTCCTGTTTCCTTCGAGTCGATTGAGTGAGGCAAATTTTATGCTGAAGCGCTCCGTGACTGAGATTACGGTGATGATGCATCGTTTGATAAATTTGAGAGTGATGGAAAGGAAATCGACGAATAATATCGGGGGTGCTACGAACGAGAACAGGCATCAGCCCAAACCTCCAACCCGAACCCCTAACCTAACCTCTAACACGAAACGGTAACCCGCCGACTTGCCGCACACAAGGAAAAATAAAAAATCGAAAACAAATGTACCTCAGCAGTTTCGAACCCAAAAGGTGAACTGATTATCTCAGCATATATTTTGGTAAGAAGGAAAGCCACAGCAAAGACCAGTCCGGCATTCTTCCAATAACGACTATCCTCCGTCCGGGGTCACATTCCCGTACGCGCGACCTTCACAGCATAAAACGTCAGCATTTTCCTTTTTAGGAATGTCATAGCGGGGGGAGGCGTGGGCCAATTCCAGCCACTGGCAGTGGATGTGTGTTCAAGGGAATTCGTTTGCTCGCTGTGCGTGGCGGCCTTGCAGGTGTCTGTGGCAGCTCTTTGCAAGCGCGCGAGAACGAAATAGCGGGAGTACGAGTCTACAGTCGAATCCTTCCAATCGACCATAGCGGTAGAAAGCCAGAGATACACGTAAAGCCGTTCCCTGTCACGTCACATCAGACTTTTGACATTTTGATTGTTGTGTTGTCACGCGTTGTACAACACGGCACAACGCGGCAACCGCCCGCCAAAATGGCCAAACCCGGGTTAAAACGCGCGGACATCACAACTCCATCAACGTAGGCCCGAAAATCGACAACGCCGCTGATGGTGCAACGTTGCCGGGCCTCGGCAGCATGTTAGAATTAAAATTACAAGAACCCGCTCTCGGCGTCCTCCCTGGGGAATCCGATCTCGAATTCCTCCCGCTGGCAGATCCTTTGCCAAGAGTCTACACTAACCGAGGGTAGCCAAAACCTATAATCCGTATCATTTCATCAAAAGCTCATCAACTGCAAAAAAAATCCAAGTTGTCTCAAGTTTCGCGGAAACAATTGTGATTGAACCCGAATCACCTTGGCGTGGATGGCGGCGACTATTTTGGAACGCCGCTCCCCATCGGACACAGGTATGTTCCGCAGACGTTTGTAGCCGAGGGCTATTTTCAAGTCCGAGCTTAGCGTTCCCCCGCACAGCAAATTGAAGCAAAATTGACCAGGTGCGCGCCCTCTTGACCATAGGACACCGGATCGACGGTGGGGCATCCCAACAACATGTCAGCCCATGTTTACCTTCGTCTGTGTATTTATTCTTAGGGCATTTCGTAAATTCAAACTCGGACAAAATTGTACCCGCGGTCCGTTGAAGTGGATGTTCGAAACATTTCTGTCCTTCAAGTCCAAATTCGTGCGGTCGACACCTGGAATAATAATATGGGACACAGGGTACGTAAATGCGTAAATGCGGCAGACCCGCGGTAGATAAGGATATGGATGACCGCCATCGGTCAAGGCAAGCGACTGCCATTCAAAGGATAGCGCTTGGGTAATATTGTCGACCGACTTCGGAGCATGATGGGCCTTCAAAAATTAATACTGCAGCGGTATAAATTTTGCACTGTTCCGCGTACTTGGTACGGGAGAAATGGGTTGATCGAGCGCAGTATTCAGACAGTATCCTGTGATTGTGGCTTTGCCCGACGGATGGTCATAGCTGTTCCAGGTTCATTAAGCTGTCAAGGAACATCACCCTCTTTATAAAATTACGTTGTCCGTCTGTCCGTCGGTCCGTCCGAAGCCTTTTTAAACTCCGCTCAACTTCTTTATGTCCGCCGTTCTTCCGGGTCCGCGCCGTTGATCGCTTCACCAAACCACTTCCCAAGTCCATCGTGCAGCAATCAAGAGTGGGGCAAGGTATCCAACGGAACCACTTCACGCAGAATTATAGTGCACAGAAACGGGGAAATCTGGAGGGTTCAACGATTATATAGGGCCAAGAAGTAAACCGGTACCGAGGAAGAACATCTGAAAAAATTCATGGTAGACGGACCTTCAAAAAGGCACTGAGATTCCTGGCGATCGGGAACCAAGAGACACCGTGCCCAGCATTTGAGGCCAATAAATTGAACGACAGATATATTGAAGGGCCGTCATCTTGAAGATCGAACTTGATTGTTAATTGATGACAGGAGTAGTGCAATGACTTCAACCAGAAATATTTCCCAGCGGGGGCATCGATGGAACGCGGCCGGACACGTCGGGCAGCATTTCGGACCAACGAGAGAAATCAGACTAGCATCGGCGAGAGGTGAGAATCTTTGGTCACGAGATCAATGCCGATTACCGCAGCGCCAGTGGGAGAATACTCCAGAATCGAGAGCAGTCTTGATGTCGCCGAGAATAGAGAAAGATGCCCAGAACTTGGAGACAGAGGCGTTGAGAGATCACCGTGACGGCGGGAATCCCAGAAAGAATGATTGCAATTCCAGTCTCAGGACAGGTAGTAGATTGAGCGTCGTGGGCGCGACAGAAGTAGGCGAACATCGCTAGTCCGACAGACAGGAAATTCTCCCTCCTTATATCTCGCGGGGAGGCTACGTGGCCTGCCGGCTTGATCATAAGCTTTGGGCTGCGTTGAAAAGACTGATGCACGCAAACACTACAACTCCATCACAAACGAAAACCAACCTCACATCTCGCAAGTCGGAATAAGCGGATAGACGTACCGCGACAGGAGGATGTACGCCATGGCAAGTGATTGGTACCAGCACCGGCACTCTGGGGATTGGGCGAGCGAAAGAATCTGGCGACCAAAAGAAAGCTATTAATCCGCTTTGTGGGGAGTGTAATCACCACTACGCGATTGAGGTGGGGGCGAAAAAGTAACCGTCGAAAGGTTTAATTCTCGGTCACCAGGTGGGCGAGAAGGTTGATTGAGGCCGACGTGGAGTGCTTTTTCCGGAGGGGTCACAGAGTGAGAAGATCATTTTAAACGGAAGTGCATTCGGCCAGAGAGAGACAATAATATGAGAGACAGCCATCGTTCAATGTTCAAAGTCTGCCCGCGTCATCACACACGATACTGTACTTCGCAGCGGCGAAAGGAGATCAATGAAATTGTCAAAGAAGATGCAAGTGAGTCCTCACAATCGAGTTTTCACGCGTGTCTCGCGTTCCGCAAGCGTCTAGTAATCTCTCATCCGTGCCGCATATTGGATTCGGGGAGTAGGCAATAGAGGGCACCCACTGATTGATAAAATGGTACTACGGATGTGAAAAAAAGAGAGGAACGTGGTTGGAGACGTCACGAACTTGATGGGTTGAATACAGAAGAATTCCTGCATCAACCATAGAAATTATGGAAATTATGGAATTGAATCAAATCATGCTCACTCAGGAGACAGAGGAACGCAGTAATGGTAACGCCATCTCAACCCAGAAGCTCCGGGGTCAGTCGGTCAAGCGATAGTCTGAATGTCATTATTGGCGACGAGAGTCAGCGATGGTCACAACTGTGCACGTACGAAGCTCACCAGAATGGTCTTGCTAAGGTTTGCAGTCCAACGCTTTGACCAAACCTTAGCGCAAAAATGAACATCAATGCCCGTACTGCATTGCAAATGGGTAGCATGCTCGCCGTACGCCATGCCTCTAGCGAAAGACGCTGGCGTGCTGGGGAGCATTTCACATCTGATCCCTGGGAAAGGTCGAATTATATGCGGGGATCACACTGAATACGAAATCGGTGGAATTCAGAATAGCCCAAGCCTGTGCAAGAAAATCTGGATTCCTCGGCGGTCATTTGACTGAACTTATTATGGATTACTTGCATTGTGTTTCGAGAACCATGCCAGGTAGCTACGCTAAGGAGGCTGCCGGTGCTCCCGATCGTAGTCGGGGAATTGGAATTGGGAGAAAAGCTAGACTCCATTCTGTTGAGATGGAGATGGTGACAAAAGAGCAAGGGCGCAACACGCACCTGGCTCCCCAACAGACGGCCCACAACAGCTAGTTATGGCGTTCGAATAAGACCGGACGCGGCGTTGACGAAGAAACCCCGGACCGTACAGCTCACTGCACTCTGGGAGTGCTGGGTCATGGGCCTTGGGGTGCTTCGGTGAGCGTCTGGAGAAAATAAAATAATGTCGTCAACAATCATCGTTGATCCCGCTACGGTGTATTGAATCGTATAGCAGTAAGACGGGATGAACAAATGGAGCGCAATTTAGGGAAGTAAGAAGCGGCAGAGGACGGAGCGATGGCAGGCCGCTACGTTCATCCTCAGGGCGACGGAAATATGCTGCCCAAAGAAACGAGACAAGTGTATAAAGAGACCGGTGCTGGTTATTGACCCCAGCAGAGCGTGCACTAGGTGTCAACATTACTTCTTATGCCCGCAGACGACGCCGTTTTTCTGGGCATTTTCATTTTGAGTGAGGTCGGACATGTAGCACGGACAGGACCACGGTTCTATGCAGGAACAGCGACGCAATTCAGTGCGAAGTCCGAAGGCATTCAAATATAAACCTAAAGAGATGCATCATGCGCCGGAGGCATACAGCAAGCTCAGGCGCATCGGGATCGTCGATACACGTACCAAGGACCTTGAGGTGTGTGAGGGTGTGAATCAAGGGAGGGCCGTCAGTCGTCACGAAGTCATCGACATCGATTGCGAGACGTCGGGGACGGGAAAGTCGCCAGCAGGTCCAATGGCCAGTACCAATGCTCGACTCGGCGGGCTACCAGCATGAGAGTGGGGATCGTGTTGGGAGATAAGCAAGCTGGGAGTTCGAATCGAAGTATTCCAGTTCAGGCGGAAGACGAGGATCAGTAGCGCTCGACATGGTGAAGAGGAAGGAGCGACGTTGGTGATGCGGCATGTCACAGTGACATGTGACATGGAACGCTGTACCTCTTTTCACACTGCGGGCAATTGCCATAACAGTCAAAATCCAACCGCCACTGTGACGGTTGGCTACCGGTTGCGCACCGGTTGCCCATCACGGCACGGGCGGCTTGAGAGACAGCATCTGATCTTCAGCTTGATCCGTGAAATCTCTACGTGTAGTCAACGTGTAGTATGATAGTATTGCTTCTTCGCTCGCTGCTAGTCTTCTCTGAGTCTCTCTTCAACTCAACCCTTGGAAGGCAGTGTTAAGAACTGGACTTAGGAATGTAAACCAACAAATAGTACGACCCAGCTGGAGAGCTCAGTCAAGTTCGAAGTGCTCAAGCCGTACATGTGCGACTTGTTGCTCTGCATGTATCAATACTATGCACAGAACCATGGCAGCGGTAAGATAGCTCGAGATGAGTCTTGTTCTTTTTCCACTTCAATCAGTTCCTCATTAACATTTTCTATTTTCCTCCTTCTATCCTTCTGTTCCCGCGCTGACCCCACTTCAGTCTTCAGTACAAGATCATCCGCAACCCCGAGACGGTCGACCTCCTCGTTTCACTCATGTACTCTGCCGCCAGTGCGGAGGGTGTCGTCGACGAGTCATTCCCGATAGGCATGGCCCTCCGCGTGCCCCTGCCTGACAAGGCCTGCGTCATCGCCACTCCCATCGCCGGCCCCTACGGCCACTATTGTGATTACGATGGCAGGCTGTAGATGTGCACGAGCATTGCGGGGCTCATTGACATGTTGCCGTCGGTTCGTTATGCGGTGCATACACAGATAAGGGAGAAAGAGCGAGCACATTCATGCTCCATCCCTTCTTCACCCTCTTTATAAGATTACGATGTCTGTCCGAGGCTATTTAAACTCCGACGATCACTTGACCCCGACATTCTACCGAGACCGACCCTAAAGTCAACTCGGGGTTAAGAGCTTCCTTATTTATTCTGTGAGCAGCTTCATTTTATGACCAACTTCTTCCGAGTACACAACCTTCTGCACATTCAGCAAAGATTCAAGATCCCGAATTCATTGTTCAGCTGAAGTGGTGGGGCGCGGAGCGCCTCACCGCGCTCTTGTATAGATTATGATTACGCTTCGGATGATACCCATGTGATATGCCCATCAGCACTTGTCTTCTTATTTGTTAAAATTGTTGTGTACTGTCCTTCATTTTCTAGCAGCTGTTATACTACGGCTGAGAAGAATTTAGGCAAATGAGTAACAAGAAAACCAAGGTCATGTTTTTTTGAGGCATGAATTTTACAAACATTCTGTACTTGAAAATTATAGGCACGCACGCGCGGATCAGCACTCATCAGCACGTGATACCTCGGGGGTTATTTCGGGAGACGTCATCCGGCCATGCTAGCCGAGCTTCTGCCGTCCTGCCGAGAAGGGGCTACCGGTGCGCAACCGGTAGCCAACCGTCACAGTGGCGGTTGGATTTTGACCGTTATGGAAATTGCCCGCAGTGTCAAGTTTTCTGCAACGAGCTCCAGCAGACGCATGCCCATAACCCTAGCCAATCTCTCTTCATCTCGGGCCCACGCCGACTCTCGCTCTAGTCCTGGCATGCACCGCATCCTCGCCCGCACACGCTCCCCGGACACCGCAGGCTGCGCAGTCCGGCAATGCGTGCACCCCGCATAAGGATGTCTGAACGCAGGAGATTTGGTTTCGAGACAGCTGCCACGGTGCGCCACACTTATCTCTTGTTCCACTTCTCTAGACTCCCTTCGTTCTTCATACATCTTCCCTCCATACCACTGTGCGCTTACTCCTTTATATGACGGGGCCCATTCCTTCGCTGCGCGTTGCCATAGGCCTTCGTGCCGGCACAAGGATTTTGCCTTCACTAGCACCCCCTTACCCGTTCTTTCTAATCTCCTTTCTGCTTCCCCGCCGCCGTCTTTCGGTCTCTTCCTCCATCGTTTAGTCCTGCCATTCCTCCCTCCCTTCGTCGGCTCGAGTTTTTTTACTTCTCGGACTTTATACGGATTGATAGACCCCGTTTATATTTTTGGACAAGAATTCGCAATCTACCTTTCCCAAATCGATAACTGAACCGCGCGCGTCTGGCCACTTACTGCAAATCCGAGAACGCTGGCAGTGCAGGGAACAACGGCTTTTGCAGCCGTCCTACCTTACGAGTATCACCAGAGTCCCCAGACAACACTGAACCGTACGCTTAACGCGGTTTTTGTCCAAACTAGCAGCCCTCGTTGCGTCGTGGGGCACTAACTCAAGCGCACGCCACATGTAATGCCCTCCCGATCCATTCTCAGAGGGTGGGTCGAGTGCGACTACCTTCACACCGATCGGCATCTGGCCCGCTCTTGAAAACGTGTAGAATGTCCGAGTGAGTCTGCCGCCGCTAAATTGCCATTATTTGCCTCAGAATGGCATTCACTAGTACACGAACAACATCATACACATCACCAACGTATGTTTGAAATCGTTATATTACATGCTACGCTAGCCTCCTCGAAAACTGAATCCAGGTCCATATGGATACCGATGGTTCTGACTTCAGGTACAATCCATCTCCAGCCTTCGCCCCGCCCTACAACACCCCCCCGGATTGGATTTGTCTCGATCCAAATGGGAGGATATAAATATGAGCGCGAGGGTAAGTCATGCCTTCACGGAGTGTTTCAACGAGATGTTTGCAGCATTCGTCGAGGCGACAACGGTGCGATGGTCACCGCTGTCGGCCCTCTTTTCTAGACTCGTTACCAGTCTGCCGTACGGAGTGCAATAAATTTGGCGAGCACTATTGCCATAGGCAGACTGGTACTTCTTGTTTGATGGCATTGAGTGGGGCCTGAGTTTGCAATTTACTATTATTATTCAGATCATTTTCGCGTCTGGGCGTAATTTCGGCTCGTTTTTTCTCGGTGAAAGCTGCATAATACAGAGGAAATTAATCTCTTCCATTCTCTCTCCTCACTTTTTTACTTCCTCCCCTGGGAGGGTCATATATTTGAATCAGGATTAGATGAGAAATCAGTTTTTGAATGTGATTGCCGAGATCACCGAAGATTGCGTCATCGGGGTCAGCCAAAGAACACTTAAATTTCAAACTCAGGCCCCGCTCAATGCCATCAAACGAGAAGTACCAGTCTGCCTACGGCAATAGTGCTCGCCACATTTATTGCACTCCGTACGGCAGACTGGTAACGAGTCTACCTCTTTTCCCAGGTCAGTATCAGCCGGGTCTTGCGTAAACTATTCAACGGCGTCATTGGTTACTTCAACAGCTGCTCAAATATGAAACGAGCCCTGAGAACAAATGGGACAGATGGGACTCTGGTAAACCTTTCTCTACAGCATTTTCGGCCAGACTCCGCAGCAACATAAATTTATCGGCATATCTCTGTCGCGGGCCGATAATCTAGAGGGTTCTGCCGCAGTGTCCATCACCGTCGATCCTGACTACGCAGGTTTTATTCCAGTTCTCCCACCGCTTCCTTGAACCAGATGCCGGAATCCTCCCTGGTTTGACCGGTCCCGCCCCCACCCCCATACACCAACGTCTGGCGTTTTTAGGAGGTACTTGGTTATCAACAGATGAAATTTCATGCGGTGCGTTCCCTCTGTTTTCTTCGTTCCTTTTTCTCTACCCCCATCGGCCGACGTGGCCGGCAACGATTCCTGGCCGACTGGCGCTTCCCTTCCTAATCGCCAATATCATGTTTTCCTTCTCCGCGCGGGTTACAACCTTCCGCCCTCCATACCCACTGAACCCAGATTGATACTCATGTACCGTTCTTTCTTCCAGCTTCCTCATGGCGTGTTGTTCCATCGCCAATAGTGTCATTCTGTGGCCTCTGCTGCGAACCAACATCGGCTAGGATGCGCAAACGCAGACTGTATACCCTGAGAGCGGTATGCACGGATTCGTTCCTTAGCGTTCACGCGTTCGTAGTTTCCCTCATTTATTCGCTCTTGCACGTCCTCCTTGTTGTTGATTCCCTCAACCTCGCCCATCCCGCGATATCGCAACAATCAAGTCAATTACGGCGCCGTGCGTCGTGTACCCCTGCCCACCTCTATGTCTTCGTTCCTGCCGTGATCTTCCCATCATTTCCCCCTTCCCAGCTTCACCTAGAGAATCTCTCGGTCATCGGTCATCGGTCATCGCGAACCCACTCCGACTTTGTCCCTCGTCATGCTGCTGTGAGTCACGACGTTATTCAACTGAATGCCTAGCGCGTTGTTGGAGAATTTCCAGAATCTGGCTCGATTGGTGCGGTAGATGTAGCCATCTGGCACGCGTTCACCCGTCTTGAGAAGAAAAACGTCCCCACATTGGATTCAATCCCAGGCGCTCGCGGATCAGCAAATCATTGTAACTTCATTTTTTCACCGGTGACCAGTTATTGATTTCCCAATCAAGCTGCCTGTTGATGTCGGTTCATCTTTCCGTTGCAGAATCTGGCTGCTCTCGGTATTCTTTGACGTTGTCGTCTGGGCCGTTGTGCCGCTCATCTCATCTTTCTTTTGGCTTCATAACCCGCATGTCAACGTCTGCGCCATCTGGTATCTCGGCTGGGATCCGCTGAAGGCTTCCCGGCGGAATTTTGGATCATCCTAGAGGTTGTGGAATGGAATATTCACCGGAGGGAGTACATCTGGCCGCCACTGCTATATACGGAGTATTACTCAGTCCATGTACTCAGTGTTTCCGCTCGTTCGGCTCCTTTTGATGATCGTTTGACCAAATTTTTGCCCACTTACGTGTATGTTGTTTTCCTTCTTTTAAATGCAAATGCTTCATGCAACCCAGACGCGCGAGGATTCAGCATTTCTGGCGCGATAGTTGCGTCGCAATTTTGATTGACGATGCATTATATTACGAGGGGCCAGCGGCTGCCGTCTAGAACCTTGCTAGGCTTTCCCATTAGGCTGTGTCAATATAGCCACATCTCAGCTTAGATCGCTAATATTTATAAAAGTAGTTGTGACTTTGCACATTGCTACGCCTTCCCTCGCCCTCTTATATAGTCTCTGGCATATGAAGGGTTTCAAGGTGCAGGAAGGCGCTAATGTTTAGTCGTATTTGGTTCTGGCAGGAAAAGCGTTTCAAGGTGCAGGAAAGCCCTAATGTTTAGTCTTATTTGGTTCTGGCAGGAAAAGTGTTTCGAGGTGCAGGAAGGCCCTAATGTTTATGGATGTTTGTTGTTGGCAGATTTCGGCGTTTCAATTCCCAGGGAGAGGGACCTAGACTAGCAAGGTAATGACTTCAAATAGGGCTGTGCGCCGTCCCCGTCACGACGGTTCGACGGGTTCCGGCGGCGGGTAGCCGACCCGTTCCGTCGGGCTCTTCGACTGCGTTTTTGACGGCCGTGCCCGTCGAAAACGGCCGTCGACGGGCCGACGGCAGGCGTATGTGGGGATTTGATACATCATGGCACTGGTGATTGCCTAGGTGCGCTGATGTATCAGGCCTCCTGCTTAGCGTGGTGTCCTGATGTATCAGCACAGCGACTCTCCTTGCTTGGGAACCCGCTCCCCGCACGCGCCCCGCCCGCGCGCACGCCGTCGTAACGTTCCTAATTGGGCACTTGTTGACAGATGTTATTCTACCCTCTGCCTCGCTTCGCCTCCTACCACCCGGCCTCCTGCCCTCGCCTGCTGGCGCCCTGCGCTCCCCTGGCTTCCCAGCGCATGCCCATTTGTATCATCTACGTGGGTCTCCACTCCAATCCGCTCCATCTGCCCTCACGCGCACTACTGGGACCTCACGCGGCCGCGGCTTCCTGGCGCGGCATCAAATATAAAAGCTTGCCCTTGGAGGCGGGTACGCTCTCCTCCCTGCGCTGCCCTCTCTCGTCTCTCGTGACCCTTCTCTCCTTTGGCACGCAGCTTCAACCGTCCTCTATCATCCGGAATCATCGATTCGGGGTGCGCGAATCCATTTCCGTACCAGCAGCCGCAGCCGCCCTCCTTGCTCCTTGTCGTACATGCCCGAGCCTCTCCCACCCCACCCCTCCTCTCCCCGGATGTTAGCAGCCAGCCCCTACGCCGGTGTATGCCTCCGGATGCACATCCGCCCCGCTTGCGGCTGGCCACTCCTTCCGATCCCTCCCTCCGCTGCACCATATCATGGGCTACATACCTCTCCCGCCGCCGCCCCCGCCCTGCCTCCGGCTCATGGCGCCACACGTCTCGCATGCGCCACCCATTGCTGCTTGCCGCTGGCGTTGCCGCTGCTGCTGCCACTGCCACTGCTTTGCTCCCTCCGATGCGGGGGGGTACACTTCCCACCAGATATTTCGTGCGCTCATCCCTATCGCCTGTATGTATTAACTTCCATTTTTTTTTCTTCGCCACTTAGAAAAATTGTCACGACATATATGCCTCAATGTAGTGCAGTGTCTCGGTCCATTAGTCTAGTGGTTATCTCGCCAGAGGCATTGTAGCGGCATATTATGGTCTGCGGTTCGAATCTCTAAAGATGTCCTTTTCTATGGAGCACAAGACCTTCTTTTTTCTCTCATCAAGTCCGTTTTTTTTTTATAAGTCCAACATTACACTACGGTGGCATATCAAGCGTTACGCTACCTTGGCATATTGACCTGTTATCCTGCTGCAGGCTATCCATTTGGAACGTAAGCTCATATTACAAACTGAATAACGACACAAGCGGCAACATATGTAGCAAAAAAACTGAAGACGCCGGTTGAGCAGCGCATCCCTCCATGCTGGTTGAACAGCACGTCGCGAAGCTACTGGCTGAGCAGTGTGTCATCGGGGAGTGCTGGTTATGCAACGACTCCACGGCGATTCCACTTCAAAAAACCTACACCTTTCTCCTGAATGATTTGTCAGCACTTGCGTTTCGAAATGAAAGAAGACTTACTTTTTCGCCTTGGGCACCGCGACATTCTCCCCTCCGGCCACCCTCTTCTGCTTCGTTCCCGCCGTGTTGGAAGCTGTCCCCGCCGCTGCCGCTGCGGACCGCGCCAGCAGAGTCGCCTCTGTCTTCTCATGGGGATTGACCGCTGCGCGCTTCCCCTTTGTCGGCATCTGCACGCTCGTCCCATCAGGCAGCTTCACGGGCTTGCGCGTGCGGGTCAGGACGACGGTGGGCGTGTCCGCGTTGGGATTGGGCAGCAGCATCAAGCCGCTGGCTGCTTGCGCGCGCAGCGCCGCCTCTGCCTCTGCCTTTGCCTCCGCCTCCGCGGCCTTCGCCCTCTTCACCGCCGCCGCCTTCTCCGCTCGACTTCGCTGGCCGTTGTTGTTGCTAATGGAGGAGATGAGTGTCGATTGCGCGCTCGCCGCGACTACTTCCGTGCTTGGCGCGCCCGTCACGTTCGTCGTATTTGCCAGCGCGAGTGATGTGTCGTCCTCTACCACCTTCCTCGGTCTACCCCTCGGCTTCACTCCCCGCTTTCGTCGCCTCCACCGCACTTGCGTGCTTCGCGGCCACCTCCTTCTTCCCCGCCGCCTTCGACGCGCCCGTCTTCTTGGGAGGGGCCTCGGTGGGCGCTTTCGTAGGGGGGCGGGACGCTGGCACTGCGCGTGGGATGTGCGCAGGCTGCGGCGGATCAAGTACAGCGGTGCGCGACACGGTGAACTGCGCAGTGGCGCTCGATGCGGGGAGGGCCAAAGGTGTTGTGCTTGTCGCGGTGGTTGTCGCAGTGGATGGGGGAGACATAGCCGTTGGAGTGGCACTTGGCTTCAGCGGCAGCGGAGGCGGCGCAGACGTCACGATGGCGGGCGCGTTGGGCGCAGAGGCGACTGCAGAGCGGTTGGGCGGACCAGCGACCAGTGATGACAGCGTGCGTGCAGTCAGGCTCGCAAAGCCCGGCGGTGGTCCGTACGCGGCGGAGCCCTTCCCAAAGGACATCCCTGTCGCGGTCCCAAAGATGGAGCGCGCGGGCAAGGGCATCTTGGCTGATGCTGGCGAGCCTCGGAAGGCCCCGAAGAGCTCGGACATGCGGTACCTATCCGAGCCTCCGCTCGCAGTGGGAGTCGGCGGCGCTCCCGCAGATGCTGGATCCCGCGGCGTTCCATACAAGGGGAAGTTAAAACCCCCCACGGTGGTCGTCGCTGGCGGGGGTAAGTCTTTCGTGTTCGTTACTGCAAGGGGCGGCAGCGATGTCTTTGCATTTTTGTCGTCGGGTCGAGGCAGGGGTCGGGTTCTGGCCGGAGTGGGTGAGGATGGTACGAGCAGCTGGGGATCGATCGCCATCATTGGCCCCCCCAGCATCCCTCCGCGCTCCTTCGCGGCCTCGGCTGCAGCGCTGGCGGGACTGGAAGGTGGTGCCATCCCTGCCGGCCAGTACTGGAATGGCGTGTTTACTTCACCACCAGCGAAAAGATCGTCGCTATCCATATCGTCGGAGAAGGGGGTGCTGGTGACGGAGGGTTGGGGGATGGTGGTTTCGGAGTCAAAGTCAAAGCGAATGTCCGCCTCAATGCTGGGGTCATCGCTGAGCGCGCTCCTGGCGAAAAATGTGCTGTCGTCATCAGAGAAGGCGGCGGCAGCGGAGAAACTGGGGGATTTGAACAAGGGGACCGCGGAGGGGCTGCTGTTTGTATCAGGGATAGCGGTATTGCCACTGGTGGCTGACTTCTTCTTCTTTGTCATGCGCTTCGGTTTGGGGGCCTTCGCTTGTGAGGGTGCTTCTGCAGTGGAAACGTCACGGGGGAGGCGGCTCTCCGCAGACGGGGGCTCGGTCCTGGCGGGCAATGCGCGCGCTTGACGTTCCTCGAGTGCTTTGGCAAATGATGTCATTGAGAGACCTGGGTGATAATGTAAAGACACTCACTGAAACATGATCTCGCAAAGGCTTCGAACGTTTCTATTACATTCTTGTCTAAGTCCACGCAAGAGTCCTCGAAGTCGTTCCCTGCCGGAGTGTCGCCAAAGCAGATGCTGGAAAAAAGAGAAAGTCGTGTCAATCAACAAACGTACACAAAATCCCAAAATGTTCTCACATCTTTAAGCTGATGTCACCGCCCAGTCTCGGATTCGGTCCCGCCGAGATGCTCATGCCGACCCAGCCTGCAGCATTATATATTGCGCTGTGAACCTCTTTGAACACCGATTCTATCCGGTCAACACCACTGGCAAAGGAAATCAGAAACACGTTAGCACTGATGGCAGTTATGACTTACTCTCGAATCTCCCCTGGCGTTCGCGACCTGGGGTTACTCGCGTCAAGCTCCTCCATCGCCAGCTCCTCCGCCCTAATGACTTCTTTCTCGCGCGCAACCTCCGCTTCAGCTGCGGCGCGCTCCTCCTCCGAAGCCTCTGCCCACATCGCCTGTACCACGCGCGTCCTGAGGCGCATCCGGTCTGACTTGGCCTGCTTCAGACGCGCCGCGGACGTATCCTCCGCCTCGTTCTCCCAATCGTCTACCTCCTCCGCCATTGCAGCCTCGTTCAACGTGTTGTATCCCTCGCTGTCGAGTCGAGCGATAATGGTGTCCTTGTGCATTTTCTGGAAGATCTCGATCGGCTGGTGCGCGCGCCGCTTCTTTATCCCAGATAGCTTGAACATATTGCGCATTGATGCAGTCGCCGTAGGTGCGCTGGCGTTACCGACTTTTTTTCTCTGATAACGAAACCAGTTCTCGAGTTTCTGTCAGATATATTAACATTGATACGTCCAGCATAAGAAGAACGCGTCACTTACTCGTCACCGCGCTTGGATAGGGGCCCCCAGTGTCGCCAACTCGTTTGCAGTCAATGGACGTGCCGATGGATCATTGGGCAGCGCAAGACCGAGCAGAGTGTGCTCGGGCCACCTGCGGAACCACGCTTCGATCATGGGTGCCCAGAAGAGATGCAGCTTCCCCTCCGCTTGCCTGGTGATGAAGTCCGAGAGCCACCCCATGAGCCACTCCTTCTGCACGGCGTCAGCCCAAGGGTGAGGTGCCATAGTCCGTGGTGAATTCAGTGAGTTGGAGGGATGGATTTGCTGGCACAGTAAAATGTCAGACAGATAAGTTATAACGCGGCAGTAAAGTTTCTCTTGAATTTTTCATAGAAAATGTGGTCCCCAGGTGCGTAACCACCCAGTTGCCTCCCACTTTCGCCCGCACTTCCATTTCAGGCCTCTCCACACACCATATTATCTCCAAAACCGCACCCAATTTGGCCCAAGCCACTCTGTACCCCAAATCGGTACATATCACAAATCTCTGACGGCCCCCGTGCGTTCCTTCCATCAAGGTGCGATTGTCCATGTGCTCCATACCTTGCTGATGGTCTCTAATCGTCCCAATGCGACCTCACCTCGAGGCTCATTGTTTATCAGAACATCTTGTGTTATCGCGCACCATCCTCTTTTTTCCCCTCCCACAACAAGCCCCCAATGACCGACACTAGCATCTCCGCGACCACCGTCGCCACCCCTGATGAAGAGTTGGCAGCGCTCGTTGCGCAGGTCGCTGCGTTGTCCAAGACTGCCTTGGAATTGACGAAGAACTGCATCGACATCCACCGTAAGTCGACACCCTCTCTCCCTTTACCATCCATCTGACCCACATTGTGTAGACACCATTATAGACACTATCCCGCGTGTCGTTGCCTCGCAAGTCGCCGCAGCCCTCGCTGCCGCCGCTGTCGGTTCGTTTGCTCTCCAGAACACCATCTCTCCCTCACTCACCTCCTATTAGTTCCCGCGGGGGATTTCGTTCAAGGCATTGCCCTCACCCCAGACCAGCTCGATGCACAGTTCCCCCCCGGAACTGGTGACACCCAGACGTGGCATGTCGTCTGCATTGGGCGTGAGCCCGGCTTGTATGCCAGCGCGTTTGTGTCTTTCGTTTCTTCTACGTTGACATTGCTGAGTCATTCTATCAGCGACCTCGCCACCGACCAGGTCCGTGGGATTCCCAACCAGCTCCGCCAGAAGAAGAGCAGCCGTCAAGAGGCGTTCAACTTCTACCGGTACAAGCACCAAGCTGGTTTAGTCCAGAAGTGGAACAAGGTTACTCCTGCTCCCGCTTCTGCGGCGGCTGCACCGGTGGCGAACTCCCAGTAGTGTGAGTTTCCTTCTTATTTCGTCCGCGATTCTTGTTGATAAATTTCCTTCGAAGCTCCCCGTCCCCCGTGCATGGGGCCGTAGTACTACCGTAATTGTTCGCTCGCTCGTGCCGTGAATCAATTTTTTGCCCTCTTCTCTTTCTCAGAATTTCCACTGTGTCTTGACAAGTGCATTTTCTGACTGAATGGGGAAGTGACTATATTCAAATATTTGTTTCTACATCAAGATCTGTTACGCGTAGCAAGTAAATGACGTGAGCCCTCGCAAACCTGCGCTGTCGAGCGTGGGTAGTCCGAAAATGCAAATCTTCATCAACATCGTCTATCGGATCCTGTCTGATCCCTGTGCATCATGATTACATTCGCGGTAATCTACGCCCATACTCATCCACTCCCTGTAAACAGCTAGCCTGCCCCATCCCATCCTTCGTCATGGTGTGCTGCGACTGCTCCCTCCCAGGTGCGAATATCCATCCACCGCTGCCTGCTGATGGTCTGTGCGTGCGCGGGGAACTCCGGGTACAGGGTGTCGGCCCAATGATCTGCCTCTTCCCGAGTCGGTTCCAAGACCTGCCGTGATTCCCGCTCCACCATTGCAACCGGTGCCTGTGCAAGGAGAGGAACTGCCCCGGTTGATCCGCAGGCACCCGTTACATCAGGAGCGTGCGTCTGGGCAGCATCATGCACCGCGCGCTCCAGTTCGGAAGAACTAAAAAAAATAATAGCTTAGTTCATGTATCCCCTCTTAATAAAAACTTTGTGCACCTGATCGAGCTGAGCTCCATCGCCTTGGCGAGGACTGAATCTTCCTCATCACCACATGAACTAATATCTCGTTAAACGTATCCACCGTATCCAATGAAAATGTACCTGAGTTGAATCGGGAATGACCTGAGTGAATGTGCGTTGTCTTCCGTGATACCGGCCGCCGTCACCAGTTGTTGGTGAGCCATCCCCGCTAGAATCATCGCGGCTAGGCGCTCCGCCGAAGTTGCAGAACCGACGCTCGCAGCATTTTGCGGCTTCGCGACATCTTCGGCTGCGGAATTATCCCCGGGGCTCGCAACGTCGTTGCGGCTCGCAGGTAACCCCGGACTTGGCGGCGTCATTCCACAAACCTGTGAATTGAGCTGTTCGTCTGGCCCAGGGGAAAGGCTCGGTGGCAGCTGCGGCTTTATCTTCTTGGGGGGGTCCCATTGACGTCGCCTCGCCCGAATGGCGGCTCTGGTAGCGGGACCGTTAATTACTTAGCCATGTTTATATTTCACATACCTCTTCTCCGCCATTTGCACTCGTTTCTTCTCGCGAACCTCTGGATGCCTTATGAATGTGTTAATCAGGGTTACTAGAGACCATATTTTGGATACGTACCTCCTGTAATATGCCCGCTCCGTTTCACGGTGCCTCTGCGCTTTGGCCTCCGGATCAGGGTTCCTATGTCGCTGTCAGTTATTTCTCCCACCCGGCTTCCTGGTTTTCGAGATCTACCTCTCCGAGGTCGGGCTATATGGCGCATCATCGTCCACAGGCTTCTTTTTTTCGACTTTGGTTTGGTCATGGTTGTTTGAGACAAGAGGCTTTGATTGCACTTCTTTGGCCGTCTGATGCACACAAACCGTAAGCCGTGGGCTATGTACGAATGACGCACTATAAACCATACCACTCTCAATAGTCGGTGCTGAACTCATCAGGAAGAATTCTGGTGAAGAAAATAAATGGGCCGCTGGCAGGGCCTTGTTCCTTCAAGGTGCTACTGGAATTTGTTGAGTTTCATCCACCCGCGAAACACTTTTTGTGCACCCACTCCCAACCCTCCGGACTTCAACATTCTTGGATCAGCATAGGTCCCCTGATGTCCTCTGTCAACTCAGACACACAGTAGACCTGATCATCAGACTTTTGACAAATAACTTGTGACCTTGTACAAGGCCAAACAAGGTCACAAGCTTCACCAAAAACGTCGCAAGCTCGCAAGGCCACAAACTATGTCCCGATTTCCGCAAGGTCAAAATTTTCTTGATAATTTTTATTTTCAAGGATCGTCATGGCATCAATTGCCGATTTCACGAAGGGTGTTTTTTCACTTCTGACCCTTTTTGACCTATATTTTGCCGCTCCGTTGTGAGGATCAAAACGGATGGCTGTGTCTAAGACGTAGCCACCAGTGGCTGTGGCACGGACGTTCTGACCCTTAGAACAGAGCGGCAAACATATAAGGAATTGGGTTGTCCACGATTAAATTTGAGATTTAACACGGTGATTTCACGGCGAAGTTTTGCTGGTGCTCCTCTTGCTGGCATTAAGACCTCGTGTGGCATGTCAAGTCACCTTGAGAAGATGCAAAGACCTCTGTTTCAGCTCTCCGGTCCTTCGATTTGAATCAGCTTTAACAAAGGTGGCATCTCAGTCTGAAGGTATGTCGATCGCGGGAGAACATGTAGCGGCAGAAAGCAATGGGTGTTCTAGTTTCTCGGTGACTGATAAGTGCTTCTTTATGCGGAAATTTGGGCACGAGAGAATATATTTACGGGCTATACCTACACTCACTCAGGTGAGCACAGTAGGCGGCAAGTACAAGTTAAACTGCTCACGCATGGGAAAAACTTGCATCATAAGTTAGCCACCCAAAGTTATACGCGCAAAAGTGACTTGGTTAGGCCCAAAAGTTACTTTATTCACTCCGGTTGCTTTACGCTCCCTCCCCGCACGAGCTCAAAGTGAAGTTCACACCTGCATGAAGTTGGACATACAAACGACTAGATTGGGAGCACGGTGGGACTAATTCTTGCTCAGAGCTGCGCAAGTGGTTTCAGTGAGCTCGGATTACAAATGTGGAGAAGGAAAAGGGATTAGTCAGACTGGTGGCTATGTCTATCCTTGTGATGGCAGGTTCTGATGGTTCATCAGTGTGGCTATGTCAGCCATCATTTTTCCTTGATGGCAGTCTGATGGTTCATGATGGTCTTTTCTCGACTTTACAGATGGCACATGCATGGACAGCAGACGGATGCATTGGCAAGATGGCCTGTGGTGCCTGAATAACCTTGGAATGGAGTACGGGTGATGATTGGGTGCCGAAGTTTCGATCCCTGTTATGGAGTGTTGATCTTGGGCAGCGCTGGGGCTGTGAGTGGAATCAGTGCAATATGAAGGATGTGTGCAGAGAATGTGCTCCTTCTAGGAGCGTGAGCTGGGCTGAAAAAGGGAGATATGAATGCCATCAAGATGACGACGCTGAGCGCATCTCGCATCGGAGAGCAATCTCTCCAGCGAGGAAGAGATTTCGTTCTGCCCTGCCCGTGTTGTGCCTCGATGGGGCTCTGAACCGAGCAGATGATGTGCAGCAGTCTTGATCGCTGTGATGGGAGATGATCAATGGTGAATGACCGTCCGCAAGCCACAGAAATAAGTCTCCAGGTAATCCAGACCATATTTGCGGGCATTGTGCTCTGCTTGAGAGAGTAGGTTTGGAGGGAGACATGGGCGGAAATATGTGATATTTACAAGACGACGACAGCGAGCGCAGTTTGCATCGCACAGCGGCCTCGCCAGCGAGGAACCCATTCGGTTCTGCCATGCCGCCAGCGTGCCCGAGTGGGGCTCTGAACCGCCCCACGAAACGGCTGGGGGGGGCCAGTCGGGGTATTATATAGATAGGCTCTCGCCGCCTTCAAGTTCAAGCCTCTCGTTCAGGCGCTGGGATTAATTTCGGCTTGAGGGGGAGTGTTGGAATATTAGTAAGCCGACACGTCGTGCATACGTGCACCTACGTGGCCGTTGCGACGCTGGCATGGAGATGCACAGCAGTCTTGTGAAACGCGTCTCAGCTGGATTGAAACGTCGTACACTTCATTGTTCTACGTAGCTATTTACCTTTGTATACTACATTGTTCTCTAGGGTATAAAAACCCTCGTAAATCTTCCTGAATAAATCATCGTTTTATTCTTCTCTCGTCCCGCTTCTACATTCTACCACACAAACAATATTCTACATATACTTACAAATCCGTAGCCCGTAGTTACTTTGCAGTTGCACCGTAGTACTTGCGGACTACGGCACAGTATCCGTAGTTTCTCATTATAGGATAAAAGCCCCCGTAGATTCGTAGTCCAGTAAGTTACTTCCCCTTGAACACGGAGACCCTCCACCGTTCTCGCGTGTTCCATCCTCCCCAAGTTCCCCATATTTGTGTGCTTCACTCCGAAAGGACACGAAGCCTCACACCTGCCTCCCCTTCAAAACTACCCCAACCTCAGATTTGCTTCACCCTCAAATCACTGTCCCTGCTCCCCAAGCGTCTCAAGCACGCCCCTCGCATCAAGATTCAAGAATCGCAAACTTCGCAAGAAGCGCAAACAATTCCTGGACGCATCAAGTGCCGGTTCACTGATCAAGTCCCTCTTCTGTTACATCCCAATACTTCCTGCCAAAAATCAGGTTCATGGTATCTGTTCTGTGTCTTATATACATGTAGTTTTCTTTTACTCTGTATCGCCGACAGTCTGAAATTCATTGTTATTTTATACATATGTGATTTTATTGTAATTTGTGAGATGCTTCCAAGAACTACAACGTGCAGAGCGCCCGTGGGAGCTCTGGGGGAGGCCTACGGGAGCTCTGGGGGATGGTGGATCCCAGAATTCTCAGGGGATTGTCCTTTTTGATATTCCCGGGAGGTTCTTTCGGATCTCTCGGCACGTGAGTCCGAATATGGTAGAAAAGAGATTGCCGGGAGCTCCCACCAAATTGGGGGTGTACTCAAGCTCTCGTGGAACTCAGGTTTGATAGAGCTCGAGTTCAGACAGACATGTACCCACGCAGTTGAATCCAGTTCAAGTTCTTGACTACACTAGATCTCTGAAGTTCAGCGTGACCAAAATTTAAGTGTTACTGTAACTTCAGTCTTCGCGGACCTGTCGTGGAACTCGAGTGGGAAGCGGCCTTGAGTTGGGGTAGACCTTGAGTTATGAATGACTGGGGGAGGAATGTACACCGGGCCCATAGAGCGCGGCGTGCTAGGTCGCAGAACTTAATCCGGGGTGTCACAACTTAATTTTGGCTGGCAATAAAATCTCTCATAACTTAAGTTAAGCTCCTTCCACTTCATCTTGGATGGGCTGCAGTCAAAATATTACATTCGAACGATATGCAAGCAGAATATCATGACCCCTTCAAACTAGCCGCGCTGCGAACAACGTGTCCGGTTGTGGCCCGGCCGATGGCAAACCGACCCATTGTTTCGCCGCTTTGACTCCTTTGCTGTCGTCGATATCATTGCTGTCTGATACTGCGGCCGGTCGGTGTTCCGAATGCGGGCGCCTCCACCTCTCGGTCTGCCTTCAGTAGGACCAGTCAGACGCTCCGTCCGAGGTCTAGCCTTGCCTTATAGCGGGCGGATCATGAATCTCCTCCCGTCGTCTTGTTTCGTCCTCATCGCGCCTTATCCAACTTTAGTGCAGGGTTATTATAATGTAGATTGGAAGGCTTACTGGACCTGAGCAAGTGCAGCTTGCAGTTGCTCTAATTGCTCTCGTGTTTGCATTCGATTCATCAAAGGACAAATATCGGATTGGATACTATGATACACCTCCCGCTGAGGGATGGTTTCCGTAGCTCGCGGTGCATGAGAAACGACTGACAGTGGATTTGAAACGGAGGCCTTCGGAAGAGCCTGTGCCGTGAACTGCACATTACGTGCCTGTTTCCCCAAGAACGTGATAGTAGGGATATCCTTTACGTCCTTGGTGGGGTCCTGATTTTGCGGACGGTATCAGTAAAACAGCATCAACTCGAAATCCGTAAGAACTAACCTTGCACGGATGAGGGAGATGTGGGACGGTAAACCATCCATTTTCGTCCAAGCGAGAAAGAAATGACAACAGACGATCCCGAGGTTTGTCCCCATACAGCAATCACAAACATACCGACCGTCAGGAAAGATAGCGATAATGTGGGTGGTCTTCGTTGTTTTGTAAGTTGCGCGAATGAGGTAACTAGGGACAAGACCGCGATCTTGCATCTGACGGAATAGCCATCGAGTAGACATGTACGCTGTGTCGTTCTCGTGAGCGTTGATCATTCCATGGGAACAAAATGTTGAGTTCGCAACTCGGGTGGATATGACAGATAAAAGTATTCCTTACTTCCGGAATTCCACCACCAACATAACCAACTTCTTCCTGGGCTCGAACTGCATATTCCGACTGTGTGAAATATGATAAGCATCCCAATATAGACAAGACAACTGGTTACACACCCAAGTCCGGGTTTCATCAGGTAATTGTAACAGGCTGGCATCATAGAACAAGCTTTTGCCCATCTGATCGTAGGATTTATTGAGCACACAATGGGCTACTATGGCACGCAAAGAACCGAGAATCTGATGAAAAGGCCTTCCAGTTGAGTGTCGTGCTGGTGCCTCGAAGATTAAAGACAAGTGGTATAAGTACCGCTCCAAACATCGGTGAGAGAAAACGAAACTTACATCTCTGACACGGATCTGGCTGTGGGTCTGCTGGGTTTCTGTCCAGTCCTTAAGCGCCATGTAAGCTTGAAAGAGGGTAAACTTGAGTCCGCCAAAGCGTTTTTTGACTGAGTTTTCGCTCTCTTCTCTTCCGGTCGTTCGGACTCCAACTGTAAACATATTTTTAACCGAAGCATATGCCCAACGATCGCGCTGTGCATAGAGTTCTGCGAGATACGACCGAGCATTGATGTGACAGGCCATCAAAAGCGTCCAAAGCCGGTCGAATTTTTTTCGTGAGACGGCATAATACGATGCCCAGAAGTCGCGCTGGAAATTATGCCAATTTTCTCCCATCGATGTGCGTAACTATGAGGGTCCAAATGCACATTTATTCTTCTGCACTTTTGTTTCCCCAAAGTCTACCTTCCGCCCCTTCTTTGTCCCTTCTGATGCTATGCCGCAACATTTAGGTCCGTTTGGCAACGCCGAAATACTTGCGGCCCAACGCGAGATCCCGCTCCTTTTTTTTTCCAACTCCCGCCCCATTTTTCTCTGTTAATCTTTTTTTAAGGGGGGTCTATGTCCGTGCCTCCACTAGTTCGTTGACAGCTTCTCTCGAAGCCCTCATACATAACTTCTGGTCAATCTTCTCGGTGAAATGACTGAGACAATAAATATGGGAAGTGAATGGGAGGGTAGTAGCAGCACCGGAGATCGGTGCTTGAGCGCGATCGGAGGCCAGGACCTCTGGGTGAACGTCATCGGTGCTGGAAAGGTGCGCTTGTAAAACCCAGGAATGTGTCTCGGCGTCTTCCCTCTGGTGGAAAGCATCCCAGATATTGCGGGACTGTGGTTGTCTAGAATAATGCCGATGTTCAGAGGAAGTTGGTTGTGATTGCGGTTGTACGTGTTATCGTTTACTAAAATGTCGGGAAAGCGTCGTGCAAGTGTGGCTTGGACTGGCGACTGCCACCAGATACCTGTGAGTACCTGGTCGGCGTCAAACCTTACACGACAGCTCCACCCAGGCTCGGCTCGATTGGATTTCTCCAAATCCCGCAGAATAGCATTCACATCCCCTCCGAGGGCGGCAACTTTATGCCGAGTCAAACGACGGGCATCATTAAGCAAGTTCGAGACCTGGCGATCTTCGAGCTGACGAGCACCGGGAAAGTGGGACTTCAAGATCTTAGGGACATGGTTCCGAGTGGACGATTGGTCTGCCAAAGTGGACACAACATGCGTCGGTGGACGGCTCCCGAGCCCTCCCTCTGGAATCAGACGATCGTGGTTATGATGCAAGTTGACGGTGGTGAGCCGTCAGATCCCAGTTTCTGCTGAACAATTGATGTTGACATGTGTCTTGCAGTCGGTTCGGATCGTCCCTCCCTGCCGATGATCGAATGGGTCGAGATGGAAAAGGTGTTTAGAAGGCCCCGGCTCCCTGTAGTGGTTGCACCGTACTGTGCGCTTCTTCAATCCACGACTAGCGTCGCGGGAAACCAGTCCAAGGACCCATTTATAACCTCACTTTTCCTCGTGATAGTAGATGTCATAGATGGCATTATTCACGCTCGGGTAGCCTTTCCCCTCCCGTAGAGCACCTGGTGCAGCCAAAACTGAACGCAAGCCATCTTCCGTCTTTGGCTCCTTTTTCACTTTTGATCATGGCGGCGAACACAAATCGAAAACGTGGATCTCCGTTTTGGGTTTGGGTGAATTTGGAACATGTTTGTGTTTGACCGCAGGCCGCAATGGGCTGAGGCTGAGATCGATGAATTCCACAAGACATGCCGTCGCTACGGTCCGGCTCAGTTTTCATACTCACCCGGTTTCCCACATCGTGGAAGAATAGTTCATTCAGGTGTATCGGACGAAGATTTTGGTCACATGGTCATCGGCTTTGCTCCTTTGTCGCTCGTCATTTCACCCTCTTTATAAGATCTAGCACTCGGTCTGTCTGAAGCCTTTTAAACTTCGATGATCACTTGACCCCGAGATTCCACCGAGACCGACCCAAAACTCAACTCTGCAACTCTGGAACCTTATTTATTCTGTGAGCAGCTTCATTATGCAGGGAATTTATCAGTAACTACTTCTGAGCACACAACCTTCTGCAGATTCAGCAAAGATTCAAGATCCCATTCATTGTTCAGCCGAAGTGGTGGGGCGTGGAGCGCACCACAGTCTTGTAACTCTTTATAAAATTAAGTGTGTCTATCTGAAGCCTTTGAAGCTCCACTTTTGGAGAGATCAGCCCACCTCGACATAATATCACCGCGTAAACGACTGAGCAGCCGGGTTGAATTCCCACACCGCAGTTGAATAATCGCCCAAGCTTGCCCAAGGCGATCAAGCTCAACATCAATATTTCAACTGAAGTGGTGGGGTGCGAAACACATCACCGCGCTTTTGTAGAAATACATTTCAGCCAAGTTTTCAGGAGAGGGTGAACCAAATCACTGGTTGAGCATTTTGAACTTTTCAGTGAAAATATTGGCGAAAAACTTCCTTCATCTTGCACGCTTTTTTCACTGAAAAAGTAGATGAAAAATTTAACCGTTTTTCAGCACTTTACGATTTTATTTCGAAATTCTCACCTTGCTTTCAAAAATATGGCTGGAATAGTGAGACATTATTATTTAAAACACCGGATCGGGTTTTTTGCGAAAATTTACACCACCTGGAGTGAATTGACAGTTTCATGCACAGGGTCGCAACCCGGCATGTTAACTTTCACACCACATTGATTCACAAAATTGCACAGGTTCTAAGACCTCAAAAAAATTGCACCACCACATTTTTGACTTACAAAGGAACACAGGTCGGCGTTGCGGGAACTTCCATGCCTTCAACACTGAGATAATTTTCACTGCCAATCTTTGTTCCCAAATACACTGCTACTTTGCATTGCCCGAAAAACATCACATCCCGATCTCTACGCGAAAATACACCGCTGTCAAAACGGTTGGATCCCGTTTTGGGAATGATTTGATGGCTCCTGCTAATTCTCTTGGATCCTCCTCAGATCCGGTCCGTTTCCCTCGCAACATGGATCAATCGATTCGGGACTTACATCCGCATCATATAGGCATGTCGTTCTCAGTATATTGGCTGATACCTGAAGACACAGTGGTGGTCACTATCACACCCTGGTTTCACTTGTGTAGCCTCGCGCAGGCATTGGTATTTCCAGATCACAGATTGAGAATGGAGGGAAAAGTCCGCGGAGAATTAACCTTTAGGTGCCTCGAGGTCTCATAGGAATGAATGAGGCTCACATGCACAGTGAGCTACAGCAATGGTCTCCCAAGTCGATATCTGACTGAATACTATATTCGAGATTGAAAGATGTTAAGCTTTTGGGACGAGATATTGATATGAACTCCATCTCAGCTTTGTGTGCCAAGTATCTATTTTCCCCGTGCGATAATCTAAGAGAGTCCCTACTGTATTTGGCCGAACTTTTACAATTGAAGCGCGCAGGTTTCTCTCTTCTAGTCACAATTTCGGTTCACAGTGCCTACTGTACTCAAACGTGCAGCCAGCGGTAAGCTTACTTTGGAATTGTGATCGCCAACAAGCAGGACATGTCCTGGAACGAAGCGAAGGCATGTCTTGTACAGAAGTATCAAATGCCGAAGTATTTCTACTCCCTTAAGGCTGTGTGACGAGTTCCACTTTTAGACACAGAACATCTGCTATCGACCGCGAGTAATGTGCATCGAGAGGACAGGAAGGGGTTAATGATTGAACATCGAACATGTGTGGTCGTATTTGGATCGGAAACAATCGGACCGGCTCGGCAACTTTGGCGCAGTCAGCGCTTAACGGTGGGCGCATCAACGGGGGAAGAAAGGTCACAGTAAGAGGCTGTGTATTTATCAAAGCAAAAATATGGTGGTGAATCCATTGGAACTCGGGGTGTGTTATTTGTCAATGAGCAGTAGCAAGTGAGTTATGGTGGAGGTCTACCCTGTGCATTTTTCAGAAGAATTTGCAGCGGTGTAAATTGTCGAATTTCTTCAAGGTGTGCATCTTCAGTATCAAAACAGCAGTGTAAATTATCCAAAGGCACCTGTGTAAATCTAAATCTGTGGGGCACCTGTGTAAATTTTGGTGAAATCTCAAATAATAATGTTCCAGTATTACCCCCACTATCACGCGCTGGGAACCTGGGCACCTTAAGGGTTTTGACCCGTTAACAACTCCCTCGAGAGACTTTTTGAAAATCCGAAAGTATTAGATGGTAGGCGCGCATCCTGGGAACAAGTTGAGCCTATTTGGGGCGTATTTGGGGACATTTTGAAGGTGTGGTGAATTTAGTTCGGGCGAAACTCCCGAAAGGGCAATTATGGGGAACCTGGGCACCCATGCAAATTCATTGTTGCCAGCTCATTTAATGCCATTATGCTGCTTTATGATGTTCAGGGGATAAAACTACAGTATTGTAGATGCCAACAGGGTATGTTAGACCTAGAAAAATGGTAGAACTGAGTGCTTCCGACGCCAGTCGCGTGCGACGGGATCCATACTGCAGATCGAAAGAGGGCCACGCGGCGGGGAGAGGACAGGGTTGACCAAAAGAAGTTGCAGATAGCTCCATAAGAAGTAGATGAACATACCTAGGCCCGCCATTCCACTCCTAAGTCAAACCGCCGAGAACCCGGCATTTAGACATTGGTACCGGAGAAAATAGGGTGGTTTGGGGCATGGGCGACGGTGAGAGCGGTATCAAACAGATAGAATGACGGAATACCTTCGAAACTCAAGCTTTATCCATCATAATGGACTGTGTGAAGTTCTAGATTCATAGCGTCAAAGGGCCGTTTGATACACGCGTCGCGGGGGTGGGGTACTTGAGGGCACATCCTGTTCATTCATGAAGGTTCAGCAGGGAAAGAGTAAAGTTGTGGAGATATTTGGTGTGTAGAGAACAAGCGCGAGATGTGTTGAGCAGAATGAGCCCCAGAAGTCGTGGATTGACCAAGGATTGGTGGAGAAACGGGTGAGATGACCGCTCGGCGTTAAGAAAATGATGTTCTCACCCTCCGGCCCGCGATCAAACGAGGCACAGCTTTCGATCAACGCAACATTCCGCCTCAAAATTTGGCATGGATGGGCGTCAGGGGGTCGTAGTCCCTCCCCCAAATCAAAGTTGTTAACATTTGGTACTATTCATACGTATATTTGGCAAGTGCCTAGGTTCCTAGTGTGCCCAGGTTCCTAGTCAGAGATAGCATACAAAAAGTCCTAAAAATCCGTTAAAATTTTCACTTCCTTTTTCAATGAAAAAAAGTGTGAAAAATTAAGGAAGTTTTTCACCCATATTCTCACTGAATAACTTGAAATGCTCAACCAGTGAATGTCAAATACATATATCAGCGGTGAGTCTCCATTGATCGAGAAAAAAAGAAAAAACATCGAACATTACCGGCCATGGTTAGACGAATACAAGCTATGAGATTCATTCAGCACGATGTCAGTTACCTAGTACATGGAGAGCTGGGCTTGTCTAACGGTGAGCCGTCAATTGAGCAGGCATGCTAGCAAAACACGGAGAGGTTGATGAGGTTTTTACGCACGCATGTTCCATTGGAATGACATACAGCCACAATGATGATCTTGATTTGTGGTCAGGTATCGTAAATATGCGGTGGCAATCAGCTATGAATATTCGGATTAAACTTGAACACAATCGTCAGAGATAGTAGGCTGGCTTCAAGAGATACACATTGCAGGAAAGAAGGGAACCATTGAAAACTCCATCCATGGATGCATGGTAAAAGGACAAAGCAGAGTGCCAGAAATAAGGCTGCAGCTACGAAGCAAGAGGTCTTCGTTTTAAATCTTGGACAACTTTGAAGATGTTGCTCGGATCAGAAGCCTTCGAGACGCTTGCATCCGACAACGATGTAGCGAGTCCTTGAATGACCTGAGAATCTTGATATGGAGGTGAGGCCCGAAGGGTCTTGCATCCGACGCCCGACCTCTCTTGAGCAAGTTGTTGAATGACTTGAGGGTCTTGCCACGGATCGGGGGCCGCGCGAAGAATATTGCAGCCGAGACCCCAGAAGTCTTGCGCCTTGCGTTTGATTCCTCCCGGCATCAATTGCTGCTCAATTCGCCCATGGGAAAATGAGTCCCCACATCCAAGCGGAGCGGTTTGGTCTTCGTTGAGGTGTGCTTAATCTTGCAAGGACTTACTCAAGCAACAGCAGCATATTGAGAGCCCATGTGCGGCGGAAGAGACTGCAGGGCAGAGGGGCGATGATGGGGGGAGGAAGGAGTGAATGATGGGGAAGAACGATGGTGTTCCTTTTGAACGGGTCTTGAGTGCTCCGGGAGTTTTTGAACGCCGCTTGATCAACGACGTTCAAATAGTGTCAGCTGGCAAGCCTAGAAAGTTATTTGGGGCCTAAAAGGGATTTGTGTGGCCCAGGGAGTGAGAAAAGGATAAATTGCACGGGAATTAGCGAGCGCTCGCGGCGTGGATCAGCGCAAACATGTGCATACTGATTTGAACCGTCTGCCTAATATACGAGTAATAATGTGCAGAAAATGAATGTGCAAACAAAAGGTGGCGCCCGAGATAATGGAATGGGGGAGTGAATAGGATTAGAAAAGTGCAAAACAGGAAGCAGACGGACACACACGATGTAGGCGAGGACATGACGACGGTGTTCAAGAGAGAGAGATTGCGCAAGAGGCCTTTCCTTTTGTACAGAAATTGAATGGTTGATCGGATAGGTCGAAAATAATGTTGTGGAGCATCCAAATCCCGGGACCAAAGCTAATTAGGCATGAAATCGGAAATAGGATGGGCATACAGGAGCTGCCGGGCGGAGAGTGAGAGAAGAAGAAGAATGTAAATATGGACACATAAAATGAGGGCATCTGCCTAAGATACAAGTAATGGCCAGAGCATTGGTTGCAGGTTAAATTGAGTCAACAACAGTGTTGAGCCAGTTGCGAGCACATATAGTTCAGTTGTGACATACTCTGTCACATGTGGGCGCCAGTCCAAAGGAGCTGTAGGCTCTTACATAAGGATTTATGACTATCCATGGTCACTTGAAGTCAATAGAGCCAGCAACAGGCAGACAATAGCCTCTTACAGCTTCTTGCGAAACATAGGGCGCGGCCGTTTTTTTCCCATTTTGAGCCGTTTTTGATCGTTTTGCTGAGATCGCCTGCTGTGGGCTCAGTTCGTGGCCTATGCCTCTATAAACCATGTAGCCGTGATTGCATGGCGATTCCGGAGGGCATGGCCTCTTCAGATTATGTGTAACATGCTTCTAGAAAATGTAATGCTATATTATGCGTACTTTACTGAGATCTCGTACAGCACGGGCGAATCTGGGTTGGATGACCTATGGGATCATCCGCACATACCTATGAGTGTTTTGGAGGGCACTGTCTGCTCAGAATGTGCTTTACAGTTCTGTAGCAGATAAACGATGCGAAAGAATCTGTGAAATCAGTGTTTACTGATTTGCCGCTCAGGATTGATCTACCTCAGTGTTCTGGGCAGTCAGTGACCCAAGGTCTGACCTGCGCCCAGCCTACGATATCTTCGAGGGATTCCGTGGCTCAAATTCGCCCTTGGTGTCCCTGTCCGGCGACGCGACGCGCCCCCATTTGATTGTGATCGCGGTCACGTGCGAGGAATTGCTCTGATTGTTTCCGCCAGGACAGCTGTCCTTGGCTCAATTCTCTGTAGTTTCCTTCGGTAGTAAGCCTGTTTGATGCATAAAGGCTCTTCAGAGGGCATGGGACCCTCGGATTCATTGCCTGAATATTTTAATAACTATAATATATTACTTTACGTGTTTTGTTGAGATCTCCCCCTGCATCGTAACTTGAAGCTTGGGTAGAGTATTATACGGCGCTAAAAACATACATCCACATGGTTGAGGGCATAGCATACTGGAAATTTAGCTGTGAGACGTTGGACATGTACTCTGGGGACTTAAAGTTGATGAATATCGGGGCAGCTCTGACTCTGTATATTTATATGACCTGTTGTCAACTGAACGAAGTTAGTGCCTATGAAAGGATTCTTCAATGCTATCGATGGTTTACATGGCTCAGATCCGCTCATTTAGGGCCCCTACAGCAGTGCGAGCCAACAGGATCAGAGCAATTCCTCGCACGTGACCGCGATCACAATCAAATGGGGGCGCGTCGCGTCGCCGGACAGGGACACCAAGGGCGAATTTGAGCCACGGAATCCCTCGAAGATATCGTAGGCTGGGCGCAGGTCAGACCTTGGGTCACTGACTGCCCAGAACACTGAGGTAGATCAATCCTGAGCGGCAAATCAGTAAACACTGATTTCACAGATTCTTTCGCATCGTTTATCTGCTACAGGACTGTAAAGCACATTCTGAGCAGACAGTGCCCTCCAAAACACTCATAGGTATGTGCGGATGATCCCATAGGTCATCCAACTCAGATTCGCCCGTGCTGTACGAGATCTCAGTAAAGTACGCATAATATAGCATTACATTTTCTAGAAGCATGTTACACATACTCTGAAGAGGCCATGCCCTCCGGAATCGCCATGCAATCACGGCTACATAGTTTATAGAGGCATAGGCCACGAACTGAGCCCACAGCAGGCGATCTCAGCAAAACGATCAAAAACGGCTCAAAATGGAAAAAAAAAACGGCCGCGCCCTATGTTCCGCAAGAAGCTGTAATTGCAACCCAAAAACAGCTCCTGCACTTTACAGCAGAAGATCATCATAGATGTGCATGCAAACTGTCCAGACCCAGTGAGCGAGTAACAGCCAGTCTCGAGCTGTGCACCTGCCTATGTGTGCCACGGGCGTCGGGGCGTCCTGGACGCCCGTGGCACACATAGGCAGGTGCACAGCTCGAGACTGGCTGTACTCGCTCACTGGGTGTGGACAAGGATCATGCAGGTGGAACTAGACCCTAATTTAGGGTTAGGGTTACCATACACCTTACAGAAGCCGCTAGCAACCTAACCCTAGTCTGCCTCCATTGACCTTGCTAACTCGTTCCTTTCACTCCAGGCCCATATCTCTATACTTACATATTAGTTTTTCCGCGGTCATATATACCCTTAGGTTAACATAAGCCCAGTATCCTTGAGTCCTGCCACAACTGGTTAGCCTTGCACTCTTCATCTCAGGTTATTGCCAGTGCACAAATTTAAAGCGGTGCTTCAGCCATAATGCCTGTGAATCTCTGACTTGAGCACCATCTGAATGTAGTCCCGCGATGTTCGGCCTTTCTACTCCTAATCTTGCACACTCACTTGACTTTGGATGTCGGCGCAGGAATTAATTAAGGTTATTTTAAAGGTACATCCCTTCGAATTGTGTGCCCCAGCCCGATACTTGCATCATAACCTTTCTAGGTGCTGCATAATATGCCCTGGCACTTTGGTCCGCATTTGACACTGCTCAGATTGGTTGCCCTCGGTGAGTCCAAATTGACTTGTTCCGCTAGAACCCTTTGAGTTCTTATACAGATGGTTAAGGTTAGTAAATTGAACTTGATGAATTCCCGGGTGTGTTCTAGCAAGTAGGTATTGCAGAGGGGTCCCGGGTTGTGTGACTGACCCACTGCTCAAGGCTCCAAGTAGGCATTCAGATGCACAGCACAGAACCGTCCCGGGAAAAGCTATTTTAAGCAGCCAATCCTATTTTACAATGGTAGTGGGTCGGGATTGAATGGTTCTCTGAATCCATTCTTCCTGAAGTCACCCAGTCGATTCAGGGTCGAGCTGTGATGCCCATGAAACACATGGGCAGGCACACTTCAGGAGGCTGGCTAGTGCTTGCTTTGAATTAATTCTGTTTTTGTGCAGAGCTTAGAACTTGATAAACAGAAAGTAGCAAATAAATTTCCTCTATGGCAGCGCTGTGGCAAGGGTTGCCACAGACCACCTGGGAAAATAAGTGAGGTCATATGACTTGAAAATGGCCCGTAGCAGGGCTGTGGCAATGGTTGCCACAGACTGCTGCTAGCACCAGAAGTGTTTTTTTGTCACTTGCATTGTATGCAAGGGAATTTTATGCGGAGCTCAGAATAGAATAAATAAAAAGTGGCCGATGAATTTCCTCTATGGTAGCGCTGTGGCAATGGTTGCCACAGACTGCTGTTAGCGCGAGAAGTGTTTTTTTTTGTTACTTGCATTGTGTGCAAAGAGAATTTATGCAGAGCTCAGAACATAATAAATAGAAAGCGGCCAATGAATTTGTTTCATGACAGCACTGTGGCAATGGTTGCCACAGCTTGCTACCATTGCCACAGTGCCACAGCTTGCTGTTAGCACGAGAAGTGTTTTTTTTAGTTACTTGTATTGTGTGCAAAGGGTATTTATGCAGAGCACAGAACATAATAGATAGAAAGTGGCTGAGGAATTTGCTTCATGACAGCGCTGTGGCAACAGTTGCCACAGAGTGCTGCTGGCACCGTGAGTTGGGTCACATGACTTGAAAATGGCTTGTAGCAGCGCTGTGGCAATGGTTGCCACAGCTTGCTGTTAGCACGAGAAGTGTTTTTGTTTTGTCACTTGCATTGCGTGCAAAGGGAATTTATGCAGAGAGCACTGTCATGGAGGAAATTCATCAGCCATGTTCTATTTATTATGTTCTGTGCTCTGCATAAATTCCCTTTGCACACAATGCAAGTAACAAAAAAAAACACTTCTTGTGCTAACAGCAGTCTGTGGCAACCATTGCCACAGCCCTGCTACAGGCCATTTTCGAGTCACGTGACCTCACTCATTGTCCGAGCAGCGGTCTGTGGCAACCGTTGCCACAGCACTGTCATGAAGCAAATTCATCGGCCACTTTCTATTTATTATGTTCTGAGCTCTGCATAAATTCCATTTGCACACAATGCAAGTAACAAAAAAAAAACACTTCTTGTGCTAACAGCAGTCTGTGGCAACCATTGCCACAGCCCTGCTACAGGCCATTTTCGAGTCACGTGACCTCACTCATTGTCCGAGCAGCGGTCTGTGGCAACCGTTGCCACAGCACTGTCATGAAGCAAATTCATCGGCCACTTTCTATTTATTATGTTCTGTGCTCTGCATAAATTCCCTTTGCACACAATGCAAGTGACAAAAAAAACACTTCTCGTGCTAACAGCAAGCTGTGGCAACCATTGCCACAGCGCTGCTACAGGCCACCTTGAATTCACGTGACCCACTCATTGTACCAGGCAGCTCTGTGGCAACCATTGCCACAGCGCTGCTGCTGGCACCAGAAATAAATCACAGTTGCCAGTTCATCCCAGGCTGCAGTTGTAGTGCACCTGATCCAAACCCTATCCTAGGGTTCCCTACCGGCCTACCCTAGAACCCTAGAGTCCCATTCCCCTAATAACCCCACCGCCACTAGTGATGGCCGGGTCGGGTCGGGTCTTGAAAGCCCGGGCCTGGGTCGGGTCTTGGTGGGCTTGGGCTTCGAGAAATCCTGAGCCCGACCCGACTTAAAGGGTCAGGCCCAGGTCGGGTCGGGCTTGGGCTCAGGCCCAGGCTTGGTTGCATTTTTTCCAACTGATCTATGGTGAGTTTTCAAACTCCTTCAGCGGTATACAACGGGTTTCTCACTCGACGGGACCCCTCGCAGACTGTGGAATTCCCAAAATTGCTGTCCTAGCGGGCCATTTGAAGCACAAGTCTGAATGCGGCATACCCATCAAATGTCGAGATGTTATGTTTCATGGTTAAACATAGACAAGTAAATCTCTTTCAAGTAGAAATCAGATTTAACCTGAGATTTGAGCAAGGATGGTTCAGTAAAAGTGGAATTCCTTTGAAGAATTTGAACTCGGGCTAACTCAAAGAGACCCGGTCGCGGGTCTGCTCAGAAGCTGAGCCCGACCCTGAGCCCGACTTGAGCCCTACCTTGGGTCGGGCCTGGGTCGGGCTTGAAAGCCCGACCCAAGCCTGGGCCTGGGCTTGAAGCCCGACCCGGCCATCACTAACCGCCACATCCACCATATTGTCGTTTACACTCGCGGTCGCCGCGCAGCACCTCGCAAAGCACAAGGCCATCGTCACGCGTATCACCGCCATCGAGGAGCTCGCGGAGGTCACGATTCTGTGCTCAGACAAGACGATACGCTCGCCAGGAACAAGCTTACGATTGATAGGCAGACGATTATGCCTTATAGGTATGTTCACGTCCTTCCCTCCCTCCTCCTGATATATGGATGATGAGATGCTCACGAACGACGCCCCCCAGCTGCTTCTCCGCAGACGACGACATTCTCGCCGCCTACGCCTCGCACACGGAGAACCAGGACGCCATCGACGCCAGGCGTGCGTGGACCCGACCCAGCGGGTATCAAGTTGCTGGGTCACCAGCAGTGTCCGCCGGCACTATAAGCCGCGCGCGGTTCCACTTGCCACAGCGTCGCCTATGTTTCCAATCCGAGAAGATAGTAGCACAATCCTTGCAAATAAGGTCTAAAAGTGGATTATGGTGGTAAAATCTGTAAAATAAGAACGGAAGACGGGTTGAATGAGAATCTTCATTGAATAATTAATAGAGGGACGACCAATCCAAATTTGATCTGCGGTGAAATGTGCTAAGAGGCGTCGAGGATTTCGATGGCAGGTTAAGAAGCGCAAGATTTTAAGGTGAATAAACAGTTTATGTGGAGAAACGGTGAGTTCAAAGCAAGATTAGATGGGATTGTTTTCAGCTCGAACCGGGGCAAAGGAGCGAAGCCACGAAAAGATTGGAACCCAGCCGTCCGGAGCAGAGAAAAAACCCAAGCATCGTAGCGCAAAGCAAGCAGCAATCCGCGGTGAATGGAAACAAAGAGCGAAACAGCCGGCGTTGCTGGTTCGAATACGATTTGGCGGGGAGGAATGTCGTGCTGGAAGGAGCACACAGTCCGGCGCCGAGAGGACGGATATCCCAGCAAAGAACCCAAAAATGAGCCAGAGGAGTCAAGCGCAAGGAAAGTTTCGATCACGAATGACATAGAGGGCTGGCAAAGGCTTTCTGAACCTCAAATGCATAGGGCGCCGACACAGGAGAGGAATATCAGAGATACAGAACAGTTAAGCCAATGAAAATGCGGGACGTACCAGGACTCTGCGCATGAAGCTAACGCATGTGCGACCTTTGCAGCGGGGGAGCGTAGCAGCCAAATTTGTATATAATGAAAAAATCAGACCACTCAATGCAGCGCGATACTATCATACAAAACAGCTCAAATTGCCATTATTGCTAGCTCTGGCATCGCGCTATATCGTGTGGTTGAGAGTTTTTCTCAGGACCGCGCGATACTGCCCGATATGGGCCGATACCGGCCAAGACGGTGTTTGCATTGAGACGCCTTCAAGCCCAGTGAGAACACCGTCTGGGCAGCTACCTATATGTGTGGCTCATTTGGGTACCCAAATGAACTAGCCATATGTTTGGCCACCGGTGGCTATGCCAGGACATAGCAATCTGTTTTGTACCACAAAACAAAGCGCCAAATATATAGGGTGCACCCATAGGCTCTCGGGGATACAATTTTACTGGATTGGAAGTGGCCCATATTTTTCCATTGGCGGTGACTTCCCAGGTAGCTGAGGTCTTTTTCTGCCAGTCGTTTATCATAGTTGATATTCCCGCAGTTTCCTGAAGCATTTCCTCATCAAGAGCATGAAAACGAACTGTACCGACCTCTTAAGATCCCCAAGACAGCGAAGAAGCACGATATCAATATCCCGGAAAATACCCTCCTTATGCGGGCAGATGTGCATGCCCAATTCGATGGATACGAATTTGCTTTCGAGACCACCATTGATTCACGCATCCAACAGCCCTTGATGACAGCCACAGATAACGGGTAAAGTTACAGGACCCGAATCATATTAGAAGCGCCTTTGATGCTGGCGTTGCTTGACTGTTGTAAGCGCTACAGCATTCAGAACGAACCCTAGATTCCAAGTGATATTTGATAGACGCTCCGGATGATTGACTAGTGTCAAGCCGGAATAAGTTGAAATCTGAGCTCGTCAGATTTCGGGAGCATTCATGCTTGGACTACTTACCTATTTGCCTACCTGATTGTTGTGAAGCCGTACTGTGTCGCGGAGCTCTTTTCCGAGGAAGATGCGAGCGCTATGCTCTTGATCCTCATTTAGAAGCGCGTGTTACGGTAAGTGCGATCGAGCACTGCATTTGGAAGCGCGCGGTAGACACCCTTGGAACATCACACGGTTGCGGTAAAGGTGCCTCGGATCTAAACGACGAATTCGGATTGATGAACCGCCGCATCCGAAACCATTAATAGCAGTGGCGTAGATGACACCCGGTACTGTTATGCGTCGGAACACACCCACGATTTCGACGAATGTCCACTCGAAACGCCATCTGAACCTAGATGTACGCTCCTAAGACACCATAAACGCTACAAAGAGCCCTGGCGCTCTCCTCCGTTTCGGGCGAGCTCTCCCAGCACATGTCGCGTCAGAGGGTGTCAAGAACCTAAATCTGCAGCACAGCATCGGTTGCAGTGAGAGGTTACTCGACCGTTGAAGTCAAAATTTGAGGCACGAGTACCTAGGCTCAAGTCCGGGACAAAGGCGGCACATCTGGCAGGCTCGGCGCGGTTGCTGTGCCTCAGACGCCGGTGTATTCGAAGTGAACGTATGATTTACTCTCGATGGTGTCACGTTTTGACGGCGCCTTCCTCCTGCGAGACGCCGAACGAAAGGTATCGATTAGAATCTAAGCGCCGCTGTATTGGGTGGAAAACCCTGGGTCATACAGTGCTATTAGTGGGAAGTGATGAAGGCGGAAGGAGGCGTGTCAGAGTGAGAGTCACAGAGATAAGAGATATGGCGTATTCTTGCGCGAGCGCCACATTCACCCGGCGGAGTATCGTCCGGAGACACCAGATCGCGGCAACGAAGGGAGGGGCCGCAGGGCGCCTACTAAGGAGAAAATTTCTTGGGCGGTCGCGAGCGCAGCAGACACAACAACGGTGGGTACAGCGTAGCGCGCCGTAGTCCGTGAAATTTCGTGTCGGAGCAGTCAGCGGGGGTGTGGATGCGCAGGGAGCACAGCGTCGACACGGGGGATGTAAATTGAGGTGAAGGTCACACCGGCTGGGAAGCACATGCACGGAGGAGGGCATGGGTGGCAGGATCCGCGCGAGAGTATGACAGGCGCGAGGCTCGGACAACGCGAAGATGTGATCGGGCCTGTGAGGATAGGGTCCTCGGCGCTACGCTATCCTCGAACGTCGGCGAGGGATGCGCAAATCTGCGATGAGCGGCGACGGCATCTCAATTCTCCTTCATTCCACCCAGCCTTTCCGGCCGAGCAGCGGAGCCCTAGCGAAAGGGTCTTGGAAGCTCCGAGTCCGTTGGCGAGGATGGAAAGGAATGAAACGAGAAGCGGGGGTGTAGTCCCCGTGACATCCAGCCTTCCAATTACAGCCCGGCAGTGTCGCAAGGGTAGACTGGCGGCAACGAAGGCGGGTGCGCGACGCGACGGCCGGGAGCACGGAATAGTTGTAAAGAATACGCGTACGGAGTCGAAACGCAACGAGTTTCTCGTTCTCTTGGTCGCAAGATTCGACAACGCCCAGAATGAGAGCTCGAGGCCGTCGAAAGCGACTCGCGAGTTGGGTGGAGGGCGGAGGCATGTGAGGAAGCGAGTGGATGAGATAGAGGTATGTACGTCCGGTGCAGCGCGCTTGAAGAAAGGCACCGATAACGCCTGCCCGAGGCGCACGCAAGACGGGGATGAATGCCCCAGGTAGAGGTGCGGAGAGGTTGTCTTTGCGTACACGCAATCTAAACCACTTGTTCGAACAGTTGCAGAGAAAGAAAAAAGACAAGGAACGCACCTAGTATTTTAATGGGATGGCGGGGTACATCTAGAGACAAAAAGTGGTCCAAGCGAGTGAGAATACTATGAGTTGATATTATCACCTACGCCGCCGACATCGAGGAAGTTGTGGGTAGTGTTTTGCTGGCCCTGGCTTCAAGCCAGAAGCCAGCCAAGCCAAGCCATGGCTTCGTCAAGCCAGGCCAAGCCTTCCCACTGGCTTACCCTGGCCCTGGCTTCTGGCTTGAGATTTTCCAAGCCAAGCCAGGCCAGTCAAGCCATGGCCTGATCTGGCACCCCCTAAACTGTTGATTGAGGAAATATTCTACATGTATTCACTGGGTAAGTGTGCAATCTGAATGCATCAGTTTGTTACTGACCAGTTCATGGGCAAATGTTGCGTTATTTCAACATGCCGTCCCAATTAGGCCGGCTCTAGTTCAACCAATGTCAGATCAAAGGTGATATAACACTCTTATGGCCGGTAAATCCGACTATTTCTGTTCCTAAATTGTTCAAGTAATAGACAGATGCACAATACAACTCATCTGGGCCCCAGAACCTCAAGAACTGCTGCGCAAAAAAAATCTGCTCAAGCCCTGGCTTAAGCCACTGGCTCTGGCCTGGCCTGGCTTGCTGCTGGCTTTGGCTCTGGCTTGGAAAATGCTGAGCCAGAGCCAGACAAAGCCAAGCCAAAGCCATGGCTTCCGGGCCAAGCCAAGCCAGCAAAACACTAGTTGTGGGCGCCGCTGCCAGTGTAGACTCAGATGTCGCGCGCAAACTGGGAGTTTGTGAATCATTAGAGGCTGTGGCAGGCTGGGATGCACTACTATCAGGGTGGGGCTAGACGTGGGTGTGTCGTTGGCTCGTCGTCGTTGGGAGTGTCCAAAGTCGCGGGCCGAGCTGATCGGGCGTCAGCAACGGCAAAGACAAAGCCACAGCCACCCGCCTCTTGCTCGCAAACCACCGCTACTTATCCCGCACCCTCGTCCACAACCCCGCTGCGACCTTGAAACCAACCAGAAGCCACCGGAATCTCACCCCGCGCCACAGCGCTATGTGCCATCTAGTGATGTCCGACTGGCCGCGGCCAAATCCCGATCCAATGGCGCTGAGCGATGAAGCGTTGCCGTCGGCGTGGATCTCGTGTGCTTCCAGACGTACCCGTACTCGCGCCAGCTTACGATTACACGCATACGGGTGTGGCCCTTCAGTTTTTTTACGGAGACAGTCCAGGGTCATCGAGACCGTTTCAATCTGCGCCGCTGCGCATGCGGCTTAAAGGGTACGTGCAGCAAGCCCCATCGCTGCGCGACTTTGACTCACGGGCCTTACTTGCATCTACAGTAGAAAACCCTGCAGTCAAAATCGCCTCCCAGACCGGGAACCTCTACTTCGAAAGACTTATGTGCTGTGCGCCTAAAGTGTGCGTACTTTTCTCTCTTCTCCCGTTGTAGCTGCTCTTTCCTCCTACTTTTATCGTGCTCCTGCCTCGCCCCGCTTTTTTCTCCTTGCTCTTCTCTCTATTCTTCTTGCCATTCCCTCCCCATCTCGTTCTCCATCGCTCTCCCTTCCCTTTATCTCACCTTCTCCATCTCTTCGCTCTTCTCCTTCAATTCCTCCGAACTGATTTGTCTCAGCAGGCGCTCAACCACGCCCACGCCCACCCCTCCACACGGTGCTGGAACACATACGCATGGCTGTACGTAGGCGCGCTCTTGCACACCCCTCCTCCCTTGCCTTCTTCGTCCGCGCCGTCGTCAAGCCGGCCTTCTTTCCGGCACGCGCTACCCCGGCTTTACGCGCGCCCGCACGCTGCTCGTTCCTTACCCCCTCCCTGGGCAGAGGATTTGGAATTGGAAACGGCGGAGGCTCAAGCATCTACACCGGCGCCGTAGGCGCTCCGTCCCCACGTTTACCATGAGGAAGGGATGGATGGGGAGGGAGGACAGGCGGAAAATGGTCCTCGGGGCGAGCGGATGAAAACGAAGAAGCTCTGACACACCGCCGCCTGCTTCCCTCCCCACGTCTGCATCCATTCCAGTCCCGCCTTCCGTCAGCGTGCCACGTCATGGTGCACTCCTCGCTTCGAGGCGCGCTTCTCGATCGCGCAGATGCTATGCGCCCTCGTCGTCGGGAATGACGGAATACATCCATCTTCCTCTCCCTGCGAACACTTCGGGAGCGGCAGCGCGTAGTGGCCCGCGTCTCTGCGTCGCGGCGGCGGCGCAGCGTACTCGTGTAGCCACGCACCTCCCTTTAGTGCTGCCGCGGTAGCAGTGCGGGCGACGGCGACGGCCATGGCGCCGGCGCGTACGCCCACAAAACGGCTGTCAGCACATACGCAATGATAACAAAAAGCCCACCGACCGCGCACCCCTCTTCGCCCTCGCCCTCGCCCTCACCTTCTCCTACTTCCACCTCCACTTCGACTTCGACGTTCACTTCCAGCTTCGAGTCGACTGCTGCTGCATTCGACGCCGTGGCATCCTCGCCGCGCACGGGTACGACGAGGAGGAAGAGACGTGTCATCTAGGCGCTTTCGCATCCGTCGCCTCGACGCACTTCCTCTTCCCTTGTCCTGGCCCCTCCCGCTCCCGGCACTGGATTGTCCTCGTCCATACGCGCCGCCGCGGCGAAATGCGGGCGCGTCACCGCTCCGGATCGGGATTGTCAGCACGAGTGCGATGTCGGCAAGAGGGGGAGGGGGAGGGGGAGAAGTGCGTGGCTCTCGTCTACACTGATCGATGCCCGCGCGTTCTGGTGCTGCTTCGGCGACTTCATCGTGTACACCGCACATTCCGCTCGCTATCGGCGCCGGCGTCGTCATGGAGACGGAGGGAGGGGGGATGTAATAGCGGAGTCCACATCCTGCGCATCCTTCCTCGTCTCCATCGGCATCACCTCCCCCGCCATCCGACTCGTCATCGCCTCATCCCGCCTGGGGAGTGGGGCGACTGCGGGTGTACAGCAGGGAAAGAGAGTTAGTGGCGTACATGTCTCCGCGCCTTGATACCGCGCGCTCCGCCTCACATTAGCACCTCACCCTTCCGCGCATCGCTGAGTCGCTCGCTGCCCGCGCGATCTGTCGCCGCGCTCGCCTCACATCAGCTGCTCACCCTTCTGCGCGCGCCGCATTGCTCGCTGCGCGCCGGATGCTGTCAGCGCCTCGTCTTGCCTTCCCCATCATCTACGCGCGACATCCTCACTCTCCGCGCACCTTGCTTCTCCGCCCGACCTAGCATTGACACTTCCCTCCGACTGTGTTCGTCGCTCTCCTACCCGCACGTCGTCCGCGTCCGTGGCGCGATGCATAGCTGGCACTTTGTCGGGGAGGAGCAAGCAGGGGGTGTAACGCGGGAGGAAACGCGGCTCCGATGCCCGTTCGCTACGCCTCTACACTTTCGCCATCGTCTCCCCGCGACACCCCACCTCTGCGCCCGTCATCACCCCGCTCTTGCGCGCTTCGAGGCCCGCTCTCTCCGGGATACTGCGCCCATCCGCAGGAAGAGAGAGACAGCTCTTCGCAGCGCTACCGCGGCTGGTACCGCCCGTCTTCGCTGCTCGCACCCTCCCCTCGCCTGCTGCGGCGTCGCGGGGTGCCATGTGCCGTATTCCGCGGGTGTCTACGCCTCCGCGCCGTGCCCTCCTCCTGCTGCGGCGTTCCGTTAGGGGCGCACTCGCTGCTGGCAAGGTCGGAGGGAACGTGGACATGAACGTCCCTTCGCCGAGCCGCTGCGACTTGCTCCTCCTCTGCCTATCAGCGCCGCTCTCCCCATCGCGCTGAGCCTCATCGCACGTGCGCGCCACATCAGAGCCCCTCGTGACTAGGCTTTCCCGTCCGCACGCCGACCCGGGTTCTCCGACTGGGGCTCTTGTCCGCTCCGCTATAGGCTCACCGTCGTTTTCTCATCAAGCGGTGAACCGCGGCCGCACATGTCATGCGCCTTTCGCGGGTATCGGCGTCGTCGCTGCGCACGCCCTTCTGCCACCCCGCGCTGTTGCCTTCTCGTCCCTAGCCGGCGAGTGGGAAGCCTCCACAGAGGGCGTAGAGGGTATATGTGGAGGGTATTCAGCCTTGCTTACATGTGCCGCCGCCTGCTCTCGTCCTCTATCGGCGTCTCATCCTCCCCGCCGTCGCGTCCCCGCATCTCCTGCCACTTACGGTGCGGATTGCCGTCAAGAAGCGCCTATATTTGCCGTCCTCCTTCCTTCGACGTCGTACTTCCACCCCGTGTTAACAGTGCTTTGTCTATCATTCGATATATATATAATGTACTACTGCACCAACCGGATTCAAAGTACAGGGCGACCGTGTGGTAAAATGAATCTGTGAAGGCGCAGCGCAGTAAAAATGGACTGGAGATGCTTACATCGGGTGGATTGGATCCTGCGAGACCGCTGCAACTGTTGGAGACGACAAGGGTGTGCCCAGCGAGAGTTACCGCCGGCGCTTGACTCGCGCTTCATGTACGAAATGACATATGAAGCGCAAATCGGGGGAGGTTACAAAAACTGAATTGATCACGAAAACCTACTCTTGTGGTAGACGGTCAATTTGCGGCGCAAACATAGTATTGCCACGGACACTAACGGGGAGTAAACATTTTAACATGGGAGAGTAAGACGAAAAGCGTCAGCCGTTCTCACATTTAGACCATGCATGACCTTGGAGCTTTTGAGCTCGCGACTAGGCTCAACTTGCAAAGCTCTCGGCCAGGAAAATCCGACTGGGTGCGCCGGAGATCGTCAGATCTTTTATGCGCCCAGGTCCACGAAAAGGACAGTGAGTAGCCTTTAAATGCCCTTGAAATTCGGGACACGGTGATTTGGCGCAAGATACCTCAACCTGCACGTGAGTAATTGGTCCATGGGAGAGAGCTGACCAGCTGAAACTCATCCCAGGAGTCGACTGCGGCGCTCGAGTCGAATAAGAGGTTTCGATTGGAGTACACGAGCAGAGCGGTAGAAATCAAAAGAGATAGATCATGTGGTCTTGAGGCAGATTTGCATCCAAACAGTGAATTCGAAAGGTTGGCGAAGACGAGGAAATAAAGGGGTGAAATAGTATACGAACAGCTTCAGGCGCTATAGGATCCAGCTCCAATCGCGGTTCTTGCGAGCGGTGATTCGGGGATAATCGGGGAATTGTCAGCGAGAATGGCGGTTCCTGCCTGTGGCATCTTGAATATCCTACGCACCGGCCAGTGGCAGGATAAGCCAGAAATTATACCAGAGGGACAAAATCCAGAACCAGGCAGTACATTCTGCAGCTCGGACGTTTGACAGATCGAGCGCGACTTAATAAAGCCAGAGGAGACTCAGGAGAGCTGTAGTAGAGCTGTTGTGTAATTTGAGACGCTGCTAGATTGGAGTCGGGGGGATTGTCCGGACAGAAAAATAGGGTGGATTTTCGTGGAAGTACGAGGATCGTTGGGGTCGGGATGGATTCAATCGCAGAGGTCGTGCTGGGAAGAGGCAAGCAGTGTGCCGAATGATCCGAATTGATCGGACCAGTACCTGTCTCTCATCCTCATTTTCCTTGAAGGCTACCATCCTCTAGCTCATACCTTTGCCGCGGAAAAACTCCCGAGCGAATGGAGCGACCGTTCTGCAGCATGGGCTCCAACAGCTTCCCCGCGACGCCGCCGCCATCGACGCACGTCTCGGAATTTGAATGCGATTTCTACGACACCAACTCGTGGATTTTCCGACAACTGTTGCACGCCCGGAGGTGCCATCGTAAATGCCACCCTGCGGCACCACAACTGTCTCCGGTCTCCTGCCGGCGACTTACAAATAATCTACGCGATGAGGACGTCCGACGTGCATGCCCCAATGGGAAGATATTGTTTTGCGCGGCACGTAGCAACTGTGCGTATCTTCCCTCCCACCATCCTACCCTCTTTCCCTTTTTTCTTCTCTTCTACCCCTTTTTTTATGCGAACCGAGAGATACAACGTCACTGAGCCATCATCGGCCCCTGGGAGCACGAACGCACTTCCAATCCACCCGCGCCCTCTCTCCTGTCGCTTCTCATACCCATTTAATCCATCTACAGAGGGAAAATACCTGGTACTACCGCCCCCACTCTCGCACCCGCTGCCGTACGTGCAGCCATGCGCCGCCGCACTCGCCCACGCCCTGCATAGTGCCCGGATTTCTGTGTAGGCTGACTCTACCTCCTCGCGATCTTGCTCGGCGCCTTCTCGTCGAGGAGTCGCGATCGAGCTGTAGCAAATGTACGCCGCTGTCGTCACACTTCCCCCGCTGCTCTCATCTCGCATTCCTCATTCCCGACGCAGCCTAGCGCAGGTTTTTCGACGCTCTACTCGTCTCCACCGTCCGCTGTGTCCTCATTGACCGCACCTAATTTGAGTGGGCGCCATAGAAACGTCGTTTGCTCTTCTGCTCAGTACCTGACGGTGCCGCTCTGGCCCATTCCGCATTGAGGCTCCTCAGTAATGTCGTACGAGATGAGGTGGCCAGCGACGAAGTGGGAAGGGAGATCTCAGGCAGGGATACACGTCCGGTCGCCGTGCCATCTCGAATCGCCTCCCCACCTGAAGGGGCTTCGACGCCAATGCTGATTAACCGCGGTATGGGGAGTTGATTCGATGTGTGGCTCCCTGCATACCTTGTCTGTCCGTGGCTACCTTCCTCCTCGCCCGTCGTTGGCATCCGCTCACTCTCGCGCGTAGGAAGGCAGGAGCGAGGATCTCACGCGGCGACTGCATGTTTCTGGTACAGCCTTCTCTGCCGGTGGCTGTCACTGTGCTCATTTCGTTGCTTTCTTTATTCAAGCCCGGCTCAAATTCCTCCTCGGCGGGATGTTGTCTGCGTACTCTCTGCTTTTTGGGTTGTCATGAGCAGCGAGTGATGCCATGTAGCCTCGCTTGAGCCCATTCCGCCGTCCTACTCGCGCTTTGCTCCCGTGCTCCCGTGCTCCATCTATGCTCTCGTCTTCTTCGCCGCGGACATTGCATCTTCTATCTAATTGTGTCGCTTCATTACCTCCACGTCTCCGACGATGACAGATTGGTCCCGAGAACACATTTATTTTCGCTATCGCTGTTTCCTTCCTCCTTCGCTCGCCCTCGTCCTTCCCCCACGTCGTCGCTTGAAACTCTCGGCTCAATGTACCACACACACGCGGATTCCGCGTGGTGTTGACATCGGTTTTGTTCCCATTTTGAACACAAATTTCCATGCAATGTGATGTGGCGTGCACGAGACTCCTGTCATCTGTTGGATACATGCAGAGCGGTGCTCGATTTCACACGAGCAACCGCAGGTTCTCATGCGTGGAGGGTTCCGGCAGTTCTATTTGCTGTTCATCAGGGAGAAGTAAGACGAAATCCGAGATTCCCATCAACTCTCCCAGGAGAACCGGTATAAGGGACAGGACTAACGACTGTGTTTGCTCCTGGCACAAAGATGCCTCCCCAGTCTACTGTGACTCAAATCCGTCTTGATACCATTGCAACCAGCCTGAAAGCTGTTGTGACCACCGTGGAAGTCATTTCCAAAGAGTTAAATACACCATTTCTGGCACCCATCGTGACCACTATGTGGTCGCTCTTAGACACTATACAGGTAGTTTCAGCCGTTCAGGCACATTGAAACTGACCAACACTTGCCAGAAAATCAAAAAGAACAAGGATGTGTGCACAGGAATGCTGGAGCAGGTTCACAAGTTGCTTTATGGAATCATTCAAGTGCACATAGCTTCCAACACCAGTGGTGAATTGACACCAAGGATGTTGAACAATTTGGGACAATTTGCCGAGTACCTGTAGCTATCTGCCTCCACCATTGATACTGATTAATTTCACAGGACACTGCACAAGATCCACACCTTTGTGGAAGCCCAGCAGGAAAAGATCGGATTTAAAATGTTCTTCCGCCAGGCTGAAATGACCACCTTGCTGAAGAGCTGTACCTCCGGAATCGACCAAGCAGTTGATGTATTTATGGTATATTCCACTTTAGTTGAAACCTCAGTTAATTAAACTGAAGCTCAACAGGTGAATCAACTCAATGTGGTCAATGATATCAGCAACATGAAAGAGAAGGCACAACACGTACACCAGGAAGTGCTTCAGTTGATATCGGGTCTTTCAGATGACAACAATTCTGACGGAGGATCCTTTGTGCGTAATTCTTTGATTTTTCATTGTAATTACTGATTAGTTTCCACAGATGGGCAGCGTGTTTTCCAATTCTCACCACAGGTGTGTGAGTCTACCCATTATCTCAGACTCACACTAATATTGTCAAGCTCAAACTCTCTTACATTGTTGCCACCCAAACCAAAGATATTCCATGGACGGGAGGCAGAACTGTCAGCCATTCTTGAGCTTTTCAGGAAAGAAGTTCCCAGAATCTCGATCTTGGGGGCAGGGGGAATGGGAAAGACCAGCCTCTCCAAAGCCGTTTTGCATCATCCGGCACTGGCCTCCAGATATGATGAATATCGGCTTTTTGTCCCTTGTGATACTGTCTCGACCAGTATCCAACTTGCAGGCCTCATTGGAGCATACCTCGGTCTCAAGCCCGGCAAAGACCTCACTGTCCCTGTTATACGTCACTTGTCAAATGGCCCACCTACTCTGTTGATCTTAGACAATCTGGAAACCATCTGGGAGCCGGCAGAGTCTCGTGCAGATCTTGAAAAATTCCTGTGTAACTTGACAGATATTGAAGACCTAGCATTGATTGTGAGCAGAAAACCTATGCATTTAGCAGCAGGACTAATTTTAATTTGAGACGACAATGCGAGGGACAGAAAGACCTGCCCATGTGCGGTGGACTCGGCCTTTTCTGGAATCACTGAAACCGTTGGCCCAGGATGCTGCCCGTCAAACGTTCATTGACACAGCAGATGACATTCACAGGGCCGAAGACATTGATACACTTCTACTCCTGACAGATAACCTGCCTCTGGCAATCGACCTCATTGCAAATTTGGTGGTCTCAGAAGGAATACCTAGTGTGCTCAGCCGTTGGGAGACACAGAGAACCGCAATTTTGTCTGAAGGCTATGATGTGACATCGAACTTGGATTTGTCAATTTCGTTGTCCCTCTCCAGTCGTCGGCTAGCATCCTCTCCAGATGCGCTGGAGCTTTTGAGCTTGCTGTCTATGTTACCTGAAGGCCTATCAGATGTAGAGCTCCTCCAGAGTGATCTCCCACTGGTGAATATCCTGGCTTGCAAATCAACTCTACTTCGTACAGCCTTAGCCTACACCGATGGCCAGAAACGGCTCAAAGCATTGGTTCCTATCCGAGAATATATGCAGAAGAATCATCCTGCCCATGACCATGTCATTCATGCCATCTCCGTGCATTATCAAGAGCTCCTGGAGCTTTATCGAAAATATTATGGAACTCTTTCTAGTGTGGGGGTGATTGCAAGAGTCACAGCCAACTTTGCAAACATCCAGAATGTTCTGCTGAAGCGTCTGAGCTCTGATGGGCCCCATCTTGCTGGAATCATTAGCAGCTCTTGTGAGCTCGGCCGGTACAGCCGGACAACTGGTCGTGGTCATCTTCTGCTCTTGCATCATATTCCAAAAGTGCTTTCCCAGTCAACAGACCACAAGCTCAAGGCATATTTCATTATAGAAAAACTTAGTGGACGGAACTACGGGTCGGTTCACAACGCAAACCAACTCATTCACCAAGCTCTTGATCATTTTAAGCACTTTGATGACCCAGATATGAAGTGTGAGTTGATCCGGATCTTCCCATTTCCTCATCTGAGTAAAAAATGTTAGGCCTATTTTACAATGCTGCAGCTGAGTATCACAGAGCCACTGGAGATCATGTGGCAGGCATGCAGTTTTGCCAATCAGGTCTGTCGTTGGCCATTTCAGCAGGAAGCTTGGGCAGGCAGTCGAGGGCATTGGGGCAATTGGCAAGGATTAAGATATACACTGGTGATTTCTTAGGCGCTAAAGAAGCTGCCTCTAAGTCTCAGAGAGTAGCCAAGATCACTGGAAACGTCTACATAGAGGCATCTGCACTCCAGGCTGAAGCTACCTGCTGGCAATTCTTTGGGAGCTATAGCCACTGCATCTCTCTGCTGACCAGGGCAGCACATCTGCTGGACCTTTGTGGCATGTCTGGTGGGGCAGTGCATACTGAAATCAGGACTACCCAATCAGAGGTCTGCCGCTGCAGATCAGAGTATGTGGAGGCCCATAGTCATATTCACGTCTACATTCTAAACAATACTACTGTGGATCAAAACCCATACTACTATGCCATGGCATTGCACAATATTGCACAGATTGAGCTTGAAATTGGGAGCTCTGATGACACTGTGCAGCGTAACCTTGAAGGAGCCCACATAATCTTCACCAAAATCAATGATTTGCCTGGGCTTGTATTGTGTGATATTCTTCGAGCAGCCCTGTATCTTCGACAGGGCAACTCATCAGCAGCAAGACATCTTTTTCAACATTGCCTCAGATCTGCCTGGGGAAAGGACCTTGAAGCTGTGACTTATTGTCTGGAAAAACTGGCTTCTGGACAACAATGGAGTGCTGCAGACCAGATTTCATCCCATTGGCCTGTGATATTGCTCGTGTGCAGTGTCAGGTATAAGCGGATACTTGAACTCCACAAAGCTCTCCAGTTTCTTGGGGATGTCTTCCAGTCACAGGGAGATCAGGAGACTGCAATCAATCTCTTCACTGTTTCTCTGGACAGATTCACTCAGATGGATGTTCACCGCAGCAGAGCAGAGTGCATGATCCGACTCGGGGATATCTCAAATCTGAAAGGAGATCAGCTCAAAGCCATGGACCTCTGGGATAAAGCTAGGCCACTGTTTGAACGTTCATCACAGAGCAAGCAGCTTGTTGAACTCAATTCGAAACTTGCCGGTCTATGCCATAATCAGTCACACGAGGTTCAGGATGAAACCGTGGACCGTCTCTCTAAACTAAGTGCTGCTCCCAATGAGCATCTTGAACAGTTGTCTGGTGCAGCGATTGCCAACGCAACGGTCACAGAAGAGATGGAGAAACTTGCTTTGGAGAAGAAGAAATCCCCGGTGCTTGTGGATGCCCGAATATGAACGCGTAAATAGTTTACTGACTGTCCTGGGAGGATACGATTACGATTTTTTTAGCCATATATTAGCAATCCATTGAGAGTCAAGATGATTTAACCGATATTGAAAGCAAAAGCACGAAGTAAAGCCGCATTTATTCCTCGTTAATCTGTACAGTAATGGATGTACGACGTATATGGTGCCTTCCCCGCCCACATATCTAAGATGCGCACCTAGTCCCGGCTGTCCCCGTTCGCGAGCAGCCTTTCTGTGCCCCAAGACGCGTGTCAGCATTCGGAACACCAAAATGCAAGGTGTCTCGTCCCTCTAAACCCCGGCGCGCGGTCGCTAATGCGCGCTGGAAGCGTCCCAAGCAGGTCGATGGAGCCGTCACGGTACGGTGACGATATCCGCGTTTCCGCCCTCTGTGTCTGGACCGAAGTGTCTGTTTTCCATTGGCTTATATGAGGAGAGTATGTATCCTGTCCCGGTCCATTGATGAGGAGAAGGATGGGAGCCAAACGAGAGGTCGTATTCTGTGAACGATACGCAAGAGATGAGCCAGGAGGAGGGAGGTAGAGACGGTGAAGAAGCGAAACAAACGTATGTCCCGAATCCCCCCCAATCTCTGCCTCGCATATATCCTACACGCCATGTTCCTGACGCCGTCCGCTCCGTCTTCACCGCTCCGGGCCTAGAAGTAGGTCGTGGAGAAGCAGTCCACGGCGCCGAAGATGGGGATGCCTGAGTGTGGGTTTTCTTGCTTTATTTCTTTTTCTTGGCGATTGGAGGAAAGGGGGATAGGCTAAGAAGTGAGGAGAAAGACAAGAAAGGAAAACTGACGATCTTCAGGTGCCTCCGGCGCACGCACCGGATCTCCTTGATTTAAAAGTCCGGGAGTTTCGTGTATTAGCTAACCCGGTGCGCATTAACGTTAATATCAGATTATTCAAGAACAAAAAAGCGGAAGAGAAAAGGAGAAGAGGACGTACCGTGATCCGCGACGGGGCATACTCCAATCCAAGGCGCGGCATGATGTTGTCCACGCCATTCTGCCGCTCTAGACGCCCGTTGCGGAGCTTGACGGTGACGCGAATGTCGCTGCGAGCGCGCGGCTCGTCCCAAGGACGATTTTTACCGAGGCGATCCACGTTGTCCAGCACTGCACCCGGTTGGCCATGTGTTAGGACGAAAGGATGGTAGGAATGAAAAGACACACGAGCAGACCGGTCTGGAACACCAGTTCGCTCTGCGGCAATCTCTTCGTCAAAAGCCAAGACAAAGACTTACTTCCCCCCGTCGTTTCACAACGCAGAGGTCTCGCAGCTGTTGTTCATACATCCCGTCCGAGCGTCTTCAGTAACGCTCCATCACGTTTTTCGCGTTGCGCTGCCAATTGCTTTGAACTTTCAGAGATCGCAAAGGCAGGCCGAGATCCCAGCTGCATCCGCCGCGGCACCCTGACTAAAGTATCTGATCTGAAGGAAGTCTCTGAAAACGAAGAAGCGGGGCGCGAGAATTGGGCGCGGGAGAGGCAGCGTCTTGCTGACGCCGAAGCAAATGATTTGATCTGATTTGAGATGAGTTCCATGAATGGGAAGGACGGCGGCGGGTCTCAAAGAAAGTTCCACTTGGATAGACTCGGTGGGAATCGGAGTGGCCCAGAGGCATGCTGAACATGCAATCAAGGGCCCAGACTATTCATGTTTTGCCAACATAGTTCGATGCAGGTTTATAGCATTCATGAGCTAAAGGACGATTTTCCGATCATTTTCGGCTTCCCGACTCCCGAGCGAGCCGGCGCAAGAATGAGGGTACCCAGCAAGAAGTGAGAGCAATTCCGAAAGTCAAATCAGCGATGATTCAGTGCGAACCAGCGAGCGGCGATAGCGGCGCGACATGGTGGTTTGAGAGCAAGGGCGGGCGGCTGTGTCTTTGTCGTTGTTGAGCCCCGATCAGCTCGGCCCGACCACCGATCCGCTCATGCTCACAACAACGCACAGACGGTGACAGACCACTCGCGCGTAGCGCACAACCCCGCTGGAAGTGCATCCCAGCAACTATCCGTCGAAGTCGCCGCCGCCTCCGCCGGCCCGCCTGGCACCGACGACTCGCATCTCCGAGTTTGCGCGCGACATCACCGTGACACCAGCGGCGCGCCTCGACAACTTCTTTGACCTCGGTCCTCGGCGGCGTGAGCACGGGTCCTCGCCCCAGCTCACAGTAATCTCCTTCGATTGGCCCGCGGCTCCCCTAATTGCAAACATGTACCCGTACACCAGGAGTACACTAGGTGCGTTCCATGTCTCTTTTCTCCGCAGTTTATCTAACGCTTAGATCGCCCGCAGGCAACAACAGAGGCCACTTCCAAGCACCTCTGGCCTTCTTGCAAGCGCTGCTGGGACGAATACGCCGTCCCTTACGTCGCCACGCATCCTTTCCGTCGGCGGCACTGGGTCGTGTTTGCGGGATCAATGCTTTCCCTCCGGACGCCCCTGCTCTGGCTGTACGGAGCTTCATCACAACCCCTTCATCCGCCCGCTCCCTCGATACTTCCGACCCACCTCAGGTCCTGCGGGCTCAGCGTTTTCTCCGCGCGGTGGAGTCTTGCGCCGAGCGGAAGGCGCGTCGTAGCGTCTCGTTTCCGCACGCGTACCTTCTGCATCTATCCCGCGGGCCGTGCTCTTGGCAACGCTCATCCCGCGCACGCGCACCTCCTCGTCATGTTGCCCCCGATTGCTAGGCCTTCGTTCCTCTGCTGCGAGATACGCCCTGCCCTTGGTGGGCTGGAGTGAGGACGGCGGGGGATGTAACAGAGAGTACGTGGCCGCTTCCTCGTTTCACTCCTGTCCGTTTTGCACATAGCTCTAGATCCTCGAAGCCTGTCCCCCTGGGATTCGCCGCACTCGCTGCTAGAAAAGCCGAGGAAAAGTTCCCCAAGACAGTGCGAGATGGCCCCGCTGCTCGCCCGCACACCTCTGCGCATCCGCGGCCGACGTTCGCGCATATCCAGGCGCTCTGGATTTCATTTTCGCAGCGTAATTCGCATCTACCTGTTTGTCAGTCCTCGCTTGCTCGCCCCTATTGTGCTCTTGTCGAGAGCGTGTAATCCGCGTATCGTCGTCCTTCCTCCGCGCACAACCCCCTCCGCAAATGTCTGCCTACACCTCTCCTCACATCCCCGTGCGAACACCGCGTTCTGCGCGCATCCGCACTCCATGCGCCCGCACCCACGCAACACCGCCGCGCAACACTCTCCCACGACGCGCCCACGTCTCGCCGGATATACCTTCCATACCGTGCTGCGCCTATCCTGGGAACCTCGGGCTCCCCAATCAGGGACCGAACGCGCGTTTGAATGCGCTGGCCACCGCATGCGTCGCTGCGATCCGGGAAAGTCGTGTCCAGGGAGGCTCCCGCCATCGTTGCGATTGCATTCTGGGAGGTGAGCAGGAGGGGCTACTCTTACACGTCTGCGCTTCCCTCGCGCTCGGCACGCCCCGGTCCCAATTTCATCGTCTCGCTCGTGCTCGCCCTCCGACTCGGTGCTGCACGTTGGCGATCTTCGCTTCTTGAGCCGCCCTCCTTCCTCACCGTGCTCCACTACAGAGTCTTCATCGTGGCTTCGGCGCAAACAGCGTGCGTGGTTTTTTTCCTCGTTGTCATTGGCCCGCTCCTCTTCTGGCGCGCCGCTTCCTCGCGGGTCTGCTCAGGAGTATCCTCCCCGCCTCTCGTCATCTCATTGTTCTCCTCACGCGCACCAGGCTCGAGCCTCCCCCTTCGTATTTCCATTCGCTCCGCCATCGCGGGATGCTGCGGCCCCCTTGCTTAGTTGGCTCACTCTAATGCGCATCGAGAATCTAGGAATCGAGGCGCGTCGTCTATCGTCCGCTGCGGACGGGATACTATCTGCGCCTTCGGCGGTCGTGGTGCCCGCTCTGGCTGCTTGTTGCACGCGGAAGCCATGTAGCCTCGCTTGAGCACATTCCCCCGTCGTGCTGGCGACTGCACCCGTGCTCCACCTTTGTGTTGAGCGGTGTCGCTTCATCACCTCCACATCTGTGGCGACGGATTGGTGCGAGGACGTGTTTATATTCGTATCGCTTTATATATTTGCCATCGCCTGCTCCTCCTTCTCTGCTGTCGCTCTCCGCCCTCATCGTTGGTTCTGATAGAATTCATTTCATCTCCTAACCGCCATCCGATATATTTTCTGAATTTAATCCAGATTCGTTCCAGTTTTATTTCTCTGCGGATTTCTTTTAGGGTCTATTGACCCGAGTTCTATCCACGTACCCGAGTCCCGAGTCTCCGGTGCACGCTGTGCATTGCCTATCTATCTACTGGATTATTGATCTGACAAGTTCGAGTCCTCCATCTCGGTCCATACGGCACATTCTTTCTTGAGCGTAGAAACAGTGCGTCTCTTCTCCTCTGTGCTTTGCCCCGGCTTTTTCCCTCTCCATTTCATGCTCTCTCCTCTCGCTTTCGCTCTCTGCATTTTCTCTTTGACCTACCTTCTCTTCTCTCCAGTCGTTAAATCAGGCACCACACACGATATGAAACGTGAAATGCGGCGCATGTGAATTAGATAAGCTACCCCAGCCTCTCGCTCACATCCCACTCCGGTCGATGAAGTTCCGCTGGATCAACAGCACCCCAGGCTGATCTTCTGTGGGGCACGAGCATACAGAGCTCTGCCATACCCGCACACTTCACGACACGCAGTGTGAGCCTCCCTGCGCCCCTCTGTACCCGCACGACGCTGTGTGCCCACACTTCGCTGTTCCCATACACAGTGTCCGCGTCGAGCGGCAGCACCGTCATTCGCACTGGCCCCTCATTGTAGTCGAACAGTGTGAACGTTCGTGTCGGATCATGATTCTGTGCGATGATCTGAGGCTCGGCAGCGCGATAGTCGTGCTCGACAAGTGCCCGGAGATACCGACGCTCCCGCACGGGGAGCCTGTGTCTCGAACCTTCATATATTTAAGTCGGGATGGGCAAATCTGCGGTTGGGGTATGACAGTGCACTCACTCTGAGTAAATTCCCCAAGAATGCTGCATTCTTGGCGGTGACCACCCGCACGCCAGTCGATGCTTTGGCATTCCCGTGAACAGTAGTACTTGCTCAGACACCCTGAACACCGTTGAAGTGCCGTGCGGTCGGCGGGATGGGCACACTGCGTAGCGGATGTCACGGGATGTGAAGCGTGTAGAGGAAAGGACGCACTTCTAAACTATCACACCATCTGAAAGTTAAGGACTCCTCGGTTTGCATCGCCCGCATAACCCATAGGCGTTGCTCCATCACCCGGGTCAGGTCATGCCACCATGGATAAATGTCCGTCGACCTGAACGCCGTACTTGATGTGAGCGCCATGAGAGTCGGTAATGCGGCGGCGAAGGCAACCGGGACACGGTAGTACACCATTCCTGCCGACATGTGCTTGATTAAAAACTGCAAGCGGTGTAGGTTCTCCCCCGCAGGCAGCTGGGAAGCTGAGATAATAGCGCGCAGCAAATCGTGCTCGATGGCACACGGAATCCAGTAGCGGGCAGCCACCTCGTCGAAGATCACTGAGAGGAGCGTGAACGCGATGTTTAGCAATGGCCCCGCCGACGGGAATGCATCGTGATTTTTGTTGAGAAAGGAAGCACTCTACCAGGAGACCGATGATGCCGTTCTCGCGGAGCGCTGGGGAGATTTGACCGATAACGACAGATGCTGGGTCACCGGGATTCCTACGTTCGACACATGCTACGAGCATAATAGCTGTCCGCAGAAAGCTCTTCTCCATGACGGAAAGTGTTTTGCAGGGTTCGAGCACCGAGGAGAAGTAGCGGACCAGGTGAATGGCGAAATAGGCACTGCCGCCAGCCCCAGCAACGAACTCCTCGAACAGGGATGGATCGCCGTCGGAAGTTAGGTGTTGTAGAAAGCCACATATGTTTCCCACCAGGGTCTCTTTCATACTGGGAAATGGAGGATTAAAAACCCAAGGGAATGAGCGGCCGATAAGGTGATAGAAGCCGGGCTCCCTGGACATGTACGCAGCCCCGCCTGTCTCGCAGTGCAGATACCCAGTGAAGAACAAGAAGCAACTGCAGAGGATGTTGTCTTCCGTGGTTGCAAAGGGGAGATGATCACTATACGTATCAAGGAAATTGACGACCACCCAGACACGGGGGAAGAGGCCGGGCCCCAGGTGCGGTGGAAAGGCCATGGTGCACATGTTCGTGAAGAGCCTTGCAATCTTTTGTATGGTGAGTTCAGTGATGTGGGTCGGAGAGTCAAGCTCTGCCGCAGTAGGGATGAACTGGGGATTCAGGAGATGGAATATAGCCGGGATTAAGTCGGATGCTATGGAGCCGGGAAGATTAACATCCGCTTGCAACGCCTCATCCAGCAAGTCGTTCAGGCGCTTCAATTCCCGGAGGGAATGATTTGGGGCACACGCAGCTTGGGCAATTTTCTGAGAGCACGCATGAGCGACGGCGGAAGAGGCGGATAAGAAATTGAGATTACGCGGGGACGCGGAGGCAACTTGGCCAGATTTCGAAGATGCAGATCCGGGTGCATGAGTTGAGATAATTCGTCGTAGGCGTAAGAGGTAGCGATGGTGATGGGAGGAGAGTCACTGGGCGAAGATGCGTGTGGAGCAAAAGACAAGAGCCCGAGGCACTGCCACTGATTGACGGTACTGATTGACATGTCGATGCCGAGTGCCGGCTCCTCGCCTTGCTCCTCGTCGCACTATAGCTAGCGAGAACGCGATAGAACGAGAGCCTCAGCAAGCTTTTTCTGCGGCACTTCTACTACCGCTCTGCCGCCATCCCTATGGCTCACGGGGACAAGCAGTAAATGCCTGGGTCTCTTGCTGGGTCTGGTCTGTGCATTCAAGGCCCCTGCGGCTGGGTACGTCTCCGCAGACTTTCTCCACCACGTCAAAGTCAGAGAATCACGTCTAATATTCCGCGCGGGACTCATCTCTGACCAACAGCGTCCCGCTCGGTGGCTTCTAGTTCTCTGGCGCGCACGGGTGCTAGTCCCACCAAGGGCACCTGCCGCTGGCCTCAAAGCGGCTTCCCAGACGACCCATGTGTATGCTCGTTCAGGACCACCGGCTTCCAGGATCAGGAAAGGGAAATACTGGTTTATCCCGCGCATTAACAGTATAACAAGTGCGCGTCACTTTCCTTGCCTCTCCCCACATCTCGTTCTTCCTTCTCTTATCCTTGATTCTTTCCTCTTCTCCCTTAGATTCCTTCCTTCCACCTCTTCATCACGTCGCCCCCCCTCCACGAGACCCTCAGCGTACCGCCGACGTCGGCTGCGTGCTACTGTGACCAGGGACCGCGGGAGCGCCGTGTCCCGCAAGAGCAGCCCACCCGTACGGACGCTATCTCCACGGCTTTCATCTCTCATCCTCTCCCGCTCTCCCGTTCTCACAATCTTCGTTGCCTCGTAACTCATTCATTCATCCTTACAGGCACGCGCCTCTCCTTACCCGGCACCGGCGGAGTCGAGCCGCACGACCCTTCCCATCGTCTCCGGCCCCGCAAGGTCGGGATGTTCTCACTGTCGGAATCTCAGCGCCGTTATTCTAGCACATGCGTCGGCTACGCTACAGCAGCGCTATTTACATGGCTCCGGTGCGTTCATTTCTTGACGCTCTTGGACATATGCTGACTTACACAAGCATCGATTCTCCCTGCGCTCGCGGGCGGTATTCAATGCGATCCAGGCGAAGGCGGCAGACCCGGCAGTCGTGGTACGACAAAATGCTGGATTGAATGGAATCGAGGTGTACTATAAATGAATGAAATTTGAATAGATCTCGCGCGCGAGGTCAACGAGTGTCGCGCCGGGGGTGATCGTCGCATTCATACAATATTCCACCAGTGCTTGAGATTTTTTGCCTTGTCTCTTTGACTTTCGAAGGATTATTACTCTGGCAGGGGCAGTTGTGAACAGTGTATTCGACTCTCCTCCGGAAAATATGAGCGTGAGATCGAGATCCACCTGGTAGCAGAAAGATAGGCGCGAGAAAGGCGCCGAGTTGACGCTGCGAAATTCAGGGATAGCGGCGGAATCGAGTCTCGAAGATTCTGCGCGGTGCTGATAAAAGCTGTCTCCCCAGGGTTATTCCGGCAAATTAGGTTGTACAGTATAGGCACAAACGGGCTCCATATAGATGTTTTCCACATTTCTTGAGACGACTTTCGAGCTCAAGGGCGATGTTCCGCAAGTACCAGGTTGGGAACAGGAAGCAAGATCATGGTATTGATGGGGCCCGTAGACATTAAAGAGGAATGAGTCTGAGCGCAAGGAGGCTGAAATTCATGAGGATGAGGCTTGAGCCTGAGAGCGAAGATGGGAGCATTGAGAGCGCAAATGCAATGTGGTGGTCTCGGATCAAAAGCACCGACGGGCTGTGCCGCCAACATTGGCCATGTTGTCTTACAATCAATTCGGCCTTCGGCTTTCCCGCCTCCATGACCCGCAACTTCGTCCACACCCCGTCGCGACGCCGAACCCGACAAGAATCCGCCGCAGAATCCACGTTCACCCACATTAATATGCGCCTCCCTCTTCGCCGCGGCCAAATCCCAACTCGACAGCGTCATCGGATGATTCGATGAAGTGGCAAAGTGCCGCCGACTTCCTCTAGTACTGGGGTCCAATGTCTGCCAGCGAGAGTCCGAAAGAAGTAGGGCCTGCGCGACTGTTTCAGCCCGCCGCCTTCATACCAATATTCCGCTCCGCCAGATGGATACGCACCAGGATCCCTTGGCTTACTAGGACGAGCAAATACCGCCCAAGGCCTTTTGGCTGGTCTGAGCATCCACCGCTTCCGCCGCCGACAGCGCACGGCTCCAAATTCGCGCGCGAATTCTTCCCGAACAGCGTTCCTCGGTGGCTTTTCAGGATGGCTCCGGCGCACAGCCGTACCCGCCGCTGGCATCCCTAAGCGGCATCCTATACGCCGCGCCCGACGTGTATTGAGCGTAACAAATGTGCGTCGCTCTTCTTGTTTTCATCCCCCCTGTCGAGTTGTTCGTTCTGGTTCTCTCGTCGCTGCGTGCCTCTGCGACTCGATAAACGTCCTGGTCCGTGATCGCGCAGGCGCCTTCCGGCGCAATGCAGCCCCCCACCCGCGCGCGGACGCTGTCTCCCGTTCTCACACACTCCCATTTCCTCTTAATCAGCTAATATATTCTCGCAGGCCACAAGACCGGCTGCATCCACGCCGATCGCGCAGGTCTTCGTGCCCGTACGTCTGCGCGCTCGTGCACACCCTCCTCTTAATCCCCCCCTCCTCTTCCTTCGACGCCGGACGAGTCGAGCGAGTCGATCGGGCATGGCGCCCACTTCCACGGGTGTACACTCCTCGGCGAAACTGCATTCGCCCACTCCACGTCGACCTCGGACTCGAGAACGGCGCGGCGGTTCCTCATATACCCCCCTGCCCCTCGTCCCATACCCTCCGGCCCAGCGACCCGTGGTGTGCTGGCGTTGTTGCCGGCGCACGTGGCGCGTGCCGTCCCTGGTCTACGCGAACGTGGGGTATGTGCAGTGCTTACAGACGTTGGATGTTTTCTGAGTGGGATTCTGGAGAGGGAGGGAGATGCCGTGAGCCAGGATATGCTGAGCGTTGACACGCTCCTGCTCTTCGCTTCCCCGGCGCGCCATTCATCGCCTCCTTCTGTCTCCCCTACGACTGCGTTGGCCCGGTATCGACATCGTATGCGCGGGATATGGGCACGAGAAGGAAGAGATATGTCTCATCTTCGCGCGGACGTCCTCGGCTTGGCGCTACCCTTCCGTCTTTCATCTTCGACTTTGTACTCCTGGTTCACCTTCGACGCCGGAGGATCTTCGGTGCTCTCGTCCACATCGTCCTGCCCCTGTCTCCCTTCGGCTTCCTCGTCTCGTCTACGCGCAAACTCGTATCCCGTCAGCGAACCGCTTGATCACGCCAGCGTGCAAACCTCGCTTCGAAGCGCATTATCCGGCCGTCGGCGCGCTCGTGGTAGGGAAGGAGGGGGAAGGGACTTCACAAGCTCGCGCGCGTCCATGGGGAGGAGGGAGTACGACGTGTCGCCCGGGGCGTACACGTTTCGTCTCGTCTCTGCGCCGTCGGCGTCCACGCGGATACCTCCCGCATCGCTGGGTTTCAAGGCTCGAAAACGGAGGGGGGGTTGGCTCGTGCGCTGCGCTTGGTCGGAAGCAGCGAGGAGATATTTACGCGGCTGTGGCGCCGCTTTCCTCCCCGGGCTTTGGCCTATCCGCCCTCTGGGTCGAGGCGCGGGCATTACAGGCTGGTGGGCAAGGCTATCACCGCGCGGGACCTTACTACCTCCGCGCCGTCAGCGCGCTGCGCAGCACTGGCATCCGCAGTAAGCTCGCACACGTGTCCGCCTTCTTCTTTCCGCCTCGCGCGGAGGAGCACCTCTTTCGGCCGTGCCAAGGAGGTGGTGGCGCCAGATCTATCGATACTGTATGATATATTAATTCTGCATTCTGCTACCGGCTCGTTTACTGCATCCGCGCGATCCATCTGCGCGTACATACTTGCTTATATTCCCCCCCATTCGCTCAACGGCGCTCCGCCGACTTGGATAGACTTCTGTACTCGAACTGTTAAGCAAAGGATTCTCTCTTGTCCTGCCCTAGTTATTGACGACGGCAATGCCAAGAGTGAGGTGTTGGGCTTAAATAGAGTGCGTGGCAGTGCATGACGGTTCCAGGATCCTGATGCCAAGCTGCAATGCACTGTGCGTCTAGGACTGTCTAGGATATCTGGTTGAATGCAATGTGGCCAACCCACGCTTACATGTCCCAGTTCAAGTTTGCCTCTAGCCCTGCGGCTACTTCGATTCAATGCGGGATATCACAAGAACAACAGCGCTTTTGTAAGGGTTCGCGTCGGCTCTCGGCGCCGGAGCCCGATTTAGCGCAGCGCGCCGCAGGCTTGCGGCGCAGTTGCACAGTAGTTGCGGCAGCGGCACAGCGCTGCCGCAGGTATCCCGTAGTATTCCGTAGTTAGCTAGTTAGTATAAATAGTTAGTAGCTTACCTGTAGTAGGCATTCTCGTCAACGACGGAGCTTTACCGACTCAAGTTCTCAGTCAAAGTAAAACTCCCACCGACTTGGATCGCCGTGTTCTACGACTTCTTATCCAAGAACTCCGTAGACTCACATTTTTTTTGAGTCGATTTTTTTCTTATCCTCGTTGATTTTTCGATTGGACTGATCATCCAATTGAACCAGTTTATTGTTCACTACACAACGTACAGTATGGTGAACTTGCGCGAGAAGGACGCTTCAGTTGCGCAGAATCCTTGGACCTCCCACGACGAAATACGCGGGGAGGCGGCCGAAGGAGCAGCCCAGGTCAAAGTTGTAGACCTGGCTGTTGCAGTGGAGGGCGTGTTGCAAATGGAAAACACGACCGCTGCAGCGCTCGACGTACAGAGTGCTGGTGTTCGGACCTCCCGGAACAATTCATGGGGGGACACGGCCGAACCGAGGGCGCAGGTCCAGCATAGAGAGCGGCCCGTTACAGCGGAGGGCGAGCTTCATGTTGGAAGCACGACCGCTGAGCTCGGCGGCGCGTGGCGCGCAAGCCAGGAGCCTCATTTAGAATGTCTCTGCCTTGAGAATGGCCAGCATGGGCCCCAAGGTCAGAAAGACGAGGTGCCGCGAGCCCAATCTCGATGTAACGAGATTGACAATAAAGGTACTATTGAGTACCTTGACTCGCTGCTGAAAGCCGTGGACACGGATGGTTCGGAGGGCGCATTTATTGTCCCCAAGAAGACGGCTAGACAGGTTTCAGTGATTAGTAAACCTGTGGAAATGCAATGTAAATACTTCCCTGCGTGGTTTTCATCGAGTCTTGATGAGCACAGTGGATTTCCGACGGATAACGAGACCTTCCGTGGCGTTGCACAAGAAGACATCGTTCTTCTGAATCAGAAGGTGAACTGCCAGTCCTATGGTATCGAAAGGAACAAAAGTTATGCTGGAGGCGTCAGCATTATGGCAGTTCGAGCAGGAATGCCGGAGGGACCACCTGCGAGCTCTGAGCGGAGCTCTGGGACCGGTAAGAGGAACTCTCGGCGCAAGAAGCGTTCGGGTCTTGCAGGATACCTTGAAGAGGTGCGCACAGGCCGATCGGACGCCACAGAAGCTGCCAAGGCAGCGGAACACGAGGCGCGGCGACAGGCGAAAGAGCGGACAGCTAGTGTGGGGCCAGAAATGTTCAAACGAGCCCCTTCGCAGATTCCTGAGGGCGGGTGGTTCAGTAAGACACTAAGTGAGAATCGAAACCCGCCCCCTGCTTCTCCGGAGCCATCGACAACCAATACCAATTATACGTCCTCAAACAGTTCGACGGAGTCGGACTCACATTCAGAGAGCTTTATTGATTCGTCACACACGAGAAAACACTCAAAGTCGGCGTTGAAGACGAATCTGAAACGAAAGGATCAGCGTCGAAAGGAGAAGCACGAGAAGAAGGCGCTGAAAGGTATCAAAATAAAGCATCCTTTCACTTGGAATGGACGGACGGACTGGAAAGAGTTCGAAGCTTGGAAATACCAAGTGGACACCTAACTAATGCCTCAGCGATCTGTAGCACAGATCGCCGCCCCTTCAACGGTCCATTGCGGGCCATGGTGTACCGCATGCCGCCAATGCGGGGCAAGCCTTCCCATTGCCTTCCGATGTCGCAACACCGATGGCGGGCGACGGCTCGCAATGGCTCGCAATGGCCATAGCCCCCCCGAATGCCAACCTCGGTTTGGTTCGCTAATCCCCAATCACGGTGTCACATTTTTACATCCAGCTGGCTAAGTAAACTCTCCCCGAATTTTTTCAGATTATTTCTTCAACTTTTTTTGAAACTTGACGCCAGCGTCTAGGTTTGAACTTAGTTGGAAACCACTTGCATCGTCGGGCCTAGTTAGAGGTTGCCATGTTATGAACCTCTGAATGCAGCGGAACATCCTCACCGGCCCGATCTCAGGCAAGTAGGTAGACACCAGACCCCCCGCCCTACCTTCCAAATCTGAACCCGTCCAGCCCAAGATCAGCCTAGTGCCATCCCATTTACGGTCAGACCCTCTGGCCATTTATATAATGCAAAGTCGGTGTGTAGGCCTGGACCATCTAAGATCTGCCAATTTCTCTGGGGTGGTACCAAACTGTGCTTCAATTGGCCGGAGATCCTGCAGTAAGCGATGCCCTCCGGGAAGAAGGGATGAAAGTCATCTTGAATACGACACCTTATTGGGATGAAGTGGAAGGTATAGAACTATCGATAGCAGCTTCGGTTGGGTTCGTCCCTCACGGCCGCATCTCTGCAACACTCTTGCCAACTCCTGCGTGTATTTGTGCTTCTTCACAGAAGGTCTGGTGGATTTCAAAGCTTCCCTAATTTCCCCAACTGTCCAGGCCACGAAAACTTCACATTCCCATCCCGAATCCCATCCCTCAAAATTTCCCACCCACCCAGCTTCACCATCGCCTCCATCCTATGATCTCTGTACTGCCTCCTGAACCCGCTCCCATCCCTGTAAAATCCCTTCAGCTTAAACATCCCCGCCACATTCTCATCAAACTCCCTCAGCGTCACCCTCACACTCTCCCGCGCTGCGCACCGATCATACCACGCCATCAATTTCGATCCATTCGCAGGCGGAAACCCATAATAAATCGACCGGTGCACAAGCGCGATGAGCGCCAGATCCGCATACCCGAAGCCATGCGAACCGCCAAAGAAATCGTGCTCCCTCAGCTTGTCTTCGAACCAAGCGTAGAGCTGCTCGGTCTGGTCACGAACTTGCGTCGCAATGTGCTTGCGCAGAAGGTTCCCTTCTTCGTCGTCGCCGGCGCGCCTGCTCCAGAGGACTTCGCCCCAGACCCAGTTCACGGCCTCATAGATGGTGTCGGCGACGTCCTCGATCATGCGGACTCGCGCTCGGGCTCCGGGGTCGGACGCTGGCGGGAGTAAGGGGGGAGAAGGGTGCAAGTCCTCGAGGTATTCGAGGATGATGGTGGAATCGAAAATGGCATCCGAGCCGTTGATGAGTACGGGGACCTCACGCCTGGGATTGGTCTCAACGAACTCCGGGGAGGATTTGATGCCGCCGCCTACTGGGATTTCGCTGCGGAAGGGGAGGTTCTTTTCGCGCAGGGCGATGCGAATTTTCTGTGCATAGGAGGAGACAGGGTGGTCAAAGAGGAGGAGGTCTTTAGTCGAGCTCATGTTGGTGACGAAGAGTGAAGATTGTTGAGTTGAAGAGAAAGATAGTTAGATTATGCTCCGCCTCCGGGACGGTTATAAGATAGAGCGGAGTTTGCTTATGCTTACTAAATATAAGCAAACTCCGCTCTATCTTATAACCGTCCAGCCGGCTCCACTCTGACATTGCCTTACATAAAGGCATAGCTCATCAGAACATTACGTATCTTGTCTCACATGCATGTAATGCGTTTCCAAACAACACACTTGACGTAAACAAATTCTCCTCGCACTATGGAATCCCCTCCTGAGCCTACGCCTCCTCCTCATACCACCAGAGAATGCAAGAAGGACAGGTGTAAAAATAGGATTCCATTGGAATCACGCTGCGTTACATGCGAGCACTGTCGTGCTATCAACAGGAAAAATCAAAGGGACAGCAGGGCTCGAGCTGCCGCCTCAGCCAAAGAGAACACGAACAACGGCGCGGCTCCCGAGAAGCGAAGAAGAGACTCGCTCTGCGCTGCCGATGGCAGACCTGCGACCCGGCTGCGGACAGATCACTGCCCCGACGACGACAGCTCGAATGACCGTGGAGATCCCGGGGAAGAACACTCGGATGACGCCATAAGTATGTGGGGATGGAAATAGTGGTGTACGTCTTTTAAAATATGCCCACTCAACTATAGAGCGCTACGTGACAGTACGCGATCCGGCCGTTGCTACAACAACTACAATCTTGCTACCAGCACTACGAGAAAAATCAGGGTTTGCTAAGGTTTGAAGGCGACGGGTGAGGTCACAATCACGCTCACGCACGCTGCAAATCACACAGTGACCTGTCTAGAAATTGGTCCGAGTTTCGGCCGAAAACCCGCGGGTTTACGGTTCGGGTGGGCTGGTTTTACGGGTTTAAATCTCTTGCAACCAGCACCACTCGATCAAAATCCTATGTATCTCATCCCAGGTACCAGCGCCGGTACCGCGTTTTGGCCGTTCGAGGCGATTTTGAGCGGTTGGTCAACATTATTTAGTGCAGGGGGTCTCTTGGCTAATTTTTGGTTGGATCTGGCAAAGGGCTGGTTTGGGTGCGATTGAGGGTGTTTGACGATAAATGCGGTGCAATAAGTTGTTTTCAGTGTCATTGCAACCGAAATGAGGTGCATATGTAGTGAAATCAGGCAAACCGAGTGAACCTACTTTGCATTATAAAAAAGGCCAGAGGGTCTGACCGTAAATGGGATGGTACCGGGCTGATCTTGGGCTGAATGGGTTCAGATTTGGAGGTGGGTCGGGGGGTTTGGTGTCTACCTACTTGCCTGAGATCGGGCTGGTGAGGATGTTCCGCTGCATTCAGAGGTTCATAATATGGCAATTTTTAACTAGGCCCAACGATGCAAGCGGTTTCCAACTAAGTTCAAACCTAGACGGTGGCATCAAGTTTCAAAATAAGTTGAAGAAATAATCTGAAAAAATTCGGGGAGAGTTTACTTAGCCAGCGGGATGTAAAAATGTGACACCGTGATTGAGGATTAGCGAATCAAACCGAAACTGGCATTCGCTGTGGGCTATGGTCACTGTGGATAGAACTTACAGTCAGCTTGACTGACAAATCACTCAGATTGGAATTCTATCAATCGGGCCGAGTGAGCCGGACGTGAGTGTATTTGGACTCACTCAGACCGATTGTACGAAATACAGCTATAAGAAATACACTCAAATTGAGATACTCTGGAGAAAAATTTCCGCCCTCCGCCTCCTGGTCCTTCACCCTCAAATCGAGCCATGGGTGCCCATATTTGGCAATATTTGGCCTCAGAGCTGCCGGCGATCAATCTCGGTCACAATTTGCTTCCGCTTGCCTTCATCTCCTGCATGCACCTCATCGTCGACGCCGCGTACCTCGAATACATTCAATTCAAAGCACTTTCAGATCTTCACCGATCAGAGCTCTCCCCGATCCTACCGCTAGTCTCATTCCCCATCGCCTAATACCGCCGCAATACCTGCGTCGCTCCGATGCCCGAGTCGGATGACCTGAAGTACTGTCATTGCAAGCCCACCTGTGGCAAGCTCAGAAGCGCTCGAACACGTCGCGACCATTACTCTAAAGTTCCCCGCGCATCTATCCGCCCGTCTGTATCACCCATTCCTCTTTCACCAATCACCGGCGCGGACACTGAGATGAATTCATCCCTTTCCCGCTCTCCTTCACCATTTGAGAATTTTCCTGAGTTGTATTCCTCCTCCCTGCCTCCCGAGATTGAGATCCAAAATCTTCCCGACTCTGATGATCGTCGCTCGTGCTCGGAGGACGCCCCAGATGCAATGGATATCGATTCATCGCCGTTCGATACCGTGTCCGAAGTTTCTTCAGAATCTGGCCCGGTCCCTAATACGGTTGAGCTGGATCCATGGAGTGGGTTTGACGAGTTTCAGGATTTGGATAGGCCAATTTCGCTTGATGAGATGATCGAGAGACTGGATGAAATGACAGGTCCCGATGAGGAGACAGCGCTTTGGGATTCCCGTAAGTATCTACCAGTTCTTTTCCATATTCCCCACTCATATGCATGTCACCGCCCAGGAAACACTATTTTGACCGAGCAAGATCGAGACAACATCCGTGCGTTCAAGCTCAAGATGGTAGCGAAGATGCCGCGCGCAGCATATAACCAACTCGTCTACGCTTTCGACCACAAGATGGACCTCAGCACTGAGTGGGTCATGCTGCATTGAGTCGCAATCCTTTCGTGCATCGAACCTGTTTGGTACCACTGCTGTGTCAACTCTTGTGCCGCCTACACAGGGGTATTTTCCGACCTCCCAGCATGTCCCTATTGCGAGGAACCACGTCTATCCCGGAGCGGGAAGCCGCGCCGAATGTTCTGTTACCTTCCCCTCATTCCCCGCCTTCAAGGGTTCTTCCTGAATCCAAAGATGATCGACCGTCTGCTCTACAGACACAATTATGTGCACATCCCAGGGACCATTTCCGACGTCTTCGACGGCGAGCATTACCGCACGCTCTGCAACGAATATATGGTCGTTGACGGCGAAACACTCCCACACAAGTATTTTTCCGGCAAATACTTCGTTCGCATTCTGGGGGATAATCCCGCCTATTACACCGCGGTGTTTCTGGTTCGTTTATCTCACCCCGGTTCTTCTCAAGGGTCGGTTCTCCGATGCAAAATATTACACACATGCATGTCAGCTCTCAGACATCATCAAGTATTGTCTACGCTTCACCATCACCCACGCTGAGATCCGCGACCTTAGGGAGAAGATTATTGACTGGGTCAAAACATACGAAAGGTGGGCCTGCTTTCTGTTCTTAAGTAAGTGTTCATCTGTTCTGTACAGATATTACTACCAGTATGCAGAGGATCGTCTTTGCGCGCGTACCCTCACCATTCATGGCCTTTTGCACGTTCCTGATGATATTTTATTCTGTGGCCCTTGTAGGACTACTTGGACGTTTTGGATGGAGCGTTATTGCGGATTCTTACAGGCTGGACTGCGCTCAAAGCGTTTCCCGTGGGCGAATCTTAACAATGATATACTTCACAGGGCGTATCTGGAGCAACTTGGAGCAAGATACAATCTGGAAGATGAATTATCAAGTGTCAAAAAGTCAAAAAGTGGACTATCTGCCTCGAAGTATGCATATGAAGAGTGTACACCCTTCACGATGGTTCTAGTGCTCGTCTAACATCGATTCCTCCCATCGGCAGACCCCCAGGCCATTTTGCGGCTCCCATACAAAAAGAACTACACTCCTGATCAGCATGTTAGGAAGCAAGTCATGATCTGTTTCTCGGCGCTTCTCGCCAAACGTCAAAAGGATCTTGTCCCATTCATCCCGCAGATTATGCCCAGCTTCGGGAAAGTTCGTATTCTAGATGGGGATTCAATCTGGAGTGTGTCTGCGTGCAGGAGATGGGTCTGATGCCGAGAGAAATATGTCATTCATTTGCGTGCGTTCTTTATCTCCATCCCGCTGCGGCCGAGATTAATCGGGGTAAAGTATGAAATACAAACCAGACGTACTGTCGCAGATGCATGGGGCTCCCAGATATCCTACGGCCGGCTTGAGCGAATTCTGGTATGTGTGCTACCCAAGGACAAAATCTTGGGTCCTATATCCGGAAAGAAGCGTCTCCTCGCAGTTACCACTCCCTGCAAAAATACCCATGGCCGAGACGCCTCTCTAGAAATCACAACATATCGCGGGATGGGAACATCAATTGTGACAGACCTTCAATCCGTGGTTGCAGTTGTAGGTCGGGCAGAGAGTCGGGGTGTATGGACTATAACTGACCGGACTGGTGGTCTGATACATCCAGAATTTGTCCCTGCCGAGGAAGGTGTGGAGTTCCAGGACGAATAATGTCGATATTTGCCTGTAAAATAATCTTGCAGAAGGTTTCTCATATTTCAGAGTACATGAATCGCAGTGAAAGATGGATATATGCACTTAATATCTGTCTCTAAACGGTGTTCCACAGAGAATGCAGAAACGAGGACATCGCAGGTAAAGCAATCAAGGTGATTGATGGGCACGTGATCGTGTCGTCTCTTACCTTCCCGCCTCCACCATGCCGCGACCGAAAGCCCGCATCACCGCTGCTGAACAGCTTCACGTTCTCGAGGATACGATACGCAAACAGAGCGCGAAAATCGGTGTGCTGATGTCTATGACCCACAACTTCCCGGCGCTCACGTGTGGATCAGCGACTCTGCAACGCGACGCTGCACGCGCTGCCACTGCGAGCAAGCCCAAGAATTTGATTCCACGACCAAAGGGCCAGGTCGGACGCAGTACTGGATATAATCTTCAAGAGGAGATGGGTCTCAATGACGACCAAGAACGTTACTTGCGGCTGTCGGCACGTACTGCGCTGTGTTACCGAAATCTCGCAGTCATCCTCATTACCAGCGGATTGTGAAGGATAATGGTCATGAGTACTTATCAGTGCAGAAAACAGTGTCCAAGCAGGACAAGACCCGACTGGCTAAGACAATTAGTTTGGTGCGTGAATGATCTCTGGGCTGTTTCATGAATCCAATTCTCTTCAGATCGCCCAGGCGGCGCCGTTCTTCGCCAAATTTGAGGGCTTCTGGCCCGTCCACGACATCATCTCTACGTATCTCTTGAATCTGCAGACGCGCCGCCGGAAAGACCTCAAGCTCGAACGCCTAGCTGAAGGCGGCACCCCCGAGTCAGCAGATGAGAGCGAGGACGGCATGCAAGACGGCGACAAAGATTACGAAATTAATAGTAACAAATTCAGCATCAAACCGTCCATATTCCCGATTCCGAGGACGACACTGACGAGATCGAGGTACCGAAGTCGAAAAAGAAGGTATGTCTATATGTCTACCCTTACTTTCCCATTTGACAGTTTGTTAGGCTAAATTGAACTCCAAGAAGCGCCAGAATACAGACGAGCTTATGGAAGGGCCTCCAGCGAAAAAGGTAAATGCGGACAGAAGCTCAGAAAAATCCTTCTTCACAGCTCTTCAGGTCAAAGCGCGCCACCAAGTGGACTTGACTCAGCACTCCTTTTTCGACTCTCCCCTAGCTAAACCGAAGCCTGCTCCAAAGGATAAACCTCGGCCCACCGTTCTGCGCCCTCTCGTGTGGTCGGACCTCCCTCCTGACTGTCCAACGGTCCTGTGCGACGAGGCTCTGCCGGAGAATCCAGACCCTGCACTCCTATCTTTGTTTAACAAGCGTCAAGATCTCGTTCATAAAGCTGGGGCTACTGGCGCTGGCGTCGCTTGGATCGATCTTCAGATATGTGACGCGATCGGGAAGGCGAACAAGCGCGAGAGCTTCCTCAAGGACGGCGAGGAGCATGCCTGGCCCACAACAATTGACTATGCTGCTCTGCATGGGCGAATTCTTGCCTTGGACACACTGATCCTGCGAATGATTGAGGACCCGATCGTCTTGGACAACTCGCCGATCTGGGAATTCTTTTTGCAGAACATTGGCTGCAATATTTTCGCGTTCTCCGAATCCAAGTCTAAACTACTGTTTGCCGATGCGTTGGACGGGCGCTGTGGAAGTGCCACTAGGCACGCTCATCGCTAGTGCATCTCTGTGCATTATGCGTGTGTTCCCACGCGGGCGTTAACAGCCACTCTCTCGCCATTCCTCTCATCTATTCCATTCTCACTCACTATCCTCTCTCCCACCGGTTATTCCTTCTCTCTAGGTCCCTGTTCGCTTCACTACCACAATTACGCTCGCACGACACGTCAAAGCGCGTGCCATCACCGCACGTGATCGCGCCTCGAATCCGCTCTCACGCATCAAACGCGTCGTTGGAAGCGCATCGCGCGTCGGACACGGTTGCCTGAATTCTTTCCCATGCCCGATAAGCAACTCTCCATTACTGCCTCTTCACTTCTACCATATTCCACCATCTTCATAGCCTAATAACCTCATCTTTCCATCCCTTAGGCTGACGGCAACATCAAACCTGAAGAACGCGGTTGACTCGGAATGCGCCGGGGATTGACTCGCCGAGATGGTCTGGGCCGCCTCTCCGCAGCGTTGTTCGGGGGCATCGTGTCTCCCTATACCGTCTTTGCGCATATCCCGGTCGACTGGCAGTTCCGAAGGTGCGACTAGCTCGACGCTATATTATGGACACTCTACCTACATTTCCGTGTGTATTTTCCCTTCTCTCGCACTCTGCCGGGCTCTGGTGACGCACGAGCACGCGTACAGCCACCCCGATCATGTATTTAAGTCAGCTTAATGCGACGTAAAGGGGACTTCCCTTCTGCTTTTCCCCCCCCATCTACTTGGAGTCTTGAGTCTCTTACAACGAATCCTGAGGGTCCAACGAGTGGGCTACGAGTATCCGAGCACCGAGGCGTTTAACTAGACCAGAGCTGAGTACAAATCCATCCAAATTGTCTGAGAAACTATACTACGGCTCCTCCACAGGCAACCGCACGACCAGCTCCACTCAGTTCCAACCCGGGAACAACCCCTTCTTCTACAGTGGAGCCCACCGCGAGGGAGCAGGTTTTCCGCTGCGTCTTTTGCCTCTTCGTCGCCGTACAACCCCTAACTAACCCCTTAATTTCCCGCCTTGACGACAGCAATGTCTACTCCACCACCCACTAACACTAACATCCTCCAGGTCCCCATGCCTTCGGCTCGGTCGCCGGGTGCTCCTCGCTTCGATGGCAAGGAGGTCACCTCGTTCCTAGCCAGCATCATCCAGCACGGAGCCAACGCCGGTATCATTAATCCTAACGAACTTGTCTCTTACATTTTGCAGTACTCCTCTGATGATGTCCGCGCTCTCATCCGTTATATGCCGGAGTTCGATGCAGAGACGTCCGGAAAGACGTGGACAGCAGCTAAGTCTCAGCTCATGCTTCTTTACGGCTATTCGGAGCGCGTCCCCGAGTACACGGAGTCCATGTTGAAGGTCTACTGCGAGAAACAATCCGCTAAGTCGTCCTACTCAACTATGGCTGATGTCGAAGTTTACTATCGTGGCTTCTCTCAGATCGCTGTGCCGCTCGTGAAGAAGGCTCGAGTCACCGATAAAGAGCGCGACTTCTACTTCATCGCCGGTATTCCCAAGGTCATCAAAGAGTGGTTCTTGAACCAGGTACCGGAGTCTAAACGTAAGCGCTCTGATCCTCCCACGGTTGCAGAATCTATCGGCTTTTTAAGGAAACGGTTCGACGACGACTCTCTGACTTACGAGCCATGGGCTGAGGAATCCCACGCTGAGGCCTCACCCGAAGCTACGTTGACCCATTCCATGTTTAACACTGAACCTCCGAAACCCACTCTTCCTTCTCAGGTTCCTCTTGCTTCAAACGCGATGGATGATCTTGCGCGGCAAATTCGGACGCTCAACCTGAACCTCCAGGGTTTGGCAAGTGGCGCTGGACCCCAAGTGCCGGCGCAGCCGAACCAGGGTGATTACAACGCTAACACTGAGCGCCGATGCTTCATGTGTTGGAAACAAGGTGCGCACCAGCTCGGACTTCGTAACTGCCCCGATACACACGCGCTGCTCGCTACTAACGCCATCAGATACGATACCAATACGTCTCGGTACGTCCTCGCCGATGGTTCCGACTTACCCCGTATCCCTCCAGGCTTCCCTGGCGGCGTCGCAGATTATATCCGCGCCGTCGCTCGGGATCGCGCTGCAAACGAGGCGCCACCCGCACGAACTAACCTAGCTGCTCTGTCCTATGGCACCACTAACGTCCTCGAAGGCCATAATTTTGCAGTATCCTCCCTAGACTTTATGAGCCGAGATGCTGATCCCGTTACTCGTTCAGGTAAAGATACTGGAAATCGATTCGATCCGGCTAGGCGCCCAGAGGGCAAAGGTAAAGAGCGCGAGGCCCCACCGCACCTGCCTGCGGGCCCTGTCGCTGGGCCTTCGCGCCCCGCAAGTGGACCTGCGCCTCCCGCGCAGCCGCCTGCCGTTTCTTTTCCTACGCCTCCTACTAACCCAATTAACCGTCAGGATGGGTGGAAAGATTCGCGCCCTTCGAACCTCAAGAGCCGGAACGACGATGTGGTAATGCGCGACGTGAAAAAGCCCGGTGCAGGCGAGAAGTATCATATTACATCTCAAATTCAAGATCGCGCTGACGCTAAATCCGTGTTCGAGGAAACACTGCAGACTCGAGTTACCTTACCGCTTCTCGAGCTCATTGGCCTCAGTCCTCAACTCCAGAAGCTATTTACCGACGCCACTCGTTCGAAGCGCGAATATGACACCAAATCCACTGAGTATTCTGTCCGTTTCTCTGACCCAGAAGCTGAAACCATAGTTTGTAGAGCCGAAACCGAATATTCCAGTCCTCGAGATGTCTTTGCAGACGCCTCGTTCGACGAGATCCAGACGTTCTTGGTTCACTATGGAAGCGCGATTGCTAAGGTCCCAGAATCCCGTTACTTCGCGATGAGTACCGGCTCGATTAGTGTTCGAATCGGAGACGTCGAGCTGACCGCCATGATTGATACTGGCTCCGAACTTAACTTGGCCAGCTTTTCTGTTCCCAGCAGGTGCAATCTCCCAGTCGATTTCGAGGGCATGAAGTGGGCGCTCAAAGGTATTCACGGAGGTCCGGAGCAGTTACGTGGTTGTTCTACTAATGTTCCGCTGCACCTCGGCGGGCATTCTTTCCCTCACCATCTTTTTATCTCACATCAGGAACTCGGGCACCATGACATGATCCTCGGCCAGCCATTCTTGCAATGGTTCGCGGCGCGTCTCGATTACGAGCGCTCGGGCGAGGTCAGCATGTACCTGTGGAAAGGCGGCGACAGGAAAGTCCATCCTACAATTGTTGTGACCATTACTGACCCGAAGGACCCACGCAACGCCACCTCGATTAATCGTTCTCACCGAGCTACCATCGAGGAGGTGGTCGACGAGGACTATCTTACCGAGGGTTTTTGACTCAGGGGAGTGCGTCCGCGGTCTTCCAGCCCTCCCCGACGAATACCCTTGGAAGATCCCTCGAAGCGTTGATGGGCAAAGCTGAGTTCTCCGATTTTGATTCCTTATTCTACCTCTCTCCTCCTTCTTCCCTGGATGTGTTTTTGTACGATTACTATACCACCACTCGTCCCGCTACCTCCCTCGTCTCTACTCCATGGACAGACCGCTTTCTCTCCACCCTTAATTCCTCCAGTTTCGGTATACCCTCGAAGTCCTTCACCGACCCACAGCGCGCGTACGCGGCTGAGCGTTGGGTGAATGCTACCGCGAAATCTCCGCCCAAGAAACGCTACAAGCCTGTTGACCGCAAAGTCAAGCCTGTCGCGACTTCCCAGCCTGACCCGCAGGCCCACGTTTTTCAACCCATCCCACGCACTACTTTTACTGACCTCCCAACGCATCCTCCAGACTATCGCGAGCTCAAATTCGGGTCTCGAGTTACGCGCGAGCGCCTCGAAGCAATGCTCAAGAAAATTGAGCCCGGAATCTTGTCTGACGCGGAGATAAACCTTCTCGCGTATATCGCGGTCGCTCGTGAGTCCGCATTTGCCTTCGAGTATTCCGAGAAGGGTTCTTTTTCCAGAGACTATTATCCCGACTACGAGTTTCCTGTCATCGAACATACGCCTTGGCAGCGCAAACCTATTCCAATCCCCAACGCCCTGCTTGAAGACGTCCGCAAAGTTATCGTGAATGACGAGAAGAGCGGTCGCTTCGAACCTACCATCTCCAGCTATCGCTGCGCCATGTTTCCGGTTATGAAGAAACCTGGATCACATCCCCCGGTGCGAATCATCCTTAACCTCGAACCGCTTAACGCTGTGACCATCCAAGACGCCGCCATCATCCCCAACGTGAACGAATTCGCTGAGTCTTTCGTTGGTTATTCTATGTATGGTCTCGCAGATTTATTCTCAGGTTTTGACGCGATCTGGATCCATCCGAAATCGCGTCCGATGCAGGCATTCCATTCGCCGGTCGGACCGAAGCAACAAGCCACTATGGCTCAGGGTTATTCCAACGCCATGCAACAATTCACCTTGCGCGTTGCGCACGCCCTCAAACCCATCGCTCCGAAGAAGGCCGATCCCTTCATCGACGACTGCGGAGTTAAGGGTCCTCGCTCGCGGTACGATAACGTTTCTATTCCCGAGAACGCTGAAATTCGCAGATTTGTCTGGGAGTACGCGCAGAACCTCAATGATTTCCTCGGGACTCTGATCATGGCTGGAATCACCGCTTCAGGTATGAAAACCGTTCTGGCTGCTTTTGACCTCCACATTGTAGGTTCTGTCGTCTCCTATGAGGGCTGGAAAGTCTCTCCAAGTCTCGTCCAACGCATCCTCGACTGGCCTGTACCCACTTCCGTTTCCGAGGTCCGCAGTTTCCTCGGATTGGCCGGCGGTACGCGCAAATGGATCCTGGGATTTGCGATGATAGCTAAGCCGCTCACTGTTCTACTCCGCGTTGTTACTGTCGAGTTCCGCATCACAGATGAAGCGATTGAGGCCCAAGAATCTCTCAAGCTCCGCATAGCTTCGGCGCCGGTTCTGGTTCATTTGGATTACGATGCAGCTAAGTTGATTTCACGATTGCCCCGAAGGAACGATAACGGCCTTATGATTGTAGGAGTCGATTCATCGTGGATGGGAGCCGGTTGGGTCATCTACCAGGTCTCTGACGGCGTTAAACGTCCCGCTCTCTACGGTTCCTGCACCTTCAACGCTACCGAGCAAAATTACGGCCAGCCCAAGACCGAAGTTTATGGTGTGTTCCGCGCGTTCAAAGAGTTGCGCCATCGCATTTGGGGAGTTCATTTCCGCCTTGATCATGATGCCAAATCGCTTGCTAAAATGCTCCGAGAACCAGACGATGTCCCGAACGCGCCCTTGCTTCGTTGGGTTGCGTGGATCCGGCTGTTCGATTTTGAACCAAATCATGTGCGTGCAGAATCGTTCAAGGCTGAAGACGCTCTCTCTAGACGTCCATCCGCGCCAACCGACACGAATTACGACGACCAAGACCCGGAGGAGTTCCTCGAAGCGTACTTGGACTTGGTTTACGCTGGTTCACACAACGCGCCGGCAGGAGCTACGTTCTCAAGTGCTGTTAAGTTCCTCCTTGACTCCACTTACCATCGTTTGTCTACCCCCTTCCTGCAGAGCTATGTTTCGAGCGACGTGATGATGCCGATTTATCGGATCACATCGGCAATTCGAGATTTCCCTCGGTTCGACTTAGAGGACTTCGGCTCTGGACAAATCGATCCGGCCGCCCCGAATTCTTATCTGGTTCATTCTGCTCTACGCTATGTCCGCGCTCACAACGTCCGTTCTCTACCAGATTTCATGTGCAAAACCACACAATCCGTCGAAGCGGAATTCCTACTCGGAGATGAGCTCATTTCACTCGAGTACATTTCTACGGAGGTTCTCGCTCTAAGTATCCCCCTCGCCGAGTTTGGGTCTACTGCCGCCACACATAGACACAAGACGCGAGACGACGACTCGCCGGAGCTTTGGCAAGAGCTACGCGACTTCCTGCGGTCTGGAACATATCCTCAACGGCTCATGACTGACCGCGAAAAGCTGAGTTTTCTCAAACGAGCTCGTCGCTACTTACTTCACCAGGATCGTCTGTGGCTTGCGCCTCGCAAGAAATCGAACCAGTTGCCCACACTCGTGATTGAAGATGTCTCCAAGCGCGGATCGCTCATGGCTCAGGCCCACAACGAGTGCGGTCATCGCGGACGCGACGCAGTCTACGCCCAGCTACGTGATCGTTTTTATTGGCCTAATATGTACGACGATATCAGCTATTTTATCAGGTCCTGCATCGAGTGCCAAAAGGCGATCAAGCGCATTCCCGTTCTACCGTACCACGAGTCCTGGCAAGCACCTCTTCTTCGTCATTTCAATATTGACTGCATTTACATGGTTGAGGGCGTTGGCGGCATGAACTACATCATTCAAGCCCTTGAGCCTACGATCCTTTGGCCCGAGGCTCGGGCGGTCAAGAAACTCGACGCGAAGACTGTCGCTCGGTTCATCTACGAGGATATCGTCTGCCGGTTCTCCTGCGTGCCGTTCATTACCGTGGACGGGGGTTCCGATTTCAAGGCGGAGGTTTTGTATCTCTTGCGCACTCTTTACAATTGCACCGTCATAATTTCCACCGCTTACCATCCCGAAGGCAACGCTCCCGTCGAGCGCGCCCACCAGCCCGTCGTGGACGCCCTCTACAAGTGCACGGGCGATGCGAAGGGCAACTGGCCGAAATATCTCAAAGCTGTGCTTCTGGCCATTCGTGTCACAACAAGCAGAGCGACCGGGTTCTCTCCATATTTCCTTCTCTACGGTGTGCACCCAATTTTTGCGTACAACATCGCTGAAATCACTTGGCAGACCCTCGATTGGCACAAAGTTCGCTCACACGAGGACTTGCTGGCTGTCCGTGCGCTCCAGTTGAGCCGGCGCGATCCAAAACTCGAGGAGGCAAGTAAGAAGCTTCGCGCGACACGCCAGCGCGCTATCGACGATCTGCACCGGCGCCAGCACTTCATGTTTGACTTCGCCGACTTCGATGTTGGAATGTACGTATGGTTGCGCGAGTCCAAGATCGATGAGACCAAGGGAGACAAAGAGAAGTGGATGTATTCTGGTCCTTATGTCATTCACCAGAAGCGCGACAGGGATTCGTTTGTGCTGCGCGAGCTCAGCGGCGCTATCCTCAAAGGCCATGTCAACATCCGACGACTACGCTTATTTTATTACCGCCCCGACAACCAAACGCTCCGCACTTCTCTCAATCCTCCTCCGAAACCGACCATCTCCGCGAACCCTCAGTACCGCCTTGACTACGCGATGCGCGCGCTGCTGCATGATTCCAACGCTGAGTCCTGAATCCTATCCTCTTGATTGCCCCCTTCCGCTTCTGAGACCCGATCCTACCCGCTCCGACATCATCCCCTATCTCGATCCACATATATATACCCCTCCCTTGTCTCGCTCCCTTCCCCTCTCCCTCTTACCCTCCTCATCGTCTCTCTCTTACAATGCCCATTCTTCCCCAGCTTCAGTCTTATTACACGATCCCCACTCGGAACCGGGAACCGTCGAACATCACCACGCGCGGATTCAACGACCCTATGGATCGTTGCCTTGGATTCCCCGACTCCGCTCTCTTCACTCCTAGAGCGGACGAGAAATACAAGGACTTCGGTCGCTACCTGGATCCTCGTCGAAACGCCACATTTGTCCGTCACGATCTCGCGTTGAAGTACACCTACGAGTCGGTCGACGAATGGTACATAAATGGTGAGTGGTACTCTTTCCCAATTACTCATACGGTCTATCGGCGCGACCGCGAGCTCTTGCGGCCCGAGATCGAGGACTTCCTTCGGCACGGCACCATTCCCGCTCGCTACCCTCCTCGCGAGAGCAACGGCGTCATCAACGAGCCCATGAACGAACGCATGATGAGTCGGTTTTGTCTTCGCACCATTACTGTTGATTACTCTCCTCCCCGCTTCAAGCCATTTTCCAGGACCGTCGAGCGACTGTACGAGCGCTCTTCGAACCTCGAGGTCCAGCACCATCACCTCGAATTTGAGGAGCAGTTCTGGAGCGTGGTGTACTTCAAGCAGTATACCGAGCCCGGCTACTTCCAACGCGCTACCGCCGCCACGATCATCCGCGACGTCCAAAGCTCGGGGCGCCCATACTGGTTCGTTGACGCGGAGCTACGTGCGGGCGCTCACCACTACCGAGTTCTGACGGGCGAGCACCTCCGGTTCCGCTGGCGCGAGCTGAGTGATCGCGTTTAAATTCACGACTTTTCTTTCCTTTTATCCCCTATTTCCCATCGCATCCACCCTGTTTCTGCTCCGTTGTTCCATTACCACTAATGCGGGATTCCGAGGGCGGAATCCAAAGTATCCCCCTCTGTGGAAGTGCCACTAGGCACGCTCATCGCTAGTGCATCTCTGTGCATTATGCGTGTGTTCCCACGCGGGCGTTAACAGCCACTCTCTCGCCATTCCTCTCATCTATTCCATTCTCACTCACTATCCTCTCTCCCACCGGTTATTCCTTCTCTCTAGGTCCCTGTTCGCTTCACTACCACAATTACGCTCGCACGACACGTCAAAGCGCGTGCCATCACCGCACGTGATCGCGCCTCGAATCCGCTCTCACGCATCAAACGCGTCGTTGGAAGCGCATCGCGTGTCGGACACGGTTGCCTGAATTCTTTCCCATGCCCGATAAGCAACTCTCCATTACTGCCTCTTCACTTCTACCATATTCCACCATCTTCATAGCCTAATAACCTCATCTTTCCATCCCTTAGGCTGACGGCAACATCAAACCTGAAGAACGCGGTTGACTCGGAATGCGCCGGGGATTGACTCGCCGAGATGGTCTGGGCCGCCTCTCCGCAGCGTTGTTCGGGGGCATCGTGTCTCCCTATACCGTCTTTGCGCATATCCCGGTCGACTGGCAGTTCCGAAGGTGCGACTAGCTCGACGCTATATTATGGACACTCTACCTACATTTCCGTGTGTATTTTCCCTTCTCTCGCACTCTGCCGGGCTCTGGTGACGCACGAGCACGCGTACAGCCACCCCGATCATGTATTTAAGTCAGCTTAATGCGACGTAAAGGGGACTTCCCTTCTGCTTTTCCCCCCCCATCTACTTGGAGTCTTGAGTCTCTTACAACGAATCCTGAGGGTCCAACGAGTGGGCTACGAGTATCCGAGCACCGAGGCGTTTAACTAGACCAGAGCTGAGTACAAATCCATCCAAATTGTCTGAGAAACTATACTACGGCTCCTCCACAGGCAACCGCACGACCAGCTCCACTCAGTTCCAACCCGGGAACAACCCCTTCTTCTACAGCGCCGCTGTGGGTAGTAAGTCATCCTCCGTCGTTCGCACCCACCACCATAATTCTTTTCCATCAAGCTACGGGCCCAAGGGCGAGCTCCTAATTAACTCTACAATTATTCGAATGCTTGCGTTGAGAGAGGACGATCCAGGTGACAAACTCTACGAAACTCTGGTGACAATCGTCAAAGAAAATCCTGATGTGTTCGACAAATACGACGAGGACTCGGCACTCATATCCATTAAGGACTTTGTCTCCTTTATTCTAACACCATTTGCCGTCACCTTGCTAATTTCCGAGGACAAGGGTCTGAGTTATGAGGACGCTACCAGCGAGCGCAATGCAAGCAATGTGTTTGGGGAGCTCATGCAGCCAGAAGACGACGACCCAGTAATTGAGGACCTGCACCACGCCAACATTCGAGGGATGAGAGGACTCGAAAATCCTTTTTTTTCTCAACCTCTGCGCCACCGAAAATCACATCTTGCGGTTTATTTTTTCCACTCGACTGAGAGTCCTCTACTGACGAGCCCTTCACCCAGATCTCCCCCGCGATCAACCGAAGCGCGTCCCATACCGTACATGATGCCACCAGCGCAAAGTCCAAGCCGAAGTCCAAGCCGAAGCCGAAGCAGAAGAAAGAAATCACCCTCTCCCTCGATGACTTCCCCGAGGTAGGGACAACGTATACTTATTGCATTGAGGCTTACAAGATTGCGTCAGCCGAATGTAAAATCCAGGAAACCACCGCCCAAGGATAAGAAGTCGGGAGGCAAAGTAAATCAAGAATTATGTGCACTCATTGCGTGCTGAATTTTGTTCATTGACGCAGAAGATGGCCAGCGACGTGAAATCCAAGGCGCTTCCAACTGCGCCTCCCACTGGGCGCAGCACGCGCTCCAAGACGAAGATCCAAGTTGCGGCCGCTGGATTGGAGCCGGAGTCGGACTGATAGTCACCACTACTTACTCCATACTCATTGTGAATCCTGCTGTGATTATATCACGAAATCCAAGCAGGAAATATCCGAAAGACTACAGCGGCCATCGATGCCTTGTTGCACGCGTGCGGGGCTCTAAATGTGTTCGTCGTGGCTGTTGTTTGTCCTTGCTATTGTATCACGTGTCCGCTGTCCCTCTCCTCCTGCCTCCATCGTCGCACTCTCCCCACTCGAATATTGTGCTGTGTCCGGACCATAAATGGCTCAAGTATAAGATACCCACGTCGCGCACCAACCCAACCCTCTTCTACCTCAACTACGGCCGAAATTCATTCACCAACGCGGCAATACACGATTTTTCGACCTCCCAGCAACAAGACCGCGAATATTTCTTCTCTTGTTCCAAATATCCACCGGATGCTACCAGAATTCCTGTGAGTGATTATTCTTCCCTGCTCAGACCTTTTTTTTGCCCCGCCTGCCGCTACACGACTCAAACCTGGGACATCGGCGAGCAGGTCACTATAAAGGTTTCTGGGCGGCTTTTGTTTGGATATCTGTTAGATCTAATCCCTTATACAAATCTTTCTAGGCACCCTCGCCTACGTGGAGATCCTTTTCCGACTCGTGGAACACGTGTGAGAGCGATTCGGCAGGCACAAGGTGCGTAGTGTAAATCACCTCCCGGCCGCCGTTCCCCTCGCTGACAACTCTGCAGAGGATCATCTTCCTATCCCGTTGCCTCGCTGCGTTCCTCGCCTTGGCCATGCATCAAGGGCGCGAACACGAGACCAACCTTAGACACCATCCGTCCGGTAGAAAAACCCAAGGCATGTCCTGATGTTATCCCCTGTTCTTCTTGACTATATCATCCCCCTTTTAAGTCTCCTTGTCTCCCATCGTGTTTGATGGTGATGGCACTTGTGCGGAAGGACGTGTCGCATATTTGGTACAAGGTGCGTGCTCTGCAGTCCTTTTGAAACCCGCGCGCTCATGCTCACGCCCCGTAGTTGGCGTGAATATTTTCCCGCGCTGGCATGGTATCACATGTGTGCTGCACATCACCCTGCGCTTTCCAGAGCTGATCTTCAGCACCGAAACAGCGCGTCGAGATCATTGTGGTGCGCACTGGGGACTCTGCAAGCCCCTGCCGGAGCCCACACTGCTCGGAGGGAGACTGTCCATGCGGACTGCAGCCGGCCGCACCGCACCCTCCGCACTCCCCTCGGTCGCACTAACTACCATCCAATATTGGAAGTATCGACCGTGCACAACCCCGAATTTCGTCTATTGCTCCTACTGCTGCTACCCCCGCATGCGAGGTTGGACCTGGAGAAGACGTGCATGGACGCCCCGAGGACCACAAGGTCCGCCGAGCATAATATGTACGCATGTGTTCTTCCACGGCAATTGCACCCTGTATTTACTTCAGCACCATTTCTGCACACTCCTCACGTCTACCTCCTCTCTGCGTACCATCCTTGCATGTAACGCTACGATCACGAGCACCCTCACGCCCAAATCGGGAACTTATTACGGTCTTTTTGTCGTCCTGTTAATCCAGCTTCACATTGCGGGAGCGGCGCACGATTCAATATACAATGGTACGTCATGCATACTGAACATTCCATGCATTTCAACACTTATGTCTCCCTCGAACATATGTGTGCAAAGTCTAGCTCGCACTCACTCGTGAGCACTCCGGAACTGCTCCCAGCGTCGCGCAGACACGTGTGGACGCGTTGGGGATAGTGGATCAATTTCTACCCATCTCACTTCCGCTTACATTTCCGTGCTCGCTAACACCCCCCGCAGGTCCTCGTGTTCGCGTCTCGGAAGCGCCGTCGACCACTGGGAGTTACTATACACTATGTGATTACGTGTGGATCATCTTTTCTGTCGTACTTTTATGCCTTCACTTACTCTCTCGTTCAGCGCGAGTCGCCCTCGAAATCCACGTGGACAGGCAACATTCCCGCCCCCTCTGCCGTGATTCACACCCGGGCCGCGCCGCGACGCGGAAGGCGAACACCCCTCGTAACGGTGGTCGTTTCTCGGTGGGCCTAAATTGCTCCCTTCTCTCTCTCTCTGTTGCTCAGCAGCTGATCCCCACGGAAGCCAGATGCTCCCCCGCAATATATGTTCGCAAACCGCCGGCGTTGCGCGTCCCCGAAGTGGAACATCATAGCAAGAGCGCCGCCCAATTTTACAACACAGGTACATCTTAACGTTACCATTCGCGACAACATTACTGATCAGCTCAAATCTGCGTGAATTCTCATCGCCTTCGTGCCTTCAAACTCGGCCCCCCCTCCGCGGAAACTCCAATTCGACGACGTTCTCCTCGGTTCCCACCAGTTGATCGCATTCCCGAGCCACTTCCCCAGCACATGTTTGTAAGCCAAGGCTGCTTCTTGGATAGTCGACTTTCTGTCCTTTGCAGGTGCGAGCGCTTTATCTTTACCCTCATCTTTCTCTGATCTAGTTTGGGTGGTGTTCTTCAAGTAAGCCTGTGGCGTGGATTCGGGCGCCGTTGGGGAGTAATGGTATATATATATGTATATATATGTATCCTGTATTGTATGTAATCGCGGTGAATGAATCCTTATTTGAACACTCAAACGAACTGAAAATTTCAATCAACGGAAATGACTGAAAGCTATCCATCTGAATGTATCCTACACTCAGACCGAGGGTAATTTCTGCCAAAACACAGTCAGCTCGAGTGTATATTCTCAATCGAAGTGAGTGAGCCGCCCCACTCAGGTTGATTGATTTTATACACTCAAACCGATGCAATTGACACGCTCAACCTGACTGTGAATCCTCCCCACAGTGCCATGGGTCTCCATGATTACAGTCAGCGTGTCGAGGAGGCTGAAGACAAGATTCATGATCAGTTCGCGAGCTGCACCAGGACCGTTACATACAACAGAGTTACGACCTAAAGGCAGTCGTCAGAACACTTCTTCCCGCCCGAGAAAATTGCAGTACCAAAGCTTTGATTCCAAACTTGTCCTTGGGATAACGGTCGAAATAAAAGAACAGTTGAAGAACGATTATGCCGTAGAGACTAAAAAGGTCCGGGGTGAGTGGCAGGCGGCTTGTGCGTGGACGTAAGCTATACTGACATGGCCGCAGCGATGGCTCCGATGAGATAGGCACCATAGGTGGTTCCGAGATTGAGTCCGACGGGCAGGGATGGGCTTGGGGAAGACATAGTGGGCGGCGAACTGACACAACAACTTCTCGTCCTTTAAGGTAACTTGCGTCACCCAAGCGCCACAAGTCGCCGTCGATCAAGCGCCACAAGACGCCGTCGATCCCTAGCTGCGATCAGATATCAGGGTCGTCAAGAACCATGATCATCGGAACTTGACGGTTTTCGGGGTCTCTGGTCTTATTTTTGGTCACAGTGAGCCGAAGATAGAGTTAAAGCTGTTCTCCAACTTTGGTCTTGCTTGCAGATCTGTCACACCGGTTCATCAGCTTCTGTGGGGGTACTTTATAGCCCAGTCTTTCAAGGAGAGACGACATCCAAAATGGTCTCCTCTTCATCTCGGAAACTTGTTCTCATTGCCGGCGCAGGTCCTACGGGGCTTACCATGGCGCTTGCACTCGCTAAGAGCGGCGTCAACATCCGAATCATCGAAGAGGCTACGGCTGAGCACGATGCGGCGCGTGGGACGGCTATACTCGTAGGTTCCAGTATGGGACGTATTGATTTCACTAACTCGATCCCAGCCCCGCACCCAAGAATTGCTCGCCATTCTGGGAGCAGACGCAGATATCGCAGCGGTTGCCACTGGACCCCTCCAGATGGCGGTCTACGGGCCCGACGGAAAGACAATCGTCAAAGCATTTGAATGGTCCGAAGCGGCGAAGGCCAGTCCAACGATTCCATTTGTGAGTACTCCTCTGCGTTGCGCGGCGGTCCCTGTTGTCCGCTCATTTCGTTCCAGGACAAGACCGCGTCGATTAGTCAATCGGAGGTCGAGAAGATCTTACGTCGGCACCTCAAGACCTATGGCTACGAAGTTGAAATGGGGAAGCAGCTTGTAGGCCTGACCCAGAACAAAGAGTCTGTTACTGCGAAAGTTTTGAGCGTAGCGGATTCGATCGAGGCCGAAATCAAATGCGACTATTTGGTCGCCGCTGACGGTGCAAAAGGCAAGCAATTCTATGTTCTCTTTAGCTGTTTTCATCTGACGACGCCCTTTAGGTCACTCGCGACACTTCATCGGCGTCTCCTTTCTCGGCGAAACCAAGGAGGCGGATCGAATGTGGGCGGCGAACGTGGAGGTCCCCGGCTTCAGCAGGGAGGCTAGTCTTTCGTCGACGGAGGATTGCATGTTTCCTGACGTTTTTTTTTTAGTACTGGCACCGGTGGGGCGACTTCGCCCAAGCAGCGTATGTCGTCCACTTGACTACTCTGGTTAAGCTTACGCTCTACAGAACCTCGTTGAAACCTATAAACCCCGGAAGCCTCTTTCAAATGCAGACGCTCGGCCCCAAACTCCCACAAGATATCCCGAAAGACCTGGCCGGAACCCAAGAACTGTTTAACTCGATCGCAAAGCGCGATGATCTCAAGTTCACTGATGTTCGCTGGGTCACCGAGTGGAAGTGAGATGCTCCAGTTGTCGTTCAGCGTGTTGATTGACGACCGTTAGGGCGAACATACGTATGACGGACAAATTCTCCGTCGGCCGGGTCTTTCTGGCGGGAGGTAAATACTTGATTATTGTGAGAAAGTGTAGCTCACTGTCATACAGACGTCGCCCACTGTCATTCACCCGCAGGAGGGCAGGGAACCAACACTGCGATGCAGGACGCGGTGAGCCAATCTGCGAGAAGTTCTAGTCAACCGCACTAAATCAGACCTTGCAGTTCAACCTCGCGTGGAAAATCGCTCTCGTCACCAAGGGGAAAGTCTCGTCGGAAATTCTGGCGTCCTACGAGGCGGAGCGCATGCCGGTTGTCGCCGAGATGCTCAGCTTGTCGACCCAGCTCCACGCCAAAGCCTTTCCCCACATCCCCGAGTCTGCGTTTGATGCGCCACCGGCTGCGACCACTTCCGCTGATCCCATGTTGCGCTCCAGCAAACTGCTTCAGCTGGGAATCAATTATCGCTGGAGCTCGATTACTTTTGACGAGCGGGACAATGGACAGAATACAGCAGAGCAGAACCCATACGGCACGCTGGGGGAGAAAGTCCGCGCGGGCGATCGTGCGCCGTTTGTCGGAGATCTCCACGGAGGAGACGTGGTGACGAATCTATTCACGCTCCTTCACCAGTCCCCCTCGCATCTCGCACTTGTCTTCCCGGGCACGAAGTTCGCGTCACTCGGTCCACTGAAGCCTTACATCGATGCCGACCTCCTTCGCATCGCCGTGATTGGTGCTCCTGCAGCCACGGAGCGCATGAGTGGCGTCCAGTATTTTACCGATCCCAAGGGCCTGGCGGCCACGGCCTATGACGTTCAGACCCAGACCGTGTGCGTGATCGTACGTCCGGACGGGATCATCGGAGCGTACGCGTTGGGTACCAAGGGCGTCGAGAAGTACTTCACGCTTCTTAAGGCGACGGTGTGACTGCATGGCAGAGGTTGTAGAGAGATATGTCCAATCATGTAACAGTAGGTATCGAGTTTACTAGGAGTTGAATCAGACGGAACCCCCTATTTCGCCGCCGCCAAGACCGTCTCGGCGCCGTACACCGCCATTCGAGACTTTTATTTTTTCAAATATCGAGGTCTGATAATCTCACAATGTTTTTGAGGATGCGGACCAAAGGTTGACATCTGGTTTCAAAAACTTTGCAAGCGGGATGTCGAAGAAACGTCTTCACGACCTTATCAAGACAATGCCGTAACCCATCCTAAACATAGCAGCATGCATTTAAAAGACATTCTGCACCAGGGATTTCGGCCTGCAAAATAGACGGACAGGGTTTAAACTTTGTCCACCATTCAAGGAGACCATCCGATAGCATGCTGAGCTGCTGTGAAGTGCGAACTCGGAATCACTGAATCAGTGACTTCAATCAAATGTCAAGATTGCGCAGGTGCTGTTGATTCCCGGGGAAACATTGAGCTCAAACCGAATCGGAAATGGCGACCGGAAAGCCATCCATATGCCATATTTAAGCAAGGTTCAAGTCCCGAAATAAGCTAGCTTTGAGCCAGCCGGAAGTTTGAACGGCCCAGAGGCGGCACGTGCATCAGACCAAACAGCACTAATGTTGAGCGCCCACATTGCCACTTCTCTTTTTCCACCACCTTCCACCGCCCGCCCAGCTCAGACATCCTCGCACCGGCGACACAGGCACTTCCTTAGCCCTTCCTGTCCGTATAGGAGGGAGCCTTCATTGTCAAGATGTACCCTATCTCATTCTCACGGCGGTGATCAAAAAGAATTACCTACGGAAAAAGGGCCTAGAACTATGATGTTCCCTTTCCGGGCCCAAATTTTACCTGAGGAAAAATCATGGTAAATTTTACAATATTTCCTGTACACTTTGCGCTAGTAATAGATAAGATTTTACCACGAGGAAATTCAGTCATAAAAGTTGGAGTTTTATCGTGAGTTTCTCCGTGATAAAAGATGGTCTGTTACCACAGAAAGATCCGGCGCCTGAATTTCCTGTGGTAAAAGACCATCTTTACTACGGGAAAGATCCAGACCCGTGGGATATGGCTGAGGGAATTTTGATTCCGGATCTTTCCCATGGCAAAAGATTATCTTTTACCACGGAGAGACTCACGGAAAAACTCCACCTTTTACCACCAAATTTCCTCGTGGTAAAATCTTATCTATTACTAGCGCAAAGTACACAGGAAATATTGTAAGATTTACCATGGTTTTTCCTCAGGTAAAATTTGGGCCCAGAAAGGGAACCTCATAGTTCTAGGCCCTTTTTCCGTGAGTAATTTTTTTTGATCACCGCCGTGTCTAGTCTCTTCTAAACAGATGCTATTACAATATCAACTCGTACCTCGTTAATCTCATTCTGGAGTGAGTCGTACCCACATTCGTCACTTCGTTACTTCGCTTAGGAACGAGAAAGTTCGTGAGTTTGATGGAAAAGCGTGAAAGCTCGTCATTTCGATGAATATCTGGGAAAGCTCGTCACCTCGACTAAATTCTGGTGAAAGCTCGTCACTTCCGCGCGTGCGCAAGTGTATTGTCTGATCACCGGAATTACGGAACGCTGGGAACAGAATCCCGTTCTTTGTTACCACCATCCACACTCCGCTGCCGGCGATTCGCAATCGCGTGCCCGCCCGTTATGGACTACAATGTGTTTTCGGATAATGCATGGTGCTCTGGAAGTGATGACTGGATGCAGACACAATCTGAGCACATTGAGAACAGTTGGACGGACTGCACACTGATACCCTTTGTCTTAGCCCGACCGACACTGGCAGTTTCTTTGACGCAAATACCAATCACCTGCAGTGGAACAGGTCTACATCCAATACACCAGCCTCTCTTGTCCCGGATGCTTCCTTTACGTTTGGCTTCGAGACGGGTTTAACCAACGAGCTACCTTTCTCCGCCGGAGTTTCGCATGCTTCTTGTGATCTCGGTTCTCTGTTTATGCAAGAGAGTGATTCTGCGAACTGGAACCCGAGCTGGAGTGGCGAGAACTCCTGGGAGCTCGGAAATGAATATACGTCTTTGCCATCATCTTCGGACTGTGTCGCGATCTTTCCTCCCGAATTGGAGGCGGTTTTGGCGACAGCTGATCCCTCGCTTGCGCTAGGAAGTGTCTCCGCGGCAGCTGATTTGCCGCCTCTACATCTCTGTGGCTCAGATGACTTGCCTGTTTCCAGCTCGGGTAACTCGGTGAAATTCGGTTCTCAGCGTCTGATCTGAGTGATGATTTCGCACACACAGGCTCCCCTACAGTTGACTTGACGCAGTATGAGATGTCCAATTCCGAAGCCCAGAATTTTCTTGGCTGGGAATGGCAAAAATCGTCGACACGCTGGCTAGATGAAGGTGTTTCCTCGGAAGTCTGCCATTTCCCCCAGGCAATCAAAGTCTCGCACCGCACCAAATTCTCCCACGTTGAGCGTGTAACGGGTTTACCATCTCAGTTCCCCGTCCCACCAGAGGCAACTGCATTCTTGATCAATGTCACCCATATTCCGAATCTTGATCCAGATACCACTGTTAACGTTGATGCGCCACTCAAAGACCAGGTACGTTTTCCACCGCGTTTCAATCAATTTTTTAACTGAAGAATTCGGAAGGATATTCACTCGTGGGGTGGATCCACCAGCGGTCGTTCGTAAGTCGATGTCTATGTCCCGGGGATTTTTTTCGGTGCTGCGCTGACCCAAAAGCACGTATCGCCTGCCGCTGTTCCAAGCCTATGTAAACGCTGCGGAGCTTATTCTTGCGAATCCCTTGCATCTGAGTTCACCAATGTCGAACGAAGCGAGCTCGATCCGAACTCGAGAGATCGGCTAGTTGAAGCTCAGTTGCGCGCGCGAGAGATCCAGGACAGTAGCCGCACGGGACAGGTTCTCTCGTACGTTCCGTTTTGACTTCTGAAATACGACCAGAACTGAGACGTATCACAGATTTATAAAATCGATATCCGATTGGCGATGCGGGGTGGTCGACTCCACGACTAACCGAGTTTGTAGCGGTGTTAAAGCTGTACCGAAGAAACTAGCAGAGATGACGACATTCCGTTCACCTCTCTTGACACTGTCTAAATCGTCCCCAGCGCCGTCGAAACAAAAACTACATACTTGTCTGTTCCCACCGAGATACGATTCAGTGTCCAACCGGGCATCGCACTTTGGAAATCCCTGACTACATCGACGAAGAGCTCTTCTTGAAGGCAGTGAACGGTGAGAAGATTGTCGAGGACGAGGACCAGGAGAATGAGTGTTGCAAAGTCTACTCTTCGCGCCAGGGGAAAAAAGGTAAGAATGTCTGCTGTAGGTCGTTTCCCTCCCAGCATGAACCATACCATTCTGACAGAATTTTGGTAGCCTTCAAACACATCAAGGAGAGGCTTCCATTCGAAGCCAAGGTTATCCATCTCCCTTGCGAGGCGGAGTCGTCCGTATTTATTCCCCACGAAGCACCCCGAGCTTGCGCGGATGTGTATTGTCATTCCCAATCACAAGCCACCGCATCGCCATCCTGTTCCCCCGCCTCTGAAGGTCCCTCATGCTGCTGCGGAGAAGTACAAAAAGTGCGTTCGGAAGCTAGGACTGGGAGCGACTGTTACCAAGGTCGAAAAAGGTTCGAGCTATCTCTTCGTAGCTTTCCTGGCGTCCAACGGTGACTGAACTATATTTGACAGCGCTCTCGACGAAGGAGATCCTCGGGGTATTGAACCCATCGCTCTATAACCCGGGCCTCGTGAGCCGCGATACGAAGACAAAGCTTATCAACGCAGTCAAGAGCGAGCCCGGGCATCAAACAAGGCGCGAGAATCAGAGTACATTCACATTCCTCTTCCACGAACCGGGTCGGTACTGATAAATTCGCAGCGGTTGAGACCTATATTGCAGAACAGAAGGCTTGCCCGGATGAAGATTGATACATCATGTTTCCGAGCGTGAAGGGCGCACCGCAATTTTCGGCATAAAACATGGCATTATCAACTACATGATTACATCCACAAAGTCCGAACTCTCGATTGCGATACCATATTCAAACCCGTTGCAGGAAAGACAAATCTATATGAGATCAATGGGCGGATGCCGGGTATTAATAAGGATATTTCCTCTTTCAAACCGTCCCCTGTCTTAATTTTTATCCTCATATGTTTCAGAGGTGACGCTGGGTCGGGTCTGGATGAAGTTACATGACCGCCGGTCTTTTCAGTTCGTCTGGGAAGAGCTTTTGTCGCTAGTGAAGCGTTTAACGGACCAGAGGTTTGGTTTCGTGGCTCTCCATCGGGGCGGGACGCTTCTTGGTATCAATGCCGACATGGAAGCTGCTCCCTTGCTCGGAATGGCGGACGCACTTCTTCCAACCATCGACATTCCGTCGGTCGTAGAAGAGGTCAAGGACGCCATCGGAGTTTGAAGCGTAATGTCCGTAGCTGTTATTCCCACGTCAAACGGTTCGTTCTCTCGATGGAAGTTTACCTCTCCTGATGTTCATTTCAGCGGAATTCCTGACGTATCCCATCTTCCGCGTGAGAATCAGGATTGCATACACAATTTCATGTATATGGAAAATCCCGAGGACGTCGAAGAAACCAAGATATGGATCCGAACACTACCTGATCCTAACGGTGTCCTCATGCGTTCGTTTTGAGTATTTTGTTCTCCATTTGGTATTGACACAGGCTGGTGGGAGCACAAGGAGATGTACGAATGGCTTCTCCCCAGCGTTATTCAATGCCTGTCCGACATTGACCCCGATTTTTGGCACGTCATGGAGGTCACGACAAATTGTGGAGAAGCCCAGCATGCGGCGAACAATGCGCAAACAGGAATTGGGATGGGGCTCGTCGAATCGTTCATACAGCACATACTACAAATCTATTGTCTTCCCTTTATATGTCACTCACTACCCGCCTTCAGATACGAGATTCTCGACACCCGGCGCGCGGCTGAGATCGAAATCATGCTTCAGAGCGGAAATTTACACAGTCCTCGCAACGAGGTGTCTCATCGGGATTCAAGTCGCAACGCACGCCGCGTGAACGCTACCGAGAAGGCCAAACATGCTCGGGCTGCAGATGAGGAAGTTCAAGCTGCGGAGCAGGCTGTTGCGGATGCACAGGCTCAACTCAAACAGATACGGACGGAGTCAAAGGTTTGGTGCTTTCTCACTTTGTTCCGGCTTCTCACAACATACCGTCCAATTATTCCGAGCGTGTTCGTGCCCCCCGAGTCCGGAAGAGTCAGCCTACCAAATCCAGTGCGATAGATCCTCATGTTGATTGACGAGCACAACGCTCACGCCCACACAGATGATCACGGCGCTACCAAGGATTCTCATCGCAAACTAGAAGTTTGTTTTATTAGTACGCAGAAAATTTGACTTGAACTCGTAACTTAGTTCCCCTGAATGCATCAACATCCGTTGATAATGGGACTGTCCCGGACGAAACGATACCAGGTGTGGCTACTAGCCTGGGATATTTACTGAAGACGTACTATGAGCTGAAACTTTGGCAGCTTCAACCCTTACCACCTCCGAACACGCAACGAGGCCTGTTCGAAAACGTTCTGGATCCACGTCCTTGGAGTCGGATGCGCCTCCCAAGCGTCTGAAGCTTGGGCCTCTGAAGGGGTGGGGGATCGAGAGGGATGGCGTCAATATGAGTGCGGTGGAATATGCTCAGAAGCACTGGAGCGAGTTTCAAGATGAATACCCTGAAATGCTGACTGCCATTCTACCAGACGACATCCAAGTTGAATAGATACTTCTTGACATCGAGAACGGTACCCGAGCAATTGAAACTGAATCGTTGAACGAAGTATTGCATCAACATGCGTGTATACTTCGCCCCTCAGAAGGCCTTCTGGACATAGAAAGAATTTGAGCAGAACGGTTGAACCAGGTATTGGATTCACTTCCGTATGCTTCGGCGTCAAAAAAACATTCTGAATATCGAAAAAGCCGCTTGAACTATTGAGCTGAACGGTTGAGCTAGTTGAACATAACAACAGTCTTGTTCAACATATTAGTTGCAAGGTTTGAACAAATTGAGTCCTCCGTTTGAGCAGTTTGAGCACTTCCACAATAAGCGGTGATAGTCCTCGACATTGTTCAAATAAGCAACCCTCGACTTTCTTCCGAAATGGTTGAGAACAGAATCGTTGGTCCTGAGCATTCTCGGACGTGGATTTCAATTTTAAGTTCACAAGCTACATATTAGAGAGCTTGTGCCAAAGCGGCATGCTGCTTTTTGATTGTGCAAAAAGCGGCATGCAGCTTTTTTTTTCCCCTCTCTAAAGGCCATTACGACTTTGTAATAGCATTGGGGTATCGGAATTTGATTACCAGGTACTATTTGTAAAAAGCTTCATGCCGCTTTTGCACGGGCAGGGCGAAAGTGACATTTCGACATTGCAAGTGCCGCAGACTGCCGCTGCAAAATTTGAAATTGCCGCTGACTGCCACAGCACTGCGGCAATTGTGTCACACTGCCGCTGTGTCACACTCGAACTGCCGTTTGACTGCTGCATTGCTTAATGCCACACAATCCTTCGGGTCCACTGGTTACTTGAGTTCTCCATTTCTCATCTTGGACTCAAAACCTGGAGTCAAATACATACAGTATTCCGCCGCCATTCTCTCAGTCGCAGCCGTTCAACTTGGAATCAGAATTTGTTCGCGTTCTGATCATCCACACGCCTTCCGGCAGTGTATTCTGCGTTGGTCAAATCTGTATCAATTATAATAAATTGCATTCCAAAGTCGCTCAGTCAGGTTAAACTACGGGCCAAATGACCTCTTAACGAAATACAATACCGCTATAACGAGGACCGAAGGCAGCGCTTAATGGGGGACGAGGAGGGTGATGAAGGGATCAAATTCGGTGGGAGATATCACGTCCTGGGGGTCATAGTTAATTGGGACGGAACATGTCGCTCTATGGGGTCAATCCTGCGCGTCCGACATGTTGGATGCCCTAAAATAAGATATACAGTAATATCAAGTTCCCGGCTCTTGGGTGATGGGTCGTTTGCCTAGGATTCGTTCCAACGGGGTGGTTGAGATGTATTGTTCCAGAGCGCCTCCAATTGTGTGAATTATTTTTGTGAAATGACGCGGAGAGTGTTTATGGATTGAAGATTATTTTGTGAATAACTTCATTGAAATGGACAACGAGAGGGTTTCGACGCTACAGGCACGTACTCTAGGTACATAACCGACGATTTCTGCCCCAATCTCAAAACCGACTTCAGAATGTTCATGCAGCGGCAATGTAACTTTGCTGTAGAATGGCTGGGCTACTGCCGCAAGCCCAAGAGTGAGTGATGTGCTGCGCACTTGGCTTGATGCTACCAGCGTATACCATTTAGCGGGAGATGCCCCCATGCTGGCACTCAGCGGCAGGAGACAATCCAGCCTGAACTGTAGTTAAGAACCCTCAGTGAGTATTATTTTTGAAGAACTCAATGGCTACGCACAAGGGGAGTGTTTAGACTTTGTCAGGACATCTTGTGGGATTATCGCCATTGTTTTCTCCCATAATCCCAAAATACACCCGAGGATGGTTCATGCAGCGGCAATGTTCGACTGCCGCAGAGTGGCTGTGCCATTGCCGCAGAGCAAGGAATTCGGTGATATTTCCTGAATAAATCAACTGAAACACAAGAAAGAAAGTTTTCTCCATTCCCAGGATGCATTATGCATGCATCCTCGTCATTCCTAGTCCTAATCTGAAAAATAAATATGATGCAGCGGCAATGTTCTGGTGCCACAGAGTGGATGTGCTACTGCCGCAGAGCGAGCGATTGACCGATATCTTGCATTAGAATGACTGTTTCAGCATTTGGGGCCATGATAAAGTAGGTAACATTGTGCCAGTCTCAAAATACATAGACAAACTTGAGCCTGCGCATGTGAACGATGCCGGCTACCAAAATTCTTTCGGAGACCATAAACAGAAATAGGACCTTTTCACCACGTTCTCTGGACCTTTTTTAAGTTATCTCGAGGTAAATCTAGTTTAGTTGGCAATTAGATAGTATGCGAGGATCAGAATATCCTTGATAGTGCAACATATACGGCCAGTGTTGGAAGGAGACTGTGTTTGCAGTGAAAATTATTTCTTGAATAACTCAATCACAGCACAACAGCAAAGATTTTCGACGTTACCAGGACATATTATGCAGGTATCACCGTCGTTTCATCCCTGAATCTCAAAAAATATGGGGAAAGATCCATGCCGCGGCATGTTCTATTGCCGCAGAGTGGCTGTGTCATTACCGTAGAGCGCCAGACCTGGGATTATATGGGCAGATTTTGTATGTTGATGCCTGATTCGAGATCAAGCGATGCAGGATAGTCCCAAGGGAGGTCATAGCGGTGTGACCCCGGAGAAAAATGACATGGTAGTCAAACTCGAATTTCAACCGTGGTTGAGAAATGGTCCCATTTAACTGGTATGAAGCAGCAACATTGTGAAGTGTCTGCACAGAGCCGGGATTGCTTTAGGCAGATAGATACATACAGGAGCTACGGATACAGCCGCGGAAGTGACGCAGAGAGCCGCAGGAGTGATGCAGAGTGCCGTAGTGAGTGCCGCAAACATACATGACACAATGAAAAAAAAAAACAGATGCTTGCCCCGCGTTCCCTGAAGCCGTTGAAAACAAATCTCGTGCCAAGTCTGGCTCAGTGCACGAAATGACTCTTTGGGGATGGGAATACCTCCGATAGTGTGACTTATGCGGCCAGTGCTGCATGCACACTATGTCTGCATTCAAAATTATTTCTTGAATAACTGAGTCTCAACACAACGGGGATGGTTTTCGACATTGGCAGGACACATTATCCATTCATTGGAAGGGTTCCATGCATTAATCTCAAAAAACATCAGCAGAGGATTCGTGCAGCGGCAATGTTCTACTGCCGCAGAGTGGCGGTGTTATTGCCGCAGCAGAGTGCTGCAGAGCGCCTGACTGGGGTTCTAAGCGCAGATTATGTATTTCAGCTTGATATTGCCAGTGTAAATATCACCATACATATACTGGTAAATGCCCCCATCTTGGCACTCAGGGGCAGGGAACAAGGAATATTTTAGCTCGAGCCTGAACCGTGGCTGGTAACCCTCGGTGAGGATTACTGTTGGAATAACTCAATGAAAACACACAAGGGGAGTGTTTAGCCCTTGCTAGGAGATCCTGTTGGATTATCGCCACCGTTTTCTCAAATAATCCCAAAATACCCCGAGGATGGTTCATGCAGCGGCAATGTTCGACTGCCGCAGAGTGGCTGTGCTATTGCCGCAGAGCGAGAGACTGCGTGATATCGTCGCAGGGTTGTTGTGTGGATGGGAGTTTGAACTTTTAAACATATTATACATCCCAGGTGATGGTCCCGGTGCATTGTAGGATAGGTCACGGAGTAAATAACTGAACTTGAGCTTGAACTTGTTTTTTTTCAAAACCGTGGTTGAACAATGTTACAGCACACAGAAATGGTGGACATGAGACTGGTCAGAGTAATGAGACAGATATTGAGTCATGTGAAGCTCAAGGTCCCAGTATACACAGGCAGAATGCTGCAGACAGCCTACGGAGTGTCACAGACTGAAGGCCCTGACTGCCGCAGACTGACGCACTGACTGCCGCAGACAAGTCACACTGCCGCTGTGTCACACCGCAGAGTGCCGCAGACTGACGCAGAAAAGAGGCAGGAGTGCCGCAGACTGACGCCAGATTGCCGCCGCAAAGTGCCAAAGTGCCGCAGACAAGTCCCACGGACTGCCGCTGCAGACTATTTGCCGCTATTTGGTTGCCGCAGAGTGCCGCTGACTGCCGCTGCACGGACTTATATTTCATGTCTCCGATGCTCACAGCGCCGGGGATGTGGATGTATTGTGGCTCATAAAGACATATAAAATGCCTGAGTATATGGCTATAGTCCATGGGAAGCTAAGCAGGCTGCTGGGAACGAGTTCAACATGTGCCGCAAAATTGACGGCCGCAGACTGCCGCTGAGATTGCCGCTGCATGCGGCAGCGTCAATGCAGCGGCAAAATCCCTTTGCCCCTTTTGCAAAATGCACAAAGCGGCATGCCGCTTTGGCACAAGCTCCCTATTTACTCTCAACTATTTTTACATGGCATTTCGTTCCAGGCTGAACCACTATCGACCCCTACACAAGTCTAAACCTATCCGTGTCCCCAACCTTCCGAGTCATAGAACGAAGGGCCTGCTCAAAGTACGGGAACGATGTTATACCGCCAAACAAAGTTGAACTCGAATTGAAAATAGTGTGCACTATCCCCGCGACTGACCGTACACTCTCCGCGTGTATGACCGCGGTCATGTGGTTATCGTCAGTGCGGCCTAAGTCACGAGCTTTCACGGTGTACAGAGGAAGTGACCAAGTTCTACTAAATCCAGCTGAAGTCACAAACTTTCACGGAATGCGATCAAACTCACGAACTTCCGCAACCAAGATGACGCGGACTCGGCTTTTACCTACTGGGAATCATCGGGACGTCCTTCCGACTCTGTTGCTGGTAGGTAGCTGGTAGGTAATGACATATGTTACTGACTCGCACGGGACTGGATGGAGGGTTGAGAGGTGCAGACGTGGTGAAAGACTGGTGCCAAAGCGGGCTTCTCCAAGGTGCGTACGTCACAGTGCAAGATCGGCAACCCCGGCCGGCCGTTGGCCCGGAGGCCGTCACCCTGATACCTCCAGATGGATTAAAAAAAGGCTGTCCTGGCTGTCCGCGGATAACAGCCAGGTGATACATCTTCATGTCCGATCCCTTTAGCGCCGATCCCTTTAACGCGCGTGTCACGCGGCGATGCTTCTCCCCGCCTTTTTGATTCTAGGCGACGGTTAGGATCTTTGGGGGGACAGTCTGTTTCAGCGATTCCACAGCAACTTCCACCCGCTATCAATGCATTTCTCTGATTCTAGTTTCGGATCCGACGGTTAGGATCTTTTGCGGGACAGAGTTGGTACCTATGAATAGTTTCAACGATTCCACAGCAGTTTCCACCCCAATACATGCACCCGTTATCATATATCTAGTATGTTACCATTAAATTTCTAAATTGAGATGCAATCTCCTGTGCGCGGCTGGTGCGGCTGCGGGTGGATTGACGCCCCGAGACACGACACGAAATATTCTTTAACCCCGTATATGACGCGTTTTTCTTCATTAATATTGGTCGCAAAATATCTTATGACGCATCCAGATACTCTTTTATGTCTCTTGTGTCCCTGAATGGCGTCCTTAGTCTTTTTCCTGCAGTCGATGTTCCAGACATTTCGTCCGTCGAAGACTCCCTCTTCTCGGCGGTCATTTTGATCACCGTAGGTGAGTGGACCCACAGGAGCCCACGTATCTGATTGGCCTCGCACAACCGGAGTCTAGTACTCGAACAGGATTGTTCACCGCGATATCGGCTGCACACATACACCGAGCTGCCCGAGCGCGCGTTTCCCGTCTTCCAGAAACGCACCTAACCTGATCAGTGGTTTGTTCGGGGGCCGCCGCGGGACTGGGATTCTGGCGACAACGTAACATGTGGTGTACCCACGAAGACACCCACAGAGAAGACTGGTCCCTTGAGCTGAGTTCGGAACAGCCCGAGTTGCCCGTCTGCCTTTTATTCGGGCTCACTAGCCCGGCGCGGGGCTGTCATTCTGGCGACAACCTACCATATGGTGTACCCACACAAACACACAGAGAGACGGACGACTGGTCCAATCTGTACGACCCTGAGCTGAGGTCGGAACTGCCCGAGTGAGTGTGCCCGTCTCCCAACCCCCTGTTTGGGATCACTAGGCTGGCGCGGGGCTGTAATTCTGGAGACAACCTACCACATGGTGGACCCACAGAAACACCCACAGAGACGACTGGTCCAGTCTGTACGTCCCCTGAACTGAGTTCGGAACTGCCCGAGTGCGTGTTTCCCTTCTTCCAGAAACGCACCGAACTTGACCAGCAATTCCTTCGGGGTCACAATAAAAATCTGGTCAGCCGAAGATGAAGAGAGACTCGCGGCAGCGTGCCAGACACGTTGCGAAGCCGTATGACTCAGGTGCATGCGCGCGGCTCTCGCGCACTGATTCGGGTAACGCGGTGCAGTGGGCTGGGTGGGTGCACACGCCCGGGAGGATCAGCGCCGTCCACAGCGCGGTCGGGTGCGTTGCGTGAGACGGTATTGAATTCATTTCATATGTACTACTGTACGCGGGGGGCAGCGTACGGTACGTTGCGACCCGTCTGCAGTGGGCATGCGTCCACACGAAGCGGGCAGCGACGGGGAAGGGAGGGAGGGCGTGGCGTGTGCGGAACGGGAACGGGGAAGGTACGAGCAGGAGGGAGCGAAGCACGCATGGGAAACTGCGCGGAGAGCGGCGGAGGTAGCACGCAGAGGAAGATCGTGTCTTGAGCTTAAATCTGCGCAGTACGCGTGCTGAGCGTTTCCAGTGTGTGAGGTGCAAGTGGACGAGACGCCGAAGCCCTACGCGTGCGCCCCGCGGAAAGGAGAGAGGGTGGGTGAGCGAGGAGACACGAGGATGCATCGTCGGGGGATGGAGACGGTACCGCGTCCCGCGCCGGGGGACGGTGTACACTCCTAGCTACAGGAAACCTCTCATCTCAGCACACCCGTATGGGGAAGACGCACCAGATCTTGAAGTTGGGTCCCCTGCTCAGGCTGCTCTTGCTGCGGCGGCGTGGGCCTCAGTAGACAGCGTACGCGCGACGAGGTAGAAGGGCGAAAGCAGGGCGCGCAGGGCAAAAGGGGCGCGCGCGTGGAGAGCGAACATCGAGAAGGACTTCAAGGAGGGAAGGAGGAAGAAAGGGTGTCACGGTAACCGCGCGGGGGGGTCACGTGGGTGTGCACGGACCATGGGCGTGTTGCGCGGTGGCTCGCTGTTTCGATCTATGTCTACTATGTGTGGCGCCAAGCACGAAACATGCCCTAACTGATATCGACTACGGACGAATTGACATTCACACCCCCTCACGGTGAGCAGCAACTTAAACTTCCTACGCGCTCGGTGCGCTCTCATTTAACCAACGGAAATACCACATAAATACCGACTCGGTGGCGGATGGTCCACCTCTGCAGCGGATGCTCCCATTGCGGATTACCATGCAGAAGATGCCTGTTCGAGTCAGGCCCGAATCATAACTTCTCTTCATCATCCTTTTTACATGGATCGTCCTCAGACCCATCTCACGCCCCAGCGATCTATTTAGCAACGACAGATGAGGGTGGGTACAGTACAGATTCGGTAGCGGACGGTCCGCATCTGCTCAAAATTACGTCTTTTGGAAACTGCACCGCAGAAGCACTTCAGGCTACCTCTACCCAGACCTACTTAGGGTAGTTTCTCCCCCTTAGGTGTGGGCCCTAAGTAGGTCTAGGATATGGGTCCAACCACTGGTGGTGGGTGTATCCGTCATATGTGGAGCCCTCCACCTGGTTGACCGTGGGTAGACCCACCTGTGTCACATCACAGCCATGTGGATGCATCCACACCCAGCTCGTTTTGGGAATTTTCCGCCCTCCGTGGGGCCCATATTGCGGCCCCTGCTGGCCTCTGCTCTTCCTCCTGACTCCCCATGCCTCCTGACTGTACTGGCTGCCAACAGCCCATATTCTGGCCCTTCCTAGCACCCCTTTCCCAGCTCGTTTTGGGGATTTTCTGCCCTCCACGAACCCCATATCACGGCCCCTGCCAGCCCCTGCCCTTGCTCTGGATGGCTATCCATCTTAGGTTCTTGCTGAGCTGTGCTGGCTAGCCATTGCCACATGCTAACCATTCCTGCTCCATCCTCCCCTTTTGCAGCTCATTTGGGGAATTTTCATTGCATATATATGTATATATCCTCTCTCATCCTGACCTCCTTTCACATCCACATTTATACTCCCCTTTGCATCTGTACCTATGTTTTCCCTAATATCCCCCTATCCCCCCTTTGCATCCTTGGATCCTTATCTATGCTTCACTTGCCTTAATATCCCTCTTATATCAGCCTAACAATCAAAGGCCATGCTTGCTGGCCTCTAGCGCTTGCCTACTGATTGCTCACTATTCCTGTATCATTCTTGCTGCCTGCAGATAATAGTGGGTGGATGCATCCACCAGTCCAATATTAAATGGATGGATGCATCCACGGCCCTCACATGGATGGATCCACCACTGGTATCTTTATGACCTGGATGCACCCATAAATAATGTGGTTGCACCCATGTGCCATATGGTGGGCCCACCCACCTGTTGTTTGGATCCCCCCACCTCTATATGGGCCCACCCACCTGGTTTTTGGTTCCTCTCTGGATCCATCCACATGTCTCCCAAAAACACATGTGGATGCATCCATTTCTTCCTCTGGATGCACCCACATGGGACCCCAGACACCTGTTCCATTATTGTTATTATTATTTTATCATCCCCCAGATCTTTCTTTGTTTGCTCAGTTTTCGGCCCTTATAATACTACCTTCAAGCATGGGATATGTTTTCCTGCTCCCTATATTTCCTCTTTTCACTGTTGGATGCCTCAAGTCGGAATTACCATTTTGGGTTCCTAGCAGTTGTTGCAGTTTGTTTGCCTCAAACCATGCTTAGAACATTTTATAAACTTGTAAACTTTCGTCAGTGAGCCACTTTTGAGCCCATATAATTTTACCTTCAATAGTTGAACATGTTTCGCTTACTCAGTGTATTTTCCTTCCCCTTTGTATGGTGTGGCAAGTCAGAATTATGGGAAATTTCTTTTTCAATCCCGCAGCGTTTTGTCAGTCAACCAATTATAAGCCCTGATATTATTACCTTCAATATTTGGGCATGTTTCACTGACTTGCTGTATTTTCCTGTCTTTCGCTCGGTGCCTCCACTCAGAATTCCCATTTTGGGACGATAGCGGCTGTTGTGGTGTGTTTGGCTGATCGCAATGGGTGCCATTCATTGCGAGTTGCCCAAGTCAAGTCAAGCTCACCAAATTAACAAAAACAAAAGAGAAAAGGGAGAGCAAAGCAATTGCATTGGAGGAAAGAGATACAATGACTGAAAAGACACTCAATTATTCTGGTTCAACATTCATGACCCACTGCCATAGTACATTATTGAAGGCTGACTCGTTCTCCCCACCCGACCGCGAGATTTCTCAAAGATGACGCTGCTGTGCCAAGTTGAGTACAAACACCGCATCGGGAAAGAGATTCTCTGAAATATATTTAAGCCAGTATTTCCATTTTGGGACTCTATGGTATTCATCATGATCACCTTCTTTATATCCATACTTAGTCTAATCTGGTCACAAAGTCCTCTGTTCCCCAGTTTTCGAGTGGGCAGGGTGGCGGGGTCAGATTTATGTTCCACATATTGGACTGGTAACAAGTTTCATCTCCGACAACGAAGGTCACTGGTGTGCTAAGATATAAACAAAGGGGAACAAACCAGTACATCTGTAATCATGCAAGATAACACAAAGGTAATGCAAGGATGAAAGAAAACTTACAGAAAGAAGTACAATGTGAATTAAAGCACATTCCCATGACACTGAACAGAGATATGGTACCAGATGCCCAGAGTGCACTTGTTTAGCTGAAACCAAAAACTTTCAGCTCGCAGCTTAATACTGCGACCACGAGAATGCACCGATATATCAGTGGCTCGGAACCACCATTCACACATTTCGTCGTTTGTGAGGATGATGGTGAGGACATGCTGCAAGAAGAAATCATGAACCACAGCCTAGAGAGAACTAAAAGTAGCAATATGATTCTCCCTGGACTGCTGAGCTGGGCCAAACATGAGATCAATATTATGCACCCTAGGAGCATTGGGTCGGCTGAACAGTGCAATCATGCTATCCACCCTATGAGCTTCAATTCAGATGAGCGGAGAGAAGAAAATTGGTTAGTTCACACTACCAACAAACAACAAGCCGATATACAGTAATTCCCTAATTTGGAAGGAGTCTTGTGGGCAGTCAGAGGGGAATTCCCTAATTTGGAAGGAGTCTTGTGGGCAGTCAGAGGGGAATACTGTCTGTTCCTGCCTTTTCCATACGTTCGGAGTATCCGGCCCTTATTCTTTGACTCTTTGGCTACTGGAATATGACTTTTGGAACTAATCTGGTGGAAGCTGATGCTGTTTTCTGCCCTTTAACCCCAAAACAATGTTTGTGCCATTGTGTTCTGGGCTTTACTTCTGGGATTCTCTCCATCGAGTATGTGCACCAGTCAACATGCATATTGAGTTTGACAAAGTTGCAGACCTCCTGTGCTAACCCTCCACCCAAAGTAAAATCAGGAATTATATTAATTTTCACCCCGGCAATGCTGCCCCAGGTTTAGAAATCCTCAGATGTGATTTCTTTTATGGCCTAAAAATACTACTATAGGGTTGGTATAACATATGTCAAAACTAGAGAAATCGAAGACATTATGTTCATTCTCAGTTTTCCGGCTATTCAGAACATTTCTCAAGTAACATTCTACCATTGGGCAGTATAACTTTGTGTGTTCAGCCTGATTTTCTTCCCCCATGTTTCAGACACGTTCTAGTAACTTGTATACTGTGTCAGAAGTGATGTCTCCTGCTCTGAAGTATCAGAAAACAGTGTTCAAGCGCCAAATACATCACCCAAGACTGTTTTGACATATTCTGGGTCATTTGTTAGATCTGACTAGGTTGTTGCGCATTGGATAACAGAGGCTATATGGTCTGATTGAATGGGACTGATTTGAATCGGCTGAGGGAGTTAGAGTGGCCTAGGAGTGTGTTTTACAATTGCTGTTCAGGTGCTAGGCTTGGCAGGCCGGCCTTCTGGTAGTGTAAAAATTGATCACACTACTTGTGCATTTCCATAGTGTGTGATGTGATGTTGCCACAATTCACTATTCCCACAAAACCCATAATACCATGATGCGAGGGACAAAACCGTAGGGTTTCACATAATGGTGGAATACCCTGAGAGTCTTCTGTACCTCATCTGAGAGCTCCCACTGCAGCATACAATTGATACTAACATCACTAATGCATCATTAGAGCCTTCTTGGAATGCCCACACATCAAGGAATAGCCCCCAAGGGATTTATCACAGTCTGATCAAATTATACCAAACCACTGAGTTATAGTGCTGAATCAATTAGACTGTCCATGCCAGATGTTGCATGGCATGTAATGAGAGTATCTGATGCTATACCAGAGCTGAAAGGAGTCAAGCCTGATCAGATGTAGTCAAAATTTACTTATTTGGGAGCGGGAGTAGTGATTTTGATCGCGAACAAACATCAGGAATTATCATTTGATCTCACTGATTCGGCCTCGTTCTCAGGCCTCTAAGTACCTAATGATGAGGAATAAATAGCTGTTAAATCCCTGGTACTGGTAGGAACATGGCTACATACAGATAAACATTTAAAGCCCCCAGAAAAGCGTGGCATTTCATGATAATATCTACTTGAAGGCAATAAAGAGCTGCTGGGCCTTTATCTATGGTTCTAGCGAGCTTCAAACTACCTATGTGGGGATGAATACTGCTGATATTTCATGATAGTAGTAATTCTCTCAAAAATTTGCTCCTTTCACACTTATTTCTTTATCTAAATATTTATCCACAACCCATGGTTATTTACTGTAGCTGTGGGTATAGGAGAATTGACAGAGATAAACAAGGGACAACAACCGCTATCGTCCCAAAATGGGAATTCTGAGTGGAGGCACCGAGCGAAAGACAGGAAAATACAGCAAGTCAGTGAAACATGCCCAAATATTGAAGGTAATAATATCAGGGCTTATAATTGGTTGACTGACAAAACGCTGCGGGATTGAAAAAGAAATTTCCCATAATTCTGACTTGCCACACCATACAAAGGGGAAGGAAAATACACTGAGTAAGCGAAACATGTTCAACTATTGAAGGTAAAATTATATGGGCTCAAAAGTGGCTCACTGACGAAAGTTTACAAGTTTATAAAATGTTCTAAGCATGGTTTGAGGCAAACAAACTGCAACAACTGCTAGGAACCCAAAATGGTAATTCCGACTTGAGGCATCCAACAGTGAAAAGAGGAAATATAGGGAGCAGGAAAACATATCCCATGCTTGAAGGTAGTATTATAAGGGCCGAAAACTGAGCAAACAAAGAAAGATCTGGGGGATGATAAAATAATAATAACAATAATGGAACAGGTGTCTGGGGTCCCATGTGGGTGCATCCAGAGGAAGAAATGGATGCATCCACATGTGTTTTTGGGAGACATGTGGATGGATCCAGAGAGGAACCAAAAACCAGGTGGGTGGGCCCATATAGAGGTGGGGGGATCCAAACAACAGGTGGGTGGGCCCACCATATGGCACATGGGTGCAACCACATTATTTATGGGTGCATCCAGGTCATAAAGATACCAGTGGTGGATCCATCCATGTGAGGGCCGTGGATGCATCCATCCATTTAATATTGGACTGGTGGATGCATCCACCCACTATTATCTGCAGGCAGCAAGAATGATACAGGAATAGTGAGCAATCAGTAGGCAAGCGCTAGAGGCCAGCAAGCATGGCCTTTGATTGTTAGGCTGATATAAGAGGGATATTAAGGCAAGTGAAGCATAGATAAGGATCCAAGGATGCAAAGGGGGGATAGGGGGATATTAGGGAAAACATAGGTACAGATGCAAAGGGGAGTATAAATGTGGATGTGAAAGGAGGTCAGGATGAGAGAGGATATATACATATATATGCAATGAAAATTCCCCAAATGAGCTGCAAAAGGGGAGGATGGAGCAGGAATGGTTAGCATGTGGCAATGGCTAGCCAGCACAGCTCAGCAAGAACCTAAGATGGATAGCCATCCAGAGCAAGGGCAGGGGCTGGCAGGGGCCGTGATATGGGGTTCGTGGAGGGCAGAAAATCCCCAAAACGAGCTGGGAAAGGGGTGCTAGGAAGGGCCAGAATATGGGCTGTTGGCAGCCAGTACAGTCAGGAGGCATGGGGAGTCAGGAGGAAGAGCAGAGGCCAGCAGGGGCCGCAATATGGGCCCCACGGAGGGCGGAAAATTCCCAAAACGAGCTGGGTGTGGATGCATCCACATGGCTGTGATGTGACACAGGTGGGTCTACCCACGGTCAGCCAGGTGGAGGGCTCCACATATGACGGATACACCCACCACCAGTGGTTGGACCCATATCCTAGACCTACTTAGGGCCCACACCTAAGGGGGAGAAACTACCCTAAGTAGGTCTGGGTAGAGGTAGCCTGAAGTGGCAGAAGCCGCCTGTTCGACTCAGGCCCGGGTCGTGTCTATGATTCCCTGCGCATTTTTTCCTTCTCGATGTCCCCTAGGAATTTTCACGCACGGGGGATTTATTGGTTCACTGGGTGCAGGTGAGAGGTAAGCACAACTCGGTGGCGGGTGGCCCACATCTGTTCCGCATGTGCGTGAGTTCAGTCAGTGCACCACAGAAGGTGCCTGTTCGACTCTCTTAAAGGTCTTCTGTTCTCTATCGGCCCCGGACTCACTTCTCCCGCCCGAGATCTCTATGATTAAGCACAGATGAGAGGTAGTTACAGGCTCGGTAGTGGACGGTCCGCATCTATTCGCATTAGTCTGACCGAAGCAGTCGGCAGAACCCGCCTGTTCGACTCAGGCCCAAGTCATTGAAGGCCTTCCATGATTTTTTTCTCTCTATTGTCCCCGCCTCATCCCTCACGCACAAAGGATTCATTTATTCAGGGCGCATCACAAATATGTACCGACTCGGTGGCGGATAATCCGCATCTGCACTCTCTTAGCCACATATTTGCTGTGTTCTACAGAAGGTGTCTATTCGACTCAGGCCCGAGTCATTACTTCCGCACCCCATCATTTTTTATCCCGAGCCTGTACTCATTTTTTACGAACGAGAGGTCTATTTATTAAATGCATGTCAGCGACTAGTACCGACTCGGTAGCGGATGGTCCACGTCTGCGCTTACGCACTGGCACAATGATTGTGCTTCAAGCGCGAAAAGAGCATCAAATTGTTTTAAAGGAGCAGACGATCGTGCTCCCCTGCGCTGGTAGCGTCTCGCGTGAGGAATTGGATGAGGAGCCTCTACGAGGTTACGCCCGCGGGATGGTAGCGCGAGGGTGAGGAATTGCAAGAGCGTCAGCGACAGCGGACGAGGTCAGGAAGGGAAGACTGAGCGAAGTTAGCCGCGGCGGCTGTTGACCGACAATGGAGAGCGAGGTAAGGTATCTGTGCAAGGACATGGAAGATTCAGAAGTCACCACATCAGCGTTGTCGACATACAAAGAACACGGAGTACGCACCTGCAGTGAGAGAACGTCGTGCACCGAGGTACAGAATGCGCTGCAGGGGCGCGCGAACGATAGCCCGGCGAGCGTCACGACCGCGGCGAGGAAAGAGGAAGCCACCGATCCAGCGAGGCTCCAAATGGAGCGGCGTAGGTGGCGTCGGCTGCCCGATGCCGGCCAACGAGGATCAGCCGTGCCGAGGGTAGCGCGCATGGAATCGCACCTGCGCAGGCGGGGCTCGCGAAACGGAATGGTGAAGGAACCCGTCCTTCGCGCGGTGCACGCGCGCCCTTGGTCTTTTGCCCGCGGAGAAAGACGGCGTGCGGGTGGCCGTGCGGTGCGGATACCTGCAAAAAATGGGTCGTGGCAAAAGCGACGAAGGATGCTGCAATAAGTAAATTCCAAGGCACCAAAGACGCGCCTGGACTGGAATTATCCCCTCCCGTAGACTCCGGTCCGCGGCGCCTATCAGCGTTGCCACTGTACCAAATAAAGGGGAAACGCGCCAGGATCCAGTCACGCCGTCGGGAGGCCCCGCGAGATTCGCGAGCGCGGCGCGGAGAAGGGGAGCCAGCGAGCCAGCGCCGCTCCAGTTGGAGCAACGTAAGTCTCGTTGGCTGCTCGATCCTGCGCTGGCCCCGGGAAGTGCAGGTGCGCAGATGGTAGAGCGCATGAGACTCCACTGACGTGGGACTGAATCGCGAGGGAAACTGTCTGCGGCGGGCGCCCGCGTTTGAGCTCCGCATTCGAAGAATTGCTGCGCGTCCGCGGACGAATATCATGGGGGACAAGGCGTGGTGGATAGCGAACGCGGTAGAGAATATGAAGCCGCACTGCGGACTACACCGAAGACGTACCTGCACTGCACACCGGCGACGAGTTTATCGCTGCTCGCAATAAACTTCCTGCTGAAGAGCGGTGGGGGTACGCGGGGAGTTGTACCCCTACCTCAGATACGAAAACGGAGGACATCTGGGGATACCGAAAGTGGTCGAGAGGTACACGGAACTACCCGACACCCGCTATTACTCGCAAGAACGGACAAGGCCCCGCCGTGTCACACGCCGAAAAATGCGACGCCCTCCGCGACGAACTGTTTCAGCCACCACCCCCGCTCGAAACACAGTTCGAGCCCGACCTCGACGAACGAAACCCGGACGACCTCGAGTTCAAGGACGTCACCTTCGACGAAGTCCGAGAAACAATTTACGCGACCAGCCAAAACACAGCGCCCGGGGACAGCCAGGTAACGTATAGGGTGATACGTTGGGCATGGCAGGAAACAAGCGTGGAGATGCACACACTGATTAAAATATGCTTACGGAACGGGTTCCACCCACGGGAATGGAGGAAGGCCATTGCCGTTGCCTTACGAAAACCACGCAAACCAGACTACTCAAACCCGAGGGCATATCGCCTCATCCAGCTGCTCGAGTGTCTAGGCAACATCCTCGAGAAGATTGTGGCGCGACGATTGTCGTTCCTTGCCGGCCGACACAACCTGATTCCCGGCACCCAGTTCGGAGGGTGCGCGAACACGTCGACGTCAGACGCGATACTAACATTCACCAACGATGTGCAAGCCGCGTGGAACCACGGTAAAGTGACATCTGCGTTGACATTTGATATAAAAGGATACTTTGATTTTGTCAACCACCAGAGGCTACTGTGTGAGCTACGACGCAAGCAAATCCCACTCGAATACGTTAAGAGGGTCGCGTCGTTCCTCGAGGATCGCCAAGCGGCCGTATGCATCGACGGACTCCGGGGGGAAATGAAGCACGTGGTGAATGGAATCCCGCAAGGCTCCCCAGTATCGCCAATCCTGGCCGCCTTTTATAGCGCGGAACTACTGGAGATGTTTGAACCCGAACCGCCCCCGGTGAATCCATTCCCCACACCGGACAACCCTACTAACGTTACCCTAATCATGTACGTCGACGATGGCAAGATCTACGTGGCCTCCGAATCGCTGGAGACAAATGTCAGGCTACTACGGACAGCATATATCAAGGTCCGAGCCGCACTGGGACGATGGGGGCTCGCGATCGCGAAGCGGGAGCTGCAACATTACGTCGGCCGGAAGAAGGGCAAGAAAGGGACTCCCCTCGGGAGCCCCGCGATTCGTCTCCCGAATGCAGACGGATCTGAAACCACTATTACCATTCTCAACACGGTGAAGTGGCTGGGGGTGTACCTCGACAAGGACCTAAAATTCGATCACCATGTCAAGACCCTTACAGCGCGTGCGGAGAACACGGTGAACGGCCTCACCATGCTCTCAAACACGGTGCGTGGTTTATCCCAAACCCACCTCCGACACCTGTACAAGGCGTGCGTGATACCGGTGATGACGTATGCTAGCGCCGCCTGGTGGACCGGGAAGAAGACTCACGAGAAGCATCTCGAGCGTGTCCAACGACGCGCACTACGGCTGATCTGCGCCGCGTTCAAGACATCACCAGTAAACGCACTCGAGATAGAAGCATCCGTCCCACCCATCCGCTTCGCAATGGAGGATGGAAACAGGCGAGCTGCGATCCGCTTCAAGAAGCTGAGTGTACAGAGCCCCGTTATACAACGATTACCTGATGCTTGGAGAAAAGGACAGGCGCCGCCTGTACCCCCCCCCGCTCCCAATACGACCGCCAAACTCGCGAGACAAGAAAATCCTGGCAAATTCGACGCAGCTGGAAAGGCTTTCGAGACACACAAGCCCGAATGACGAGCGCATCTTCCCGTTCTCAACGGAACCATGGCGTACGGCGACATCGTTCGGTGGTCGCCTACGCATTACGGGAACACTCGGGAGGAAAAAGGAGGACCCCGCGAAGGCACACAAGGAAAAGATACGTGAATTTGTCTACTCCCCCCAACACCTGTCCGTTTATACGGATGGCTCGCTCCGGCCACTCCACCGCGTCCGCAGGGTGGGAGCGGGTGTGGTGATTTACCACGAAGGCGAAGAGATCTTCGCGAACAGCGTCGGCCTGGGCAGCCGGGCCGAGGTGTATGACGGGGAACTTGCGGGCCTCTTCTTTGGCGCGGCTAAGGCGATCGCGTTGGCTGCCGAGAACCCGCATATAAAAGAAATTCACTTCTACGCAGATAACACGTCCGCCATCAACACAATATTCGACCCCAAACCACGCGCGGGCCAACTCTACGCTCGCCAGTTCCACGAGAAGATCTGCACCTTCCTGGACATCAACCCAGACCATAAAGTCGAAATTGCGTGGTCCCCAGGCCACTGCGACATCACCGGCAACGAACGGGCAGATGAGCTCGCGAAAGCGGGCGCGGCGCTAGCGACGACGGAGGGTGGAACACGCTCACATGCACTCCGCAAGTCGAAGGAAAAAGTGCGCAAAGAATGGCAGAAAGAATGGAAGGACAAACCAAAAACCGGACACTTCGCGATTGCGAATCGCTTCCCCCCGTCCCTGAAACCCACGATACACTTCAAGTCGCTGAAGCGCGAGGTCTTCGGCCGCGTCACGCAATGCCGCATTGGCCACGGCTACACAGGCGAGTACTACAGCCGATTCGTGCCCTCCGAGAGCGTTGACTGCCCGTGCGGCGAGGCATTCCAGACGCGCGAACATTTACTTCGCGAGTGTCCACGTTATACGGACCAACGGCACATCCTCGAAGACGCCTCAAGGGATGTCTCCCTGCCCGAGATACTGGGCACAAAAGACGGCATCGCCGCCCTGGCAAAATTCTTAGAGGAGTCCGGGGCATTTACCAAGACCGGCACGCCACGCCGAAAAACAGAGCTTCCGTCGTTCGACGACGAGCCCGACCCGGTAGAATCTGACGATGAAACGGACGACGGAGGATAGGCACCTGGGCCCCACCTACCCATCGGCGTACACACGATGCGCACACCCTGACACGCACCCCCGGCAACTCCGATTCCCCGGCCCTTCACCCTCTCTCCCTTATTTATTGTTTCCTCTATATGCGCCATGGCCCTCATGCTCTAAGCGTCGCCGAACTTCTCAACACACAGCCATCGGGCCAACCCGCACACTCACACTTCCACAACTGTACTATACAAACCACCGTTTAATACCCGCGCGCATACCTTACACTTATTTATTGCCTACGGGCACCGCGGCTTAGTAGTCCGTGTACTTTTTGCGGTATATAAATGCAGATACAAAAAAAAAAAAAAAGATACGTCACGTGGATCGGTACTTCGGAGCCGATGAGGCAAATCAAAGCGGCAATGCCACAAGTGACGTGTCTGGCCGGGCCGCCGGGTGGGGCCAGACGGGCGAGGCTGATCGTTTCTCGCGAGATACCGGGCTACAACCGGGCTATTTAAATTACAGGCTTTCATCAGACCTTCTTCCGCTTGTTCATCATCCCTCTCACTACGGGAAGACTACTTCTGAGGCATCGCCTGATCGTGGAACTTCCGCTAGGGATAGTGATGGCCGGGTCGGGCTTCAAGCCCAAGCCCAGGCTTGGGTCGGGCTTTCAAGCCCGACCCAGGCCCGACCCGAGGTAGGGCTCAAGTCGGGCTCAGGGTCGGGCTCAGCTTCTGAGCAGACCCGCGACCCGGGCTTGGGCCCGGGTCTCTTTGAGTTAGCCTGAGTTCAAATTCTTCAAAGGAATTCCACTTTCACTGAACCATCCTTGCTTAAATCTCAGGTTAAATCTGATTTCTACTTGAAAGAGACTTACTTGTCTATGTTCAACCATGAAACATAACATCTCGACATTTGATGGGTATGCCGCATTCAGACTTGTGCTTCAAATGGCCCGCCAGGACAGCAATTTTGGGAATTTCACAGTCTGCGAGGGTCCCGTCGAGTGAGAAACCTGTTGTATAACGCTGAAGGAGTTTGAAAACTCACCATAGATCAGTTGGAAAAAATGCAGCCAAGCCCGGGCCTGAGCCCAAGCCCGACCCGACCTGGGCCCGACCCTTTAAGTCGGGTCGGGCTCAGGATTTTTCGAAGCCCAAGCCCGCCAAGACCCGACCCAAGCCCGGGCTTTCAAGACCCGACCCGACCCGGCCATCACTAGCTAGGGATCGTCACCGTACCCGTCCAGGGCGGTTGGACGGACGGACGGACGGACAACCGTCCCGTCCCGTCCCTGGGCTACTGGTCTCCCCAGCACGCCGTCCCGTTGCCGGACGGCAGTGAGGACGGCCGTCCCGTCCACCGGAAGACGGAAGGACGGACGGATGATTCTGGTCGTAATTTCTGGTTGTAATTAATCTGCCGGTGGCTCAGGGTTAGTGAATCCCCAGGGCAAACTCCGTCCAAATCGTGGAAATTGTTGCAGATCCATCTGTTTCCCGCTCACTTCGTCAATGCATCCTGTACTGTGCTTCGTTGCAATCCCGCTGCCTGTTATGTCGGATGGGTCCCTATTGATGTCCCCGCTCATACTCGATGACCCTGAGGCCGACTCCCCACATAAATTGGCAACGGAAATGAGAAATAAAAATATTCTGCCAACGCACCACTACCATGTCCACAAGGGTTGAGGTGGCAGAGTTTTGTCGCCCGCAATGTGCGTTTAATCTCAAGCTGATGCTTTGTCATGGCTGACGACGCACAGATCCTCCAGATGTGGTCATCTCTTTACTGGCGGTAGCATCGCTTCATTACATCACTGCCGCTGCAAAAATTTTCTCACTTGCCTTAGCACTGCTCATCAACGTGCTCACTATGGTTATGCTCCTTGCCCCACAGCTTGGTTGTGGCCTCCCCCCCCTCTCCTTGCTCGAAACTCTAGGCGCTATTCTCTTATTAATCTATCACTTGGCTGCTTTGGGCATAATTTGTATGTTCGCTTTAGACTTGAAAGCACTGCAGCATTATATTAACTAACTGTTTTTGAGGCCTTTATTTTGTTCCGAGACACGCGTGGCCATGGCCCATCAATTTTCTTCTCCAACGGCTCGTCTGTCGTCGTCGCGTCAAGGTTCAAAGTAAGCGCCAAGTACGTCAACTCGTTGACGCTCTGGCTGAATACCAACTCGCTCGGGAACGCGTAAACGCCGACCTTCGTAGCCGGGGATATTTCAAGATCACTGTAGAAGGTCTGGATCGACCCGTCTCTGTCTGTGCGTGTTAATTTCATCTCTGCATGCATTGTGCTCACAGTAGTAGGGGTCACATTAACAACGACTATGAGAGATGTTGGTATCGCACTCAGTCATCCCGATGTCGCGCTCTTGCCCACGTCCTTTATTGATCAAGTCTCCATATGGACGAAAAGTCTCTCGTGGCTTCCAATCCGGTTTTGTTGGCTGGACACCATGTGCGAACACGGAATGTCGGAGTTGTCGCGTGTCTCTATCCGTGTTTCCTTTATGGGTGGCGCTGATGGTGAAGACGGAATGAATGTCGACGCAGATGATGGCAAGTCATCTGTTTTTTGTCTCTCGTTTTTTTCCCTGACTGTATTTTTTTGCAGCCGGGCCTAGCACATCACGCGCTGGTCGCGTTCACAAACTGAAACCCGCATTTGCAACGGCTGTTGCTGATCAGTCAGACACTGACGAAGACCAACCGGCTTCGCGCAAGCGCCGTAGAACACGGATGAAGCCAAAGGACAAGGTGAATGAGGATGATGAGACTGAGTGGGAGGATTGTTCCGACCCCGAGCAGTCCAGCGAGGATGAGGATGCTGATGCGGAGCTATCTAATAACGAGGTAAACTTCATACAATTCAACCGTCGACAATTTGCTGACTGCACTCAGGTTGCCGAAAATCTGCCGGCCAAACTAAACCCAACCTTAGGGAAGAATCGGTCACGGCGGGCGAAGCCCAAGCCAGCAAAGAAGAAGAAGAAGACGACTGGTGGTGGCAAGGGCAAGGAGAAGGCTACCGATGGCGGCGATTCGGTAATATTAACTTCCTAATTTTTTGCGCTGAATCTAACGCGAGGCCAGGATGATGCCAGAGGAAAGAGGCCCAACACAGGTTCCCATACGGGCACGCCGCCAACGGTGCGTAATTACAACGAATGGTTTTTGACTTCGACTCATCTCTTCTCACAGAAAGCAGAACATCGTGGTGATCCCATCTACCTCTTCTATGAGAGTGTTACCCCGCCAGATGCTCAGGAGGGGTATAAGTACTTCCGGTGCTTTCACGGGAACAATAAGACCGTCTTCATCACACCAGGAGCTAACGGCAACCTGAAAAGTATGTGATTTTGTTTGGATTTCGTTCCTCAATATTGATCGATCTGTTTCAGATCTTCGTTCGCTGCTGAAGAGCGACTTCCCCATCGCTATATGACCTCTACCTTTCGCTGAAGGGTCGCCGGGAAGAACCGACGAAAGAGGAACGGAGGCTGGCGAACGGAACAGTTGAGATGACGAAAGAGAAGCGGCGGGAGTATCAATCGGCGGTCGTCGACGGAAACATGCGTGAGCACATGAAGCGACTGCAGGATGCGGAGGTTTGTGATGTCCTTCTGATGCCACACGTTCATCTCATTTGTCGGGGCAGGAACCGTGGGATCAAGAGCATTTTGAACGTCTTCTCGGGAAGTTCATTGTAGCTACGGATCAACCGTTTACATCGGTTGAAGAGCCTGAGTTTCGGGAACTACTCCAATACGTGCATAAACACACCGGTAGGGTTCTGGAGATACCGAAGGAAAAGTCAGTCAAGGGCAAAATCATGAAGATGGGCGGCGAATTGGAGGAAGAGCTAATTGCGATGTTCGCGGTAAGTGTCTTCTCACGAATCACCAAAAAAAAACTGACACCTCACATCGTGATAGAAAAACAAATCCAAGTTTGCTCTTGGATAATACAACAAACAACGATACGCTGGTAGAGGCCTTGGAGCAGAGGTGTTGGAAGGAGAATATTCCTTTTAGCAGTAGTCGTGTTCGTATGAGATGCATGCCGCATACAGTCCATCTCGCCGCCATCAAAGTAGGTCACCAAACTTTTTCTCGCTTGTTTTAATTTGCTGACCGGCTTCAAAGCTTCTCGAGGTTGTTGGTGCAATCAGCAAGGACGAGAAAAAACAAGCAGTATCTCGCTCGGCGTCGCATCCTTATCAAGATACGGTGAATGGGGTCGGTGATTCCCCTGAGGATGCGGAGCTGCGGGATGATGAAATTGTTGCTGACGGTACCGCCGCCATGGAAGATAGTACTGATCAACAAGAAGCTGCCCGCTTCCAGATTCGTGTCCAGAATGGCGAGCATGACATTGCCTTTGCAGTGCAAAAGGTAAGGCAACCAAGCTCTGATCCCCGTTCGAGCATTTATCTTTCCCATGTCGTTCCAGCTCCGCCGTATCATCAAACATGTACGGTCAAGTCCCCAGCGCCGCAAAAAATGGGAAGGCCAGATCCGCCTCAATGCAGATGAACTGGACGCTGCTCTTGCGAAAGCAGAGCTTATCCTCATTTTGGACGTCAAAACGCGCTGGTCATCAACATACATGATGCTTCGTAAGTCAGAATTCTCAAATTAGAACTTCTCAAAGTAATACATACAGGACGAGCGCTAGGATATCGAGTCGCTGTGGACGCGTACGTTGCCACAGAAAAAGACCTTCGCACTACGGCTGTCATGTCTGACGAGGACTGGGATGCCATCAAGCTCGTCTCGGAATGGCTTGGTCTATTCAAAGGAGCCACGGCGAAGATGTCAACTACTAAGAAGCCGATGCTCTCTCAGACTCACGCCATCTTTCGCACCCTTCAATCGGCCGTCAAGTCAAGTATCTGTAATCTTCCTGTGCCGAACAATTCCACCCAAGGCGCGGCTCAGAGGAAGTTGCGAGACGGGCTTGTCCAGGCTCATCTGAAGCTGAGTGAGTACTTCAGCCGCTTCGACACGTCACCGTATTATCTATGGGCTGCTCGTGAGTTGAGTTTTATTTACTCTTTACTATCACTATTTAATCCTTCGCTAGTTCTTGACCCCCGCATCTCATACGAAGGCCTCAAACAAGATTACGAGTCCGATTCGACTCTCCTTCAGTCTCTCGAGGATGCCAAGGAGGAGCTTTACACGGAGTACACCACTCACTATGTAAAAAGTCCATCTCCCGCGTCACCTACAGCAGCGTCAACTACAACTACCCCCAGCTCTCCCTCCAAATTCGATTTCCTTGGGCGATACAAGAGGAACAACGTCTCCCCAACATCACAGCTCAAACGCGAGCTCGATAAATATTTTGAGATGACGGCAGAACCCGAAGATATGGAGACGTGCGACATCCTGAGATGGTGGAAGAATCGGGAAAGTACCTTCCCGAACTTGTACAAATTAGCTCGAGATATCCACTGCATCCCAGGTATGTTGGCTAATAGTCCTCCCGCTGTTTAATACTAATTTTTTCCCCATGACAGGCTCCGCCGTTGCTGTGGAGAGGGTCTTTTCAGGTGGACGAGACACTATTGGCATTCGTCGGGCCCGATTGAAGGCGGAGACGATCCGGACCTTGGTGCTTGTCAAGGCGCGTGTGAAGTTGAACCGGCAGCGTGCCGTGGCTCAGGCCCAGCGAGCGCTGGAGAGGGCAAAGACAGATATTATCGACTTGGCAAGCTCTGATTCAGACTGACACTTGTTCTGGTACTCATTCCGTGCTTACGATTCTACTAATTTTTATTATTTCCTTTCTATTCCTCGTACTTATTGCGTACTTAGAATCCTATTAAACTCTGATAGTTCCTTGCTATACATGTTTTACTGAGTTCCGTCCGACCGTCCACCGTCCCGTCCCGTCAAGTGTTATGAGAGAGCCTCCGCTACCGTACCGTCGACGGACGGTCCACTGGACGGCCGTCTTGGCACCGTCCGTCCGCCGGGACGGACAGTGACGATCCCTAACTTCCGCCTATGTGGCTCCACGACTCCACTGCGTGTCCCGGAGTCCGCTCGAAGAAATGTCGCGAAATAGTGATGCAGTTGTTGGTGAAATCTAGGCATACTTATGTTCTCTCTAAATCTCAGCCAATAAAATCAGACTCGATTATATCTCTCTTGAAGTTACTTGCGGCGGTTTTTGACCTCCACTGGCGCCTTAATTTTGCATCATGGCTGATTCTGATATCCGTTCCCCCCTTGTCTCCGTGATCTAATCTCAGTAACGCCCGCCGTGAACGTATTCCATCTTTAATTCTGCATCTCTATCATGATTCCCTCATCGGATGATCAAACCCCATTTTCAATGTCTCGGATGGCACGGGCACAGGGATACCCCGCATTACGCGCGCACGGAAGTTCCAGCGGCGTTTGTGTACAGCGAGCGTATCACCTGTTGCCATAAAATAAAACGTCGCCTCTTCCATTGAGTATACCACCATGTCTATCACAAGCAATACGCGTCATGCCATCCCGGCTACCTCCCCGGAGAAAGACAGGTACGTATCTCCTCACACAGTGCGGCTTGAACTGAAAGCCGCCATCAGGCTCGCCAACCAACATGCCATGAAAAAGAGTGCTTATGGCTGGACCACACCCGTTCCAACCATCATCGACCTCGCGGAAATTCAAAATATTCTCGATATTCGTATGGGCTCTGGATGCAGCGAGTGCCCCACAGATCAAGTCCCGGCGTCAGGATGTGACGATTTACGGCTGCGACATCAACACCGCGATATTTCCCCCTGCCTCTCTCACCGATGACACGGGTGTCCAGACGTTTGTGCAGGATGTCACCAAACCCTTCGCGCCGCAATACCACGGGAAATTCGATCTAGTCCATATCAGCCTCCTAGTCTTGTGCTTGACGGGGGACGGGTGGCGTACCGCTCTAGCCAACGTTCACACATTATTGAGTCCGCATCCCTTCCACGCAACCACAGCGTTACCTCTGATCCGGAATCCTTTTCAGCTCCCGGGGGTCGCGTCATCGTCGACGAACTCGATCCGGTGTTATTCAAGGAAGGCGAATATCCCCGTCCAGAGGAAGGTGGGAGCTACGACCTCGACAAAAGTATGGCTGGAACGGCCTGGATCAACAAACTCAACTGTCTGTATACGGGATTTATCTTGAGGAATCATTTTGTCATTGGGTACGGGGACCCGTCACTGATATGTACTGAGACTAATTCCACTTCAGCCTGTCGGTTCGCCTCGGTGGCATGCTTGAGCAGGCCGGATTCAAAACTGAATCGACTGAGTTGGGAACCGGAGGCGTGGGGCCACTATGCCGTGCTCTCAAGGGCCTCGACGGGGGTTCCCTTGCAGCATATGAAGAGTTTTCCGTCGAAAATACAATGTTCATGGTGGACCAGTTTGTGGCTATCATGCTCAAAACAGGAGCTCTGGAGGTGCCCCCTGGACATCGCGTGTCGGACGAAGACGAGATAAAGACCATCGTGGAAGAAGTGAGGAAAGGGCTGAAAACTGAGGGCGCACTGGGCGTGGTGTCGTGTTTCGTCGGAAAGAAGTTGTGAATCGTGTGGTTGCGTTTGCGGTCTACAATTAGTGTCTGTTCGCTCTCCAAATAAGTTGACTTGGAATTTGTTGTCGCAAATCGAAGCACCGCCCCCGCGGAAGGTCTGTCGGTATCTGGAAAAAGAAGGCCGATTCGATGTAATCGTGTGGCACAGTGCTCGTACCTGGCAACGAAGTCCTGCTGCGGAGAGCCGGACTGATTCACCGAAGAGGAAGATGCCGTGTTCGTATGGGCGGGAACTGCAGGTACAGCCCGGTTGGCATAATGCTCCCGGAAGGGATCATCCAGGGCAATCTTGGCATGGTCCAAATGAAGGATCGGCTCATCATCGTACCAGAAATTGGCCTTGAGACCGCCATACGAGATGCGCGGATCAAAAACTAGATCAGCAAACATATTAGCGGAAAAAATAGCATATATCCTGATCCTGCTCACGGGCGGCCCAAGTGTAGTACGGGGACTGATCGAGTTTGTAGTAATAGTCACTGAACTTACGATGCGCGTCAAGAAGACCGTTGCGAAGCACCGACGGGGTATACAGCGAGGTATGAGCGTTCGTATAGAGTGTCTGTCTACGAGAGACTACCGAGGGGGTTGAGAGCGGTAGTTGTGCAAGGCTAAGGCGCAACTCTTCCTGAAGTCCGCGGAAGATGGCGTGGGTGTAAGCCAACATCGGGCGCTTGTTGTCGACATAAGAGTGGTCGCCGTTCGAAAAGACTTCAACCGCCCCATTAGCCTGTTTGCGCTGCAGCCATCAGCGCCATCCGGTGGCTGATTTGCAGTGCGCTGACGTATGGCTCCACCCGCCAAAAATCCCCGCAGATGGCTTTTGGAGCCACTGGGAGCTATTTTTGGCGGGTGGAGCCACTCGCCCGCGCACTGCAAATCTGCCACTGAGTCGTGCTGATGGCTGCAGCGGAAACTCTCTATTACCAGGATGATTGAGTCTCAGTCAAGTGCAGTGAGGTCGTACTGGTGGGGTTCATGGTGCTTTCCCACAAAATCGTTGATAAATTGTCGATAATCGATGGCCCGGCCTGGAAGTAAATATATTTGGGCAGGGTGAAAGCGACGCTTTGACGTTGCACTGACGTTTGATCGGCGCTGTGACGTTTTTCAACTGACGCGGATCGGCGGTTGAATGACGCAGCAGTGTCACACTTACTTATATTGCGGGATTCCTTTTCGCGTCGCCAAACGTTGCCGCAACGCAGTATTTCCTCTACAATTATCATCCAGAAACACGCATGTGAAATCAATCTAGCCCAATTGAACCCTCCACCAAATATAATTCAAGATACATGTTCGCCGTCGTAAAGACTCGTACGCGACACCAGGAGCGCCGACAAACATCCTGAAAATCATGATTAAAGCTCAGGAAGTCCCATGGCAGACTTCACGTCGCGAGGCAGTGGCAATCTTGTTGAACAGTACAAGTCATACAGCCAAAATATCAGCTGAATCACCACCGCGGAAATTTTCCTGTCTAGCGCCGTTCCATTGGCCTTAACGTTGGAATTTGTAGTCTACACGCATTGAAATAAAGTATGGGAAATTTATAGTGAATGCTATCTCACAGTGCAGTTAATTTTGAGGTCCATGTGGCCTGTAAATTCTTCCTGGCCTGAAGACTATTTTGTGAATAACTTGGCCAAGGTTTAAAACCACGGGTTTCCGTACGCACCAGGCACTACTGGAATCATATTAGAGTAGCTTGGCCGAATGATCACGAAGAACTCCTGTGGATGCGTCAGCCAACGTCAATCTAACTGATGCAAGATGGCTGTGCATTGACGCAGCGATTTGACGCAGAGCGGCGCACGGGCTTATGGATCCTCGCCAACGCAGCATTCCGAGTTTGCGTACTCGCGGGCGTTGAAGAGATATATAATATATGCAAGTTCTTTGAGCCACAAAGCCAAAAGCCGGAAGAAGAATGAGAGAGCAGCAGTTTGTATCTGGCCCGGAACAGTTACTCTGTGGACTTCAATGGCCTTGACGTTCGAGTTTCAGGCTTATATGTGTAGCAACTGGCTACTGAAGCCTCATTACAGAGGCCTTTGCACGGTGCAGTGGCCTTTGAGGTCCTTGTGTCCTGGAAAGTATTTCTGACCCGAAGACTATTTTGCGAATGACTTGGTCAGGGTTTGAAATGACGTGCTCTCATACTTACCAGGCATAACAGAGGATATATCAGAGTTGTTTCATCGATTAATCCAAGGGTCATCTGTGAATGCGTCAGTCAACGTCAATGCAACACTGACGCATGGTGACTCTGTACACTGACGCAGAGCAGCGCGCGTATTGACTTAGATGGCACGCAGACTTGTGGGGTACTAAAAAACGAGTTTGCACGCTCAGCTGAAACCAGGAGAGGTATATTTAACTAGAAATATTTTTTAAAAAGATGCACGAAGAATCACCTATCGGCAACAGCGCACAGCGGGTGCACAGTGGTTGTTTCACTGACACGACGGCGGCGCATGGCACGAGGCTATTGAGATTCCTTGAACAGAGCTTGAATTGGGCCAACAGTCAAATTACGCCACAACCACTGGCCAAACTTGGTGTGCACAAGCGACAAGCTACACCGTGGAGAGTTCGATTTGAAGGCGAGCCGTGGAAACTTTTATGCGCCGTCAGACTCAGAACAGACGAGTTTGAAAGTTGCAAGGACTGCTAGAGCGATTGGAGTGAAAAAACGAGCCGTAACTGAGAAAATTTATAATGCCTGGAGACTGCAGTTGTGGTATGTCCATGCACGGCGCAGAGAGGCGCAGGCGCAACGCGGAGAGACGTTGGAGAGGCGTCGAAACTGACGCAGACATGTCACATACAGGTTGTGTTACGGCGCAGCACCGCAGCACCGCAGCACCGGCGCAGGTTGACGCAAAAAAACCGTGCAACTGGGGTTGGAAGCCGCAGTGTTGACGCTGCAAGGCGCTGGATTGACGCTGCAGACTGGCGCAGACCGGCGCTGTGACGTCTGTGACGCAGTCATATTGACGTTGACTGACGTTGCACAAAGTCTTGTTCAAAGTTTTCGACGCTCTCGAGCCCGACTATCCATACATTTTGTTTAAAAACGAGTCACTCGCCGCCACCGATTCCCGTGGAATATGTGCGGACAAGAAGAGCTAGGAAGGTAAGTTCAATGCCTGACGCAAAATTCAACTGACAGAGACTGACGTTGCATGCGTCAAACGTCAGTGCTGCGCCAAAATCCTTTTCCCGCTCCATTGAGCTTGGAGAATGTATAGGTGTTGAAAGGGATTTCACTTGCAAATAGTTGCCTTGTATTCCCCACAGCCTGGTATCTGGAGCTTTCCGGACTTTTCCTTTTTCGATTCCTTTTTCCGCTTCTTTCTCTTGAAACACCCAGTGTAATGGTCAGAAAACCGGTAGGAGACAGAGGCAAGAGCAGTCAAGCTATATGGAGAAAGGAACCAAGAGGTACAAATTGAGGAGCACCGCCGAACGAGCAAAATCTTAAAGAACTGTTAATCATTATTTCGAGCCAGCTGACTAGAACACGGAAGATGGCGGTCCATTATTACATCATTAGTTTGCTCTTGTATTTGAGTTCCGCCAGAAAATCACCCTCACTTGAAAGGAGAGTCAAACACGTCAACGCAAGCTCGAAGGGTGGGGAGGTCCGACTTACCGATTGAAGCAGATCCGATCAATGAAGAAGTCTGACCCTCCGGCGAAGACGAACGCCCAAGCCCCGCCAAACAGGTCTTCGAGATCGGCGGCAAAGGCTTGAGGACTCAACTCCTTGAGTTCCTTCTCGATCTGATCCTTGAATGACGAGACATTGCCGCTGTCTATCCAGTTCTCGTCGTTCTCATCCGTGGTGTTGGTCTTGAAATCCTGGGCGTAAATCTTCAGGGCACCGTCGCTGGTGCCGTCCAGAACGAGGTTGAATGACCAAGTTCCGGTATGAATCGAGCTGGGGAAGTGGTGAATGGTCAGCTCGTTTCTATGCGTGGTGAGCATCCCGAGCTTACTTCGACCGTGTAACTGTGGCGAGATGTGATTGTTACGATTAGAATTGCCTTATACTACCTGGTCACGACCAGCATGTTAACTTACTATTCTGAAAGTAGTTCTTGACTTCTGTCTTGCCAGAGAGCCTGCAAATGTCAAAGAACCACGATAAATAAACCTTCTGCGCGGCAACCTATCACACTAAAAGGTGTCTCACTGACCTTATTACACACTTCCCATTCGCATCCAATCCCTCCGGAATGATCATCTCATTTTTCGTCTTGGCCCAAGTGGTCGTCCTCGGAGTACCGCCGTTATCATCCCCATTGGAATCGAAATTGTACTCATAGCGACGATAGTTTCGGTCAGGGTCCGAAGCGTCGTACACCCATGTACCACTAGTGTCGATCGCTTTGCCGCTAGCGTCTTTACCCTGATCGCCAGGTCAGGTGCATCAAGAGACGGGGCCGGGTTTTCAACGTACCCCATTGTCCTTGTCTTCAAACCCGCAGTGCCCCTTGAAGTTGTAATATATGGTCAGGAATTGCGCATACCAGGCGCACTCATCAACCACCCAAGACGATCGCTTGTTAAAGACGGCCAGCTTGGGGAGGAAGTAACCCTCAAGGAAAACTGATCATCCGGCGAGCGTGCTTAGAAGACGTTTGGAAGAACAGACTGATCGACCACTCACTCTTCTTTGACAAACTGACGGTCCCGTCCTTGAAAGGTTGGCCTGGCAGCGATGGCAGAACCCCTGAAAAGCATAATCACCTGTTAGCACTCTTGAGGACCAGGTAAAGTGTGGAGACCCACAATTCGCCTAAAAGCCAAAATGACGTTCAGTATGGGCGCGGGTACGATGAACGTTGCCCACTCACCGACAGAGGGAGGAACTGGGGTGGGAGTTTGCGAGACCCAGTCTACAAGGTATATGTATCGGTTTTTCAACAATCAAACAGGAGGGATTTACCATTTGGAGATATACAAGCATATTACGAGCACCAGCCGCAGCACCACTAGTATCAGTGTGTCCATTATCACGGATGAACGGCATATTCATGAACGTCAGGCTCGTAGGCGGCAACGTTGGGGCACGGACAAAATTCTGCGGTTCCTTCACCGTAGCGACGGTTCCAAGGATCGAGTGGCTTGGGTCCTCCTTCGCGAGTCGGAGATAGGTGTCCACGAACATTGTGAATTGCGTTTTAGCCGACGCGGGGAGGGAGTCGTCGAGGCGAGTGTTTACCATATCGGGAGATGCGATGTCCGCAGCTGGAATTGGAATGAATGGTTAGACGGAACGAAAGGTGAAAATAGCATGAACACGTACTCGTGAAGTCGACAATCAGTTGCCTAACGGAGTAATCGCTGAGGTGTTGGAGGGCTTTCTTCACGAATTCAGGGACGGCCGAGTCGTTCAAGGTCTGAAGGTCGAGGTCCGCTTTGAATGCGAGGACCCAGTCCTTGATTGGGACCGAGTCTTGCCTAGAGTGAAAGTCTCCCTGTTAGCTCCGTGCGACAAAGGCCAGAAACTGGGACGTTGAACTGACCTCTGCTTCTGTCCCTTTCCTGTCCAGAATCGAAACGTTCCCGACTGAGGAACGACTTATTAATGCGCACGAAGGGAACGAGGAATTGCATTTAACCGACCTTCAAACGGAGATGGTAGAGCACGGATCTACTCCTGGCTTCGAGCAGGAGCTGAATTTGAGACGCGTCCATCTCTGCATCGATCTGACTGCATGATAAGTCAGCCTCCGTTACTCAGACCCCAAAGCTCCTAAAATACGCACGTCCAATCGTCGTAGTCGTCCGAGTCGGGATCCCTGCAAAGCGGATTAAGTGTGAGAAAGTGCCTCGCAAGACAAAAGGATGGACTTTCGTATTATTTAGCCTCGTCTTCCAGCGAGCAAGTAGAGGCCATTGGACCTCTTCCTCTTTGAGTTTACCAGCCGCCACCTTGGCATTCAGGTCCTTAGTTTTGGTGGCGGCGGCTTCGTACATCTTCTTGAGCTGATAATTGATACCAGCCTGCGTCATGACAGTGATCTAAGAACAAGAAGTCTTAGTTCCTCATCTGCGTCCTTGTATCGACACTGAGCAAATACTTGGTCATAATCGTACATCAAAGTCGACGAAATGCGTTTGCTGCATAGAGGTTGTACGCGTCAGATGGTAATGGCTACGGATCAGATCATAGACACGTACGCAGCGAGCCTGTTGAGTTCATCGGTGGAGAGTTGAGGGGGAGCTAAGGCGTTAGACATTGTGAATGGTTCAGGCGGGCTAATCGTCGATCACTGTTCAGATAGGTGATGTGTTGATGTAAGGTTGGCCAGCATGGTCGTCCATTATATAGGAGCCGCGTATATGGCGATTTTTCGTTTTTTTCTGAAGGTATCCAGTCTGATTGCGCCCACGAACTCACCGGCGCCAACCAGCGACCGGTGATTTGCCCTGGGACGAAGTCAATTAACTAAGGCCTACCCCGCAAACCATTCGTAATTGTCCTGTACCTGAATGCATAGAAGCATCTATAGACTGGCCTGGGCACGTACCAGGCACCAGATAACCACTTGACAGGAAAAGAATGGACAGAGGAAACCGGTGTTTCTAAAACGCCGGTGAGGTATACCATTGGCCATACGGTTGAAGAACTTTGTCGGTACAAGGTACAGGCAGGTACAGGCCGAAATGGAAACAGGAAACTGACACCTGCCAACACGTAGCCGCAGGCCAGCCGAGGCTAGCCCACGAGCCCAGAACAAGGTATGGCGAGGCCTGGCGAGGCCTGGCGAGGCGACCACGGCGAGCTGACTAGCCGAAGCTAGCCGACGTCTAGCCACAGCTCAGAAGATGGAATCCGCTGCAGCGGAAGAGAGAACCTCGGGTAGAATCGCCGCCGATCAAAGTGGCCGAATCGTGCCGGGTGTGCCGCAGACGTGGCACTTGAACCGGGTGCATTCTGTCGGAAAAATAAAATTAGCCTTATAAGCTGACGGCCTGATCGGGCCTTATAAGGTAGCCGGCAGCCCTATCTAACCTTATCCGGTAGCCCATCGGCCTCGCCGGCAGGCTTTCAAGCGTCTCCCTCCCTCAGCTCACATCGCAGCCTCGAAGCGATGGGTCCAGGCGATGATTTATAGCCCTACCTGTGTTCCTAACCAGAAAAAGTCACCGTATACGGCTTTTTTAGGTGAGCCTTATAACACGACTGTCATCTTATAAGGCTCGGAATCCTTACGGCCTGATAAGGACTTATCGGGCCTTATCGGCTTCGGCCGATTTTTCCGACATCCCTCGCTGCCTGCACCAGGTGACTTGCTTATTGTTCACCTGAAATGTGTACTGTACCAATGCGAGCAGCACTAGTGACTCAAATAAAACCCAGGTGGGTTAACGATGTAATGGTCATGCTGATGCCCACTACATTTCACGTGTACTCTTTATGTCGAGTCGTCCCGGATTGACCATGGCTCACCCCGACTGGCTTCAGCAATGGGAGCGATGGTATAGAAATCGCAGTGGTTCTCCCCTGCTCCCATGGTGCATGGTGTTCGAGAGGAAATAAAACCCGGGCTACGCATCGTGTGCCAGTTATTACACGTTCCTACGCACTCCTACCTGCTCCGACGTACCCATGGTTCGAATGAAGTCTAAATTCAAGCCGTTTCCGTCTCGGGTCGCCATCTGCCGATATCAAGCCGGAAGTCTACCCGAGGTCTCTCTAAGTCTCTCATCATTCACCCGTCATTCCGGTACCGCCGATTCTATCCGACTGTCTACCCGAGTATCTGTAGAGGATTGATCCCAGCGGATCCGACGTCCTCCCACAGCTAGCCATCGCTACCATCAGCTCCACGTGAGGTCAGCTAATAGGGCCTGAATGCAGTGACCCCCAAGCGCGAGACCTACGATCCGTGAGCCTCAAGGTGACGCACCGCCCGAACGAACGTCAACGAAGGGTATGTAAAATGACGAACAGCTGGAATTTAATATGTCGAAACCATTCCAGCGAGAAGATCTTAGATCTGAGTGTGCCCGGCTTCAATCAACGACCGGTGATTTGCCCTGGGACGAACTGACCGGCGCCAATCAGTGACTGGTCTCTGTATTCGGAGCCTCGAAAGATCCGCCAGCGTGCCTGGAGACTCCCAGAGATAGCAGACACTCCGGCGAGCATCGTCCTATCGTCGTCCATCGATTGGGCCCTGTCTTTCCGGCGCCAACAACGCACAAGGCACAAGGCGGCAACTCACAATGACCGGCTCATGCCTGGATTCATCTTCGAATGGTCCAGAAGTGTCCCTTGCGGTATCCATGGACCAAACTCGGCAACCTCCCAACTCACTATTTAGTCTTGACTCTCAACTCAGAAATCCAATCCATCCAATCACTGCAATCTTTCCACCATGGCTTCAGTTCACATCGACAGCGAGCTTATGCTTCATCAAATGCCATCCAGCACCTTCAGCTCTGCTTTTTCCTTCACTGCGGCTGTCGACGCCGAGCAAAAACCTCTGATCTTCGGTGTCAGCCGGGACAAGCACTTCTTCGTCCTTAAACGCAACCAACGAGGCAGTCACGATCATATCGATCTTTCTGCTAAGCTCAATCTCCAAGGAGACGTCGAAGCGTTTGTCGTCTCTCAGTCCAGAGACGCGTCACGGTGCTTGTTCATCGCCGTTGCGGTAGCCAACGGAGCCAGCGGCAGTCAGATTCATATCCTCAAGCCGATCACTGCTTGGGATCTGGATCTCGACGGAGCTGAGCTGAAGAGGAAACTCGTTCTCAATGCTGAGCCACCCAACGGTATCGGCGTCACCAAGCTCTTTGCAGTGAGTGTTCGTCATGCAGATTATTTAAGACTGAACTGAAGGAAGAGACCTGCAGGGCAGCAGCGACTCTCAAGACTGGCCTTTGCTTGTTGCCACCTATCACATGCTTTCTGGGACCGCGAAGGAGGACCTCAATGTAAGTCATTTCGTCCACCGTCCTGTTTCGAAACATCTCCGATTAAACAAGAGACGATTTCCAGATTTCCCGAGTGACAGTGTACCCTAGTCGTTGGGAATTGAGCAGAGACTTGGCCATCCCTCAGACCACCAAAGGAGTTATCGACATGTGTGCCGTCAGGTACGATAGATAATTCGACCGTCTGCCGTTCGACGTATGTGGCTCACATGTAAATTTTGATAGATCGTACGCAGGAGACGGCCTGGTCGTTCTCAATAAGGACGTCAACGGGAGCTTCAAGCTTTTCTTCACAACGACTGAACTCGAACCCGACGGCCGTACTCAAACAGAGCTCCGCTTACCTTCCAGTACGTCTCTCATGTCATGTCAATCGAAAATTACGCCCGAGCTTATACACACTTCTCAGGTACAAAGCCGACGAGTCTAGCTACTGCTCAAGAACCCGGTGGTACGAACGTTTTCATCGTCGGAAACGGTCTCTACATGCTCAACTACGCCGACCTCACCGAGTCCGGGACCATCGTCACCCAACTTTCATCCCATTCCGCCTACGCCGAGGCATCCAGATTGACCCTCGCTCAAGCCGGGGATACCTTCACCGCCTGGTTCCAGACCGGGGAGCAAGTCGTGACTTATCAGCGCGCTCAAACTGACGGCACGTTGATCGGCGAACCTGTCCCTCTGCTCCCTCCTTCCTCCGAGGCAGGCAAGACAGTACAGTACGTTCCGATCCTCCACTCCAGTCTCGTCTCGCAGTCTCTCGTCCTCCGATCGGACGCCAACGAGCTTGTTGTCATGGAGCAATCAACTGTGACGGGGTTGTGGGTCACGACACCTCTCATGGTGGAGGAAGTCGGGACAGTGATGGAAGTAAATGCGTTCGTCACTCATATCGAGATCAAGGGGAAGGAAGATGGGATGCCTTCGGTTATGGCACCGTACGTCCTTTCATCATCGTCCTTCATCACAACCATTGTAAACGGCGTGGAGCACGCGTTGGGACGAACGCCTATGACTGTGGAGACAAACGAGCGAGGTGTCATCACTTTAATCGTTCCAGTGGACGGTATATCGACTCCCACATTCACCCTCTCCGACCCACTCTCTTCTTCTCCTGACGCCGAACCTCTCCGTCTGGGAGAGCCGATCGTCATTGACCCAACTGTCAAGGTGTTTGACCGCTTGACCAAGGCTATCTCAGCTTCTTCCGACATCAGAGAACTCAAATCACCCAATGGTCACAGCATGATCGAACCTGGCTCCGGTGTCAGCAAGGAAGATGCCGAGGCGGCAGCTAAAGCCTTGAAGGACCTGTCTACCGTTCGTGCCGAGCTCATCCAGGGTCATCAAGTCAACTTCTTCACCGCAGCCACGGCGATTTCTATCACTGAGGTCAGCTCCCCCTGGGAGTTCTGGCAATGGATCAAACAAGGCGTCCGACGTGCATACAAGTATACGATCACCAAACTCGGCGACGCGTGGACGTTCGTCGTGAAGCTCGGACAACAGGCGTGGAACTTCGTCTTGGACACGGTCGAACGCGTTGTGGAATGTGCCAAGTACGTGTTGGACAAGGTCAAGGCGGCGTGGAACTGGGTGAAGGACACTGTTGGGTTCATATTCAACTGGGGAGACATCAAGGCCACAGCCGAGTCGATCAAAGTCGTCGTCAGGTCGAGTCTCACCTATGCGGCTAATTTTATAGCGAAGGAGCGTTATGACGTCGGGGATAGCTTGGACAGAACGGAGAAGGTACGAAGGACGCGGTCATCACGCTGTACCCCTCATGCTGACCGTTCTTCCAATAGCTTTTGTTCGATGCCTTCAACATCAAGCTACCGGGTGACATCACAGATAAGAAACAGAACGCCGCAGACACCAACAAAGGTGCTACACAGTATAGCGCCGGAAACGACGAGGCCGCGTCGGGTGCACCAGCTAATACAGGACCCTACCACTATGAACAAGGTCTTAAGTCCAAGAATCTTCCGCAGATGTATGCTGGACAAGTAGTTGGTGCGCTTGAGTCCGTGTGGGACAACCTCCTCGCCGGACCCGTCAAGGCGATCGGCACCGAAGTCGAAGCCATCGCCAAAAACGTCGCCAAGACCTTTGCCGAGAAGAAGGAAATCACCGCCGGAGATATCCTTCAGCAGATCGGTGCTGCGTTGATCCGCTTGATTATGACGTTTGTCAGAGCCCTTACGCAAGGCCTGATGAAGATCGGCGAGGACGTGATCATCGGTCTGCGGAACGCTATCGATACGCCGATCGAGTTCCCGGTGATCAGTGCCCTCCTTCGTAAGATTGGGATCCCGACTTTCTCGTATTTGGACGTCCTGGCGCTTGTCATTGCGTTCCCGGTAACCACAATGTCGAAGGTCCTGACCGGGAAGGCGCCAAAGAGGATCACATCATTTGATTACACTGTGCGTACCACTTGGTACCACTGGTCACTTCGACCTGGACATCTGCTGACACACATGCCCGACTTGACAGGCTATTTGCGAACGCGGAGAGATCGACCAGGCCAGTATGGATGCATTCACCGACCTCGGAGACTGGGTTGGCAGTGAGTCCCTCATACTACTAATAATCAGTATCACTCGCTTACGTGATCCGATCGATTAGTCTGTGGTAGTTTCATCTGGGCCGCTGTCCAATCGGCGAAAATGATGACGCAGGGTGCTGTACCCGCCGTTTCTGTTTTTGGGCTCGTGACCGAGATCGCGCTTTTGGTGGGTTCATACCTCAGTGCTTCCTCGCCGATGGACATTCATGACCAACTCTTTTATCTCATACTTCGACAGGCATACGCCGTACCTTGGAAAGGTGGTGATCCTGGTCACGATTTCCGGTGCGTGTGGCTGTCCCAGTTCTCCGATGCGCCGGACCTTATCCACGTGATCTACAGCCTTCTAGTCTTCTACGGTCAGGCTGCACAAATCCTGGTACACTTCATCCTGCAAAAAGCCGTGCCAGGCGCAAGTGGCCAGAAGATTGCCGCGGGACTCGACGTCGGCATCAATCTCATTGTGTTCAGCCTTCGCCAGGCCGTCCATGCCGAGGAATTCAACGCGTCTCATCAATCGTGGGACGAGAAAGACGACATCGCCACTGGTCTATCTGTCGCCAGCTCAGTGTATGACATGGTTCGGAGGCAGTGCGCGTCGGTGGGAGTAGTAACCATTATCCCACATGTGAAGGTTGCAGCGGTCGCTGGCCTTGCGTGTTCCAGCTTGTTGAAGAGCGCGGTAGATGGCGCTCGGAAGGGTAAGTTGAAGCCATTGAAGGACAAGAAAGCAGAAACGGCGCGGAGATAATGTAAGCGATGGACATGACACGGCGGACAAGATGATGTCCAGAGCAATTCAGTCCTAATTATGTACAATATCTTTCCTAATTGTGTCCTGATTATTTCTTGTGATGAGTGATATTTTATTCCTTGTCCAGGCCTTCATGCAAGCTCGGCACGATGATAGACGGGATCCATCAATCGGACAATCACCTCGGGGTTTCACCGTTTATCTGTTTGCTTCTGTCAGTTTCGCGCAGACTTTGATGCGAGATGTAGATCCCTTGGGTATGAATTATGTCGCTGGTGTCTCTTTCTCCCTCGTTCTCAGCTTTAACTTTCCCTCTACACTTCCGGTACCTGCTCGTCCAGGTTAAAGCCCTGTTTTTGTTCTCTTGCTATCCTTCTTGCCTCATCGATACTTGAAACTCAAATGTATCCATTCGGCCTGCACTAAAAGCGAGGATCATTTCTCGATCACTCAGTACATTGGAGGTGGGCTATTCCGGTGGGTAGACGCTGGCTTCCGCACATTAAGGCAGACCACGGATAACACACGGTGCCGATTGGGGCTACCCGACCCGTGACCCGTGAACAACCCTAACCCGAACTATGGGTCATGGGTAACCCATTGATAGTCCTAGAGCAGCCGCATTTGAGTACTTAACGAACTTTTAGCGACGAGTTCGGTGCTCGCTCAATCCTCCGTTCCCAGGGCCGACGCAACTCTGATTTCTCGACCAGTTCGAGTCCGAATTCTTGCCTTGATGGACGGTGCAATGCCGGTTTGTTGCGCGCATTTGATCCTTTTTTCACGTGGGGATACCTGATGAAATAGGCCCGAAGTGCTCAACGGTGCCGCACCAAGCAGTGTATCTGTACCTGTTGATGTATTTAAATCTACAAGATCCTGCAATGTTTCCTTCGTCTTGACTTTTCTGTCGAGTGAGCGCGTGCGAAGAGACATTGATTGTTAGAAACTCAGATATTCATGAGCGGCTCACTGTTTAGCTTGAATTTTCAAACCCATATTGAGGAACACGGCATTTGGAATCGAATGTGTGTTTCTAAACAGCGTTCCTTGAGGTCGCATTTTCTTTTTTGAACAGTGTTCATTGAAGTCGGCATCTTTTTCTGAACACTGTTCAGAGTGAACACGAAATAAAACTGACTTTAGTTCAACAATGTTCACTCAGGTCGCATTTCTTTTTGAACAGTGTTCAAAGTTTGAAGGTAACTACTGCCAGTGTTATTGATATAGCGAGGTAAACCGTTCAAACAGTAATCACATGTCCGATGTCTCTGTTCGAACATAGAACGCTGATGTTGCCGTGTAGAGAGATATGTCGAGTCATGTAACAGTAGGCATCGAGTTTACAAGGAGTTGAATCGGACGGAACCCCATATTTCGCCGCCACCAAGACCGTCTCGGCGCCGTACGGTATATATCGTAACATTAGGCGACTCTTGGAGACCCGCATATGCGCATTATGCCCCGCCAACGCTCATGTACGCATGTGCGATCAGGCCCCGCGGTGAGACTTGCTTGTTCCAGGCGGTCGGTGATAGCACAGGCAGACTTCGGGAGATGTCCTGAGGAACCGCGGAGTCTCACCGGGACGACGATCTGCGGAAGGATACTGCCGCCGTAGCCGCGCATTGCGCACCGTGCTCGTCCGGGAGTAGCCCACCACACAGTACAGTTTTTGAGCCCAAGAGGGCTCTCGCAATGGCGTGGACCGTACGAAGGATGAGGCACGGGAATTGACACGCGTGAGGGAAGCCGACAGATATTTGAAGGCTGTTCCTTCCCGCCGAGCATAACGACGGGAGCCAAGGACCACGTGAACAGTGCGACGACAGAGGATACATGGGTCGTTGGCTCGTTTCCAGTCGCGACTCCGAAGAGTGTGATTTGGGTCAATGGCGGGTAGTGGTGCGAAGGTAAAAGGAACGGCGCAGATTCTACCTACGATTCGTTTGTGCAGAAGAACCTGCAGAGAGGACCGAGACAGGTGGGATCACGTCCCCACAAGCAGTACGAGGAGGTGGACGTCCAGCGGCGAGCAAAGAGCATCATAGACGAAGGGCGGACAGAATACGAACAGCGGACGCAGAGTTACGCCCGGCGGAGTTCAGAGTTTGATCCCCATCATCCCCTCTCGCAACGGCGTTCCCAGAACGGTGATTCACAGCCCAAGCACCCGACAAACCGGAAGATACAGTCGATACTGACTCCACGTGTTGTACCATCGGAACCAAGACATGACAAAGCCCAGATAGAAGCACCTGCAATGCCCCAAGCGTCGACCCAGTAGAGACACCAGAAGCTGGAAGAGGAACGAAAGAGGTGTGCGCTGGCACCTTGCGTATGGGCACGACATCAGCCCTGAGCGGGACAAGACGCAACACTTGCGCAAATACGTCAACGCCCGCAGTCAAGAAAGGCAAGTCGACTCGGCGACGTAGCGACCGCGCTGGTTCCGAATTGTTGCGTCGTTCCAGATGCGAGGGGCATACAACGGGGGTCCGAAAAAAAAAATTCATTGAATGAAGAGGGGCACCTAAGTAAGACGTATTCATACGGAAGGGGCGGATCGCCACAGGAATCGCGGCAACAGAGTCGCACTCCCGCCCCAGACACGCTGCGCTGGATCATAGATACCGCGGGAGACTTGGGGCTTCGGGAGCGATGCTATAAAATGACATGATATGAGTCGCGCTGCCCCTCTGTGGATGGTAAACTCACCCCGGCTCCGATCAATGCCGCGCATGCTCCGAACGCTGAGGATGAATGTGGAGAGCGTTATGTGCACCGCATATTGGTCCCCGAAGCAGGGCAAAGGGGCGGTGCTCCAGCGCTTACGCACTGGCACAATGATTGTGCTTCAAGCGCGAAAGAGCGTCAAATTATTTTAAAGGAGCAGACGATCGTGCTCACCTACGCTGCGACGCGTGAGGAATTAGATGAGGAGCCCCTACGAGGTTACGGCCCGCGCGATGGTAGCACGAGGGTAAGGAATTGTAGCAGCGTCAGCGACAGCGGACGAGGTCAAGAATGGAAGACTGAGCGAAGTTAGCCGCGGCGGCTGTTGACCGACAAAGGAGAGCGAAGGACTGCGGCGCGCACAGCGTGTTTCGGAGGGTAAAGTATCTGTGCAAGGACATGGAAGATTCAGAAATCACCACATCAGTGTTGTCAGCACACAAAGAACACGGAGTACGCACCTGCAGTGAGAGAACGTCGTGCACCGAGGGACAGAATGCGCTGCAGAGACGCGCGAACGATATCCCGGCGGGCGTCGCGACCACGGCGAGGGAAAGGGCGGCCACCGATCCAGCGAGGCTCCAAATGGAGCGGCGTAGGTGTCGTCGGCTGACCGATGCCGCGCTGGCCAACGAGGATCAGCCGTGCTGAGCGTAGCGCGCATGGAATCGCACCTACGCGGGCGGGGCTCGCGAAACGGAATGGTGAAGCAACCCGTCCTTCGCGCGGAAAAATGGGTCGCAGCAAAAGCGGCGAAGGATGCTGCAATAAGTAAATGCAAAGGCACCAAAGACGCACCTGGACCGGAATTATCCCCTCCCGTAGACTCCGGTCCGCGGCTCCTAGAGCGTAGAAGGTGCTGACGAGCTACACGATCCACGCCATCAGCGTTGCCACTGTACCAAATAAAAGGGAAACGCGCCAGGATCCAGCAACACCGTCGGGAGCCACCGAACCAGCGACGCTCCAGCTGGAGCGGCGTAAGTCTCGTTGGCTCCTTGATCCTGCGCTGGCCCCGGGAAGTGCAGGCGCGCAGATGGTGGAGCGCATGAGATTCCACCGACGCGGGACTGAATCGGGAGGAAAACTGTATGCGGCGCGCGCCCGCGTTTGAGCTCCGCATTCGAGGCATTACTGCGCGTCCGCGGACGAATATCGCGGGGGACAAGGCGTGGTGGATAGCGAACGCGGCGGAGAATATGAAGCCGCACTGCGGACAACACCGAAGATGTACCTGCACCGCGCACCGGCGTCGAGTTTATCGCTGCTCGCAATAACCTTCCTGCTGAAGAGCGGTGGGGGTACGCGGGGAGTTGTACCCCTACCCCAAATACAAAATCGCGAAATGTGCGTGCTCAAGGACGCCAAACGGAATGGGATGAGTATCAGTAGAGCTATAGACAAGTCTTAGAGCGCACAGGCAAGGGAGAGACTTCGGTGTCTTTATATCGACCGTGCGGAGTGTCTCCGTCGTCGATAAAGAGGCTAGTCGCGTCGGGTCCAGCAGTGAGAGCTGGAGATCGTGAGCGTCGGGGGGTGGGGATGTCCGATACGAGAATCGGGATGAGAGTTGGTGCACAGAATGCAGAGGAATTCGCAGATGCACGAGAATTGAGGACTTCGAAGGATAGACACGAGTGGGTACACCGCCTGCGCGCGATCTAAAGCCAGCCGTCGAACGAGAAAGACGGAATGCCATTTCCGCGGAAGAGCACGCACGAAGGCCATGAGCGATTGGCTCTGCGCGAGAGCCGGACTATGTGGCAGCGGTGAGTCTCTAGTAGGGCTCGGCGCCGCCCGTCAAGGGTGACGGGTTGACGGGCCGGCCGGACGGGACGGGACCCGTCCGTTAGCAGCAGCGAGTGGGCCGCGTGGAAAGATACGTCACGTGGATCGGTACTTCGGAGCCGATGAGGCAAATCAAAGCGGCAATGTCACAAGTGACGTGTTTGGCCGGGCCGCCGGGTGGGGCCAGACGGGCGAGGCTGATCGTTTCTCGCGAGATAGTACCGGGCTACAACCGGGCTATTTAAATTACAGACTTTCATCAGACCTTCTTCCGCTTGTTCATCATCCCTCTCACTACGGGAAGACTACTTCTGAGGCATCGCCTGATCGTGGAACTTCCGCCTATGTGGGTCCACGATTCCACTGCATAACGGTTAGGGAATCGCACCGTACGTACCGTATACGGTACGTGACCAAATACGTGAATACGGAAGGAGATCCGTATACGTACGGCCGCGATCCGGGAGCCTTCGGCGGCCGACGGTATGTTACGGATCACGTACGTATACGGTACGGTACGGTACGGTACGGTACGGTACGGTACGGGATACGGTCACCTTCCGGGGGATAAATCAGCAGGTCCGAGGTCTCGGCATGATTTACATCACTGAAATTCACTCACAGCAGATGATCCCAAGCAAATCCGAATTGACATGGGGCACCCCGGCATGATTCAAAAGAGTCTGCCGAGATACGGCTGGATACGGACACGGACACGTATACGTACGGCTTCACCGGCACGTACCCAGACGGCTCACGGTACGTGCACCGTACGTACGTACCGTACGTATGACCGTATGTCGGAAAAACCAAATTTAGCTTATGAGCTGAAAGTCGTCTGATTTGCCCTTATAATAGCCTTAAAAGCGCTTAAAACACGACTTTCACATGATAATGTCATTATGAGGCGATGATCAGGCCAAATAAGGTACCAAATTTTGACAGTTTTTCCGACATAAGCCATACGTACGGTGCGATTCCCTAATAACGGTGTCCGCTCGAAGAAATATCGCGAAATACTTAGTGATGCAGTTGTCGGTGAAATCCAGGCATACTTATGTTCTCTGTAAATCTCAGCCAATAAAATCAGACTCGAGTATATCTCTCCTTGCGGCGGTTTTTGACCTCCACTGGCGCCTTAATTTTGCATCATGGTTGATTCTGATATCCGTTCCCCCCTTGTCTCCGTGATCTAGTCTCAATAACGCCCTCCGTGAACGTATTCCATCTTTAATTCCGCATCTCGATCATGATCCCCTCATCGTATGATCAAACCCCATTTTCAATGTCTCGGGTGGCACGGGGCACAGGAATACCCCGCATTACGTGCGTATGGAAGTTCCAGCGGCGTTTGTGTACAGCGTACCACATGTTGCCATAAAAGATAACACCGCCTCTTCCATTGAGTATACTACCATGTCTACCACAACCAATACGCGTTATGCCATCCCGGCTACCTCCCCAGAGAAAGACAGGTGCGTATCTCCTTACACAGTGCGGCTTGAGCTGAAAGCCGCCCTCAGGCTCGCCAGCCAGCATGCCATGAAAAAGAGTGTTTATGGCTGGACCACACCCGTTCCAACCATCATCGACCTCGCGGAAATTTGAAATATCCTCGATATCGGAGCAGGCACCTGCGTATGGGCTCTAGATGTAGCGAGTGCCCCACAGATCAAGTCCCGGCGTCAAGATGTGACGATTTACGCCTGCGACATCAACCCCGCGATATTTCCCCCTGCCTCTGTCACCGACGACATGGGTGTCCAGACGTTTGTGCAGGATGTCACCAAACCCTTCGCGCCGCAATACCACGGGAAATTTGATCTAGTCCATATCAGCCTCTTAGTCTTGTGCTTGACGGGGGACGGGTGGCGCAACGCTCTAGCCAACGCTCACACATTATTGAGTCCGCATCCCTTCTACGCAACCACAGCGTTACCTCTAATCCGGAATCCTTTTCAGCTCCCGGGGGTCGCGTCATCGTCGACGAACTCGATTCGGTGTTATTCAAGGAAGGCGAATATTCCCGTCCAGAGGAAGGTGGGAGCTACGACCTCGACAAATGTATGGCTGGAACGGCCTGGATCAACAAACTCAACTGTTTGTATACGGGATTTATCTTGAGGAACCATTTTGTCGTTGGGTACGGGGACCTGTCACTGATATGTACTGAGACTAATTCCACTTCAGCCTATCGGTTCGCCTCGGTGGCATGCTTGAGCAGGCCGGATTCAAAATTGAATCGACTGAGTTGGGAACCGGAGGCGTGGGGCCACTATGCCGCGTTCTCAAGGGCCTCGACGGGGGTTCCCTTGCAGCATATGAAGAGTTTTCCGTCGAAAATACAATGTTCGTGGTGAACCAGTTTGTGGCTATCATGCTCAAGACAGGAGCTCTGGAGGTGCCCCCCGGACATCGCGTGTCGGACGAAGGCGAGATAAAGGCCATCGTGGAAGAAGTGAGGAAAGGGCTGAAAACTGAGGGCGCACTGGGCGTGGTGTCGTGTTTTGTCGGAAAGAAGTTGTGAACCGTGTGGTTGCGCTCGCGGTGTACAATTAGTGTGTGTTCGTTCGGGCAAAGGGACTTTGCAGCTCTAATGCTTTTGCCGCATGCAGCGGCAATCTCAGCGGCAGTCAGATTTTTGGCGCATCAAACATGGGATCCGTCCGCACCCATATATGGTTGATGGGATTCCGATGGCGTTCCATCTTCTTTCCTTCTTTCCACCACTTTTCCCTCCGCCTTTGCGGGATTATTCTGCTGAGGAACCCGGCTTTCAAGGTTAACTCCATTAAAAATGATTGTGTTATTTGGAAACGCGAATTCCAGGGGTTCCCACCACCACAGGGGGCAAAACCTGGAGCATGTCACTTGGATATGCCGGGCCTTGGAGGTGGCTGGTTTGCCAGACGTACCGAGAGCGATTCCTGAGGGCATGGATCCGCGTGTCCGCGAGAAGGTTGTCGGCGAATGGCACTCATTGAACGTTGCTTCCGTTTGTTCCCTATCCACACAATGCACTGGTTTCATTCGACTGACCCACGCTTCACAGTATGTATCCGCGAAGACAATTCTGCTCCAGGCGATCCTGAGTCACATGGGAGAGCGTATGGAGATGGCGCACTCAGTCGAAGGGCGACCTCCGTTCCTGGATCATAATGCCGTCCAGTACATCAACACATTGCCTCCGTGAGCCGTTACGAATTTCAATTCACGCTCGGAGAATTAATACTCTATTGGTATCGATCTTTGAAAGTGAGACTCGTCAAGGATGAAATCACTGCTAAATGGTCGTTTACCGATAAACGGATCTTGCGCCAGGCGGTAAAGCCGTTCGTTGCGGAGGAGTTGATCCTGCGCCGAAAACTCACCTACAACGCTCCGCCGTTGAGGAGAGATAAACGGGACTCGACAGTTGTCCCTCTACATGAACATCTCAAGGCACGCATTAACCAAACTAATGTGGAGCGCGTTGGGTTCTTTAAGTGGTCATTCGTCGAGGAGACACTTGACCGCTACTCGTATCATCTAAACTTCCCAGCGGATGGGTCTCTCGACAGCGGGGCCCAGCTATTAGCCTGGTTGCGCAAAAGCTATTCAATGGCGAATGGCCTCCAAGAATGATAATTCCTGAGAAACCCTCTATCAATTTCCCCGACATTCAGCACACCAAATTGATGTTGAGTGAGGCCTCTCTTGGGCCTGTATAAGTCCCGGGCAGAACTTTCCACAGAGCGTGAAACCGAAAGTCATGCAAAATGGCTTTGCGCAAGCTCTCTATTGATGTATGTTCTCAGCTTCATCGTTCTGCAGGAAAGATTCCATATACCTACTTGGCGCGGTTACTTCTCAGCGGGATATTCAGCTATAGTCCTTTCATCATATAACGAGACGACCAGACGGACAGCCGTAAAAATCATTTGGTGTTGGGGTGGGGAGAGCAGTGGTGTATCATGATCAATCCCAGAGCCGTTCATCCCCAGGGCATGAGACGATGGCGATGAACGACAGTGAAGCATCGCAACAGCAACGATTCCAGGGCAGTCGAAGGCCGGAGCTCCACAATCACACAAGACCTTACATGAAGCTACTGCAGTGTCCAAGATACCGACGTACATGCGAAGAAAATAAATAAGTAAAATAATCGGGCCATTCAAACCCCCGTATCAGAGCTTTGAACGAGCCGCGTCCCCCCAACGCGAAAAGACGGCGTCCCAGTATCTCAGTGGATAGGCTCTGGAATGCAAAACATGTGGGGATCCCAAAAATCGCTCTTCCCGTATCTTCAACCCTGTCTCTTTCGCCATTTCAATGTGCGGGCTGACATCACTAACAAGAGATAGGTTGTCTGCGTCAGAGTACATGTAGAGCCGTGGGGTCGCGCCATTCATCCAAGGTAGAATTCTTGGATTATTCAAGCCCTTCCTAATGAAATCATGGACGTCGGGACGACCAGAAATCATAGAGGTGGTCTTGAGTGCCACATATAAAATCGATGCGACCGCTGCACCGGCGAGTCTCTTGAAACCGGAAAGCGAAAGGGTAAGAACACGTTGCAGATCCGAGTGGCGAAAAGCGCCGGGAGTGGAGTCGAGAACGAGGCATACAAGTGGCTGATCGTGTGTGTGCTTCCAGGGTCCGCATTCAAGAGCGAGAGAAAGCCAGAGCAATTGTGCCGCACCGCCTGATCTGATGTTGTTGAGGATGCCCGAAATGATAGTCTGGAGTTTGCCACGCGCCCGGTGTTACGAGCTCGACCTTATTACATAATCGTCGGAGTTTGAATCCCATCAAAGGCTTTCCCGCTTCCACCTGACTACAACGGACAAAAATTAAGAGGCCGAATTTCCTGGCTTGAGATTCCAATGAAATGTGCCTCTTCAGAATTGTCGTGTATCCCATTCTCGAAGAGAAATGAAACACTGCCGCTTTCACGTGGCCGCCCCATCAAAATTCGGCATCGCCATTGCGCAGTCCGGGTGAGGGAAATCACCGAGAAAGCTGCTTATTCGGGTGTCCTGGACGAAAAATCCGCCATATAATGTCGAAAGACACGTCGTAACCGTCGTTAGAAAGCTCAAGAAATTTCAGATTACATAATAAGGTCGAGCTCGGATCAAACCCCTCGGCTAATTGACAGACTACAGCATCGCGAGGTACGAGTGAATACTGTTGTACTGTCTGTTTATAAGAGACTACCGAAATGAAGCGTCAACAGCACTTACCACTCGAAAAGACGTGTATTAAAATGCGAGGCGGTGTTTCGTCGAAGAAACCTAATGGCTTGAGCGCTTCCAGGATCGGAACCTGCCGTTTGAGCTGGTGTCCTCAAAATTCAGAATCAGGACCAAAACTAAGGGGTTGGTACGGCGCACGTCGGCAGGGTGAAAGGGGCGCTTTGACGTTGCACTGACGTTTGATCGCCGCTGTGACGTTTTTCAACCGACGCAGATCGGCGCTTGATTGACGTTGCAAGATTGGCGGTGTCACACTGGCGCAGTGTCACACTCTAGTCATATTGCAGGATTCCATATTTATTGACGCACACATTGACGCACACGTTCATCGGCACCCAGCCGCAAACATACGTCGCCATTTTACAGTAATCACGCGCTGGTACCCCATACTACTCCTAGAGGTCCTCAACGCCGCAGGACATGAGCACTGTGAAGCTTATTTCTTACCAATTCCTCTATTGTTCATGCCTCCATCCCGCACATGCAATTGTGTCTTGCTTTTAATACATTCTACCTAACCTATGACGAGTCTGAAATTCTATTCAACACCTTTTTTCAAGTATCAACGCCTCGTTCGCCGCCAACTGCAACGCCCGTTTTTGTGGCACGCCCCCAATGGAAATCTTCTCTGAATGTGGCCCACCACATTACAACTCGCCACCTGGCTTAAACTTGGTGGAAAGTAATCTAAGGTGAATAATACACCCTGCAGGACTAACATGCCGTCTCACAGCGCCGTGAAATGCGCGGAAGACTCATCTCTAATTCGATGTTTCTGTCTCTACCAACCCACACCAAACACAACTGTACAAACGGCTTGCTCAAAGTTTGAGTTGAAAAAAATCAAGCACTAGACAACAAAGGTAAGCTACACAACATTTTTTGAACGCAATGGGCCGCGAGGTAGGCTTCGACTTCGCCTTTGGTTGCCTCTTTGCTTTAGCGGGCTTCCTATATGGATTAGGCTTCGCCCGCTTGGAAGGTGGCTCCCCCCCAACGTCCCGGGCTCCCTTCCTCTTTATCATCACCGGAATCGAATTGGTGGCGGGGAATCGAGATTTTTCCAGGCGGCGGAAGGTGTGTGGGCGATATTCTTCGTCATAAATCACATGCTCGGACCTGAACTTCAGCATGCGATCCGCCACCAAGGGCCCTCCACCGGAGAGCAAAAACGTCGCTTCGATGCCTGCGCCCCCCATCATTGGGGCAATGGAAGACCCGGTCGTCCAAGAGGTCGCCCAGCGAGTCCCCGTTCAAATTCAGCGGCTCATCGAGTTGCCGCTGAACTGCCAACATCTGAAGCAGTGCGGAGCCCACATCAAGAACGTGTTCACTCTTTTCGTGATACCGAAGATGCGCCAGATCAGGGTGGTTCATCACCTGACCCAAAGCAGGCTCTGGGATGGCTTCGAGCTCGGGGTTAGAGACCAGACCGCAGCTGCGAATCCATTTGTCCGCATGTCGGCTTCGATCAATCTTCTTCTTGCCCTTGAAGTAGGTGTTGAAGTTCTCGATTACGGGATGGCTGTTGTGGAATGTTGTCCGGATTTTGATGAGGGGTGAACGGCTGCATGTAAATGGCCGCAAGTTCTGGATTTTCGTGGTGTTTGAAACCGGGGTCCAGGTAGGGCGGCATGCGAATTTTGCCAAATTGCATTGAACCGTGAGTGCAATTCAGTTCATGAATGGTGGCGGCTTACCTACTTCTCAGTAAGGTGCACCTCATCGATTTCCTGGCAAAACTTGCGCGTCTGGCAAAATGTTTCCTCCTTGATATTATTAATAAAGGTCATCTATGGAATGTGAATCAGAACCAATAATATGTCGGGGATACCTAGAGGCAATATGAATGACGGAGTCCATACATGCATGACCATGTTCAGCCTTTCGATTGAATGTTTGATCTATATGTTGGCTCAATGGAAGTCAATTGGGCACTTGGAACGCATGGACGCAAATGGCAAGTAATCTGGGGTCGGCCAATAGAGAGCTGTGACTTACAGTAGTAATCAATTTGCTGTCGAACCCCGATCAGTTGAATTCATTGTTTTCCCGAGTTCATTGGCCACACCGTCGGAGTTTTTGGCATGGTTGTATTGAAATAGGGCACGGAGGACTCGTGGCAGAGGTCGCTTCACCGCGCAGTTAGTCTTTGACGTCCGCGTGGCCTGCAAAGTAATCCTGAACTGAAGACTAATTTGCGAATAACTCGGTCCAGGTTTTAAATAACGGGATCTCTCCCTCACCAGGCCCTACAAGGATCATAGTAGAGTAATTTGACTCAATAATCCCGAATGCCATCGTTGGATGCGTCAGTCAACGTCAGTGCAATACTGACACAGTGTGGCTGTGCACTGACGCAGAGGGACGCACCATTGACGCTAGCCGGCGCAGGTGTTGGTGAAGTATGAGTGGCGCTGGCAATTGAGTTCTTGGGATGATAAGCACTCAATTGGGTTATATTGACCCAAAAGGATCCCATTTGTGGAGCCGTGGAGGTTAAACCATGGAAAGTTGTTGTGGCTGTCCAGACAGAAAATGTTGAGAATGTAAAGGATGACCTTCCCGTTGGGGTTTTTCTCTGGTAAAAATTGAAAAATGGTACTAGAAACTCATAATGGAGGCTCTTTGACGGTCTGGAGTAATTTTGAGGTCCATGCGTGCTAGACACTAATTCTGACCCTAAGACTATTTCCTGAATAACCTGGTTAAGGTGGGCGCAGACCGGCGCAGTGACGTTTGTGACATTGTGACATTGACGTTTCACTGACGTTGATTGACGTTGCACAGACTTTTGTTCGGCTTTTTTAACACCCTTACCACCAACTATATGCATCTATTATGGTGCAAAGGATGTATTAGTTACCCCCAAAGATGCCCATGAAATGTGGGAGGTCAAGGACAGCGGTCAAGGTAAGTTCAACCACTGACGTAAAATTCAACTGACGCAGACCGACGTTGCATGCGGCAAACGTCAGTGCTGCGTCAAAATCTCCTTGCCCATTAAATTCGCCAAAACAACATCGTGATAAATAATTACGGGCAGGGGACATCGCACACACACTGCGCTGCGCAGGTGGCATCCGACGTAACAGGAGGCACCCGAGTCGCGGAGCATCCGAATGGAATGTCCGTGCAGGCAACTTCTTCGTCGAACCCCCGGTGCAAACGAGGGTTGCGACTGCCGCACAGTTGCGGGGCAGCACCTAATTCGCGGTGATTGGTATATCAGTCGACCACAGAGGCAATGGATGAAGGCAAGGCATACGGAACGGGCATCGATATCCACTGCACGTGCGGCCGGGTCAAGGACGGGCTGTGTGAGGCCTCAGTGAGCGGCGGAGACGCATGGGATCGCACTCACGTTGGCGACCGCGACGGGGATGAACGAGACGAGGAGGGCGGTGATCAGATTCATGGATAGAGGTCGAGTGTTTTGGGGGATGCTCTAGCGCCTTCTGGTCCATGTTATAAGTTTCGGATACACCTATGAATAGGTGAGTATGCATCTAATTTGAATCCACCGCGCGATTTAATCGCGGACCGACAAATTTTTTAGGCTGAAACTAACGCGGGATGCCGTACTCGTTGGGGCCCGTTGAGTTCATCGGCGGCATCGATTTCCTTGAATTCAATTGTATACATTGATTCACATCGTCCAGAAACGGGAGTACCATCCATTTGTATCGGGCGAAGGTGGGATGCGGAAGTCGGTTCCGTTGTCCAGTCCGAGTGCGCGTTTCGGAAGTTGAGAAATTACTATGGGATTCCAAATTTCCTGATATTGTGGATCTCTAGTCCTAGGAGTGTTCGGGAGGCCAGCTCACAGCATGAGTCGACTCATAAATAAGATTCTGAGGATCATATATACGCGGAAAGGGTTCACATAACGCTACATGTATTCGACTGCTGCGCATCCACCAACTTCCGCGCACAGAACTGCTTCATCTGGGGATGTCCCATCGTCTCCGCTGTTTTGTGCTCCTCTGGCCTCCACATTTCAATCGAGGGATAAGGTGAAGTGCTGAAAGTCAGGCGGAATCCATATATTGGCCCGATGCCGCCGCGTGCGCCATAATGGCAAGCGAGGCCGAACTCCCCGTTCTCAATGACGATGTCGATCCGCCGGGTCTCGAATGCGCCATCGAGAAGCACCTCCTCGTTAATTTGATTATGCACCACGGACCCATACAGCAGCGGTCTGCGTTTAGTGATGGTGAGTTCCACGATCCCCGCAAATAATGTTGTGGGTTCTTTCCGAGTTATCGGTCGACGCCATACGTCCCTCCAATGCATACGATCAGGGGGAATGACAGTGGTTTCCCGTGCAGGTATCGGCACTCTACCTGCACTTGGGAGTAGTTTCCACTGTATTCCTGCCACGATCTTAACAATGGCTTCAGCACGGGATATCATCTGGATATTTGCTGAATATCAATATGTATCCAGACAGCATTTCTCACTCACCTCGCCGGTGCCGTCCGCATAAAATATGAGTCGATTGTTATCCCATCCATCCCATAACCATTCTTCCTGACTGCACAATACGTGAGCTCCGTTTAAAAGAAATTGGTTCAAGTCCTGGTGGTTAGCCGTGCTGGGTGCAGCTTCCGAGTCGGTAGGCATGTCGTTGTCGAAAGACAGAGAATCGTTGGGAATCAAAGCTATACACACATCTGACGTGGAACAACGTTGTCACCATCGACTCCCGATCATTAGCAACAGATCCGTGCCATTTTCGCTGGCGGTTTGGGTGTCGGTGTCCCGTGACAAGAGCCTGAGTACCTGGACCGTGAACCACGATTGACAATATACTTTTCAGGCACCACGGCGGCGCCCTTAGACTACGGGGTGCCTTCGGCAATTTTGTGTCCTATTTCGCGGGTGATTTTGCGTGCCGAATGGTTTGTCCGCTGACACCAACACGGACCCCGTCGTCGGACGGCGTATTGACGGCGTATGGGAGAATCATACCATAGCAACCGTCGAACTGTGTGATTACGAACCGGTGAAAAGAGCCTTTCGGACATCTCATCAGCGTTCGTTTTAAATTCAAATAAACGGACATCCGAGAGGGCGTGGAAACCCGTGTAGTCCACGGAACTTTGCAGTTGGGTTACCATCAGAAATGCATACCATGGTATAAAGACCTGCTATGAAGATACAGAACAATCAACGCCTGGTGCGCACAAGTGATCAAGGGCTGGAACCTAACACCTTCAACAACTCTCACAAATTCCCCGTTCCTCATCATGCATTCCTCAGCCATAGTATCACTATTAGCGGTCGTTACCGTTCTCTCCCATCCCAATTCCTTAACATTCGCCCATCCACTCCACGTCAATTCGGGCTTGACCCCGCGGGTAAATCATGTCCTCATTGGATACCGATATGTTCCACCGGTGCGAGTTGATATGTTTGTGTTTTTGATATCACACTCACTCGCTTTCAACAGGAGGTTGCCGCAGAATACAACGCGAAAGGAACTCTGACGTCTATCATTGCATCCCAAGAGCAAACTGGTCCCGGAGCGTACATATCTCCCGGTCTAGGCCAATGGCAAACATCTGCATCCTATTGGCAATGCAGGATTCTTGCAGATCACGATAAATTTTACGCGGCGCCCAAGTTCTTCATACCGGACACCACGATGCGGACGGGGTCGGCGTTGACCAGCTACTTGGCCACGGTCCATCAGGATCCGACGAAAACTTTGTTGTTTTCGAAGATCACCGGAGATCCAGCACATCGACAACTGCTGATTCCAACATACTACCTGCCACGATCGTATGACCAGAAGAAGGCCGCACCTAATTGGGGGAGTGGGGACTTGGGAATCACGGCACAGTGCATTCCTCAGGATGCCACTCTAAATGCGGACTCTCCCATAGCCAATTGGGAGTCAGATTGGAAGATCCCGGGATGGCAAATTTGAGAAAGTGTTTGTGTACTATGGATTTTGTAATGGCTCTTACTCTAAAAATAACATGATCAAATTTTGTTTGAGCCCTTGAACTTTTACTACCTGCCGGGCCATTATGATACCAAGGGCTAATTTAGCGTCGACAACCAAATCCAACACAGTAGTGTGCCACGTGACTTGTGAGGAGTACCGGTAATTACCTCCACGCGCCCCTGCGGCGCATTGCTGGGCGGGTTTCAATGCGGGGGTTTCTTCTTCACAATACCCGCGGTGTTCTCGCTCCCGACCCTTATCAGCGTGGCGGTACGGGGGCTGCGAAGACGAAAGCCCCTGGGCTTCGAGTCAAAGTCTTGATCACTCAAACACAACCTGAAATACACCGCAATCCCTGAACGAATTCCACGGAAGAAGCCACCAACCATTCGTGTATTCTGAACTTCAGTTCGTGAAACCATATTTAGTAAAGCGCGGACGTGTGCTCGTCTCATTCCCGCTACCGTAAGGTACGGGTATTATGAGGGCCCTAATTTTTGCTTTTGGGCGTGCATCACATTTTCGGGGGCAGGGGGAAAGTGACGTTGTGACGTTGCAAGTGACGCAGACTGACGCTGCAGAATTTCATACTGCCGTTTGATTGACACTGCAATAGTCACACTGCCGTTGTGTCACGCAAGTATGTACCGTGGTGTGCCACTGAGCACTGCAGAACGTCAATACATTTCCAGTTCATGTTATTCTACAGTGCCCGTCACCACTTCTCCAGCACGTGGTTTCGGAGCCCAAGAATTTTTTGTCATTTATTTCCGATCTTCTGAGCCGTGAAACAGGTCAAAAGAATGTGATTGACACAAAGATCTCATTTTTTCCCACGGTGTTTCACTTTTTCGGAGGTCAAGAAAAAAAAACTTGCCCCAGATCATTGATAATGGGCCTGGGGAGACATCAGTTATCTGTAGGCTTGCTATTTTAGTCTCTCTATCATGTTCCGTGCCTTCACACGGTGTCTTGAGGCACACCACAGAAATGGGGTGTCTTGCGGCGGTACCCAGCACGTGACTCTAACCCTACCCAATATGGGAATTTGATCCCATCATTAGGGTTAGTTTCACTTTTCCGGCGGTCAAAAAGTAAAATCTTTTTGGATCAACTAACCAAGCACAAGGGATCTTCTTTGTGCTTCCCTTGAGTGTTTCCACAATGTTTTAGATGTATCCATGATCATGGCATAATGTAGTTTGAGGTTCAAAGTTTTGGCTTGTTTACTGCCAAAAGCGGAACCGTGATGTGGTGACGGGCACTGTATGGCAATAGGACTCCATGTTCTCTCGGTCAACATTAAGTCCACAAATCACGCACCGACGACGACTATCATCACCACAGTGACACCGCGCTACATATGATGAAAACTTTGAAAATGACTCTGACTTCAGATTTCCCTGTTATACTGATCGCTTCTCTCTGTTCTCCGCCAGACGAATGTGCAGCGGATCATGTGGCGTTCACCTGCGTAAGTTGAATTCCAACCATTCAATATGGTTTAAATGCTAGCAATCCACGTTCAGACTGGCACCATACCCCAGAAAAAAATGTCAAGGAGATTGATACAATATTCACTCATTAGCGAAGCGTAAATGGGCAGGCCACGGGCACGATGAGTGTTATACAAGGTTAACAGCGATCATCGTATTTGTTGGATGCCCCACAATAAACCCAGTAATTTTAAACTACGTTCAATTGCCTCAGCGAGGATTCTTTTGGCTTCAGGACAGGGATATTTCATCCCTGGGATCTCTTAGAACGCTGTGAGAGGAGAGGAGAAGAGTAAAAGTAAAAGTCGGCGGGGAAATATGTGGGTGAGGCGGGTTTTCTACCGTATGGGGTGGCGGTACTTACTATGGTATATGGGGACGCTTTATAAGGTTTAATGAGGTGTATAAGAAAATAAAGAGAGAGAGAAAAGGGAGGAAGGGAAGAGGGGGTCTGGTCGTGTCGGGGATGCCGTGGTGATAAGAATGAGTAACGGGCTGGGTAAAAGTGCCGCGCCTGCCGCAACATTGCCGCGGCACTGCCGCGCATTGACGCGGCGGTGGCTGTGTTATTGCCGCGGCGCTGCCGCGCAGCGTTTAACTCGGTCCACAGATCTCCACCGGCCGAAACTAATGTTTGCGCAAGGTTTATATATTGCAATACATCATTTAGTCATAAAAAAATCACAGTCAAAATTTTCATAGTCGGGCTTAGTCGGCCTTAGACAGCCCATACTTTAGGTAATTCTTGCCCTGTATACACTCTCAGGTCAGTCGACAGGCGCTATATCCTCTCTTACATTAAGTCCTGGACTCTCACCAGTGAAACGGGGTTCATTGAGCCCAAGAAATGAGAGTCTTACTGCAGATCTGACTGACTGGTTGAAAGTGCCGCGCCACTACCATATGACATTTACACCCAATACTGTACCCTTCCTTACAACAATTTAAAGCAAGTCCTCCAGAACGTCATACAATTTATAAACAATGAAATCAACTCGTTGCAAGATCTTTGTGTATTTTTTCATCTATTCAAGTCAATAATCATCCAGGGGCTGGTTAAAAGTGCCGCGCATTAACTCGGCGGTGGCTGTGCGATTGCCGCGGCGCTGCCGCGCAGTGTTTACTGTCGTTTGCTTAATTCCGTGAAAACGCGAAAAAGTTTCGCGGCCTCACGTGATCGTCGGCAGACAATGCCGGATAGTGCCGTGCACCTGGAGTACTGGGAAAGGGATTTCGACAGGAGTTTATAGGATTAAAAAGCTGGTAGGATTTTCTTCGACCCCGACACCTTGGAAATAAGAGAGATTTGAACATTTTCGAACTTCGGCAATTGTCTGCCGACGATCACGTGACGCCGCGAAACTTTTTCGTGTTTTCACAGAATTAAGCAAACGACAGTAATTCACTCGATAAAGGTTCCCTGGCCCCGAATTTTGATTGCGCAAGGTTTAATAGGCCCAATACATCATTTGGACATGCAAAACCCACAACCTTGATTTACTAGGCAGGCTTAGTCGGAGCCAAGTCGGACCTAACTAAGGGCTTTTTGCACCCAATTCTTATTGGTCCCATTAAATTATGGGAGAGAGCGACCAAAGAAAGGGAGCAGGAATTGCACTCCAATTCCACTCATAGTATAATTCTCCCTCTTTTAAAAAATAGGTGTGTCTGTTCGTCTGAAGCCCTTTTAAGCTCCGCCCCGAGATTACACCGAGACTTGTCCTAAAGTCAGCGACGACTTATTCTGTGTTTTTTCACACAGCCAGGAAAGGCTCTGGTATATTGTTCAGCCGAAATGCTGGGGTATGAAGCACCCCAGCACACTTTTGTTCAACTTAAGACAGTAAACCAAGATTTATTAATGACCCGGCCGCATTTTCAACGACCAGGGGATTTGCGTACTCTGATTGCCATGAAATACGTGCAGCTCACTCTATCTATATCCGACCATTGGAACCCCATGTAATGTAATTCTCATTGCAAAGTCTTGACTTCCTGTCTCGCATGGTTGAACCATATGTCCCCTCCTACCTGCCAGAACCTTCAACCGAGATTGCCGGACACTTCTCACCTTTGAGCCGGTGTGGGGATTAAATTAAATTCCTCCTCCTTTCATGATTCCATGCGACTCCACGGTTTTCAGGAGGTTCAACACTTCTGTTGGATAACAAGATCTTCTCCCCGAGGGATTTTGGTGACCAGCTCTCAGACAATTGTGCACTGCTTAAACTGCACCACCAATCCAGCTGGCACAGAGTTCGTCAGAGCCTGCGCCTCATTCAGGAGAGCTGAATCATCAGTATCCTGAGCTCCGCCAAGTTTAACCTGAATTGAGTTTAGACACCTGTCACTGGGAGGGATAAATGTAGTGTGCATTCTGTCCGGTGCAACTGCCGCGGCACTGGCGCGCGCCCCATCATTAAAGCTTGCTCTCACTCTTCATAGCTCCCACAACTCCTATTCAACAGATATGTACAGTATATGGACTAAGGAACTCAACTCAATTAAAGAAACTAACTGTTGTGCCTCAGAGTGAGATTTTATGTGTTGTTATAAAGTGGCCCAATTCTACATGCATTTTGAACCAATGGGACTAACCGCTACTTTCGCATGATTGCGGGCCCTCTCGGGTCGACTAAGTTCAGTCTTTCAATCTGTTGAACTGAGGTTGAATATGGGAATCTACTACCATAGAGACAATTCAGAGCCAAAATCAAATTATCGTCCTCCCTACGATGAACCTCGTAGAATACAATGTTCTGCTGCCATTCACTCATATGACCTAGACAACATCCCTGGAGGAACCAGTCTGGTGATCCATTAAACATTCTGATTGCACCTCTGGTGCCCTTGGTATGAATCATCTTCCTCAATTCTGGAACCCAGGCTCCAACGCCGCCCCCAAATAGTAGCAAATTCCCCAGTGGTAGGTACATAAATAATGTGTCCAAGCAATGTTCACCATTCAGTCTCAATCCAACAAGTCAGGCCCGGAAGTCAGAGCCGGTCTCTTAGCTATTTTAATTGTTTCAAAGTTGAAATACTGTCCGCTAAAGATGACAACTCCCGAATATTCCCCTCGGTGAATATTTGGAACCTCACTCTCCCTTTCCACATTGCGTGACACTGTTCTGGATTGATTAAATTCTGGGTGTACATGAACCACAGAGTTTGTAATAAATCATTGGCTCCTATTGGAGATCAAATATATTGCCCATATGGAACTTCTTAATCTTCGCCCGCAGAGTCTGTGTCTCCAGTTCACCTGGGAAATCAGAGAGAGGTTGGATTAACCTTTTTTGGAGGACACTAGATGTTTTTACATACATGAAGACAAGACTCATGCAGTTCAATCAAGCGGGGAGTTGAACATGGCAGACACATTTACTGTTTTGTTCAGAAATTAATCTACTTGGTTTGTATCAATGCCCCGGGCTTGTGGTACAGTGAGTCTTGTTCCAAACAGTCCATTGAGGTTTTAAACCATTGTCTGAACCCGGTTTTATGCGAGAGGAAGTGTATGAAAAGAGCTAGAGGGTGCGCGGCACTCTGCCGCGGCACTTTACCCGGTAGCTGTGTTGCCGCGGCACTGCCGCGCCCTGACGCGGCACTGACACGGCACTGCCGCACACTGACGCGGCGCTGCCGCGACACTGACGCGCAAGTGCCGCGACCATACTATGACATACAACAGACTTAAAATCCTCAAGAACAAGTTGAACTTGTCTCAAAAGCTCATTTGACACAATCAATGATTATGTATTATGTTTATGGCAACACCCGAACGAATCTGACCTTCCAAAGGACAGTTGCATGTGGTACTGACCTGTATAGATACAAACGAGCTTTAAAATCGGGCTAATAGAGGTTCAGACACCTCCTAGTTACATATTTGTCGAGATACGGTATTCTTACGTGGCTTAGTCGGGCTGAGTCGGGCGTAGTCGGGCGTAGGGATTGCCGCGGCAGTGCCGCGGCAGTGCGCGGCAACCGCGGCATTTTCTCCTGGCCCCGTTGAAAGTGCCGCAGACATGTCACACTGACGCTGTGTCACGGCGCAAGACCGGCGCAGACTGACGCAGAAGAGATGCAGTACTGACGCTGCAAGCACCGTGACTGACGCAGTAGAGTGCCGCTTGACGCTGACAACTGACGTTGCAGAGTGTTTGACGTTGTCTGGTTGACGCAGACTGACGTTGGCTGACGTTGACTGACGCTGCAAGTAATTTTTTTTTGCGTCTTCGACGTCCTCAACACCAATTATATAGATGTTTTCGGACACGAAATGAGGTATTGGTCACCACTGTATATGCCTACAGACTATGGGAGGCCAGGCAGAAGGTTTAAGGTGAGTTCAACATGGGTCAAAAAATGGACTGACGCTGACTGACGCAGAGACTAACGTTGCATGCGTCAACGGCACTGAAACGTCAAAATCCCTTTGCCCAAAAAACATGGGGGGAACATCCATGCAGCGGCAATATTCTGGTGCCGCGGAGTGGCTGTGCTATTGCCGCAGATCGAGCGATTGGGTGATAACTTTCGGTGAGAAGGACTGTCTAAGCAGTTGTGGACAAGAGAAGGTGGTTAACGTCGCGCCAGTCTCGAAACACATAGATGGAATTGAGTATGCACGGCATTGAACGACATTATTTCGGGCATGCAAAGAAAACATGTCTCCTGGACCGGTTGAAAAGTTATCTTAGGGCAAATCTTGTTCAGCACGCCAATTGTTCCTTCAGGGATAAGAGGAACCCCGATATTCTAGATTATGCGGCCAGTGTTGCATGCAGACTATATCTGCATTCGGAATTATTTCTTGAATACCTGAGTCGCAACACAACGGGGATGGTTTTTGACATTGGCAGGACATATTATCCATTCATTCAAAGGGTTCCATGCAATAATCTCAAAAAACATCGGGGGAGGATTCGTGCAGCGGCAATGTTCTACTGCCGCAGAGTGGCTGTGTTATTGCCGCAGCAGAGTACCGCAGAGTGCCAGACTGGGGTTTTCCTGGGGAGATTTGTCATTTTGATGGCTCATTCAACCCAAAGGAACACGGTTAGTCTCAAGGGAGGTTTTAGGATTGTGATTCAGAAGAACAAGGACATTGTAGTCGAACTTGAATTTGAACCGTGGTCGAGAAATGGTCATATTTAATTGATGTGAACGAGCACCGTGCAAAGAGGCAAACTGGCTTTCGGGAGACAGATACAGCACTAAAGTGCTCGGCCGCGGAGGTGACGCAGACAGCTACACCGCCAATTCGGGCGGATGTCCAAATGACATCGGCTGCTCGATACCCGCTGATCCAGGCTCTGATGGCCCAGAATCATCGCCCGATCTCGTTTAGACATCCGAATCTATATTCTAGGATAGCCGCCGGATACCCTGTCCATAATGCATCCTTTTCACATATTGGCAGGATGTTACGCGCGATATTTGCCTGATCTATTAGCATTGTCTGGGAGCCATCCACTGAGTATCCGAAAAATGCTTTTATAATCATTCGAATACCGCACACAAAATATCGTAATTATTACACGAAGTGGTGAAAAAAAAAGTAAAACAGGAGTAAATATGATCTCTAAAAATGGTTTTATAATCATCCGAATACCGCACACAAATACCGTAAGTATATTACACGGAGTGGTGAATAATAATCAAAAGTAAAACAAGAGTAACTATGATCTCGGTGCACCGACGAGGAGGGGGAGCTGAAAAATGTTGCGATATTGGGCGGCCGAGAGAAAAGTGGGGGGAGTTGAAGATTGCGATAATTTTGATGATCTTGTGCAGTTCAAGACAGCCAGAGCGGTCTTGGATGAGGAGACAACCGAGACGAGACCAAAATTTCTTGACTGAGACTGAATCTTGGGGCGGGGCGTCACCGGAGGGGTTGAAACCAGTTTGGCCAACCTTAATAAGGGACGAAGTCGATAGCGTGAATTGGGAAAGCTTTGGTGGGCAGGGGGGAGACGATGGTGGGGAAAAGAAAAGAAAAGTTACGGCTTTTCTTGGCTTTTACGGGATGGTACGATTTTGTTTGACACTTGACAGGAGCGGAGTTTAAATAACTTGTCGATCTTGCAGCACAACGCCTCCAAAACGCCTCCAGGTCGTGTCCGTCCGGTTTGTTGTCTTCAGTGGTTGGTATTAGAGGCTGTAGTTACCAAGGCTCCGACAGAGCAAGAACTTGCAGGAGAATGGAGATTTACTTGCAAAATTACATAATACTATTGTATGAGCTGGGGGATATCGAGGATTGGAGCTCCTGGGACATCCACAGCATCTCCTGAGACAGTCTAAAACCATGTCCGGAGGATGTCGGCAATATGAGATCCGCAGGATACCACAGATCGATGTTTAGGCTAGATCAGTTGCCGGATCTGTCACTTACATCCCGGCAAAATGGTGGTGTACAGGAGTGCCGCAGGAGTGACACGGAATACCGTAGTGAGTGCCGCAGACATACATCTTAAGTGGCATTGAGTGCTGCTTGAGTGCCACAGACTAGTCACACTGCCTCTGCATCACGCTGCATGAGTGCCGCAGACTGACGCAGACATGAGGCAGGAGTGCCGCAGACTGACGCCAAACTGCCGCTCCAAAGTGCCGCAGACTGCCGCTGCAGAGTATGTGCTGCTGTTTGGTTGCCGCAGACTGCCGCTGCAAGGAATTATATTTCGTGTCTCCGACGCACACAGCGCCGGCGACGAGGACTTGACAGGGTGTCTAACGACATTTAGGACGACTTAGTATATAACTATAGACAAAAGAAGGCTGAGGAGCCCGTTGGGCAGGAGTTCAACACGTGCCGCAAATGAGATTGCCGCTGACTGCCGCTAAGATTGCCGCATGCAGCGGCAATGTCACTGCAGCGGCAAAATCCCGTAGCCCGTATGTGACGCGTTTTTCTTCTTAAGTATTGGTCGTAAAATATCTTAGGACGCATCCAGGTACTCTTTTATGTCTCTCGTGTCTCTGAATGGCGTCCTTGGCCTTTTTTTCCTGCAGTCAATGTCCCAGACATCTCCTCCCTCTTCTCGGTGGTCACTCTGGCACCGTAGGTGAGTGGACCCACAGGATCCCACGTATCTGATTGTCCTCACACAACCGGAGTCTAGTACTCGAACAGGATTATTCATCGCGATATCGGCTGCACACATGCACCGAGCTGCCCGAGTGCGTTTCCGTCTTCCAGAAAAGCACCCAACCTGATCAGTGGTTTGTTCGGGGGCCGCCGCGGGGCTGTGATTCTGGCGACAACGTACCATGAGGTGTACCCACGAAGACACCCACAGAGAAGACTGGTACCTTGAGCTGAGTTCGGAACTGCCTGAGTTACCCGTCTTCCTTTTGTTCGGGCTCACTAGGCCGGCGCGGGGCTGTAATTCTGGCGACAACCTACCATATGATGTACCCACATAAACACACAGAGAAACGACTGGTCCAGTCTGTACGTCCCCTGAGCTGAGTTCGGAACTGCCCGAGTGAGTGTGCCCGTCTTCCAACTTTTGTTCGGGCTGACCAGGCCGGCGTGGGGCTATAATTCTGGCGACAACCTACCGGTCTCTACGTCCCCTGAGCTGAATTTGGAACTGCCCGAGTGCGTGTTTCCTTTCTTCCAGAAACACACCCAGGATATGTGGCGGAAATGACCTTCGAACTGACGACACTCATTGAGCTCCTCGTAGAAGGTATCCCAATTCAGGTTGACCTGGGTATCCCGATCGTTGAGATCCTGTCGCCAATTCTACTGGTAATTTGTATTGTCGTGAAAAAGATTATTGAGTAACATAAAAATTGTGAGTTTCCGTCTTCGAACAATTCTGATGGCGCATCTGAGTATTTTGATGGCATCAAGGTGGTAGAAATGTCGGCCTCGGCTTTCCCAACAACGTAGCATATTCATTGGGCTGAAATATTGTCTGGTTGTCGAGAACTCATCAAAAACTCACGTGACATTTCTTTTGCTCACTTAAAGTGGGACAAGAAATCAAATTACTCTGCCTGCATTATGTTCCCTTTCGCTGTTTACGGTTGGCTCGGTGGCCGGCTCCCAATGCCCTACTGCCAGTAAACGCCCAAATTCCTGAGTTCGTTATTTTCCACCTGATCCATGAACATTATTCTTTAGCCTAACGCGAAAAAAAAAAAGACGAAGGCAACACCGTGACTTTGGATCGCCAAAGTACGACTTGGTCAATGATACAGGCAATAGGACGGAGACTGTACATGCTGCACTATCTAATATCTCGCCGTACTCGCGCTCGCCAGTCTACACCTCCTTGCACAAATCCTGCAGGAAGCCGCCGTTACGCTTCCCCCCGTGAGTCATCTACCAACAGCAGAGTCAGAGCAAGCTCATCCAGAGAAACAAATTTGAAGTGACATACCACACCGCAGAATGTGGTATCCCCACTGGCGTCCGGTGTTGTGATTAAGACGCGGAACGGGAAATGACCAATGATGTTCACATCGTTTGCGAATCTCGACATGTCCGCCCCCACGGCGTGTTCCTCGAGCGTCTTATCCTTGCATGCGGCCGCGATTTTCACTTTCTGCATCCGCGGCGTCAGACCACAACCATACAAAAGGTAAGAAGCATCTTCCTCGTCATTGTTGACTCGTTTACCGTTCACGGGTTTCTGGAGCGGGCCCGCCTGCGCGAGGCTCACAGCCTTCTTAATATCCGCGAGCGCGACCTTGGTCAGCGTGACGCCGTCTTTGTCGAGACATTTGTCAGCCTTGGTCGGCGCATTTGCGACCGCGCCGACGGGCTGCGAAGGGACTTTAGCGCATGCATCGCAAGCAGACTGGGAACGACAGACTCACGCGCTTCGCAGGGGGCGCTGGGGCCGGAGCTGGTGCTGGTGCCGGTGCGGGCTGCGGGTTGGCAGGAGGTTCCGCCTCTCCGGGTTTGGGCTGCTGGCGGGATTTCAGGGCGGCACAAGCGAGATGGGAAGCGGTCTTGACTCATAGCCTTGGCTGCGGCCTGGGCCTGCTTTAATTTTTTCCGTTCCGCTTTGGAAATCCCTTTGCCTTTGGTGGAGGTACTGGTAGTCGATGTAGATGGGGTCGATGTAGATTCGGTGGTCAGGCATGCGTGGTCATTGGTGGAGCGCGCCAGACCGATGAACTCGAGGAACCGGCGGGCGGCGGCCTTACGCACTGGAACAGGGAAGGAGGTGGCCAATGCAGCTTTCTTGGGAGCAGTGACAGGTTTTGCGACTGGCTTAGCTCCGGGCTTTGCGACTGGCTTAGCGGCGGGCTTAACGGCGGGCTTGGCCGCTGGTTTTGCGACTGGCTTTGCCGCAGGCTTTGCAATTGGCTTCGCCGCGGGCTTTGCGACCGGTTTCGTTGCAGGTTTGACGATTGGCTTTGCGACTGGCTTAGCTGCGGGGCTTTGCGACTGGCTGCTTTGCAACTGGTTTGGGCTTCGCTGCCGGCTTCGTTACCGGCTTGGGTTCGGCAACCGGCTGCAAAGGCATGACAAAGAGCAGAGAAGTCAGTAATGGGCGGTGCAAACCTTAGCTACGGGCTTCGGTTTTGCAACAGGTTTGGCCTTTACTGCTGCTTTCTTTGCCCGGGTTTCGAGACTCTGCACGGGTAGGTGTAAATGGTTTTCATTGCGCTGTAAAAACGAAAAGCATACGTCTTCCTGGAGACTTATCGGGGCCGCGACGACAGCGAGGGTGACAAAGAGAAGAAAGAAAATGGCGAAAAGGCGTCGGTCCATTATGACGTATGAGAATTATTAAAAGTGGGTGGATGGCGATAGTGACGTGAAGAAAGTGTATGAAAGAAGACCGACCCTAAAATTTGAGATATGAGTCAGAAATCCGCATGCAAGGAGTAGAACGAACGAGCGGTGATGAAAGCTGTAAAAACATAAAAGAAAAAGAAAAAGAAAGACGGCCCAAGTTGCAAGGCTTGGATCAGGAAATCTTGACAACATGAGTCGCTTTTATATGTGCAATCCCTCCCCGGGTAACACGGACTACTTGATATGGTCCCACTCAAATCATCCCGTCTTTGTACAGCCAAACTCTGGGTCGCCGGGGTCGGCGCATTTACGGCCGAAAATAGCGAACCTAGATCTGGGTCGCCAGCAGACTGCTTAAAGCATCTATTCCCACGATGGGACACGGCCAACAGGAAACTACGATGCAGGCCGGCCAGATTGGTCCCGAGCCATTACATTGGGTGTATTGGCGTCTCGAGACACGACACGAAATATTGTTTAACCACGTACATGACGCGTTTTTCTTCATCAATATTGGTCGTAAAATATCTTATGACGCATCCAGGTACTCTTTTATGTCTCTTGTGTCACTGAATGGAGGCCTTGGCCTTTTTTTCCTGCAGTCAATGTCCCAGACATCTCCTCCCTCTTCTCGGCGGTCACTCTGGTCACCGTAGGTGAGTGGACCCACAGGAGCCCACGCATCTGACTGGCCTCGCACGACTGGAGTCTATAGTAATCGAACAGGATTATTTATCGCAATATCGGCTACGCACATGCACCGAGCCGCCCGAGTGCGCGTTTCTCGTCGTCCAGAAACGCACCCAACCTGATCGGTGGTTTGTTCGGGGGCCGCCGCGGGGGGTGGGATTCTGGCGACAACGTACCATGTGGTGTACCCACGAAGACACCCACAGAGAAGACTGGTCCCTTGAGCTGAGTTCGGAACTGCCCGAGTTGCCCGTCTTCCTTTTGTTTGGGCTCACTAGGCCGACGCGGGGCTGTAGTTCTGGCGACAACCTACCATGTGGTGTACCCACATAAACACACAGAGAGACGACTTGTCCAGTCTGTACGTCCCCTGAGCTGAGTTCGGAACTGCCCGAGTGCGTGTTTCCCTTCTTCCAGAAACGCACCCAACTTGACCAGCAGTTCCTCCGGGGTCACAATAAAAACCTGTTCAGCCGAAGATATGTAGATACGAGGACACGAAGATAGAACGGCAGCATTCAACGGTAGTGCTTTGATTTTGCGTGTCTGTCGGCTATCTTGTCCAATCATTTGCGTCTGTCGTTTTTAAATACATCTCACAGGCAGTGATATGATTGTTGCCAGTCAGACGAAATTTGGTTCTGGCATCCGCCCGTGACTGCAGGCGCATGCGAGACGCTCTTCCATCTCCCTTCTGCGGAGAGGCGTAATGCATCAAAAGCGAAGGCTTGTGAGAGCGCATGATGCATCGGCTCACCTTGGTCCTGCCAGCAGTTCGTCGTTATTACGCGTCGGTCCCGAACCCTAATAACCGACCCCCACGACCGCTAATACCTAACTTAAACCACGAACTTGAACCGTACAAATTGTGCTCGGCAGCTGCCGAGCGGCATCATTTATTGATGGCAGTCCGAATGGCGTCTGGTTTTCAGTGTTCGAGTCGATCCTCGGTGGAATTGGAGCGGAAAGTCAAAGGCGATGACAAACGGATGAAATGTATAGCCGATGAGTCTACCTTGTTTCGGACTCATGAGTCGACCTGATTGGCTGTGCATTCAGAACTAGCGGTCAGCGCGGGAGCCGGCTGTGCACGTCGCTACACACCTCTCATCTTGATGGCTTCTACGTCCCTCTTCGTGTCCCCGCAATTCTTTCCCCGCGTTCATGTCTGCTCCCAATCTTCAAGTACCCCCCGAGCTTGAAGATGGGCCACAACCATGGGAAACCGCACTCACCGACTCTGTAGCGAACCTCGTCATCTGTCAGCTCTCGCAGGAGACAACCGCCCAGCAGCTACTTGCGCTCTTCGACACACCAGAGAACCTCCGAATTCCGAGTCCTGAGGTTTTTTACTACTGCGCCTGCGCTGAGCTGCTCAGCGCGACGCCTGAGTACAGCGAAGCAGGGGAACATATTGCGCTCATCGCCGGACTGTTTGGACTCTTGAAGGTGGAGGGGCTCAAGCGGGACGATCCGGACGGCGTGCATACATTTATGAATGCCTTCGTTTCCCCGACGTTACGGCAACTAGCGCAGTGAGTTTTTATCTTATTTTATTTTTCCATACTGAGACGGACCTGTTTGATGCAGTAAAATCCCTGTGCTCCCTGGATACAAGCATAATGAGGTTTCATTTGCGCTCGAGCGGGACCCTGAATACGTCAAAGGTGATTCCTTCCAGGCTGACCTCGCGGAATACGCACGGAAGCATGAAGGGCAGTTACGCTTCTGGTCGCTTATCGGGCGCCTGGATGCGGATGGCCTCCTCGGCTCAGATGCGCCAGGCGTCGGGGCGATGCCGCTTCTCCTCCACCAGGGGCCACGGCTGTTGTGCGCGCTTGAAGATCCGGTGAATCGCGGTGTGTGGGAAACGTTATGGGCGGCGGTGTTGCACTGCGACGAGGAGATGGCATATGGGCAGTGGGGTAGCCATAATCTGGAGTGGCTGGCCGAGTTCGAGGATGCAGCGAGGAAGATTGCGGGGGATGCGAGGGTGTCGTTGTTGTGGCGTGGGCGCTTTGCGGTGCGTGCTTCGCTATTGAACCTAGTTTTACTGATAAGTTGCACAGATTATATTGGACGGGCTGGAGAGGGAAAGATAATGTCGATTTTAATGAGTCTTGTCGCAGAAGGAGGATTCGAGCATATCCATCGGATTGATTGTAATTTCGAAACGAGACTAATGTATAATTAGATCAATCGTCAGGAGCCTGGGAAGGCAAAGCGGGTCTTGTACAGGTTCGACTTTCATTTCTGCGTCTCGATGTCTTGCTCGATGCTCGTACATTTATCAACGACATATTTTCGTTAGCAAGAATGTGATTTTCTTAGATATGCTGCTGTTGACTTGCATCTGCCCAACTTCAGTTCACTGTCGCCCCCTGATTAGAATGTATGCGAGGATCCGTTGAGGACTCAACAGCAACACAAGGGCTCCCGAATATCGAGTAGATAGTCGTGGGACTTCCGTTGCGTGGTCTGGAGTATACTAGGATCGAATATCGAGCCATTTTTCCGCTACTTTGAGCAGAACAAGTCTAGATTTGGGCAGTCGCGTGTTGGACGTTGAGAGATCTGGGTGTGGCCGGCAGGTCGCGATGCCTGTCCAACAAAATGGGTTCAAAGAGCGAGGTCTTTCAAGAGGGCTGACCTTGAGAATTGTGGCTCGTTTTTTAACCTGCGAATGTCGTAGTACAGAGCACAAAGGATGGAGACGGAAGCAAGGAGAGGAACACAAGTAATCAGACATAGCCACTGATTTCGGATATAAATTCGGAGCTGTTCGGCTAACGTCGGCCGAAATGCCGATCAGATTCAGTGTGGTTGAGACTTGGGTTGAAATGCTGCTGCGTAGCTCGGCAGGGACCTACAAGAAACCACAAGTTATCTGCATCTTGAAATTACCTTTCCACCTGCAAAAACACCCAGAGGACATGGCGAACAGCCACTGGTGAATTGCCTCAGCATCCGTGGAGAACCATTTAAGATGGTGGCGGTCAATTTGCAGGGGTGTAAAAACCATCGCTCCCGTATTGGAGAGGGTAACGGCCAGCATAAAGTATGGACATCGTGTCGATTTCTTTTGGATGTTGGAGAACCTTTCACACGAATCATGCTCACCAACGGCGATGAGAAGGAGTCCCAAATATTAATGTCAGAGTCTGTCGTGGCGCGGCCTATAATTTCAAGATAACGCCCTCTTGACCCTGAATCTCGGCCATCACCGAATTTGTTGATCGCATTAAAGCCCGTGACCTCGGCAAACCCCGGCCAGGCTTGGACGCGACGCGCAAGCCCCTTAAAAGACTCTTCAAGCCTTCCTCCCGCTGTAGCAGTCTCCGCAGGCCGTTCGACACGCGTCTAAGCTAATCACGCAACTTGATCTCAGTGGCATTACATCGACTGAGTCCATGGATTGAGGAGCTTCTCGTCGGCCTTGTGGCTTAACAGTTAACATTCCTTTACTTTCATTCTTTGCTTTCTTGGGTGGTCGAGGTTTTAAACCTCGCCTCGGCTTGTTTTCAATGCCTTCGATTGGCAAATAATCCTTGTTCAATCCCGGATTAATCTGTGATTACTTAATTCTAGTTTATCTCTTGCTGCCACGGCCGGCGTCCTAATTCATCAATCCGCCGTTTAATCCATCATTTCCGTCTCAACGGGGAATGATTAATCAGAGCTCCTGGGGTTGCTGATTTGCTGTGGCGGACGAGCCGAGCTCCGCGTTGGACCCGAAGGGCGAACATTAACTATTCCAGCGCCTCAGAGAATCTGGCTGAGGCAAGACGATCATTTTTGTGACGCATAGATTCGGCCACTTGACCAAGTATGCGGACCTGATGATGTGAAATTTATTACATTGCTTTAGCGCGTGCTGACCGGTTCAATTAGTTGCATGAAAGATGGCGAAGCTATCGAGAGAGGGACTCACGAGGAGCTCATGGCGCGCGGGGGCGAATATTCTGAGCTATACAATGTTCAAGCGCAAGCCTTTGCTGACACTGCGTTGTAGAGACCGCGGATATACCGAGGGTTCATATTCTATGTTTCTTCGGTATTGTTTCTCTCTTTCCCAGTATGTTCCTCAATGCACATGGACTCTGAAAGGATGTTGCTACATCTCTCAACGCAATCGAACCATCGCTGCATTCCTAGTGATGTAACGCCTGTAATAGCATGACTTCCGGATGCTAAAGCCAAGCCATCCACACGTGTGGAGAACCAATGTGTTTTTTTAAAAAAAAATGAAGCAGCTAGAGATGGTCAGTGCATAAAAAGTTCTTAAATTATCAGCAAGTCAAAAGGACCTGTACCACAAGGTTACTAATGGGCGGTGAGTTTCCCGAGATGCCGAAGTGAAGTTGAATCCGCAAGATGAGAAATCAAGAACAACCCGGTTCACAGGTGAAATGCAACCCGATTCGAGGTTCTCGTCCTCAATTGATGTCAAGCACCTTTACTCGCTACATTAAGAGGTTTCTGGCTTGTCACAATTTACTTCCTCAGAAACATTGGACAGGACATGGAGTGATAGACCGTCGACCATCGAGCCAACACCCCTACATTTGATGAATGGTTGACTCTTAGAATTACAGCTGGGGTGATTTCAAGTAGCTCTTGCGGGCATGGAAGCAGGTAGAGGCAGGGATACAAGCACTGTATCATCTTTTACACATCTATCAGGTCATCCGTAACCACCATGACCGTTCCGTCGCTCAGCTCTTTGACCGCCGCGCCGTTAGGCACGAGATCGGGATGGTAAATCCCCTGAGTAGCCGCAAGTCTAGCAAAGCGCGACTCGGGATTGGACAGCAAAACCTTTGGGTTGTCAAACTCAGCCACGGAACCGCTGTCCAACACCAGGATCTGGTGAATTGCATAAGTGCCGTGACTTGAGGGCCGAGAGGGTACGCACCTTGTCAGAGTTGACAATGGTTGCTGAGAAATAGGGTTATCAGAAGCGCGCATATTCCGAGTTTGAGAACGCACATATACGATGAGCAATGGCCAGGACCGTGAGGCCTTGCATCTGGGTATCGACGATATGGCGTATCTTCTCGTCTGTGATATGATCCATGCTGGTGTTCAAAGTTATGTCAGTGGCTGAGAGAAAGAAGTTGAGGTCCATTAACCTCGAAGTTGACTCGTCGAGGACGATGATTTTTTTCTTTCTTAACAACGCCCTTCCAAGACAGAGGAGCTGCCGTTGTCCTTTTGAGAAACTTTCTTCATCGACAACCAGATGGTCTAATTTATCGTCCTGGATGACTGCTTCAGTCACGAGGAAGATGGAGGAAGTGTGTTTTATACCAGAGCAGACACGGCGTCATACATCTCGACCAGTTTGAGGGTTTCCCAAATCTCGGCATCGGTGTAGGCATTCGTGACATCGAGGTTCTCGCGGATGGTTCCATGCCACAGGAATGGGTCCTGGGTGACAATGCTGAAACAGATTTTCGACTCAGATGGTTGACGTTGCAGCAAGATGGACACACCTCATCGAGTCACGAAGTTGTTTCAGAGGGACGGTCGAAATATCGAGGCCGTCAATGACAATCTTGCCGGTGACGAGATTCTGGTCAATGCCCCGGAATAGAGCAAGTACGGTGGATGATTTCCCCGAACCAGTGCTGCGCCATGGTCAATTAATTAGGAAGGGTTGCTTGGCTAAATTGTGAGGCAATTACCGGCCGCAGATACCAATCTTGAGTCCGCCTTGAAGAGTGAAAGAAAGGTTGTTGAGCGCGAGCGGAAGGTCTTCGCTGACGATCCAAGTGTTAGATGATGCAGGATTGACAGGGGTCAAAAATACCGATATTTCATGGAGAAATCTGAGAAGGTCAAACTTCCTGCGGATGGCCAGGCCGAGTGGTCATTAATCGTAATCTTGTCAGGGAGCCTGTTCTTTTCCTCCTTGGGCAATTTGGCGAACTCCTCGATCCTGTCAATAGCAATACTACCGTTCTCCACTGAAGCGTAAGACGAGACCATCATGACCATCGACACTCCCAGGAACACAAGTCTGAAATGTGTTCAAGGATGGGACGTATCAACACCAAAGGGTACGGACCTTGCAAGAGCAACACCCAAGAACGCCGCAGACGTAGTATCTCTGAGCCATACGGTGAGCACTGCGACACCACACGCGAGGATGGTTTGAAACCACAACAAGAACACGCGGAGGAAGAGCTGGCCGACAAGTTGGTGATGAAGGGCACCTTGAGACGCGTTGACGGACACGGCGTTCTGTGACCGGAAAAAGTGCTGGGCGCGATAAGCCCGCACAGTGATAAGACCGGCCACCGTAGTTCCAAATAGCGTGTAGAGCTGGGTGACATTTCGGCAAAATACGATGGAACAAGTGGAGAGAAACAAACCGGAGATTTTGATGCGGCCTCGAGTCGACGGAATTGCTGAAAATCGCGTTAGAAGCCATCCATCCACTGAAAGTCTAGAGATGCACCTTGCTTGTTGCGAAATAAAATTTCAAAAGGTATACACCAAAAACGACCAAAGGGGGGAGCGCAAAAACGAGTAATGGAGTCGCCATCGTGATGAATACGAAGGTACCCGACAAGTTGAGCACCATGACTGAGAAATTGAGGACCCCCCAAGGCAACTCGGAATCAGCCACCTGAATATCTTGTGAGAATCTTGAACAGTGCATGAGTATTCCCGAAAAACCCGGAGACAAAGCATACCGATTCAAGATCTTTCCAACAGGATTTTTGATGATCCACGAAATTGGAGATCCCAACACGCCTGAAAGTTCGGCCTGGAAGAAGGATCTCAGTGATGGCTCAGCAGCATCAGGCATCCGCGACGCACGGCGTGGATATTGGGGGCTGTGGATCCTGACAGTGTGTTCACAAAGTAAAACTGGCATACGGCCATAGACAAGAAACTGAAAAGAAGGTTAGTCAGCGGCAGCTCGCAACTCAGCCCACCTACTTGGCGACGATTAAAGCCCCATATCCGGCGACCCAGAGCGCAAGGTGTTCACCCGAGGCGGACGCGATCACTACATGGTATGAATGATGAAAGCTAAAATAATAAGGAAGCCACGCACTCGACAAGTAAGCAGTTGTGGTGAATACGCCAATCCCGCTCCATACCGCAACGAGGGCGAACAATCCAAAGCTGCGGACGACACCTGTACACTTCATGTAGAATGCATACGCACCCCTTCTGGAGGCCTGCTCTTTCGTCCAATTGAGCTCCTCATCCTCCTCCTCGTCGACGACGGTTACTGTCGTTGCGCTTTCTATGACTGCCATCTGGCTATTTCCAGCGTCCGCTTCTGCAATCGAAGCCCACACGAACGTCGCGCCAGCATCGCGCACTTCCTCGAACGAGCCAAAGTGGGTGATTGTTCCCGCGTCCATGACTATCACCTTGTCGGCATTGGCAAGATGGTGTATGCCATGCGTAACGAGGATCGTAGTCTGGACAGGACCGTAAGCGATGACTTCACTTCGCATCTGAAAACAGGTACCCACCTTGCCCTTGAGCATTCCCTCGGGGCCGAACAAGGATGTAAAGACTTAGGGCGAGGTGAGCATCTCCCGTCCGGCGTAAGAGTTTTCTTACCATGTGCCTCAGTCTCGCCATCCAGAGCGCTAAACACATCGTCCAGCAAGATAAGATCTGCTCGAGCGTAAACCGCGCGAGCAATTGCCTGTGGAACAGGAATGAGCACCATCGAGTGGCTGTATAAATACAACCAACCAGTCTCTGTCGTTGTCCACCCGAAAGCGTGGCTCCTGCCCATATTTCAACAACATCAAAGGTGAATATTAATTTCGGTCAGTACCTTTGTCGCCGAGTTTCGTCATATCCCGATGCGGGAGCGTTTCGATGTCTTGACGCAGGCCGCAGGCATGAATCACTTCGTTGTACAGTACCTCATCGTACACGCTATCGAGGAGAATATCTAATGAAGACCTCGGTGAGAATGTACAATAAAAATGAAACTGGCCGACTGACTGGCGCGCAGGGTTCCCGGAAAAATAAACGGTGTTTGGCTTGCCAGCGCAATCTGGATGGAGTAAAATATGAGGATGGGAAATGACGAGGGCGTGATTGTCACGTACCTTGTTCGCCCTGACCTTTACCGTCCCTTCCACCAGCGTCGTTTCTTCTAGTATCGACATGAGGAGGGTCGATTTTCCCTACGGCATATAAATCAGCAACTTCGTCGCCCTAAAAAATGTGCAATCATGATCGGAATCTCACTTACACTGGCGACAGATCCAACGACCATATGCAGCTCGCGCGGCGCAAGATCAAGTGTGATGTCTTGCAAGATGTTTGTCTTGTCGTCCCATGTAAACGTACATCCCTTGAGGGACACCTCGACAGTGGAATCCTTGGCGCCGTTGACACTGTCATCAACCAAGTTGGACTCCTCCACCTCCGACTGGGCCTTCTCGGGCAACTGCAAAAAGTCTTGGATGCGTCGGAGAGAGGCCAACGACGCAAACAGCGAGGGGAGCATCTGTCCTATCGTGCTGAGGGGTCCTAGTTCAATCAACGGTCAGACGGGTGCTACAAGTACACACGACGGACAAAGGTCTCTGTCACCTTCCGTATTTGGATGTGCAGTCACCTAACCGCACATCCCAAAGTGGAAGATGACGGACTTTTGTTCGTCGTGAATCACAGAGTGCACATACCATTGAGCAAGGTAACCAGAGTGAACAACCTGTCCAGGCCATTTAGTTATTTAATCCGCTGAGAGATGTGTTTAAATATATTAGAACTGACGTGAAGAGCTGGCTGGCGTCGAGAGGCGGAAGGTTTCCCCATCCATTCGCGCGCATGACCGCGTAGGCCGCGAGGGTAACGAAGAACGATGCGCTGCCCCCGGCGATGGCAATCGTCCCCGCGGTAGATATATAGTAGAAGAAGGTTCGCAGCGCCTGGGTCTCGAGCTTGCGAAGCGCGTTGATTTTGGCTTCGAGCGAGGCCTCGTACGCTCCCAGTTTGATGGGGAGGAGTTGACCGAGGACAGATGTCTATGATCACGTTCAGTGGCTCTTCGCAGCAGAAAGGCAAGGTCCGTCCACGTACGAGAAGCTTGATCCGCACATCCACAGCCTTGAGCCATTCTTTCTGGGCAGCGCCCACGAAGCGACTGATCGAACCTAACGCACTCAGCGGGGACAGTAAGAGCACGGCAAGAAATACATACTCGTTACTGAAATGAGTGTGATGATGTAGAGCACCGGCGCAAACATCACATAGCCCGCCTTGAACCACAGCATGGTGCACGTGAAGATAATGGTCACCACAGCCGACCAGAGATCTTGGAAAATAATAAATCCACTGGTGACTTTTTCGACGTCTACCGACATGTACGTCGTAGCGGCTCCCTGCGTCATGTATTAGTTGAGTAGTTGGGCTCGCTGTCCCCAGATAAGTAGTGAGTGCGAACCTGGCCGAGTTCGCGTGCCGCCATGGACGTCAGGCGAAGCGTTTTCGCGTAGAGAGAGCCGGTGATCGCCGAGCGATACAGCACGATGAATGCGTTGACCTCGTAAAGTTCAGAAATCGCACTGCAAATGTGAAGACAGGAATTATCACCTTCTCGGAGTAGACATAGTTGGATATCGCCAACGAGACTGAGATTAAAATCAGAACAAGTGCACAACCGTGGACGAGTTGGATGGATGGATGTAGTACCATAGATCACAAAATACGCCGCGATGAGAAACGTCCCGCGTTCCTTGGGGATAGATTTGTCGGAAACGTAGGTGAGTATTTGCTCCACGAGGATGACTTGGGCTTTATTCGCAGTGGTCAGCATATCTAGATAACGCGTCGACAAACATGGGGGTGGGGACATACAGAACGTTCCGGCCAGCACGAGCAACCGCGGAAGTATTGGGTTCAAGAAATGGCCGCCAAATGCCCTGAACGTGCTCTGCAGCAGGGTAAGACACCGCTAAACCCGAGCGCGTTAGGCCCACCTTTGCGAGATACCGGCTGCTCGTCTTGTCCTCGATCGCGAGAGCAGCCATAAGCTTTTCCGTCGCTGGGTCCGATTTCAGGTAGAGGGGGATATCGCGAAGCTCGGGGAGGGTGATGCGGCGGCGGTATCCAGTGTAGAGAAGCGGAACAAGGTGCGGGAAGAATGGTTTGACGAGGAAGGAGAGCGTCGATTCGTATGCAGGTGACTGGAACGGGTCAATGAGCGAATAAGAGAATGATTCTGATGACGGTACGCACGGGATCCGTCGGTATCAGCAGGCTGCGCTTGTTCGTGCTCTCCAGGAAGATGAGCATGAACAGAGACACGGCAGCGGCGGCGTCGGCATAGAGGTACACCGGTAGAGCGCGTATCCCTGAGAGACCCCAAAGTGGATAAGCGTAGAACGCCGTACCAACGACGGCGTAAAGGGTCGCGAGAGTGCTGGGCGCAATAGAGTGATAGTGCTCCGATACCGAGGCCAGGACAAAGGTGACCTAAGACAGAGATGAGTAACTCCCAGAGAGATTCGATATAGAACGCACCGCCGTTGCGACTCCCGTACTCAGCAACACCCACTCCGTTCGATCCTTCTCAGCGTAAACGAGTATAGTGACGGCGCTAGCGACGTAGAAGACGCCAAACGAGGTCTTCAGCGCTCCAAGGATGTCGAGTCGTCTCAAGAGACATGTGGGTGCCTTCTGGTTGGCCAAGATACGCAATGACAGTACGACAAAGGCTACGAAGTTGAAGGCGCCGGTCATAAAGTGGGACTGCTGCCGAAACTCTGGTGCCTTGAGTTGCGGCGAATACACGGCTTCTTGGTTGAAGTAACCCGATGGCAGGGAAGAGTGGTCTTGCGGGTAGAGGTCCATGACCGACTGAATGAGAGTTACTTGAATGAGAGTTAGCTTTAAGTCGAGTTGAGCCGAGAATTTTTGATGATCAAACTTGGATCAAACATGCGAAAGCCTCGTGTTGATGGCTGGTTGATGGCGGAACACAGCGGAACACCATGAAACGGTCACACACGGGCCTCTGATACGCCACACGTCACAACGATTCAGTTGTTTTGGGATATATCCGTCGACGACAATTAGAACCGAACCTACCGGGCAGCGAAACCCTCGGCAATCTGAAGGCAAGTCCGGCTAAATGAAACCCTCGGAATAACCGAGTCTAAGCCTGGTCGCTTTTTTTTGCGTCAGCCTCGGACGCGAAGAGAGGGACGTCGGAACGAATAGAACGCGGAGCGATCAGATGAAACGGGCGCTGAAACACGGGAAAGACTGCACGAGCCGCGGGACGAGCGCCGAAGCATGGATGGGCGCCGAGGAATGCAGGAACAGAGTGTACCCCTTTGGCTCCGAGTCTAAGCTTGGTCGCTTTTCGTCAGCCTTGCGTCAGTTTCGGCGCGCGCGATCTTGGGGATCAGGTCCTTGGACGAGAACATGAGCTCCTTCTCCTCGGTGTACATAGGGAGGACTGTTTCCAGAGCAATAGGGATCTGCCTGATCCTTGATACCCGATCACTGATCTATGTTCCGGCACTCGGCTTCCGGGTGAATGGCATCAGTGGCAGTGTTTGTCCGGCTTTGTCCGTTACGACCAGCCTCTGCCGCCTGCGTCCGCTGAGTCTAGGGGGAAACCTGGTGTAGTCGGCCTTCTGCAATGATTACCCCTTCATACCCGACTGGAATGCACCGGTCTTCCTCATCGGTCTCCTACACAAGACCTCTGAATGCCTCTGACGTGTCTAGACTCCTCAGTCAGCATCGGGCACGGAACACGGATCTCGGAACTCACCAAGAAATCATACATCCAGCTACTGCCGGATTAACCCTGTCGCGACTCTGGAAGCGGCCGCCGGATTTGCCTCTGATGTTCTTCATATATAGGTTCGGGGAAATCTTATTTGTGCCAGTTGCGGAGTGCGAAGGGCTTACTCTGTGCTCATACATATGTCGAGAATAGACGACATGAAGCGCAAATGAGGTCCTATAATCCGATGCCAACGATTCTGCCTCTCTCGCCACATCTCTGCCTCTCCCGCTTCGCGCCACGGATGTCACTCTATCCAATACCAGGGGTCTTTTGGTATGCATTCCAATCAACTCCCGGCGCGCTGTCTTCGCTGTTTGCTGTGTCCACATTTCGGGCTCGTCATCTGCGGTTTTCTTGTTCGTTTTAGACAATATGAGCTGCAACGCCGTGGATTGAATGGATCAACCCGTGAGCAATATTTGATAGATATTCGCTGTGCGACATGTGACGCGCCCGCCGGTCTTCTCTAACAGCGGGCACTACTTTCCGATAGTAATCGTCTGGCAGCAATCATGATCGCGACTACGGTTTACCTGCCTACCTACCTACCGAGGTGTTGTGATGTGACCCCATGTGCTATTCATAACTTGGTTCTGCACCACGACAAGCATGCAGCCATCAATCGACTATCTGCACCTCCTGCCTGTGGAAGTCTGGCTGGCATGCTGGGCCTTGTGCTCGCTTTAGCAACTCCGTCGAATCTCACTGATGTGTCGGCTCTTTCGATCCATCTCCCTCCCACTGGTATTTCGAGACCAAACCTTCGACATGGCAGCATTGATGGGTCGACTCAGCCGCGATAACTGGATGGACCATGTTCGCCACATGCATCGCACGGCAGTCCGGCTCTACAGACTGGTGGAAGGTCTCTACGCCCCGTTTGTTGGGTCCTGGAAGGTCATTCTAAAGCCCTGCGGCCCGGTGAGTGTCTACTACCCAGATATAGAGAACATCGATATATTGTACGACAGGGTCCTCGCGACGTTAACTACCGCACTCGGCGTCTACCAGAATGTTTCATCCCTGGATATCCGCAGTCTCACCATCGACTCTCCCATCCGCAGCGCCCTGATGTCTCTACCCAAGCTGGAGGACCTGACTTTGCGTGACTGCAACGTCGTTGCACGGGCTGGGTTTTTTGGACCTGAAGAATTTGACGATAACTGGCTTCCGATCTCCCAGAGACGAAGGACCGTGCCAGATAGCATGTCCAGCCAGCCTCCGCACCCTCAGCCTCGACGTCCGCGACCACCTTGGTGGCATCTTTTCCACCTTCATCACCGGGTTTGGAGCTGGACCGCTGCCGCACCTAGTTCATATGTCTTTTTATCTTACCCCGCTGAGGACGTCGACACCTTGTTCCATTTCTTGGAACGGTGTCCCTGACTCGAATCCCTCGTAATAACGTCACGTAATAGTCAACTCACCCCTCCCGCTGTCCAGCCTCTACCATTCCGCGCCTGCACACGCTGGCGGCCACACCAAAATTAATTGAATCATTGACGTCCAGTCACCGCGGAGACCGTCCTGCCTGGCAATTGCTGGAACAACTCGACCGACCCTCTACTCGACATGTGCAAAGAGATTTCACGTAGCACCTCGCACCTCCACTCGCTCGCTCTCACTTCCACCGCGCCAAAACTGGATTTCCTAGTCGCCGTCATGCCGGCTATTCCTCGAGCTCAGGGAGTTGACGATCAAAGTCGCAGGCTATATACCGATACCGAACCTAATGAGTACTCTACAATCAGTCTTACCACGGAATAGATCGCACCGGACTTACCCCAGAGAGCCAGGTACGCCGACAGTCATGTACGTTTTATATCTCCGACCCTCGGCATCGCTGACCTTTAAATAGGAGATTTTGGGCTGGATTTGCCGTCGTGAGCTTACCCTGCCACCAACCTCCGGCTAGAGACATAGGGCAGCGTGCATCCATCAACTTAGCCCAGCAAAAATAAGGCATCGCTACGCTCAGCCTCATGTGTCCCCATCTGCGTGAGGTCCAGACTACCTTCCCAGAATTAGAAAAGGACCGGCGAACTGTGGAAGGACACTCATCGGACAGACGGAATGAAGCAGGAGTCGATCCCCGGGTCGCTTGGCGGATTTACTACGTCGGAAATGGCTGTGGCCGTATGTATTCCACACCCGGAATACATGCAGTTTCTTCCTGTTACGTTGGCTATTGCCGGCTTTGTTCCTTTGTTGGCAGCGGACAATCCCTTTCGGATGCGAGTCTTTCATTTGGTGCGGTTCACCTCGGGGATCATTGTCCTCATTTGGCTACGACCAAGGCTGCCTATTCCCCGGTCCGTGCGAGCCATGATATTGGGAACGCATCGTTACACACTGTCATGCACAAAGGAAGTCACGTGATCGCGACCTACTTCTATATGACAGTTTAATGAAGATCTAATCAAATAGAGAGGAGGGAGGGATATGCATAGCGTCTTACCCCAACCAATAAAACCCCGCTAGTCATCAATCAATCCGGGTCTCATCCCTATAGACGGAAATAATACCTTCGATTTCTCCCCTCCGCTTTCGTGCGACAAAGTCATCCGCCGACGACCAGAAATTAGCGCCGCCTCTCGCTCCGGTCTCCCAATCCGCCCAGTAATCATGGTAAACACCGACCACGAAGCGTACGTCGCTCACGGGTGTCTGCTGCGCCCACCCGAAAGCGCGCATTGTCGCTGTGTACGGCCACAAGTCGACAAACAGCTCGAGCCGAGGGCATTGTGTGAGCAGCGTCTCCACGACATCCCACGGCACGTCGTTGTTGAGGCACAAATGGGTGAGTGCGGGTAGCTTTGGAACATCCTTGCAAATCCGCGTCTCGCCCTCAGTGATGGTGTCGAAAATGTCCAGATGCGTAATGAAGGCGAAACATCCATGGGTGAGATCGATGGCCGCGTAAGCCCCGAACAGGTTCTCGAGGCACACCGCGAACCGCTGCACGTACATTCCCGCCAGGATGGGGAGGATGCTGGGGTTCGAGTACGCCGCGATGGCGGCAAAGTTGATGACCCCGGTGCAGCGCCTCAGGACCGTGAGTGCCTCGTCCTCAGACCACGGTGCGCTCGAGTCGAGGAAGAGGTGGCGCACGGCGCCCTCAAGGAACTTCGGTGGCTTCGATCCGGAGGTGGCCGCGTGCAGTACGGCGTGGGTGAGGTCCGAATATGGGGGGTCCTTGTCGGCGCGGACGACCCGGTATAATAGCGGCTCAATCCTGGTTCGAATTAGGACCTCGCGTTCGAATATGGCTGAGGGAAGTTACTGACCAGGTGCGAATGCGGTGTGCCACTCGAAGAAGCGCGGGGATCGCAGTAGGATGGATCAATGCTGTCGTTTCGAATATTTCTATCTCTATTTCAGGAGGGAAGCGTGGTTCGGCCATTCGCGAGTAGCATTCGCAGCAAGAAGACGGTGATGGATGTCGCTGGCAGGTCACTCAGTGACAGCGTGCGAACGAGACCGGAAGCGAACGGGTGCACGTGCCCGCGCTCCTGTGTGAATAATTGGCATACCTCGACTCACAATGAATGCAACGCAACTTCAGCATCTCTATGGCGCTGGTTCATATTTTCGGGTCCTCGAACATGCTATTTGATTCGAGTAAGTGAAGCTCCGGGTGTTAGGTGGCCCGGGATTTCCGCCGTTCCACGGCGAACCTGACTATACATACTGCATGGCTGCATGTCGTCGCACTCGGCAGAAAATGGGAGTTGGGTCGGATTCAAATTCAGAATGCCTGTAATCTAGGGTGGGAATAGCTGTAGAAAGAGCTATATTTGGTTCAGGGCTGAGCTAGTAGATACAACCAAACCACAATCGTTCGTCTTGGACGCACCGCGGCCATGGAGGGTGAAATCGTGGGATAGAAGACCGGAGGATGAATGTAGAGGGGCGGCGAGGAAGGCGAGATACATCAGGCAGATGATGGGGAAGGATTCTTCTGTGAAAATAATGCCGGGGAGAATGTATGATGGAGGGACGGTATGGGAAAGGATGCACCTCGCCAGTCAGTATCACATGAATCGAATTAGCCAGGAATTTTTCGAAATATTTTGATGATTGCACCAATACGACGAAAAGAATTCCCGCTTGAACCCAATAACCTCTGACTCAGCGAGATCAGTGTCGACTAGAGCGGTAAGAAGGTCCGAGCGTTCAGAGTTGTCGCCGTACATGAACCGGCACTCGCCGCAAAGCTCCAAGTGGGTGATTTGAGTGAATGAGCCTATGAATGATGTGAACTCGATCCTATGACAAGAGAGGCGGGTGAGCGTTATGATATCAATCGGTGACTCCAGAGGAGTGGAACCGCGAGCGGAACTGGTCGGCACGAGGTAGACGTTCTCAGCGGCGGAGCATAAATATACGATTTGTTGTTTTTCTTCCGCTGGGGCCGAGGAAACCATTAGATTGCGCACAGAGTCGCGCAGAAAAGACGGCGGCTTGGTGCGCGCGATGCGGCGGAATGTTTTCATGTCACAGCGAGGCATTCCATCGATTATATCCGCTCCGATGACAAGCGTACGATATAGCGAAAGCTCGACCCTGGACGATCCCATAAGTTGATGAGTCGAGAAAAATTGAGGCCGTTGTCACCAATCCTTGACGCGCCAGACCAGCATGAACGCGGGGATGGATACAGGGCGGGAGAGAGCCTTGATTTATATGATGCGTTCCACGTCGAGCGGAACGAAGGTGATATGGGAGGATCCTTAGCCATTTTTCAAGCTGGTGGTTTCTGCGAAGGAGGATTATGACCGTGACTCACACCGGCAATCGCCGAGCTGTGATCTGCGGCTACAGTTCGACCTTATTACATAATCGTCGGAGTTTAAATCCCATCAAAGGCTTTCCCGCTTCAACCTGAATACAACGGACAAATATTAAGAAGCCAAATGGCCTGGATTGGGATTCTAATGAGATTCACCTCCTCAGAATTGTCGTGTGCACCATTCTCGAGGAGAAATGAAACACTGCCGTTTTCACGTGGCTGGCCCATCAAAATTCGGCATCGCGATTGCGCGGTCCGGGTGAGGGAAATGACCGAGAAAGCTGCTTATTCGGGTGTCCTAGACGTAAAATCCACCACAGAATGTCGAAAGACATGTCGTAACCGGCGTTCAACAGCTCGAGAAATTTAAGATTACATAATAAGGTCGAGCTCGGATCAAACCCCTCGGGTAATCGACAGACTACAACATTGCGAGGTACGAGCGACATTTGTTGTAGCGTCTGTTTATAAGAGACTAAAGCGCTGCGTGGTGATAAAAATACGGAAGGCGTCAATTGCACTGGATCGATCCTGAAAGTACGTCCGTTCTTGCAGACATACATTCTTGTCTCACTAGGGCTTCCGCCCGTGGCCGTCGAGACGGTTCGACGGCACCCGTCGAACGGGTGCCGTGCCCGTTCCGTCGACCATTTTGAACCCTCATTGACGGCACGGTCACGGCACGGGTGTGAGCCGTTTTTTGCCGTTGAAAAACGGCCGTCACGGCCGTTCGACGGGTGCCCCCAAACTTGGCGTCTTTCAGCTATTTCAGTCTCTAAACTGGTAAATATGGGTATGTGAAACAACCCACACCGATACTCAATCTTGCCTGAACCTCTGTGATCCACCGTGGTGACTTACATGACGGAATCTCAACCCGGGCAATGCCGAAACGGCATTTCCCCTTCCGGACCTGACCCAAACTCACGTCTTTCAAGAGTTTGTGAAAACTTTCTGGCTTTAGATTCTGAATTTCAAGGATAGCCGAGTAGCGCCAGGTTATCCAAAGTCTCAATTTAGCTGTATTCAAGTTATTCAGCTTGGTTTGGCACGCAAAGTGCCGTCTCGCGTGTTCAACTTGCAATGAGGCAACGATGCGCACTTATCCCAAGGTTGTACAGGAGTCTGTGACACTATTACTTGGACTTCCGAGCCAAAACTCAATGTTACGTCGCCGGTTAATACCCGTGGTACCGTCAACGGCCGTGCCGTTGACCGTGCCGTCCCGTCAAGGATTTTTCAACCTCTCGACGGGCCGTCTCGAGACGGCCCGTGCCCGTCGAATACCCGTCGATTCGACGGCCGTTGCCCTCACGGCAACGGGTGGCAGCCCTATGTCTCACTGATTTTGCAGTTGGATCCTGATTTGCTGTTGGCATTCCTCCCCGGTCGTATCCAACAGCTATTCCACAGCCGACCTTTAGAGGACGAAAGAGCACGACAAAAGCACACCTGGATCTCCTGATTGGATTCCTAGAATCGGAGTACACATCCATGCTGAGAAAACATAGGGCGGGTGGATCATGGGGAGTTACATTTGATCTGGTTCGGGCAATATTCGTCCCAGGGGAAATTCTCTTTGCGCTGTGCAAGGCGACGGGCGAGCCCCGGGTATTCCGACTGAGGCCAATACGATCGTCGATGGGCCACCGACATAGTTGATTGGGACTTGACCTGCGAGTACGTGGAAGGTGGTGACGATCCCGCGGCTAGTCTCTCGTAGACAGACGCTCTAACATCAAGCTCGTACCTCGCAAGTTAGTCCTGCGGCGGCGACGCAGCAATTCGGGCTGGCAACTCACAGAATAGCGATCGTAAATCTCGACGGAACTCTAAAAATCACAGAGCTCACAGGATATCCCATCAAGTACCATCCAGCCGTCGACCGTATCGGATAGAGAATCATACACCGGGGCCGGAAGTGGTCCAACCTGCGGGGGGCTCACCATAAACAATACAATGGCTTGAGATCTAGGGATTCGGAAGAAGAGAGGGTGGTTGTACCAGTCGATGGCCGGATAATGATAGATCGAGGTCAGCATTTATCTTTATATTTTCGGCCACGCCTTCCGACATAGCACAGGCATGTCGGAAAAATCGAAAACAGCTAATGCGGCCATAGGAGGCCCTGCATGGCCTGATCAGGCTGTCAGGGAAATAAAGCCCTGTCAGGTTTAAATATGTACCAAAAGGCGCATATCGGGTCTGGCACGGCCTTGCACGGCCTGACGGTCCTTATACGGCCTGAAGGGGGATATCAGGAGCTGTCAGAGCCTATTAGGTTTGGGGTATTTTTCAAAGAAAATGAACGAAAAGCTAGTGCACCAGCTCTAAGGCTGGTGCACCTTGTGCTAGGTCCTACTAATGGTTGGTTTTTGATTTTCTAATGATTAGGGTCTGCAACGTAATGACAGTGGAGCGGTTCGAACTCAGCCCAGTAAAAGGACTGCTTACCAAAAGACACATGCTAGACCACTTTGCCAAAGAAGCTATTATAGGCCTTGTCTGTGCGCTCATTTTATACCTACGTTCCCGCCTGATATGGCCTGACGGGACTCTACCATGTCTTGTCACCGCCTGTCGCGCCCGACAACTTATCATAACTTCGAGTAAATTGCAATATTCAAGAAGTAATACAGCTAGTTCTTGCGTCGGCGTCGGCGGCCTCCAGCACCCCCTGCATCAGCTTCACCATGACCACCACCCGCTTCATGCTCGTCGCTGGCGGGCTCATCACCGCCGGCCGCCGGTCCATCACCGCCAGCTGTCTCCTCCTCGACATCGGCATCAGCGTTGAGCGCTGCCATGACATCGGTCACGGAGCCGCCCTCTCTATCGTCGGCCCTGCCTCCCAATCCCGCGCCTCGACCGGGGAAGAAGATGTCGTCCCAGACCCGGAAAATATTAAATACCGAGGCCTTCCGCTTTTCGAGTCCGGTGGTAAGGTATTTGACGTACAATTCGTGGTCGGCCGCCCAATTGATTCCCGTTACCGTGCCATTTTCACGAAGGGAGTCATCTGCGGACAGGCCGAATCGAGCCTAAATCGCTGCATCAGCGCCGACGCAAATTTCAATGCTCAAAAACACTCACCGCGATGGCAGATGTGGCGATATCACCGGGAGTCGTGTGCTGCAAGCTCCAAATCTGGTCGTTGGTCTCCGCATGGACAATCGGCGGTTTTCCGGCCTTCAGAAGAGGGACCGCGCTGGGACCGCGGATAAGCGCAGCGAATACCTGGCGCCTAATTCAGCAGACGTGCTACAGGACTGCTGGAAACATACTAAGTGCAGCTTCGGGTTTAGGAAGATCGTGTCGATGTCGAATTCGCCTCGGAAGTCCTTGTGGAGGATTTCGACAACCCACGGGTCGTACTTCTTGTCGGTGGTCCAGCCAATCTGGCGCCGGAGCTCGTCTTTCATGCGAGATGCGCTGGACATCAAATCTTCGTCGGAACAGTCGAAAATCGCGGGGCCGGCAGTGCGACGGACTCGATGGGAAATATTGGAGCGCTGGTCGCTCATCCCAGCCCGGAACTACCCCCCAGCTGGGTGAGTTCAAGGTCGCGGAAAGTTGTGTAAGACTCACCTCGTCCGCCAGACCATTCTTCTCCATTTCCGCCATCTTGCTCCGGAGCGCCTGCGGTAAGACCTCCCGCAGCTCCACCAGCTGACCCTGCATTTTGCTGGCGTCGGTATCGAATCGCTCGAGGGGGTTATACTGCTCGTCGACTGCTGTAGTGAAAGCCTGCTTCTTGTCGCGGAGCCAGAGTGAGCTTGTAACTGTGAATTTTCGACCGAGGATTTTAATGTCGGCGAGGTCACGGTCGTCTGCTGGCGCGGGGTGCTCTTTCTTATGTTTTTTGCGACCCCTGCGCGGCCGATCTTTGTTCGTCACGTCCGCAAGGCGCCTGCGCACGGTCTTCGTTTTATGCTTGGCCTCATTCACGAGCGCTTGCTGTTTTCTCAGCGCCTAAAATAATTGTGAGTGGTTTGGAATCAAATGAAGCACCCCGAACTCACGCGATAAAGGGCCTCGTGGGTTGCGTCGGGTCCAATTTGGGGGCTTGCCTCACGTCCAGACTCGGAGGATCCGCTTTCCGAGTCCGAGTCCGAGCGTTCCTCGCCACTGTTCTCGCCCGAGTCGGAGCCGCTACTGGGGGTTTCTTGCCGGCGAGAAGCGCGACGACCGTGGTGGGGGCTGCTGTGTCTTCTTCTCTTCGACATTGGGCTGACTCGGAGATGTGGGTGTGGTTACGTCGTCGGTGCAAATATTTGTTTTTGGAGCGCCCACGTGATTCACGTTTGTCGCGTTCTCCAGCGTTCTCCTCTGCCTCTCGCACAACATCGATGGTACGCCAGAAGAAGCCGACTAAGCGGTGGTGCAAATGGTGCTCTGAAAACCGGCACATCAAACTGTTCGACAAGCATGTGGACGCCTGTAAACGGAAAGCAAAACAAGATGCGAGGAGGCGGCGCCAAAATGTGCAGCTATCCCAGGTTTCTGGGGCCAGCTCTTTTTACTGAATAATTCCTCAGGAAGGGGTCGATAAGCTACAGATAAACCGGCGCTCCAATGCCCGGGAGGCCTGGACCAAAGCGCGGGATGAGATACCAGATGATGGTGAGTACAATTGATTTACATCCACTGTGATTGACCTCCTCTGATTCGGCTACGAAAGACGTGGAAATGGGAGATCCTGGGCCTTTTCCGGATCTCGACGAGCACGCTCCCGAACCTGCCCCATCGCTGCCGGGCAGCAATTACATCGAGATTGTTTCACATCCACACAGCGGTCGCAAGTCCACTATTGTCCCGCTGGATTCTCACGCACCGGAGCCCGAAGGACCAGAAAAAAATCTTCTTGAAGAGCTGCAGCGGCCCTGGGCGCCATTTCGAACTCGCGCCGACTTTGAGTACACGGCTACGGCTGTAGTCGGCGGTTTGAGCAAGGAAATCATTGATCTCCAGCTGCGCGGGATCACCGGCCCTTGGTCGGTCGGTGGCTCAATGCTCACGATCAACAATTCGGCTGAAATGGCCCAATCTCTGGCCACCGCACGGGAATATGTTGTTCAGGTTCGTGCATTCACTTACATGATTTCGCTTCGACTGAGCTCCTGTAGTTTGAGACTGTAAAAATCAGTGCTGAATTCGAAGGTCGAGAATACCAATTCGAGTTTCAGTATCGCGATCCGTGGAAATGGATCCTCGAGCTTGTCACCGACCCATCGCTTGCCCCGCATTTCAATTGGTACCCAGTTCAAAAATTCCTCCATGATGACGGCCGCACCACGCGGATTTACGACGAGCCTAATACCGGGGATCTGTGGTGGAGAGTTCAAGACTCTCTTCCGTGTGTCGCTGACCTCCCACATTGTTTTGTACCGAGCATTCTATGGCTGGACAAGGGAATTGTTACGAAGCATGTGCGCAAACACCCTATCGTCGGACGCCTCGCTTCCTTGCCATCTGCGATCCGGAATGGTTCCGGGAACGGGGGTGGTGTTCTGTTCGGGTACATGATAATAGTAAGCTAATTTCTTTTGCCTTCTGTCGTAGCATTGCTGACATTCGGGGCAGATTCGTGATAGATCTGACCCGGACGACCGCAACACGGCAGAGACAGTCGCCTGGGCGCGCTTCAGGCGCGAGGTCTATCACAAAGTGTGCGGAATAATTTTCAAATCACTCCTCCGACCTGCGAAAAATGGTGAAACCGTAAAATGCGGTGACAAAGTCAATCGAGTATTGTTCCCTGGTATTCCGTACCACTCCTTGGACGGAGAGGAAGCTTGCAGCATGTGCGCGTGCCGGGCGGCGCTGGCCAACTTCCCTTGCCCGCGATGTCTCGTTCCGAAGGCGCAGCAACATGCATTGCTCAAGGAATTTACCCCACGCACAACAGAGTCAATGAAACGGGTGTATGAAGCCGCTTGCATTGCTACTACGAAGGCAGAACAAGAACAAATTCTACAATCTCATGGGTTGCATCTGACCGAGGTAAGCGTAAACATTCGATCGGCCAGCACGAGTAACCTTTTTTCAGAACTTCTTCTGGTCTCTGTCGAACTCGGATCCGTATCGAGGCTACACATACGATGTCCTGCATGCCGACGATCTCGGAAAATGGGGTAAACACCTCTGGCCCCTAGTTCTCGATGTGCTGAAAGAGCGTGGGTACAAGGGTCGTTTAACAATGAAGTAAGTTTCATTTTGTTGGGCCGGATCGTTCTGAAACAATTATAGTATGGCTGCAGTACCATCCTGGCCGGGTCTCAAACATTTTCCGAACGTAACGACAGCTGAATACTTCGATGGGCAAGCATTTTTCGACATATTAAAGGTCTCACTAATACATATTCAACGCGGTTGAAATGCTTACCCCATTTTTAGTGCTTACTTCCTTGTATTGTGCAACTTCTCCCACGGAATTCAGCGCTGGTTCATTGCATCAGGGCGTACACACAGTGTCGCATGATGGTTGGACTCCGTTGCACGACTGACGAGAGGATCACCAGATTCCGCGGCTACATCAAGAAGTACGAGAAATTTTGCTCGGTGAGTAATTTAATCAACCAAGGTGCTCTTTCTCAATTCAATCAGCGCGTCTCGGAGGAATATGGGAAGAGCTTCGATTTTCCGAAGCAGCACGCGACGGCGCATGTCATCGATGACTTACGCGAGAAGGGCACAATGAATCATCACACTACTCGCCTCGGGGAAGGATTCCATCAAGAGGTCAAAGCCGCGTACGCTCAAACGAATGGGAAAAACGAGGATTCACAGGTGGGTTCGATGATTTTAGGGTACGTCCGGTGTTGACTAAGGAGCACTGCAGCTTGCTCGGCTAGACGAAAATCACGAGGCCATTGCTCTCATTCGCATGCGGGTGGACAAAAGCGACGAGGCTCTTCGGCAGAAAGGCAGCGAGGATGAAGAAGACGAGGATGAAGCTGATCGCGACAGCATGTCCGACCCGGGCAGCTCCGAAGACCATTGGTCTTGCGGTGCTTCGTTCACATGGACGACGTCCAACGTTCTGGAACATGAAATGAGGGGTAACCGCTTCTACGCAAATTTCGATGCAAAACTTCGCAAACTTATGGCGGACGAGCAGTCGGAACGCTTCGGGGACACGGTTAAGGTACACAACTTATTCAAACTGCCGCTCGTTTAACAGAAAATTTCACTAGATTTGCAGACATCGCTGTCTGTACCTCAATTATCAGTCCACTGAGAATTGGACTGAAGCACGCGACATCCTGCGGTGCAGTCCAAAATTTCACGGCCAGGAACGACACGACTTCGCACTGGTCAATATGACTGGACCCGGCACAAATTTGACCTGCGCGCACATCTTGGATTTATTTACCTGCAAATCCCTCGATGGAACCAGCCACGACGTCGCGTTGGTAAGCATGTTGAAACCCAGCTCGTGGAAACCTAACACAGTTTGGGATGGATGTCGCGTGTACGAGGAACCGAAGCAGACACAGCTGATATTCATGAAGTATTTGATACGGGGAGTATACATGTGTCCCGTGTTCGACTCCAAACGGGACAACTTGGTTTACCTCCTTGATACAGTCGACTACGACATGTTTTTACGAGCAGGAAATTAACTACGTCTCAATGTAGCCAGCCCTCCGACGACCACCTTATCTGGACTGACGTGCCCTGACAACGACCTTTTAGTGCCTTATAAGGCACCCCAGCAAACCTGACAGGGCCTTGTAAGACCGTCAGGCTCTGGGATGCCTTATAAGGCTTTTTCGATTTTTCCGACACAGTTTGGCGCGTACAGAACTCGAAAATCCAACATCACCTCCGTCGATGTGGAAGAGTTGAAGGAAGATGACCTTCTGCTGGTCACACCGATTGTTTACGGGTTCAGCTTCACGGCCAAGCGCTGGTGTGACCATAAACATCGCTGGCGGCGGAGGAGAAGGAATCCCTGGCCTACGCGCACTTGGTCAGAACCATTAGCATTTCGGATGATTGGGGTTCCGGCGTTACTCAGCCATCCGTGTGACTATTTCGCGGGTAGGCCTGTCGGCCGTGTTTGCAGAAAATGGGTTGATTATTTATCACCTTGAAGTAGTACGAGTTTTCCTAGTTTTCAGTTTCCTGATTTTCCGCGCAGCTTGTAACCCTGTAATCTCTGACATTAATTCACAAAAAGAGAACCTCTGTCAACGACATGAGCAAGGATGAAAACGGAGTCGGAACATGACCAATGTAGGCCAGGCTTAAGCTGTACTCGCAACCAGTCGTAATTGGCGGCCAGACATCGATCCCACCGGAAGTGAACGAGCCGGAAGCAGAACCTTGGGATGAGATGATCTCATCGGAGCGGCTTCAGTTCTGACTCGGTGTAATTTCCTTACGTGAGAAGCCCACTCGATTTTCATGGATGATATGCACCAAGGAAGGAGAGTACTTAGAAGGAGGGATAATTGATGCCGGTGAACACAGCTGTCGGTGAAGGGCAAACAATAGTGCTGGGGATAAGAAATGAAAGGATCCACGCAAGAAACGCCTCGCGGAGTTTGATTGTGCTTGTGGCAGTGCCAGAATTCAAACGTTTCAAGTCGTAACGCCCACGGCGCCTTATATCCTCCGTTCTAACTAGGATTTGTGCTGTCTCCCGGCCTTGTTCTCAAGGAATACGATTTGCGTTGGCCTCCATCTCATTATCTAATTCTGCCGCGGGGTTCGAACTCTCAAAATATTCGTTCGGGCTGCCTGTCAACTGTGGAGATCCAGACAGAACACCCTGGTTTTACCTGGTGCAGTTTAACTCATCGATACCGGGCTCCATGGTAGGTGAAGCCGATGATGTTTGAAAACACTCAGAGTCAAGAGTCTGACCCAGTCTGACCCAGCCTGACCCAGCATGATGCAGAACATCGCCACCGGCCCGGTAGCAGAAGTAGCCGCCTGTCACTTTTTTAGGCGTCAATCTCTCTTTCTCCTACAGGATCGGCGTACAGTGCAGAGCCACCGGCTTTCCCCTGATTTGCCATACATAATCTCCGTAAAACATTACGGCTCACGACGTCAGGAACGTTCAGGCCCTATTTTCTAGTCAAGTGATCCGGCCCTTGACACAGCCATAGGCAAAAAACTAGATTCCGTCCAACATACCGGCGTCTAACCTGAATGGGAATTTGTGAACGCCTTGTTCTTTGTCCCTCTACTCCACGTGTGGCATCGCATTAAGCGACGGCCGTACTGTTCACCTTGGACCTGACACTGCCATAGCCCCTCCGTTTCGTTCTCTCTGTGCGGTATGCTGCTTTCGGGAGCTCAATCGACCGACTCTACGACGGGACCATCTGTGTCCCGCCCCAAAAATTAAAGCTACAAAGAGGATGGGCCTGTGCTACAATTCTACTCAGAAAATCCGCGACCCTCTCGAAGTGACAAGAAGCTAAAATGGTCTGGAAAAACGTAGACGCCATCATCGAAAACAAGCTCTACCTTGGCAAGTAAGTATCCTTTTTGGCTTGGTGATTCCCGGCCTTATGTTTTCCGATCTCTAGTCTTATTACAGCCCGTTCAACCCGATCCTTGACAGGTTGACTTCTGATTAACGCTCAAGTGTCTTTGTAAACTTAACGCGTTACGCATAGAACGACGCATCACTCATGTTTTGTCCGTGTGTACCGACCCAATTCCGGCCGAGCTTCCGCAGTCTGGAATACAACACATGCGCATTCCTATCGAAGATGTTGACTACGCCGATCTCCTGATACACCTGCCGTCTGCTTGTCAATTCATTGACCATGCAATTCGGTCCGGGGGCGCCATCTTAGTTCACGATGTCCAGGCAAGTCTTTCCTGCGGACGCAACACACCTTGATTATTAACCTGGCACAATAGGGTCTTTCTCGCAGTGCGGCGGTCGTCGCTGCCTATCGTAAGCAGCCTTCCATTCCGCTGAATCATTAGTTGACCTTGCCTAAGTTATGTGGTCTCACCGTCTCACTGCCACCAAGGCTCTGGAAACTGTTAGACGAGGCAAGCTCATTTACGATCGTGCACCCCTCTTAATGCTGACCACGTCGTAAATAGCGCGTGACCAAATCTGGCCCAACGCGGGGTTCCAAGAACAGCTCGTGCTTTTTGAATTGTGTCAATACGCGCCCTCACCAACAAACGGCATCTACCAGAGCTGGAGATACAAGCTTGACCGGCAGCTCAGAGCAGCGGGTTTACGTCGATGAATCTCACCACATATTTATATTTTTCTGTACTCTACCGCACTATATTAGTGCATCTTGAATCCAACTATACACAAAATTGAGAATGAGCTCGTGTGAATCTGGGCTACATGGCGTTTCAGTCGGGAATATGAATTTCGGAAATTTAATTTTAGCCTTATAAGAGGCTGACGCTATACGGCCATGTAAGAAGTGATGGCCGTACTATTTTCGACCACTTACTTGGCCACCTAATCATTTATGCCTTATCCTCAATTGGCGCACTGGACCGATGGAGGCCCAGCTATGTCAGAATGAATGCAGGTATCCTAGGCGGAACTTAAGACCACTCCGATCAAATTATCTGAAGATTTGATGTTGCAGTGAATTTCTTTCGGGCGGCAGTCCAACATGGCCAAATAACAGGCTAGTTGCCAAATGAACCGTTGACTCCCAAATTCGCTCCCTTATCAACCAGGAATTGTACAGTGAGGATGTAAGGACTATTTAACATAGCTATACTCTACAGATAAGGTGTACGACAGATCAAAATATCTGCCTCCGACAGACTGGGAATGGCCGAAATCGAGGTCCCCAACTGTCTGAATGTCCCACCAGAGGAAACCCTGTGATAGCCCAAAGTAAGTCCCAGGTAGCTTGATAGGAAGTATTAAGACATGCCTAAACACCCCACTCCATACCAACATGCTGGCAGCCCCTCCAAAAAATCCGAGTGTCAGCAACGCAGATGTTCGTGCTCTAAATCCTTTGCTCGTACTCCAGTTCTCGCATCAAGCCTCAGGTGCATCAAACGCCTTAGTATTTTCCCTAAATCTCAGGTGCATTGGCATCTACAAGACTCAAAGTCATGCCTGCCTCACTTGCTGCCATTGGAAGTTGGCTAGGGTTCACTAGGGCTCTGGTTTTAATGCTGGTTTGTAAACATGTTTATAAACCGGTTTTTCATATGGCTAGGGCAGAATACCCGGTTTATAATTCACTGTGGCTGTGCTCAGTAGGGCCATTTCGACAGGAAACCGGACAACACCGGGACAAAAGAAGATTTTTCTCAGTGTCTTGTGAGTATCTTCTGAGATTCGTACTAAGGTTGATGTGGACAGGGCTCCAGAAAAGGTTAAAACTGCCCGCAAGGTTCAGTATATATTGGCCGGGCATTGTTATGTTGGTCTTATGTATATTTTCCCAGCTGTTCTAACCCTCAAAATGGTGGCTGTGGCATGTGCTCAGCCATCGGTAGCTGTGTTCATGTCATAGCCACCGTTTTGAGGGCCAGAAACGGCTGGACAAATATATAGAAGAACAGATGCTCGAGTGGGTATCAGTGGGTGGAATGACATGGCGGGTGTTTTGGAGCCGAGTTGGTGCGCCATCGCCTACTTCGTTTCTCTGGATCTAATGCACAGAGATACGTCGGACGCCATTCATCCTCGAATTGGGCAGAGTTGGTACTCGCGCAAGGTGCGTCTCTATATTCAAATTTTCTTTTTCTTGTGCTCCCGTTCGCTCCAATTCCACAACACACGACATACCGGACCCTGATCAAGGCCGTATTTCCCGTCTACGCGACGATGTATTTCACGTCTACGTTCGGGGACGCGTCCCTTCGAGTAGATCGAGCCAGCCGCGCTTCACAGCCAACGCTGCTGCGTGTGCAAATGCCAGGCGCCGATCTCGCACCTTTTCCGATTGGGTCCTCGCTCGTCTTTTTCATCCTACCCTCCACTCTAATCCCTTCTTCACCTACTGCGTACATACCTAGCAAACCTCAAGGCTGACCCCCTTCCCAGACAAAACCCCTTCACACGCTCCAATTTCCACACACCCGCCGCGACGCAAATGCCTCTACTCACCATCTATGCTCTCTGCAATGGCGAATACCCTCATATCTGCACGACTCCCGAGAAAATACATGGTATGAACTCACCCACTATCGTACACGACGCCTCGAATCCGCGCCTTCCCGGCAACTTCTTATCCTGCAAACTGAAACGAACCGACCACCTTTCCGTCATGCAGGAGCTGCAGCCCAGTCACCCTCACTGACAGCCCATTTCCAGCATGTTCCGCCGCGTACTCGTCCACCAGCCTCTCAACGCGCCTGCGGATGCCCGCCCTCCCCATCCACTCGCCAAAGTACGGGATGTACGCTCCACTCTTGGGCCCGCGGTACACCGTGATGTGCGGCTCCTCCACTGCGTCCACGGGGACCCTGCGTTGGTCTTTCAGCTTCCATCTACTGCATTCGGTAGGGACGCACCAGTCCTTGAGCTCTTCCACGATCTCACCAAATCCATCCCCCTCCCCATCCTCCTCCCACAGCCGAATCGCCACCCAATCATTACACTGCTCCGTCCCGCACTCCCCCAGCACCCATGGCTCGAGCTGCGCCGCCACTTCCTCCAGCCGTTCGAGCAGCGCGGAGTACTCGTCTTCGTCGAGCGAGAAGACGGGGAAGATGGTGACGTGCACGGGGATCTGCCCCGGGTAGAGGCCCTTGCGCAGCTCGTTTATCCAGCTGAGCTTGCGCCCGCGGGCAAGCGTAAATCGGATGGTGAGGCCATCGTAGTAGGTCATGGCTGAGGGTGGTGGGCGTTGGCACAACGAGATGCCTTGTGGCAGGGCTATATTTGTTGGGGCACGTTTCCGCCGCCCTGCGATAGACGCCGAGATTATTATTATTATTACTCGTATCTTAAGTCTTAGATCTTAAGCAGATGCCCTGATTTCATATGCACCTGTTTACAATCATCTCAATTTGATTTTTTTTTCTCAGCCCAAATCCCTGTTACAGAGCTTTGGCTCCGGCCTTACTGGATTTGTTCTGTGTTTTCAAGGCCGATCACCATTTAACTTTGAAGAACTTCGGCATATTCCATGCCGCTCCAGCCACATTAGTCAGACGGCCCACGGTCGAGCGCTCAAGACCCGCTCAAAAGGAAGGCCTCAGGCTCCCGGATCTTCCTTCACTATTTCCCCCACCATCATCTCACCATCCTGAAGCGTGCTTTCCGGCTTTTAAAGGTTATTCAATGTACCAATTGAACTCGCAAGATGCTCCTTCTAGCATGGTTCAAGACTTCAAGGTCTCTGCAAGAGGTGTCAGATCCAAGGGGGAATCGGGATTCGAAAAACGGATATAGGGTCGAAAAGTTTTTTTCGACCCTCCGCCAGACCCCCCCCCAAAATAGGGAAGGAGTTTCCCACCCCTAGCGGCGGGCCGTTTCTCCGGGTTATGTGCGGATCACCGCCACTGCATTGACAGCTTCCTAATCCAACCAACTATGCTACTACTCACCTGTCTGGCACTCTACTGTACTGTGAGGGCTTCCAGTTTAATAATTTCTATTCCATGGACTGAGCAAGGACTGAGGGCGTGAACTGGCAGTGCTTCCGGCCGCGAAGGCATGTCTGCGCTGTTCCAAAAATCCCACTGACAGTGTGTACAGTAGTGCTAATTTCTCATCTGTGTTCTTGACACCAACAGATCTTTTTTTTCACCTTAGAGCCGGCACACAAGTGTTTCCGAGAACTGAGGTGTGCACGTGACACCGGGGGCAAAAGCCAACGCATGTGAAGGCCACATGCGTTTAACGCATGTGGTCCACATGTAGCTGGCACCAAGCAATAAAATTGGCACAGGTGCTTTGTGTGGACAAAGGGGGGCTTTGTCGGCTTGGGGCGGCCGACAAAGCCCCCCTTTGTCCGCCGAAACACCACAATTACCTTTGTTGACCACATGCGAACCTCATGTGTTAAACGCATGTGGTTTTCGGGTGCGTTGGCTCTTGCCTCCGGTGTGAGGGTCATCAGTAGTCCAAATCGGGACAACGAAGTAGCGCAACAGCATGCAAGTCTTCTAGGTCTTATAGTTCACTCTCCTACCCTCAAATGACGTCCTACTATGCTGTAGGAGACATTTTGTACCTCCCTCATACTACTAGTACATGACAGAAGTTTTTTTCAGCCACCCTCGGGACCCCCCCCCCCCCCCCCCCCTGTATCTGAAATTTTAATGCCGAAACCCCCTTGGTCAGATCTTTGGATCGGGCCCACCATCAACAGCACGTGAATGGCTGATTGCGGATAGCTTCCCCTCTGGGACTTCGTACTAACGACGATAAATGATAAATCGACGCTAAGTGACTCGAGAGCTGCCATTGTGAAGGTTCATAGTCTTAGTAGTTGTGCCGGATACTCCGAGGGATAACGAATGAGGTCAGAACATTTATTTACAATTAATTACAGGTGTAATCAATCCAACCGTCTGGTCTTTGATGCTCGAGTATCGTTTGGGTCGTGATTTTCTTTGTCACTGCCTTGCTGAATCGGCGAGTTTTGAACACCTTGAAATGGATGGCTTGCGGCCAGGTGAGAGGGTCGCCGCACACGGCCTGGTCGTCGCGGTGGGTGCTAGGCAAATACTTGGCAATATTTGGCCCCCCCTTGGCTTCACGTGTTGTTGATGGTGGGCCCGATCCAGAGATCTGAGACCTCTTGGTTCTCTGAATGCGCAAAGTTATGGGAAATGATGCACCTCGATAATCAGTATCACATGAATCGAATTAGCCAGGAAATTTTCGAAATGTTTTGATCATTGCACCAATACGACGAAAAGAATTCCCGCTTGAACCCAATAACCTCTGATTCAGCGAGATCAGTGTCGACTAAAACGGTAAGGGCAGCGCGCACTTGGATTCGCGACCGAACCGTCATCCTCAAGTTGTCAGTGGTCCGTCCATGTATAAGTGGGCATTGTGAGGGAGATGGAGATGATCCGGCCTTCCGCCGCGAGCCCGTCCAACCCTTCGAGGACCTCGCGCTCGGGAGGCATAATGACAATTTCGTACTGTGATTTCATGTGCAGCGCGGGTTGTGCTCACAGGACCGTGAGAACCGAGGATTAAATGGCCTGGGACATGGCGTCGGAGATCCTGACGGTACGAAGGTGCTGCATGGCGCCGTGGACAAGGAACGGATAGCGCGTGGTGCTGGTAAACGTGCGCCCAAGCGTGCGTGTCCCAGCCCCGGGGAAGGAGTTGCAGCCTGTCTAGCGCAGTCGCGGTCAATAGGGAGGATACGAGAGCGCCGGGCGGGGAGGAGGCACGACAACTTTAGTAGCATAGACGTTCACGAACGCCTATTGATGGCATCGAAAGCCTATTTGTTCCATCGAACGCCTATCGCGCGACTCGAACACCTATTACTGAGTAAAGAGATATTTCATTGAATACTTACTTACTCGCCGCTCGGCTCATCATCACAGCGCGGCATTTTCAACTCTGTCACACTCGGCGCGGCGCCTCGCGCCTTGGAAAATTCACCGCTCTGAAAGATAATTTTGTAGCCAAGGGTATCATTTTTTTAAAATGATTAACCAGTACAGATTAATAACTACAAAGTGGCCTCGCGCCCTCGGTTCCTATTTCGCGTGTAACGGCGGCCTGTCCGCACGCGTTGGCATAGGGGCAGCCACCTAGGGTGTGTGATGCGTGGCCCGCTGAGCAGGCTGCACGGGGACGGGGATGTGCAACCGCGAGGGGATGGGCCGACCATGCTCATGGCCAGTCACTCTCCGATCCGCACAATGCGGCGGAGCCGCATGCCGAGCCTACTCGCATACGGGAGGACACGTAGAAGGGAATAGAAGGCAGACGCACAAGAGGCCCGCTGGCGCTCAACCTGGTTGTATCCTCCCCAGTGTGCATCGGAAGAAGCTACCAGCAGACGGTGTGTAGAAAAGACGAAAAAGACCGGGTGAATGCGCTCCGGGTCGCTTTAAGAGCATTGAGGAAGCGTGGGGCGGATCGAGCGCGTGCGCGTCGGAGGCGTCGAGGTCGTCGAGGTCGTCGAGCGCGGCAGGGGGAAATGGTAGTCGTGGTCGTGGTGAGAGAGAAAGAGGTGAAGCGTGACAGTGGTTCCCGTCGCCGCATCATTGGCATCAGAAATGGAATAGCTGTTCGTACCGGCAATAGGCAACTCCACGATAGGCGTTCGGTGCCATCAGTGGGCATTCACGAACGCCTATGCTACCATTCGTGTATGTACTCGGCGGGGAGCTCACGATGTCGAGCGTGAGATAGGTTACATGATGCGCCGAAAAGGACAGAATTCGGCAAGGAATCCAGTGTTGTGACATGAGACGCAATTGAACATACTCGAGGGCGGGAATCTCGCTCAGGGGGAGCAATTCCGGCGTCCAATCAACGGATATGGTTTGAAGGGATAGAACCAGCTGGCGGTTCTGAATAGCACTGGCTCGGACGTATCAATGACCCATTCATGAAGGGACAGGGGAAATGGCATGGCCCGAAACCCGGAGGAAGTCCTCAAAGAAGATACTTATTGGCTTGGGGTCAGTGATTTTCAGTGGTCGCACTCCAAGATCTATCATCTGGAGGAAACATATGCGAGAGATGCAAAGCCGTCAAGTAGGCTGAACAGCTGATGACATTGACAGGAGGGAAACCGGCGAAATAATCTGTGAGAGAAATCACCAGACTGTTAGTCTGGAGTTTACCGCGCGCCCTGTGTTAGGCGGTGGGGGTTATTATATAATCGTCGGAGTTTGAATTCCATCAAAAAGTTTCCCCGCTTCAGCCTGAGCACAGCGGACAAAAGGTAAAGCCAGTGCGACGGGTAGCCGTCCCGTACCGTCGGGGGTTGAGTTTTCTTTTCTACGGGACGGCGACAGGACGGTTTTCTGGCATGACGGCCGTCGAAAAGTGTGACGACGCAGTCAGTGGTGACTCACAAGTGTGACACGTACACGTGCCTCTCGCTTGTCCTCTCCCAGTGCCCACTGCCAGTGCCACTGACAGACACGCCGCCGCTACGTTCAAAATGAACGGAGAAGCACTAACACAGATCGAGGGCTTGTGGTTCTCAAACGAGACCCTCATTCTACGGGCGGAGAACAGTATTTTCCGCGTCACCAAATCGATCTTGGCTGCGCGTTCTCCGGTTTTCCAGTCGATGTTCGAGTTCCCTCAACCGAGCTCTGCTGGAGACGAAATGATGGACGGAAGCCCCGTCGTTCGCCTCCATGACTCTGCCACAGATGTTGAGCCATTTCTCCGCGCCATTTTCGATTCCAGGTATATCTCAGCACGGAAGTTAGATCTATCTGACGTTATGCTGGGTTGCTTTTATCAGTTATTTTATGCCGCCCCCCGCGGAAATCGACTTCCACGCAGCCCTGGGCATTCTGCGTCTGTCTCACAAATATGACGTCGATTATCTCCATAAACGCGCCCTTCAGCACCTCGAGACAGTGTACCCCATCGACGTCGCCAAAGTGCCCGCCCAAACCAGCGTCAACTACGAGAACGGGGTCATCGCTCTCGACCTCAAAGCAATCCCGATTTTTCAGGAAGTCGGGGCCACCTGGCTCCTCCCATACGCATTTTACAGCGTCGGAACTTATCCCCACAGTAAACTCATCTCAGGCGGCGAAACTTGGGATCAGCTACCGTTCGAGACGAAGCAGACCTGTTTCATGGTGCAGCCGAGTCTCGTGCGCGGGGTAACAAAGATCCATCGGTTCCTCGGCGCGCGCTCTACGTGCACGACTGCGGAATTATGCGAGACCATTAAATGGGCGCGGTTGAGGAAGCGGGTGACGCACCGCGACGCCGAGTCGTCCCACCCACTTTCACAGTGTCCCGAGGAATCGTGGCAGATATTGAAGATGAACCTCTGCCACGTTTGCTTTGCTGACGCGCGCGCAGAGTACAAGCTTGCCGAAGCCGAGATCTGGGACGCGCTTCCGGCGAATTGCGGGCTGGAGAATTGGGAGGTCTTGAAGGAGAGGAGGAGGATCGCGTTGGCATAATGGGAGGAGAATATCTGGGTTTAAATTTGCCTCGTTGTCTCGTCGGTCGCATGAATTGAAGTCTCATTTTCAGATACTCGGATTCAAAACCAGATTTCCTGACCGAACGAGATACGTTGCGATCCCGCAGCAATGTGATGGCTTCTGCGACGGTGAGTACCCTTCGTACGGCACAATATCTGCATTCGCATCTATGATGTACATCCGGTTTCTGCTGTAGTGCGGTGCAGTGCGGTATGATGCGCCATGCAGCCGGATTAGTGCTAATCCTGGGTACATGTTTCACATCGCCCCAGTTGATTTGTATCTGTGCCTACAAAGTCTCGGACGTCCCAGCCTTTAGATGGCTCTGATCACTGCGGGTGGTCGACGCTCGCCATCTCAGAGAGAGTACCAAGAGAACACGGCTGGTTGATACTCGTTGAGCGCGCCGGCTGATGGCGGTGAAACACAGACTCGATTCGGCCCATCTTACATCTGCGGCCCTGCGCAAATGCACGGATGTCTCTTATCGCACAGGCACCGCGATATCGATCCGCCACATAAAAGGCGGCCGATCCTCCTTTCGCTTCAAGTCTTCCTTCATCCCCGACATCACCCACCATGTTCAACATCAAATCCCTCCTCATCGTCGCCGTCGCGTGCCTCATGGCCTCGACTCAGGTTGCGTGCGTTCAACGTCTCCTTCCGTCCACTTGTAGCATGAAGCTAACGTTATCGACGTTTGTATCTAGTGCGATTGCCTGCACACCGTGCCCGCCCAGCGACCGCCGCGATTTAAGCAACGTCCAGGTGCTTGCTGGGTACGTCTTATCTTTGACCATGAGGGGCCCTAAATCTGACTTGATTATCAGCCGTGTCTGCTGCAGCGATTCATAATCGAAGGCGCAGTCGTAGTAACAAGAGTGAATACAATAATATTATATTCTCCGGCTTTCCCCTTCGTGTCTGAATTCTCGGATAACCATCGGCGCCCGCAGTCGCGTTGTTACCAGTCTAAGATTATCTTCCATACAGTGCAACCGAGTTCTCTTCACAAACAGCCCCTTGCCAACAATCCCGAGGTCTCAACCCCATGGAATTCCAATAAAGACAGATGATTATAAAGTAAGTATAATATATCCACACAGCAAGTGTCCAAATATACGAAAGAGTGATCGTCGCCGCAAGTCCCTAAATGACTGTAGAGGTAAAATCCTTACAGGTGGCTGGTAAACCCATGAGCACGGTATTGACGATCGAACGTAGAGCCGAGCCACTTACAGAAGTTTTGAAATGGTGCCTGGATGCGAGGTCTGATTAGGCAAGGTGCTTTGAGTAGAAAAGGATGCGGCTTACCTGGGAGATTTAACAGACCAGACAGGAGGGAGGTGCGGCACTGAAGGGAGTGTCAGCAGTCAGGCTGGAGACATACGAAGAATCGCACGGTAAGCTCGACGTCGAGGACGGTCTTCCCTACTGGGAGTTTCGCTGCGACAGGGATGCGCAGGGTCGGCGGCGGGATCACCTCCGAGCAGTCCTGGAGGCTCCTGGCGGTTTGTCCAATGAGGGCCATCTTCGCCATAGCGGTGGCGAAGCGGGTCATCATGCGGTCCTGGTTGTCTGTAACACGCAGAATGAAAGTCTCAGTAAAAGAATGGGAACAGGGCAAGATAGAACACGTACTAACGAATGATTGCCAGTGGCAGGACGTGCGCGAGTCCCTGAAGGCATTTGGTATAAATCAAAGCGTACGATAGCGGAGGGAAGGAGCGTACCGGGAAAGAGCGTAGTCGGATTGCAGACGCAATTCGGTCTTGATGGGGGCTTTTACCTCCCCAGTGTGGGCGCCGTCGCCGGGCCACACAGTTCCGCGGAGCAGGGTCTGTTCTCAGCATGAGCACCCGTCCCGCCGCGAGAAAAATAATTGGGCCGACCTCGAGGTAGAAGTTCGTGTCGAAGACAGCCGGCGTAGTGTCGAACGGCGTGTCCGGGATGGTCTGCACAGACAAACAGGTGAGTCATCCCGCCGGATAGAGGGTAGTATGAAAGCGCGAACCGGGTCAACGTGGTCCTGTACACCGATGCTGTGCGAGGCCAGCAAATCGATGAGCTCCTCCGGTGTCAAGCCGGCGTCCCCGACGCGCGCGAGCATGGTAGTTACCGAGTCGTACGGCGCTGGGACCAGGCCGTCTGGTGCGGCTTGCGTTGCGTTCGCGCGGCCCGCCATAAATGAGATGCGCGGGCCCCCGGCGCAGTTCCGCACACTGACGGCAGCGGCGAATTGGACGCTGCATACTGAGTGTTAGAAAATGGGAGGATTCAAGAAATGGAGGAATACACACATGTCGCCATAAGAGACACCGTATTTGTCCGCCAGTGCCTTCTCTTCCGCGACGATTTCCTCGAGACCATCCTGATGAGCTGGTCAGCGATATCAAACTAATGGATTTAATTGGAGCCTCACGTTCGCATGGTAGGACAGTTCGGTGCTCGCAAACTCGATGAGTGAGCCGTCTACCGAGCGTTAATCAGTGTCGATCAAGATAGTGCGACACATCGCCCGTACCTGCGCCGCCACCCCTGTACAGTCGATCAGCAATCGAGACGGTGTTTCAGACAGTGTGCGAGACCCACCCAAAGATGCCCTTCCCCGCCATCCCGGGCGAGTAGCCGATCGCATCGTGGAACGAAAGCTAGAGGATATTTATCTCAGTACGGGGGTAAATATAAGGTCAATCCGACGTACTCGGAGGGCGTCATGAGCGAAGTCATCTGTTCGTTGAATTAGCTGACGAAGTTCAGGAGAAGCCCCATACATACCGCACGTTCCTCCCTCGAAACTGGCGCAGGAAAGCGATGAATGAGCATCCCGACCGGGAGTGTGGGCGGACGCACAGATTAGCTTGGATATCATCCAAGACCTTGTACCAGACGCAACACTAGACATATTAAGTAGGAGACATCGCAAGACAGGAAAAGGCATGAGACATACTGTGGAGCTGGAGGCCGTGCGGCCATTGCTGCAGGCAGCGCTGGGCGTCGGCGTCGCAGAGACAGCCGTGATGTAAACGAGCGACAAGGTGGAAAGAGCGGCGAATTTCATGATGATTAAGGAGACGAAAACGAGCAAAGAGCGTGGGGGGACGGAACGGTGGGGAACGAAAACGAGGAGCGGAACGGCAGGCCGGCCCTTAAAACTGAACGAGACCTACAGATAGGGAGGGCACCCTATGTGCCTAAATTGCATACGATTAGCCATATGCAGGCACGATCCTCCCCGAGTCAGGGGAGCCTAGCTGCGGAGCATTCTGAAACTATGAGCCGCCGCCAACCCCAAGGCGGTCCTCCAAGCACAAGTCTTTTCGGAGGCAGAGCCCTGTGCTGTCGAAAGCCCATTGGATCCCGAGATGATCGAGCTGCCGACTTTGGTTCCGTCCTCTCGCCGTTTTGAGATGTATTGCATCGGGAATTGATCTCATAAACGCATAGAGAAACAGTCGAGATGCACCGTGTCGTTATACTTACCGCACGTCGCCTGCTCCCTTCCACTCTGGTACCCGCTGGCACATATGCGGGATACATACGATCGGCGTGCTCTAGTGGTGCCGCGCGTTCCCAGCGAATTTTCATAGAAGCTCCAGAGAATGGGAGGACTCAGAACCACAGCAGATAGACATTTGAATTATCTCCGCCAGGATTGAATTAGGTCCAAGTCGTTGGGTTGTCGCAACGGCGGTGCACATCCACGAAGCCGCGCAGAGCCAAGTCATCCAACCGAGTTCACCAGAAAAATGCAGAGGGGTAGAAAATAAGGATTGACAAGCGAATGCAGGCTTGAAAACCCGCGTCCCGCGACATGAGCGTTTTGCGAGAGAGCGATGGACGTCACGCATCCGGGCCGGTGATTGCCGCTCGGCCGACGACCGCATCCCAATTCGGAAGGCGCCTCTTGCAAGGACGCCAAGCAGCCGTCATGTCGCTTTCTGCAAGTCTGTGCGAGGCGGGGCTCTGCAGGCCAATATCTTACCTTTAATCTGATCTTGGCCCCCCATCCCTCCGGCCGCATTTCCTCCCATTTCTTGACGTTTCAGCGCCCCTCTCGGGTCACAAGAAAATAATAGACTTGCATACCCACTCTGGCATTCATCTAGTAAACGTACGGAGGTACAGGCAGATCATCCTCAAGATGCACCGTATCATTATACTCCCCCACCATCGCGTGCTCCCGCCCCCACTCCTGTATCCGCTCGAAATTCCGACACGTATGCGGGACGCGCGCGATCGGCGTGCTCTGGTTGTGCTTGTAATTCCACTGCCAGACGAGGACGCTAGTGTCGGAGTGGCACATAATCGCCTGGCGGATCCAGTCGACGCAGTGGCTAACGTGCTCGCGCGCGCGGTCTACCATATTGATGTTCCAGTCGGGGTAGTACTCTGGATCGAGGGCCTTGCGAACCATGTTCTATTTCATTCATGATCAAGCGAATGTACGGCGAGAGCGAAGAGGGACGCACCAAGCAATGCAGCTCGTGGAACACGTCCAGCTCGGCTATGTAGAACCCGGGGTCGCCTGGGATGGGGCTGGTTTTATTTGGTAGAAGAACCGCCTGATCCCTCGTTATCCGCGAGATTCCGACTAACGCAACTCAATCAACGAAATTGAACTGGGATCAACAGAACGCACAGTTGTACAAATCATCCCACGCGTCGTCAAGCTCGGAAGATGAGGGGACTTGGAACGGCGAGAGATCAGTGCCGAAACCCAGGGGGTAGACCTTGAGCTCTTCCGAGACGAAGTCCTGCACCGGTGCTAGAAGAAATCAAACCTGAATCAGAGTCAGAGCCGACAGAGCGAGGGAGGTGGGCGTACTATACAGCCGGGTGACCGCAGGTAGCTGTCTTCTACTATATAGCGCCCCAACCAAGGCGATGAATTGAACACATATTATCCCGAGCAGAATGGGGACCAGGCGCGAGGGACGCGGGCGTAAAGCGTATTTCTCGCCGCGGCCGTCTTCGGGGGCGTCGTTGGGGACGAGGTCGTACCCGGCGGAGGACATGGGAGGAGAGCGGGAGGTGTTGTAGGAGATGCGGTGGAGGCATGCCCAGCTCCAGATGGAGCGCGTTGTCTGGGCAACAAGGAACCAACCATTGAGCCAAGCGCTCTGGCCCCATCAGATGCGTCTCCCGCCTCGGGGGTTTTTGGTCGCTTCTCTGCTCCTCCAGGCTCCTCCTTGCTGTGGTTTCAGCCGGACTCTCGCATGCTGTAATGCACACTCCAAAAATGCAGTGTGCTCACGAAGGCGCCCGAATTCACCATTTTTTTGGCGCCACTCGCAGATCTCCACATGTGTTCGCGGTCCGACCCATGCATACAATAGCATACAATTCTGTCATAAATACGGCTCACATGGCGTTATCTCATCCGGACCTTGTTTCATATAGTATATTTCTGATTGCAACGGAGCCACTAGCGCCTCCCGCGCCTACACTTGATTCCCGCATATTTATAAGAGCGGGATGCACGCCCCAGATCCCAGCTCTCATTTTAACTTTTGACTCCCCACCCGCCACATATGATGCTCAGCGCTAGAATCCTCTTCCTATCCCTCGCGCTTGCGCTCGGTGTGCTCGGCGCGCCTATCGAGCAGGAGGAGCGCAGCGTGAACTCGCTTAACGGCGGGAGACCCAAACCTGTCTGGGTGCGCCTCCCTCACATCCGTTCATTCTACTTTCTAAGATCATTCCCAGGTCGAACGCAGCGTCAACTCGCTGAACGGCGGCGCCGTTCGCCCCGTCTGGGTGCGCTCCCCTATTTCTTATCTCACCCCCAATGCTCACAGTCACCAATCATCGATCAATCCAGGTCAAGCGCAGCGTCAACTCGCTCAACGGCGGCTCTGTCCGCCCCGTTTGGGTACGCCTCCCTCATCCTCGCCTCGGTTTGGGGCCGCTTCTGATGCTTAATCGGATGAATGAAGGTCAAGCGCATTGATGTGAATCACGCGAACGATGGATGGGCGATCCCCCGCGCTGTCGAGGAGCGCAGCGTTGATGTTGCAGATGGTTGGATCATCCCCCGCGAGGAGGAGCGCAGCGTCGATATCGCTAATGGTTGGGTTGTTCCCCGTGCCGAGTAGTGCAGGCATATGCTGTCAAGCTTTTCAAGTCCGGGATCCGTTGTGTGAAGTCCAGAATAAATGTACTGCAGAATCAGAATTCGTTTCATATCCGAGGTCGTAGGGTACCGTTCCCGGAGAGTTGAGCTGGGCAAGGTTTGCGTCCCGAAGAAAGATTCAAAATGTGCTGGGTCAGCCTGAGGATGCGCGTCTTGCTGCCACGTCTCACTGACGAGTGCCCAGGTCAAAGTTGAGATCGTTCCTCGAAGTTCTCGGGTCATGTAGGGAGAAACTGGTTAGAGATTGAAGCATCCGAGGCTGATTTTTTTAGAGGCAAGGACAACCTCCTCGACGCTCGTCGAATGTGCAGTGGTGGTCGATGTGAAGGAGAATCGGGCCGATCCTTGCCGATGCGTCACGCGTGTTAGTCTCCACGTGGTCTGTGATCTCTCCTCACGACCCGGATTCCGCCCACCATCTCCTCCCTCCCTCGTCTCGTTTGTATATTCCTTTGACCCCGATGCGCTACCCTACGCTCCTCTTCCTCCGCGCCGTCATGGCATCCCCACCAATTTTCAGCCTCAAGACGCACCTGCAGATCCAGACCGTGGCGAAAAAAGTGCACTACATAGCACCCCGAGCTCTGGTCGCCGGAATTCTGGGAGAAGATTGGCATGAGAATGACGCTCGTTCTCGCGGGTGGTGTGTTTTGCTGTGTGCGTCCGAATCCGACTCCGTGTCCACGAGAAAGTCGCTGACTGAATGTGACGGATGCAGACTGACGCTCGGCTTAACGGGCCTCGACGAGCTACACCTGCGCGTACTCGCCACGTCGTCCGAAGATCCGAACGAGCAGAAGAACGTCAAGAAAGGTGAGGGTGCACCTCATTCCGCGCGTAGCGCCCACTCACGCCCTCGTAGTGCTCGCGTTAATGCAGAGGGGCGGCATTGGGTCCTCGTCGTGCGTCCTCATTCATGCTCCCCACTTCGTCCTACCGCGTAAAATTTTAAACGAAATTGCACAGGTCCTACTAATAGGCAACGTCGTGCGCACTCGTCCTCGTCCTCGGCTCACCATGTCTCAGCTGAGGTGATTTTCGCTTTCCACCACATATCATCAACGAAAGCTTGCCCATATTCCTCGACAGCGCCGTACGTCTTATATGTTGTCGTTCCTCCGCACCGGTCGCTAACGCGCATCCCCGGTGTACAGATCGGCGGCGGCCTAGCCGCAGTCGCGCTATCCACAATCGCAATCGGTGAGCCCTTAGTTGCGAGTGCCAAGCTATGACGCATTTGATTTAGTCATCTTCGGGTCAGTCCTAGTTCGATCGCGAAGCGGGAAGCCGCAGTACTGAATTTTACCTTCCCTTGGCGTTCGAACGAAACAGCGAATACGTGAACCCCGCCCTCCCCCCGTGCCTGTTACCTAATTTCCGCCTTTTCTTGGCGTTTCTCTCGTCTTCCTGTTCCTTATCGTCTATTACGATTTATTCGATATTCGATAATTTACAACGCATTACGCTGCTCCGTTCTCAACAACTCGTAATCTGTGGAACCTATGGAGACCAGGATAATCCCGCAAGCGCTCTCGGTCCGGTACGACCTCTCCATCGGCGCCGCCTGCCCCCGCTCGTGTTGTTCCTGATGTATCTATTCTCGCCAATTGCGTGCGTGTTCTCTTCCTCTCTTTTTAAAAAATACTGGCGAGCATGGTGTTTCCGGTCAACGGACTCACTCCTTTACCGGTTCGGAAGGATGGCCTTTTCTTCCAATCATCCTCGCACTCCGAACTGGCGCCTGATGTTTTTCTCCACCAGATACCCAATAGCAAAACTGCTCGACTCAAACAGGCGGAGCTGAAGAGTTTTTTGCAGGTGTGTTTCCGTCTTCTTGCAGACTACAGAATAGTATAGCCTCGAGTGTGTCGCGACTTCGTGCGGGCGGCAGCGCGCACAAAATGTACCTTGTTAAATGCACGCGTATGGCAATGCGCTGCGCACCATGCAATGGGCACGCCTCGACCTCGTGCAGGGGGGCACACGACAATGCCCGATCCGCCTTCCTCCACGCACAGCAATGAGCACACGGAGCTGACCTACCCTTCTTTTAAAATTTTGCCTGCCTCTCATTCCTTCCTTCCCTCATCCACTTAACGCTGATACTTTTCGCCCCCCAGTTCCACCGCACCGGCGAGGAGCTCCTCCGCGACGACGAGCTCAGCATCCTCAACGGCGTGCTCGAGCTGGACACGAAGAACGTCGAGGAGATCATAACGCCGATGAAGGTGCGCGTTTGTTTCTGCTTTCTTCGTTCTGATGGTTTCATCCGGAGGTTATTTTGCAATCATGGGGCGTTGATCGTGTTTTTGTGACATATATCCTCTTTTCTTTTTCGGCGCAGTTCTTTTGAGCGGGATGAGTGCGACATTGACTGACGTGAAAATCCTTCTTAGGATGTAGTCACCCTCTCCGCCGATGCAATACTGGACGATAAGCTTGCAGAGACGATGTACGTTTCATTCGTCCTCTTCTCCCATTTTCTTAGCCCCACTCCGCATTCTTTCCTTGCAGTTCGCTTCCTTTCCCTGCTGACTTTCCGAGTTTTGTTTAACTTTTGCTGACGTCCGTTTCAATCAGCGTCCTAAGCGACTACTCGCGCTTTCCCGTGCACGAGCCACACGACCCCGAGGCGTTCGTGGTTCTGCTGTTGATCAAGAAGGTGTGTGTTTTCTTTGTTGGGTAACTGGGATCGGGTGCTAGCTGCCCCTCCTACACCTGATAGCTAGACAATCCGCTGGCCTGAACATATATACAAAGCTCCTCCGGTACGACCCCTCGCTCGCGCTCCCCGTGAGCAGTTTCCAGCTCACCATCCTCCCCGAAGCGCGCCCGAGCATAAACTGCTTCCAGGCGCTGGATTATTTGTAAGTGATGTTTGTCTTAATCTACGTCGACTTCCTTCCAGCTTGCCTCAACTCAGTTCGCTGTATCTAACTGCGATTTCTTTTTTGGAACAGCCAAACGGGCCGCGCCCACCTGCTCCTCATTAACCGCACGCCGGGAAAGCCGGGCGGCGCCATCGGTGCCATCGTTCGCGAAGGTGGGTGTCTTTCCGGATTCCAACAGCTATACTTGGACCGTAACTCACGCGCTCGATAACAGACATCATCGAGGAGATACTAAGCGAGGAGATCGTCGACGAGACGGACCTCTACGAGGACAATGTCACCAAAGCGCGCGAAGCGGATGACGACGACGGCGGTTATGCCACCGCTCATCGGCAGCCCGTCGATACGGAGCATCAGCGCCAGCCGCAGTGTCTATGGAAGCACGGGCTGATTCGCATTAGCGCTGTGCTATGCTGTCGCTGCGGTTCAGCCCTCTGTATTCGCATAGGCGGATGCGCCTGAATATTCCATTTTCGTTTCTCTACCCTCATTCCACCTACTTACCTGTATCGCCAACATGCATGCTCGCTCGCTCTCCTTTGTGTGTATGTTCTGTTTTATCCGTACATATATCGTATCCTATCGTACATATCATGATTTATTATTATTCCGCAGTGGATGAAAGAAGTAAAGAAATTTATTTATGAATCCTTGCGAATGTACTTGTGGTCGTGTTGTAAGAGCCGTGTGAGGGCTTGCGGAGGGAAAGACTTAGTATCACAAAGGAGAGCGCATTGAATGACGATAACTTATGGAAAACGGACTGGTGAAGATGAGTAGACAGAATCAGACGCCAGCCACTTGACTATCCCAAGACTGGTCCATAGCAAGTCCATAGGCAATGTAAAAAAAGATGCGAGTCCGTCCGTCCACGCGTCCACGCGGACGCGGGTCATGGGTTAACTCTGCGCCGCGTCGGGCCTTCCTTCAACAGCATGCCCGAGCGCAGGCCGAGCCACGTGACTACACGCGTCGCGGTATCGGAACCAAACCTACGCATTCAATCTGACTATTGACGAGTGATTGTTACCCCTGAAGCCCACCAGGGATGCCGGCACCATGCATACGATTCATCTCCTCGTTCTCTCAGTTTTCCAACACCAGAATCTCCACGCCGGCCATGCCCGATGGTCATCTAATCATTACAAAGCAATATTACAAACGTGAAGCTAAGTTTGCTGCAGTTCGGTTACATCGCCGGAGCCCTCATATACTTATAAGGGTTCAGGAAGTTCGACTTTTGACACAAACGCACTGATTCCCCTTCCGCCTTCCCATCCTCATATCTCTCGAATTTCATCATCCCAACTGCTATATGTCTGAGCTGATATTTGTGAGCGCTTCGGACACATTTAATTCTAGCCTGACTGATGCTCAGATTTTAGGTCACTGGTGCCTCCGGCTTCCTCGGCTCCCATGTGGTCCCCCAGCTTTTAGAAAAAGGTTATCGCGTCCGAGCGTACGTGCATCCCTGGCAGATGGACCAGTCACACTGACGAAATACAACAGTGCGGCCCGCGGCGCCAAAGTCAACCACCTCAAATCCACCTACGCCAGCTACGGCAATCGCTTTGAAGCAGTCGAAATCACAGATCTCTCGCACGGACAATTCCCGGAAGCACTCGTCGGTGTTAATGCGGTTATCCACTTGGCGTCCCCGCTTGCTGGACGGGCTGAACCCGCTGCGCTACTCGCCGTATGTCACTTTTCTCTTTTTAATTCCGGCCCATGCTGAAGAGTTGTAGGCCGCGGTAGACGGAACATTGAACGTCATAGTGCAAGCTGAGAAGGCCGGCATAAAGCGGATGGTCGTTACCTGCTCAATTGCAACCGTATACAACCCAGATGAGAGCTATACGGATAAGGGTAAGCGGCTCTGTCCTCAGATTCAGATTAATCGTTCGCGGACTGACATGTACCCAGATTGGAATCCCATCACAAGGGAATTCGCGCTCACTGGCGGCAACGAGATGGCGACCTACGCCGCCTCGAAGAAATTCGCTGAGCAGGCGCTGTGGGAGTGGGCCGACAAGCACCCCCACGTCGACATCACCACATTGAACCCGCCTTTCTTTTACGGCCCCGTCTCACTGCACTTCCCCATCCCCGTGCCCGACTTCAATGCACTCTCCACAAATGTTCTCGTGTACAACCTCCTTTTCCCGGATGGCGCATTCGCGACGAGCACGCACTACATTGATGTGCGCGACGTGGCCCAAGCACACGTCCGCGCGCTCACCTCCCGCCCCACTGCCGAGGTGGGCCGCAAGCGCGTCCTCTTCGCGTCTCCGTACGGCTGGCCATTCCAAAAAACGCTGGACTTCATCGCGGCACAGCGCCCCGCGCTCAAGGGGCGCCTGATCACCGCGACGCCCGCTGTCCAGCACTTCGATGCGCTCCCGATAGACTTTGGGCGCGTCGAAGAGGTGCTGGGAATGAAGGTTTCAGACTTCCACACCATTGAACAGGTATGTCGTTGTTGGTCCTCGCTCTATTTTTGCTCGGTGCTGACCACTGGTTGTATATTAGACGACTCTTGACACCGTCGATTCGCTTGTGGAGTTGGAGAATCAGTGGCGGAGCGCGGGACACAAGATCGAGGCACCGGGCGTAACCTATTGAACCCGCACCGTATATCGGCCACTGTCAGTGATTGTACAAACCAAATTGTATTCAGTTGTAATTGTTCGAGTTTCCGACCTCTTGAATCCCAAATGGGATCTGCTCGCAATCTTATCACCAGCCAAGGAAAGTGCAATATTTTGGACTCTGAATGAGTGAATCCCATGCGAACGAGGAGGCGGTCCGAGGTAAATGTCTAGCGATGAAATTATAAGGTGAAAAATCCACGTAGGTATACAGACAAGCCGAGGATGAGATAAGGATACAGAATGAAAAACGCGAGGCACCTCGCGCACTGCATGGCGGAGACGGGAGATGATGGTGATGAAGCAAGGGCGAACTATCGATACAGAGTGCACGAGCGGGGCTCAAGTGCAAGAAGTGGGGGTGTCCAAGAATGAAAAAGGGCGGCTCGGGAGTTCAACGAGTGTGGCGTCGCGGTGCGGCGCAATGAGACAGGCTGAGATTTACAGCTTCTTGCGGAACATAGGGCGCGGCCGTTTTTTTTTTTTCCATTTCGAGCCGTTTTTTATCATTTTGCTGGGATCGCATGTTGTGGGCTCGGTTCGTGGCCTATGTCTCTAGAAACTATATAGCCGTGATTGAACGGCGATTCCGGAGGGCATGGAATCCTAGAAATGGAATGCTATATTATATTTACTTTACCGAGATCCCTTGCAGCGCGAGAGTATCTGAGTTGAATGAGTCCTGGCATCGTCTGTGCATACCTATGAGTGTTTCGGAGGGCACTGTGAACTCAGAATGAGATTTACAGCCCTGTAGCAGACAAACAACGTGAAGGAGTCAGTGAAATCAGTGTTTAATGATTTGCCGCTCAAGATTGATCCTACTCGGTGTTCTGGGTAGTCAGCGGCCCAGGGTCTGAACTGCACCCAGCCTCCGATATCTTTGAGGGATTCCGTGGCTCACATTCGCCCTTGGCGTCCCTGTCCGGCGACGCGACGGGCCCCCATTTGATCGTGAACGCGGTGAGAGGAATTGCTCATAAATGGAAATACGTCCTAAAAAAACTGAAAGAAGGAATCTCAATGCACCTAAAAGAATCTCTGAACTTGATTTGGCCACGGGTTGATCCAATTTCCCTTGACATTTCTACCTACGTCAATATATTTCTTTATTTGGTGTGCTATGCCGCGGTTGATTTCAGTATTTACTACCACCCTTCCTGCCTATCCCGCCCATGATTGAGCTCCCATATTCCAAGATTAATACTTGAATACTCAGATTTCGATCCTAAGGGTCCCCCGGCATTATTTGAATGTGAAATGAGGTCTGTAATGCTAAAAGCCACGAAGTCGTCACCATTCTTAGGATGCGCGCTTTTTGCGCGGGCCTTTTTCGAGATGCGTTGGGATTTAGCCGTCTGCTTGACCTGTTTAGTTCTGAGGGCATGGATGAGGCAGGGAGGTTATAACCTGTATAAGTAGGTGGGCGGCGCGTAGCAGGCCGGGTGATTATCGTGACCGACGTGACCCGATCAAACTCCGCCGGATCAGCCCGAGAGAAGATACACTGGAACGTCTGGGTTACCGAGACAGTCAAACTCCCAATCGTGGATGGGGCTAGACATGATGATCGATGATCAATGATGATGGCGGAGACCACATTTCCCTACATCCAGGACTTCATCCGCCCCTGCCGACATAATCTTCGGAGCAGCATACACGGTGACCCGATGACGCAACATACCTAGGAGCTCGGCATCACGGAATCCGCATCAAAACATTTCGGCAATTCTGTGCGTGTACCTCGGCATGAAGTCCTCCTTGCTATTCGCGTCCATCCTCCTCCCCTTATTCTCCTTCCTTCTCTACCAAAAATTCACCAGCATGCCTTCGCTCTCCACCGTCCGCGCCTTCAACGCCGCATTCGCACCCTCCTACACCCCCGTCGCGATCTTCGTCGGCGGGACCTCCGGCATCGGGCAGGGCATGGCGGAGGCCTTCGCGCGGCACACCAAGGGCAACGCGCACATCGTCCTCGTCGGCCGCAACCGCGCCGCCGCCGAGGCCATCCTCGCAACGTTCCCTAAACCCACCGCGCCCGGCGCAAAGCACGAGTTCGTCGAGTGCGACATCACGCTGATGAAGAACGTGGGGCGTGTTGCGGGCGAGCTGCGCGCGCGCATCCCGACGATCAACTTCCTCGTGCTGACGCCCGGGGTGATGACGATGAACGCGCGCAATGAGACGGAGGAAGGCATCGACCGCAAGCTCGCGGTGCACTACTATGGGCGGTGGCGCTTCATCAAGGACCTCTTGCCAGCGGTGGAGAGCGCGCAGAAGGCGGGGCAGGACTCGAAGGTGATGACGGTCCTCTCGGCGGGAATAGGCGCCGGCGCCATCGACCTCGAGGATCTCGGACTTAAGAAGCACTTCAGCGTCCCGAACGCCGCTCTCGCGGCGCCGACGTACAACGATATCATGGTCAATGTGCGTGTTCCCCGCTCCTAACAACTATGCGCGTTTAACGCCCCTGCAGGACTTCGCGGCCCGGCACCCTGCGCTCTCCTTCATCCACTCGTACCCTGGTGGCGTGCGCACGGGCCTCCTCAAGGCCTCCGACTCGCGCCTCCTGCGCGCGTCGAACTTCCTCGTCCCCCTCCTCACGCCGTTCATGTACTCGGTCGAGGAGGCCGGCGAGCACCAGCTGTACGCGCTCCTCAAAGCGGGGCCCGGGGCCGCACGCACGAACGCCAAAGGCGACGACATTGGGCTGACGAGCCGCTATTATGGGTCGCCTGAGGCGATGAAGCGGCTGTGGGCACACACTGAGGAGGCAACGGCGGTTTAATCTAGTCGATTGTTAGCGAAGGATTACCGTAGGATTCCGTTTTTTACCAGCTTGGATTCTGTCAATTAGGCTCTACATAATTGATAAATAGACATCTCATCTTGTCCCGAGCGCGCCGGATATGTGTCATTGGTCTTTGCGACCCATTGAGAAACACTCAAAAACATTGCCGACCAAACATGGCCCAGGTCTGATTCGAACAGACGCCCTCTTGATCAACAAACTTAACTCGCCATTCATTGCATGCAAGCGCGAATCCATTTCGCCTCTGGGCCCTATCCCTCATACTGGAGGCCGCGGGTATACCAGGTCACACATACGTCTAAATGATTGGCAAAATTAAAATGATGGACGCAGGGACGGTTGTCAGCTGAATCGTTTAATTATTGTGGGCAAACGATTGGCGAACAATAATCTGATTATTTCCCTCGAGTCCTCGGGCGGCTTCCGATCATTCAATATGACTCACGCATTGTAAGACGTGAGTGTGAGTGGTCGCAAGAAGTTCGGGAAATTGCGGGAGGCATGTTACCATGTCACGGTCAAACTCGTAGGAGCCAAGGGATCAAATTCAGACCAAGGAACAAGCGTGAAAAGTTTCGAACACACCCGTGTACCCGTTACGGCCGTGCCGTTGACCGTGCAGTCCCGTCAAGGATTTTTCAGCCACTTGACGGGCCGTTCTGCGTAAAAATTAAGCAGCACAAGTTTCAAGACTTCATCCGAGAAAGGTACATTCCGGCGGACAAATTCAAGGCCCAAATTATCTGAAACGGAGTAAGAGGGGATAATTTTCAGCGGAGGACTCCCTCCAAGCGCCGCGCCGCGATTTCGAGAGGCGCGATGAAAGGCTCTGTGTGGCAGAACGTGTCCTCGAGACGAGAGTAACGAGGGAATAACCAGAGAGGAAAACCAGATTGAGTATCGCAGCGGACATCGTAGAATTTCAACGGCGTGCAAGCGTCTGAAGCTGGGAGATGAGGGACGGCGCGTGCATCGGAGTTGCGCAGGGTCTTCGGGTACTTATGTGTACTCGTTTGCGCAACTGGGAAGGAATAGCGGCGTGGGGCTTGGGATGGGTGCAGCGGGCGGATGTCGAATGTGGGGAAGGTGGGGTAGGCTTGAGCGGGGTGAGGCGGCGTAGGAGAGATGGGACGGCTGCCGGTGTAGTGTGGGCGGTGGATAGGGCGTGGACGAAGCGTAGCAGGCCTTCATGTCGGCGTGGCGAAAGGAAGGAGGGTGATCGGCGTGATCCGGCGCTGACCGCCGTGACGTCGCTGCGACGCAGAACCAAACAAACGCGTCGCGTCACGTCGTCGGAGGGCGCCGCGGGAATGGCGCACTCCCAGCAAGGGACGACTTAGAGTAGAAGATTGGCCATGCCGGATCAATGCCGAGATCGCCGAGTGTTAATCGAAGCGGAGCACGGAGCGGGGGCGAGCGGGCGGGATTCGGGAAGGAGGCAGTTGATAGAATGTGGCGGGTGGCGGGCGGAGTTAGATAGTGGCTTGGTGAGATTGGCGGGGCGGGATCGGGGGCCGATGCGCGTCAGGTATTTGGAGCGGCGGTGTTGCGGGGCACCGGGGTCGGCCGAGGTGCGACGAGAAAAGTGGCAGAAGTGGCCGGAGCAAGTGGCGGGCTGTGAACTTCCGGCCGATGCCCGAGCGATGGATATTTGATGTGGTGGGGGGATCGGTGATGTGGCGGGAGGTACCGGAGTAGTTTGAAGCAGTCTCCACCCAGCCGCGGTTACGAGGTCCATCAATACAAGACATGCCTACGCTTCGCTCCGGCGCTCGACCTCAATTGTTGGGAATGAATCTAAGCTTCTGAAAATATTTAAGTGTAAGTAGGAATGTTCAGATTCACAATGAAAGCTGTTGAGACACGGGACTCGCCTGCTCTCGCCAGTAGGCTGAAAATTAGGTTTGCTTAAACAAAGCGCGTCTCAGCGCCAATACTGTTAAAAAATATTGTTCTGTTTGAACCCGAGATAAACAGTGTTTATCCCAAAAAAACAACAGCTTGTGAAAGACGGAACTATCACCGTGGGCTGTACGAGCCCGGAATGACCCCCAGAGTAAAATTAAATGACTACAATACATTCTGGGCCCTCTTCACGATAGTAGGGCCCAATGCGCACTTCAAAAAATGGTCACCTGAAGCCCTGACTTTGAACGAGGACTTGAATAAACTGTTTAGAACTACCTCCGTATGGTGTGCTCTAGATCCAAGACTGTCTATCTACTGATGGAGAAACACCTTATCCATACCAGGACATGGCAGAGACATAGTTTGATGATAAATGTTTAAATCTGGGAAAAGGAAGGCGGGAAGAAAACATATGTTTCAGGGTGTGTTGATTGTGTTTGCATTGGTTTCATGGCACGGTGGTTGTCATTCTGGCTTGTATGTTTGACTTGCGGCCCTTCTCAGCAAGTCTCAAGCTCGAGTCCCACTTGAACACTGTTTGATCAATGTTTGAACTGCGCTTGAACACTGCTTAATCAATGTTTACCAATGTACCTACCCTACGCCAGCCCATAACCATATAGTAGGTTGAACAGGTTGAACAGAGTAATATTTTTAACAGTGATTGACGTTGAGACGCGCGTTTTTTGAACAAACCTAATAGAGATTTCTAGGGGACGCGTGATAGGCCATATTTAACACAGGCAACCTCCTTTCAGATTTGTTCTCCGTTTGCGCCGGCCCAACTACGCACTTCAAAGTACTCCGGGTGGATCCAAATTCCCCTCTCTACTCTCGCTCAGGCCTTCCGGGCACTCCTGGGACCTCTTAGTAGCCGCCTATTGCATTATAACTCGGGGGACACGAAAGAAACGAGGGATCATTCTATAATGCGCGCTCCAAAAACACGGTCTGAGGCACCAGGAAAGGAAGTGAGTCTAGACCGCGGTCGCGGAAGTCGCCGCACGATCGAGAAGAACATTATCACTTTCAGAGGCGCCAGGAAAGGAAAAGGATCTACACCGAAGTTCAGGGATCTCCGGAAGATCACAAGACCTCATATCACGTGCAGATCCCGGTTTTGAATGGCGCCGCCACCACTATCATTTCCATATGATATGTGGGAATTCGCCCACAGCGTCGCACGCTGTTTCGATTCCATCAATCGATGCAGACAGGTACGGTATATATTAGTTTTACTTATCTTTGGGCATAGGCTGTGTGGGCGGACCATGTGTACGCAGATGATATTGGTCGTTGCCACCATTACCGTTTCCCGAAGTGATTAAATTGCGGCTCACTGCGGATGGTATTCGCGCTCCAACGCGCCACCAAATCCAGGGAAATGCTCCACAAAATTAAGGTTTAATTCAGCTCAGCGTTAGATAAATCTAGTTACGAAATGGAGGGAGCCCAAGGCAACTACGGCTGCGCTTTCCGAGAATTCGATCCAGGATCAAAGAGGGGTTCCTCTCCGATACCTACGACCCAGTTCCTTCCGGTCTGCTCCGTAACCTATTTGTGCGTTTTCTTACCTCCGATGTATATCTCACATACGTTGCCGTGAAGCTCTACGATGCGTTTTGTGAACCTGAGCATAATCAGAAATCTACAAGGATAGACAATGATCGTCAGGCTAACGACTTATTCACAAATATAAGGTTTAGATTGTCATGGAACGCCAGCCCGAGCTCTTCCCCCATGGGTACACTTAGTAAGATACCAGCCTGCGGATCCAAAGTTGGCGCACCCCGTCGAGGAGCTCACGGAGACCAGCTCTGGAGTTTCTTCCGAGATTGATGGTTATGTAGACGGGAGGCGTGGGTCCACGAATCGACTTCCTATTGCAGGGGTACCTTCTCTCTGCGCTATGGATGCTACCGAGGGAAAGTCAACTAAACCCATGTAACAAGCTCGCCTATACCGTTCCGTCAAGGTTCCGTTAAGTACTACGAGCACTCCACGCTCACCGCGGGAGAAGCGCGTGGAGTGAGACGATCTATTCCTGGACCGACGAACGCAGTGAGTTGTAACTGGAGTTGGGAAATGCAACCGTCCGCCGAAAGGTGCCGGCATGCCGAGTTTCGTAACCTCCAGACAGGTGATCAATGCATCGTGGAGCGGGACTCGCAGTCTTGCTCCCTCAAACCGAGCCATTACACTTCCCATGCGTCGTACGGGACATCAAAAGGAGTGTTCAGTTTGATGTAGCCTTCCCCCGCCCGCCATGAGCTCTGAAGACGTCAAGACTCCGGAGCCCTCTCAACTAGAGAAGCTCGCCGACGACTCTTCCAGCATCTACAGCGTCTCCGACCAGATTGCTCAAGAGACTGGCCATCCAATCCGCTATCGATCATGCAGCTGGCAAAAGGTCCGTCACCTCTCTCATCCCGGTAGCCCTTGTTGACCCTTACCTCCGCAGACGACGGCATTGCTGATGTCGGAGTACATCTGTCTCGCTATCCTCTCGTTCCCCTGGTGAGTCTATTCCGAGGGCCGGCGTGTGGCTTGATTTCAATTCTCATAACCAGGTCTTTCTCCGTCCTGGGAATGGCGCCAGGGGTGATCGTCACGATCTCGGTTGCAGCGTCGGTCCAGTACACGAGCTACATCCTCTGGAAATTCTGCATGAAACATCCCGAAGTCCGGGACGTCTGTGACATCGGCCGTATCATATTCGGTGGCTCGGACCTGGCGTACAACCTGACGGGCCTCATGTTCATCTTGAACAACACCTTCATTCAAGGTGATTATCGTTCGATTTATGCCTTCATATTATTTACTCAGCATTGTCTTAGCCCTTCACTGCATTGTCGGGGCGAAGCTGCTGAACACGCTAACGGGTTCATCGATGTGCACCATTACCTTCAGGTGCGTCTCGTGCTAATCTGTTGATTCAAGCTGAAATTTATGCGGGCTTTCCAGTGCAATTACGGCCATCATATGTTTCTTTTTCAGCCTCCCGCGGACTCTAAATCAACTCGGAGGGCTGGGGACATTCAGCGCCGTCACAATGGGGATTGCCGTCCTTCTGGCTGTGATCTTTTCCGGAGTACAATCTCACCCGGCGGGCTACAACGGTGTAGCGCCTATTGTCACCAGTGTTCCCGTTCCTGGGACGACTTTCGTTGTTGGGATGTCCGCTTTCTTGAACATAAGTTACACCTTCATCGGGCAAATCACACTCCCCTCGGTGAGCACTTCCCTTTTGTTGTCGTCCCCATCTGACTCGGACGATCTAGTTCATTGCCGAAATGAAGAACCCCCGCGACTTTCCCAAAGGTCTGACATTCGGATTGTTTCTCGGAGCTTCTCTGACGCTATACCAGCACTGGCGGCTGTCACGATCTGCGAAATCGTGGTCTTTACCCTTGTGCGTACACCGCGGAATTGACCCCTCACATTTAAGCTCACAGAATCGCAGTGCGGTTCAATTATGTATCATTTCGTGGGAAATCAGGTAGGTGCCCCGGCTGTTTCTTAACCCGACCGTGCCGGAATATACTCACTTACCCTATCAGTATATGGAGAGTCCGGCTTTTGGTTCACTTCAACCAACTTTCAAGAAGATAGCCTTCTCATTTGCCATTCCGACGATCGTATACCTCGGATCCTTGTACTCGGTAAGACGCTTTCATCAAGTTGGAGAACTTTTCTGACCCGTTCGTAGTCTGTAACTGCGCGATTCGTGTTCTTCCGACTCTACCCAAAATCCCACCACCGCTATAGCAATACCATTCAGGGTTGGTTCACCTGGAGCGCAATTATCGCCGTTACATGGGTGTTTGCGTTCATCATCGCGGAAATCATACCTTTCTTCTCGGATATGTTGAGTCTCATGTCCTCTCTGTTCGACGGCTGGTTCGGGTCAGTCTTCACAATATTTACCGGACCTTCAAGCTAATTTCTATCAATCCAGATTTATCTACTGGGCGATGGCTTATTTGATCCTCTACCCGCCCTCCGAGAGATGGAACGGTACATGGAGGTCGGCAGAGACCCTTTTAAACTACTTCCTGATTCTGTTTGGGCTTTACATGACGGTCGCCGGCACATACGTGAGCTCGTTTCTTGTGGCGAATCACTATCACTGACCGCCAGTTCATCAGGTCTCGGTTCAGTCCATTATCGATTCCTACAAGGCTGCGCAAGTAGGATCTGTTTTCACCTGTGCCAGTAATGCTTTGTAAATAGATTATCTACATATACGACATGAATACATTCAGTGATTCAGCCCGTAATCAGCGGCGCTCCGTCGAGACCGGCAACGGAGCCTGATCCCTCTCTGTTTCTTATACTAGGGCTTGATTGGCCATTGAAGTTATATTAGGTTTGGTCTTCTCTTGCGACGAGCACTCGGTCTCAACAGTCTATCTTGAGAAGTACATCTCTTTGATCGAATCCACTATAATCCAGTTTAACTCTCATGGCGATTGACTCCTCAATAAAGTATATTAACGAGCGCTGCCTGAAACTCTCTCCGTGTACATCGGGTATAGGCTAAAATACATCCCAATAACGAATAAACCTAGATCTGTTTCTGGAACTCGTGTCTATCCCGATCCCGGGCGATGAACTCTTGCTGTCGACGGACCATATCTGCTTGGACACGAATAAGGCGTTCATTCGCTGGAAGGTCGACGCGGGGACCCTGGGCATCTGACAGATTAAGTTCATCAAGTGACGCTTCCTCGACCTCAGATCGTGGCTTGAGAATAGAGTCGAAGTGGTCGGTGTAAACATGAGGAGTCGGTGAGTACTTTGGGGAAACGCCGTCGCCACGCTCCACGACGGCGCCACTGTCGTTCTGATGAATCCTCGAGAGTTCGATGTGGACTGATAGGTTGTGATTCTTGGAATCGGCGCCACGAAGCGTGGTGTGCATGCCGGAGGTAGTGGAGGGATATATGCCACGACTGTGTTGGATGAAGGCGCGGCCGGCGCGCACTAGAGCCTACAATAACATCAGTAAAATCGACCATTTCCTGAGGTTCAACCCACTGGATCGGTAGCCGCGAGTAAGGCGTATAGGACGGAGCGGCCTCCGTAAACAAAGTCGCCTGTTGCAATAGGATGAATAGGACTCAGCGCTTCACTAAGACGACATACTGAGCAACAGGACGCGGTAACCTGTCCAATTGTGGACACCGTCCTGCTGAGTTGCGTGAATAACACACACAACACTTGTGAGATTAAACAATGCAGAGGCGATCGGGTACAGGACTGCGTCGATGTTGAGAATCAGCGCGGTTTCTACTGGAGCTATCGGGTTCATACCGATTCGAAAGATAATTCCCCGGTAGGCTTGTGCGTGAGTGCCTCGGTCGTTTTTCATTGAAACCACGGAACCGGAGCGGGATCTAGTTGTAGCGACGGTCCGGAGACGGTTTCTCCGCAGCTGGATGGTGCGCGTATGAGTATCACCATCGATCCGGTATTCCAGGAAACCTCACCTGGTGGCGAATCATGTATATAACAACAGTTGACGCGGTGATGATTTCCCCGGCGACGGTAAGCAAAGTCCAGAACAGCTGGGTGCCAATCTGTAGGAATCAAAAGTGAGATCCCCAGCGCCCAATGAACAATGTGCATACCTGCCACGCCAGTCTCTCCTTCGGGTTATCGTTCGAGTACCAACAGTCTTTAACAAGCGGATCCCATCTGTAGGTTGATGTCTCAGTGTTTCTGATCCGATTTATGGGAGGAGCGCCTACCCATATTGCTTGGCGGCATACGGCGGGACCGTGAGGCACAGTGAAAAAATAATGGACCCAAAGATGTAGAACTTTTCCATCTTCTGGCCGTTGATATGGTGGACGACAACGAGCCTAGGAATGGATGTTGAATACACAGTCACTATGTCAGAGTACGCTCGCTTACTGAAGGTTCAGAGAGATAGAGAAGAGAAGGAAGCTCGACATCTCGAGCGTGAGCTTTTCACATCCATGAGCCTTTGCTTCCTCGAGAAAAGGACACGGACCTGTAGCAACCAGATCGTGAACCCGCATGCCCAGGTGGGGCCTGTAAATTTCCCGCCAACAGCGTTGGCGACTCCGAAGACAGTGCTAATGCGGCAGTGAGGCTCCTATTCGACAAAGAAAATGTAGACTCACTTGGCTGCCAGTGCCCACACCAGAATGCGGAAACTGACTCTGTCAAGATGAGGTCGACTGACAGGGTTTAACGCGACGATTCCGATTGCGATGAGGACCGCGCCGCAGAGAGCTGCTCCGACCATGGCGGTGATCGCCCAGAGTTGGTTTCTGCCACGGAGTAAGATACCATCCATCCTGTAATGGAAGCGCTACGCACGATATATTGTTCAACTCGTCAGTGAACACGAATCCCTCAGCATTGGCCATGTTGAGTTGTGAGTCGAGGGGGACAAAAACAGCGGGAGGCTTTGCGCAGCTCTTTTCAGGAGCACATGAATTAGCCAGGGGCTAGAAATAATTCTCTTACTCCTCGCCAATGCAGTGTACTCCACAGCGAAGAAAATGACCTAAGATGGTGATACGGATTTACTAGAACTGATTCATCGGACTGTAATAGACTGCCTGGGACACACCTGTTTTTCTCATGCCACCTCTCCCGCGTTAATCGCGCGCTACCCCGGTGGGACATTCACTATTTTGGGACTCCGTCAGCTGTACACATGAAATATATTACCGAGATATCACTGGGATCTACCCTTTGAACCATTTTGCATCCTCATCTCGCCTCCACCATGCGCTGGTGAGCCATTACAAGGAAACCATCAAAGACTATCACTGCTGTATGAGTGAGTAGGTGGCTGAGGCGCGACCACATACAGACCCGCAGATGTAAGGAAGAACGCCAGAACAATTCCCACTCATTGAGATGTGCTCCACTTCATGCGATCAAAACGCTTGCTTTGCGGGAGCGAATCAGCTTCACTCTTCTCTGGTGGATTTTGAATATCGTGCGTGCGGATGCATACACCTCAATTAGCCTCATCAAACACATTTTGGCTTGGTAGCAGCCTGCCTGCCTTTAGAGATTGGGTACTCCTGGTAGCGTTAACGTAGCGCATGGTAGCCTATCACTTCGGATCAGCAGCGCCGATAGAGAAGATATTTTCAAAGAAAACTCGGAAGCCATCAGGGTGGTAGTGGGCAATGCATCGGGCCATCAATCCGTTCCCACGCATTAGTTGCCGGGTTGCCGGCCCTCTTGAGTGACCCAATGTTGCCAACACGTTTTCCAGACTCAGGACATCTGCGTTCGTCTAACTCATAGGTAGAAATATGTAGTAAATGTATGAATGGATGCAATGATCGAAGGGATTTTGGCTTTTCCAACTTTAAGTGTCCGAACCGGCTGAATTCGTGGTGAAATGCATGCGCTTGTAGTGAAGGGGTGTGAATTCAGGAAATCCCTTCGATCATTGCATCCATTCATACATTTACTACATATTTCTACTTATGAGTTAGACGAACGCAGACGTCCTGAGTCTGGAAAACGTGTTGCGAGACGCCAACTTGCCATCATGTGCACCTGTTTGATCCCTGCCGATTCAAGGCGATCTAACCTATATCTTGTGTGCTGATGGGAATACCGTCCGATTTGACCTGGCAAATCCGGGAGAAATTATCTGGGACTATGCACGAGGCTCAGGATTTTTTCTCGGGATTTTATTCCACAATTTGATGACCTGACGGAGTTAGTGTGCATTCACTCACATTTACCAGGGGTTGAGTCGGCAGGCTCTGCTGCTCTCAATTGCTAAGGGAAACATATAGATTTGGAGAACATACATCCTAAGGATACACACAATATTTAGATTTTTTTTCTGTTTGGATGGAGAGAGAACTGATAGCCAGACGACGCGAATATGTGGTGGGTCAAGGAAAATCGATCGGGTTCCAATTGACGTTGCACGTGATCGTCACGGCCGATCAATTGGAATTGCCCACCACCAATCAGGGTTCATGGCATAATCCCAGAGCCAGATCTGTGACTTCTCTGGTGTCCATTACCGTGAAACGGGACATAGATGAGGACAGTGGGCCATCGAAACTGCCCAGTCCATTTCAAAGTCCGACATCACGTGCAGATTGCGTGATTATTTGGAGACCAAACACACGTTTGACTCCATTCTCTTCACGCCACCCATTATTACTCTCTCTACCTCAAATCTTGCTGCCGACCTCCCAACACAAGAATACGATCCTATTGGTAGCTCAGCATTCTTGGCGGACGCACTTTTTCAGCCAGCATCCCCGTTACATCCAGACTCGCCCAACAGGGCCTCAAGACAGACACCCGTCAGCAAGTCACTGTCAAGGACGCAAGTCATGTCTCCTTAAGCCTCATCAAACCATCTCACGCCGACATACCGCAACATTGCAGTACTGCGCCACGACAAACGATGTCAACCTCACGCTCACTCAAGATGGGGTCTTTCTCAATCAACGACCTCCCCACCGTGACCTCCCTTAGTTTCGTTCCTCCTCCCATCTCTCACACGCGTTCCTCCATTCTGCTTGGCATTGCCTTATGTCTTGCGCGTGCACCTCCCCTTCTTGGTTGGCATCAGTTCCGCCGAGGTGATCGATGTTCAGTCCCTTTTAACATTTTTTGCCTTTATTCACCACGCAGACTCTGCACTCAAGTGAGAGGATTAGCGTACTGTGTACATCCCGTTTCCTTTTACATTTTTGCCCGATTCTGATACACATATTCAGTTCCTTCACGGTATGAGCGTCCCTGATTTCACGGTACCAGTACTAGTACGTTGTAGACTCATGTTTTATATTCAGCATGTAGCATTGAATCGAATTGGTTTTATAATATCTCTGCATGCGAAATACCATAAACTATAACAGATACCACGGTCTACGTGTGCTACAGCACGATACCAGATGACTACTGCCGAGCTACCAGGTGCTACCAGACTTTAGTGGGGCGCTACCGGCGCTACCCACGAGGGGACTTGTCTCATTTGATATCACGGCTACTGACACTATAGGCTGCAACCAAGCCACGTCCTTTTTTGCTGATGTCACACCTATGATCTTTTGGACTTCTGGCTCTCTCGCGCTACTAACCACCCCGTTTCAGTCGCACTCATATGTCGGGAAGCGTTCATCCGGCTTTCGGAGAATGTCATGGCAGGTTTAGTCTCTCCTAGACAGACACTTCAACATACGCAGCTCGTACCTCGCTTGTTGAAGTCTGTTGGTTACCGCGGGGGTTCGATCAGGTTAGGCCGTTATTCACTGCGTTTTGAGAAAACTGTCTACGGTGGGGACAGGCCGTGGATTCCCGTTCTTTCCTATACACTCACACCGTGGCTAGTTTAAATGTCCATGCGGGGTACAGGGTTTAAGAAAGGGTGTCGGTCCCACCTCGCGACACAAGCCAACCCACTCACTGCATTCAGCGCCCTGATAGCCGAGGGCCACATGGAGCGTCTGCCACGTCTGGCTACGTCCGCCGATCCCTAGCGAAGCTTCGGCTAGCTTCGTCACGTCACTTAGCCACGGCAATTTAGCCACAGCCCGTGGAGCGCCAGCAAGGTGATGGCTAAGTGTTCGGCTAGGCTACGGCGAGCCTTCGGCTAGCCCCCGGCAGCTGGCGGCAGCGCCTGCGGAGCTTTGCCGTGGGCGTTAGCCGCTGCTAGCCGCATGGCTCCACAGATGGCCGGCGATGCTCCCCTGTGGCTATTCGGGGCTTGAACGCAGTGACTCATGGACAGGTGGATCTCTCACCTATCTACACCACGGCTAGGTCATCTGTCCTCAGGTACGACTAGTGATGTCGCGGGCCCGGCTCGGCCTGAATGCCCGGGCTCGGGCTCGGCTTGGGGAGGCTCGGGCTTCAAATTCTTCAGGCCCGAGCCCGAGCCCTGAGTGCGGGGCCTGAAGCCCTGAGCCCGGGCTCAAGCCCGGGCTTTCTCATAGCCCAAGAAAAAAAACATTATGCTAGTGTACATGTATATTATGTGTGTGTAGAAGGTACTAAAGTCCCCACGACTCTGCTGGGGGATATGCAGGTCTTTTCTGACCACTAAACACCGTTGCAATTCGGTGGATCAACGGATTGCCGGCACCGATTTCTACCATCAGCCAGTTTCGAGCGGTGCCGATCAGCCGAACGACCCTTCGCGCCCATGTAGTTCGGCATTTGACGGCACCGAAGCCTCCTAGGCCAAAATGCCGTGAGCGCTTCGCGCCATCGGCGCGCTCTTAGATATATATATCTAGGCCCGGGCTTGCGAGGCCTGGCGGGCCTGGCATTTCTCAAGCCCGAGCCCTGGGCCCGCCAAAGCCGTGTGTCGGGCTCGGCTCGGCTTGACCAGGCCCGGGCCCGGCTCGGCTCGGCTTGCGGGCCTGGGCCGAGCCCGCGACATCACTAGGTACGACGTGGCGGCTAGATTACCTGTCCACGCGTGGGTCCAGGATGTCCGTCCACACCCTTAACAGAAATTGAACAATTAAATAATTCGAATTAATTCATCATTAACGTGGATTACATAATTAGGCTTCCCGCCTCCTCTCGGTCGCGCCCGCTCTGCCCGCAGCCCCCACCAGCAACCACACATATGATACTTGTAAGCCGCCACATATTAATCGGCCGCATCCACCGAGATAACGACCGCCAGCGGCGTGCATATTCCCTGGATGCAGATGAGTGAGTGCTTGCTTTTCACGGGTAAGGGGCGTGGAAGAGGACGGCGACCTGATAGGACTCGATAGGAACAGGAATAAGAGGGCCGTGGCGGACCAGAAAGGCTTATAAAAGATCTGAAAATAATATTTCACGTCAGTTCACGTAATGGAGGCTTATAGCATTTCATCTTGCCCAAGAGCGATGTCGTACGGCGGCGTCGATCCTCAATTCGACTTCTCGCAAACGGTCAGTCATTATCCCTCCACTTTTTACAAGCAGCTTACCGTCATTGAAGACCTTTCCTGATCAAGGGGAGCAAGGGCAAACGGTCAGTGTATATTTTTGCACCTGTTAGAGAAATACTGACCACCGCACTCAAGCTCTTCTGTGGCCCAGGGTCCAACGGATTTCGGGCGGGGATGTCTCCGTACGCGGCGCCGGCGCAACACCATCATTCTGTCACGAATCAGCAAGTTTCTGCGGGCGTGCAAAGCGAATCCATTGTTGCAACCCAGTTGTCAATTGGAGCATTCCGCGCAAGTGACGCGGCGCGGAAACACGCTCTGTATCGTGCAGTCATGACGCTGTGGCACGACGGGAGAGCTGCATAGGGAGAGAATTTTCTGGCATGTGCAGCAGACGAGTGAGTGGTAGTTGCGAACTTCATGAGGATCGGACTTAGCGAGGATTGAAAGTAGCTGCTCTTTTGAGAGGCAGCCCAACCCACCCGTCCCACATGGCCTACCGGAGGCCAGGGAAGGGAGCGCTGTGTGGGCCAGAGACATTGGCGAGTCGATCCGTCCATGGGAGAGGCAAGGTGGGATGTTTGGGCCAGCTTGTCTGTCCACGTGTGGATTGATCGCGGGATTCTTGTTCCGTCATCCGCAGGGCCAGTTTGCAGAGACAGGTAGGCTACGCATATGTCTAGGTGGGCGAACTCATATATCTCTCCCGTCCACCCTGTAGGACAGTTTTCTCAAAACGCAGTGATTACAAATCCTCGGAGTTTGAACTTCGATACATTTCGGTTGCAAGCAACCTAATTTCATGTTGGGCACTCAGAATACATGTGGAATAGTTTTCCCCTTCGTGGAAGTCCTCTAGGATTTTTGACCCGATTTTCCGTGGCCCAAATCTCGACTTTGTATGTTTTCCACCCGAGGTCACATGACATGACCAGTTACTTTCTCCCGCTCGTTTTATAAACTCTAATCGGATTCTGAAGAAACAAAACAACATAAAATGGTCTAAAGGGTCATATTGCACTAAAATCCCATAGAAAAACCCGGCTGGAGTAGATCCAGCTTCGCGCCCGGAATTCAAACTCCGATGATTTGGAATAACGGCCTAACCTGATCGGACTCCCGCGGTAACAACAGGACTATGGCAGGTCATGGCGGTACTCAGCGCGCACTCCGCTCATTGGGGTCGAATTGAGCTCAAAAATCACTTTAGCCTGATCCGAGGCCCTTTCACCTTACTCCGAAGCCTTGTGATCTGCCTTGCAGATGATGATGCATTCCTCCCCATAACTGGCAACGCAATCCACTGTTCCCCCAACTTGACGGCTTTCTATTTATCGGATCTGGCATTTGGAGCGCCCTTTGTGCCCGGTCTTGCATCGCTCCCAGGATCGCTCATGGCTCTCCATATTGTGAATATGTTTGCCTCAGAATTACCTCTAGAGGATTTCCTCCGCATCGTCGACCATTTTCCACGCCTCCTGCATTTTTCGACTCTTGGACTCAATAATTGGGTCATTGCTGGAGCAGGTCGCACCCAGGTTCCATACCTGCGGTCCCTATACCTCGGCGCGGCCACCCAATTTCTCGACCTCATCGAGATCCCTACCCTCGAGGCTCTTGAAGTGCAGCTGATTTCGGGGGATGAGACTCGGCCCCTCCCCGACTTCGTGCCACACTGGGCGCATCACCTACTCCATCTCAGACTCGAAATCATGCACTCCCCGCCCAGCGGCCTCGAAGCGTCCCTCTCCGCAGCGATTTCCCTCGTGACGTTGGATATTTCGTTCCCGGGGGCTCGCCTGCGCGCCTTTGTCCGCACGGGCCATGGTGGCACGCGGTATAGGTTCCTCCTCGAAATGGGTACCCTGCACCATCCCCGGAGCCTAAAAATCACCGACGCCATGTCCGAGGGCACCTATTCCCCGTTCCTCGCAGTCTTGCGAGTGCAACCCGCACTGAGACGCGCGGAGCTGCACGTAGCATCCCAGCACGAGGATGGCTCTTGCAAGTCCAGTCAATGCTTACCTCGTTGATTCAAAGGACGTGATTCTTCCCGACGTACTAGCCAAATATGGCATCAAAGCCTGTCGGACACCTTTGCCGGCTGATTCAAGTGCTAAAACGCGCGGAAGATGAGGGCCGTCCCTTGGCGTTCCGCCCTTCAATCCCAAATACTCCTCGGGATTATTGTCCAAACCCACTCGAGGAATAGAAAACCCCGACATCAGCATGAAATCCGCCTTCCTCCTGCCTGGCTTCCATCCTTCTCCCCTATTCTCCTTCCTTCTATATCACGAACTCTGAAGTTGAATCTGACTTCTGATTTCTCTGCAGTGCGAAGACGTACTCTACCTCCGATTAAAACGAGCTATCTCATCTGCAAATGGGATAGACTTCCATTCGCCTCCGGATTTAGGTCTGTGTCAGGCTAAAATATCAAAATAATATCAGCAACCCGTGCCAGTATCACTGCAGGAGGAGGAGGAGGATTTATGCCGTGAGAATCGTGGTGTAACGGTAAGCAGGGAAAGTCCGACTAAAACTTGATTATTAGGACCTTACGTCTGCGACTGAAACAGATTATAGGGTTTACCGACCTTGTACTGGGTCCTCAAAGGGGAAAAAAATTGCAAGAAGGAGGGATTGAAAGGAGCCCGGAATTCATAGGAGACTAGAAATTTGTTCATGTCCACCCTTTCTTTGTCTCGACTCGTGAGTTTGAGAATTAGGGCAGCGAGGGCAATATTGTGTGATTTAAGACTGATATCGGCCTCCCGACATTTCCATACATATTGTGACCACGGATATCTGGCTTTGAGGAGGACGGAATGCCCGGGAATGCAAGAACTGTCACAAAAAGATCATTTCAGTCATAAAAAAGATTTCCAGGGGAAGATAGCGCTTCATTGTGTGATTCATGGCCTCCTCAAGGTCCCAAAGGACTCCCTAGGCAACATCAGATTTTCGGGGCCCAATCTCATGAGCGCAGAGCCTGAAACGATCATCGCGCATTTTCCGAGTAACAGAGTCCTTTCAAAATTGTGATGTTCACGAGCAACAAAAAAAAATGTTTGGCAGGATTAGAGTGTTCCCGAGCCATGTGCTGTGGACGTAGAAGTGCTTCCGAGGTGAGGGAGGCCACCAGGGAGCAAAAAGAGCGAGGAAGACACATAACTGTTATGTGCCACAGATCACATGACCAGCCATCAACCGCTCCTATGCTCCGACGGTGCTGGGATTACAATTTTAGACCTCTCTCATGGAGATGACATGGTCCTACTGCTCTCGGAATATTTTGATGAATTATGACAGAGTAAAAAGCAGAGAACGACGACCTCAAATTACACCGCAGATAGCTCGACACGTGTCTGGCAGCTGTACGAAACATGTGCGCAAGATGCCGCGAGAAGCTGGAAATAAGTTGCATCGCAGCTGTCCGCCAGATTCATGAGCCAATGGGCCCAGGCTGGGGCCAGGTTTAACTGGCCACCAGCTGCACATGTAGTTGGCATATAGCCCGTGCCGCAGGTGATCATGACACATTTTATGGACCGTTTCACACATATTCTGGAGAGATGGATATATTGCAAGCATCAAATTACATACACTTCGTAAATATTCAATATCAACAGCATTATGGACTTACAGAATACGGGGGCGAAGGACGTACCAGGAGCTGCTTCAGAGAACCTGTATCAGCGGTCTGCGGCGTCAGAGGAAAGGAACACGACACCCCGCTCCGGTTGCTCATGCGCGCATCACCACAATAACTGAATCAAAACCAGCGACTTGATATGTTCTTGCCTAGCGTTGGCGAAGGAGACTACAAAGCGTGTGAAAGGAGATCTTGGGTGGCCAGAGGATTTGTGCAGGATTATGATGCGAACAACTCTTTAGTCTTGATGAGAACTACAGTCGCCCAGGATGTCTTGAAGATAGTATCATAGGGGGTAATTCAAGGTTCCGAAGAATGCCATTGAGGAGGTCGAGTTGCAAACTTCATTGATACACAAATAGGGAGGGGTACAAGGGCCAGTAGCTGATCTCGCCAGAGTCGGAGGACAGGGGCACGAGCGACGAGGAAATGCGGCGTTGGAGAAGACCCACGAACGGAAGAAAACTTGGTCTCAGGCCCCCACGCTGCCGGACGGAGCTCGCAAAAGTCCAGTGACAAATGCGTAGCCGACGAGAGCCGACGTTCGAGGAGGCCGGAGGTCGTCAGCAGCAATTGACGTGGCAATAGGTCGGAGGAGAGAACAAGACGAGAGGAAGAAGCTAGGAGGACATGAGAGCAAGAGGAAAGAGGCGCACACGACCAACTTGCACGTGACTCGAACGCAGTGCTTGAGGCATGGGCATGTGGGGTAATTTGTTATCCTTTTCTGGCGCGTTGAGGTCGCCGGGCCCGACTCACGGAATCGTCCCCGAATTGTAGGCGTGATCGGTGAGAAGACGGGGAAGTGCCGGGTAAGGGATCCCGGATAACGCGATAAATTTGCGAGGCTCTGGAGAGCCCTGCGCTTTAGAGTTGAGAAGACTCAGCGCGCGCCAAGACCCAAAGAGCAAATGAGAAGACGCGAGGTTGGCTAGCTTAATTGGAGGGGAAGGTGCGCTTCCAGATGGTGATTAAATCTGGAGAGACGCACATTGACGAGTAGAACCTGTGAGACCCAACACTAGTCGAGACGTAGGATCAATAGACAGAGCCAGAGTCCGTGGAAGAAAGGGACGGATTATAAGACACCGCAAGAGGAGGCACTGGCCAATTCCAGCTTCGTCGATTCACGCGCACAGAGCGATAGATTTCAGTCCCACTTGTTGTGAGGCTAGATGTTGCTGAATGGAGGCCACAGACCGTGGATAGGATGAACTCCGGCCGGGAACTTGTACTTTTGTCATGCCATATGACACTCAATTCCACAAATTTAAGTTTAAATTTTTTATTTGTACGAATCGAAGTGGTTGATGTGAATGCAGGAATAGCGGGAAGCCAGGACGCGAGGGGCAGGTGACAGGGTCCTAGAACCATGGACTAAGTGAATTCAAGGAACTCCTGAAGTGTTGTTGTCAACTTGCGGCGACGGAATTGGAACGTGCGTGGATACCTCTTACGAGCGAGTCAGCTACACCCGGTACACTTCCGTCCCACGTCCAGGGAAGCTCGGGTCCGCCATACCTCGATCAATGGTTTCCTGGGCCTGAATAGCGCATGCATCGTTCCGATTCTTGGTGCACAAAGGTTGGCACGCAACCTCCATAGTCGGCGGGTTCCCATGGAGAGCTATCGCGAGCGTCGTCTGGAGCTTTATTGCCGGCTTGCCGCAATACAAACATACACAGCCGGGATGCCGAGCTAGTACCTCCTCTTCGTGGGTTTTCACGAGGTTGCTGACCCAGCGGGAGGTGATGTCGCGCGGCGCGTCGCGGCGGCAGAAGATGGCGGGGATACTCTCGTAGAATGTGATGCGTTGGCCGTCGCGGCCGACGGTAAAGTGAAGATGGAGCTTCTGTGGAGACAGTTCGATCGGTTTGCAATGTGGTTTGTGGGTAGGCCAATGCGCGGCTTGGCATTCGCGATTCTGCGAAGAAAAAATGGGTCAGCGAAGCGGACCGCGCCGAGAACTCGACCCTGTATGGACGGATGGAGGACTTACACAGTAGGTCATCATTTTGCACCGACCGCATTTCTGTGATCCACTGGCCTTCAAGCAGTTGCCGCAGACCATGACGGCAGAGACTGAGATGAATCGATCAATATGGTGTTGTCGTCTGTTATGATGCGCCACATGCCCCGCCGCCGGCCGATCGGATCCGGGTTCTCGCACGCGCCATCTTCCCTCCTGTCATGACAACCGTCCTCGACCTCCCAGCAGAACTCATCGACGCTATTATCGAAGAGGTAGACCCCACGAAAAGACAAGCAGCTCTCAAGGCTCTGGCGCTCACTGCATCGATATTCCTCTTCGGACAGGTCAGCTGATGCTCGAGTCTGACGCCGAAGCTGAGCAAGAGGAATGGTACAACTCCAAGTGTGTTTCAGTTGCATCTTTCGTTCATCCCTCTACTGATGGAATTATGTATCTTCCATCCAGACGATATGTATATTCTGCAATTCTGCCGTTGAACTCCCTCCGTCCACTCCCTGGACTATATATGTCACCTCCTTTTCGATTCAACTGATCGAAATCTCGTTTTCAAGGTCCAATCATCTTCTAGGGACAGAATGTGCCATGTATCTCTCTAATCAGCACTCTCACCCCATGTTATTCTACCCTTCGAACCCTCGAGTTACTCAGCGGATCTCACCTTGCCCTATACATAACCAATCCGTCATGCATCAACCTCCTTCCACTGCCCTGTCCTGGAGTTAAACTGCGGTCCGGCTGGAGATGTGTTCTCGGCAGTTGCCGCGCTGAGATGCATGCATTCTGAAGTATCAAATACTCCGCGCGTAACAACAGCAGGCGATATTATGCAGTTCTGTCTAGGACTTGCCTGCGTCGGTAGCGAAAAGTATCAGATGTATAGCCTGAACGAGGTTTCGATATACAACCAGGTGGTGGATAACCCGCATCCACATTCCGTAGGTCCTCCCCCCAGAACTCTCTACCACGAAGAGCCACGGTAAATATTTCCTCGCCCACCATCTGTCTGCGACTACCTCCTTGACCTCTGGCGTTATTGCATTGGGCTGGCACGGATGTCGACGCTGGTCGGTCGCAGCACGCAGCTTGGATTTACGGACTGTAGCATCGGCCACAGCGCTCAGCCCGGCACTCATTATCATTTTCCGACGATCCATAATCCTCTCCGCAACTCGGCTTACAGGATTTCTTGCTCGTGCTTGACGCTGTTCCGCTCGGAGTCTGCGTGCCCTTCCGTCGTTCAATTTCTACCGCCATTTTGGTGCCCGTCCGTCTGAAATGATAGGAGCGCGGATCGCCAGTATTTAAACCACCGTACACGCACGGTCCTCTGGTTCAAGTAGTCTCCAGCGGGAATCCTAGAGCCGAACACTACTTGGCCTGATTGTTACTGCTGCTTCAGCGCTGCCTAATAATCGGTATCTGGTCTGATCAACTTCCATCCTTCCATCGCAATGATCACTCAGACTCGCTGGGATCCACATCCAGGGTATACCAGCCATGAAGCTCGCTGTCAGGGGCTCGTAAACAGAGCCAACATCACGTCCTCAAGTCGACAGTCTACATGCGACCAGGTAGCACTCGCATCCTGTTCGACCCGGGGCCTGGTCATCACTTTGGAGCTGCGCTTTTTTCCCCCCCGCGGACAGCGGCTCTACGTATAGGGTTCACTCGCGGAAGCGACAGTCTCCTCGAGCTTGCATTCCACTGTCTGCTCGATTCCAAGGTGCAGCGCCATTCTTCGCTCCTGGCGCGGTTGCAAAGTGGCTGGACGCAAGCCGGGGTGTGCCCTTTGTGACGGGTGGCGAGTCCTCAACCTGGCGTCCCCATGACGTCTCTGACGGTCTCTCTTAAGTCACTGGGGAGAACTAAGTGGCATTGGAGAGCAAAGGATTCCGTACAGGACCAATTCCTAACGAAACATTATGTATTTAAGCCCTTGTCTGTTATCGTCCCCGAAGTTCGATTGAGTTCGTAGATGTTCGCAGTTGCCGTGGAGAGAACAACGCCTGAGATCAAGCCCAGGGCCAGGCCGCCGAGCATAGCATTCCACCGATAATGCGACACCCTTAAACTTCCACGGCATGTTGAATGGCTTGGAAATGGCTTACCGGTAGGATACAACCAAGGAAACGGAGTATCCGTAAGTTTCAGAGAGCGCCATAACTAGGCGGGAAAACAATATGTATGCAGTGGACAAGTAGAGCCGCATAGATGAGATTGCAAGCAATTGCGCGCAGGGAATATCTGGTTTCATGTTGGGAAGAAAATGTTTCGGACATTCAGGGAGAGTCGAAGGGAGGATCAGGCCGGCCTAGGGGTTTGCCAAGTCGAGACTTTCAAGTACAGAGGTTGAAAAATTCGTAGGAACACAGGTATCCGGTCCAAAAAATTGACGGCATTGATTTGCAGAGAGAATGAGTGTCGTCCATTCTTGGATATCTGATTCTGGGCGGATCTGCTGGATGTTCAGCGAGCAGCACAGCCCTGGGGAACTGGATCGCATGCTGGTAGACCATACGTCTGAAAACGCGCGCTCAAAGTGCGTCGATTTCACTTCCCCTTGCATACAACGATTAACCGAAATGTGGAAGAGGCGGGTTCTCGTTCAATCTAGAGCCACGGCGCAACATCGAATTTCCACCCAGTGCTTGTGGGCGTCCAACGGTACCCATCTGTGCAGTCGGATCAAACACCACGAACTACAGAAGGGACACTTGACTCACGCAAAAGCGTGGAGGCGAGGGATGGGCATGCTGCGGTCAACTGCTGGACAAGGACCGACTCCGCCGCTTGGATATCCCGCTTCGGCCGCAGGTCGAAATTGCGGACAGCCTCATCGAAGCTGCCAAATCGTAAGACTTGCAGGCGGTTCAAGGTCCTTAGGTGCGTCTCGATTTCGTTGATGTCAGCCTGCAAGCCCGCCTTAACAACTATGAGCGTTATAACAAAAAATTGGGCCGACCGGAACGAAACAACGGGCGCCGGGGGGCATGGATCCGCACTTGTCGAAGGTGAGGGAGGTGAATGGCGTCTGCCCTGACGGCCAGTTCGAGCACTTCCGCGCAAGTCATCCCTCCAAGCCGCTCTAATACAGCCGCAAAATTCGCATTGCAAAGGTAGATGCAGATCAACTCCAGTGTCCCGTCGCATCTCAGCGACAGAACGAACAGCGGCGCAGTAAAGGCTTGTGAGATCCGGGGGATGCATGGGATCGAGAGGCAAGTTCCAGTCGCCACTGCGGAGGAGTTGGAGCGAATTTAGGGTCTGATGTCGGTTACTGTCGTTTGCTTAATTCCGTGAAAACGCGAAAATTTTTCGCTGGCCTCACGTGATTATCGGTGGACAATGCCGAAGCCCAAAAAAAAAAAAAATCTGTCCCATTTGGGAGTCGGTGACATTGTAAATGGTTCTACGAGATTTTTTACCCCTACAACTCCAGTTGGAAACCTTTCCCGAGCATCCCAAGTGCACGGCACCATCCGGCATCGTCCGCCGGCGATCACGTGCACGCGTGAAACTTTTTCGCGTTTTCACGGAATTAAGCAAACGACAGTAATGAATGCGGGCAGTGCCGCGGCGGCATCGGAGGCCGCAAGGTATCGGAAAGTACGGAAGTTGGGAAACCTCGAGTCCCGCAGCATGTCGCCGAAATGAGTGTGGGGCAGGATCAATTCGAGACTGCGTAGACTCGAACAAGTTGAAAGTGCGGTGGTAATTCAGTTGGCAGGGCCGGCGTACAGTTTTCTCGGATTTTACTTCTCAAGGTTGCACATTCTTCTCACAGGATATGAGCGACCGTGTCCACCGACACCGTTGGAGTAATGCAGGACCAGGAGCTGTGTTGACCTCGGAATTCTCCACAGCGTTGAGTTCTTGAAGTGATGGGGCGTAGATGAGGTGGTAGTGTCCACGGAGAATTTTGACAGCAACTTATGCCCGAGCTCTAGCGCGTTCAGATCCAGGAAAAACGGTGCCGTCTGCCTTAGGTACGCGCGACGCGTCTACGGGACGAGGGACAAAGCGGCCCAGAGGGATTGGACGACCGTGAATCAATCCCAAAGGAAAAGATATCTGTGGGGAGCCAGGACCGACGAATACGCTGACCGCGCGCGATGGACGATGAAGGAAGGAAGCAAGGCCTGGCAGACAGTTCCCATTCAGCATTGAAAGTGGCACCGGGAATAGCCCACGACGGGGCGAGAACCGGAGGAGCCAGACGGACAGCAGTACGAGAATTTGGATGACGACCGCGGGACCACGACTACGCTGGGTGCGGGCGATGGTGATGGGAGGAAGCAGGAGAGCCCGGATCAAACTTCTTGTCACCAACTTTAATTCGTCCTCGTGAGCTACGCGACGTCTACAATCTGGGTTATTACCTTGCCTAGGATGCGACGCCCAACCTCTCAGCGTCGTTCTCGCACTCTGGACTTTCCTCGCGCGATCGATATCATGGAACGGACTGAAGCGGCCTTGGTCGACGCTCTAATCGATATTCATCGCTCCGTACCTGGACTCTTTGAAACAGCCGGACAGAGCTGATAAGCCCAGTCTTCCTGGAGTTAGTGCCAGTCCGCAATGGTTACCGGTTCTACATACGCTGGGCGTCGGGGGAAAGAAGCCCGGGTGTATCACCTCGCTCGTCTCCTTTTCACTTCTCGCTCTGTTCTCGCTAATCTCCTTCGCTACAGCTTTCTACATCCGTCGGCTTAGTATCGCCTGTGTTCAGCGTCCACGACATCCTCCGCCCAAACGCTCAACGCAAATCAGGTCGCCACTCATTACATGCCCTCGTACTCTAGGTTTTCAGGTCTGTAGGATATTCCAACCATTTTCCCTCGTCATTCTGTCGCTTGCATCGATCCCTCCGATCCAGTACTGATTCCGGTGCGTCCCATCCCTCAGATTTGTTACGCTGCGCTTCCCACGGCAGGTGTGCCCTTTTCATCCCGTTACTCTCGTTCCTTTGCACCACATTTCCTTCATGCGTTAACGCCCCCATGGCTTTGCCGGTACTGCCCCGTATCAGCGAGTACTGGCGAGACCTCGACTTGAGTACTTATACCGCGGGTAGCGCGGACGGCTTGGCTCTAAAATGAAAATTGACTATCGTTTTCGAGATAGCTGGAATCTGACTTGTCATTTCCCTGCAGTGCGAAGGCGTACTCCACCTCCGATCAAGAACTATATATCATCTGCAAAATGCGATAGACTTCCTTTCGCCTCCGGGCTTGTGTCAGGCAGAAATATCAATATATTGATCAAATTATCAGCAATCCTCTGCGACTCAAACAGATTAGTTCGAGCTTCCGAAACATGACTCCATCGCCATGGTTTCGATTGCGGGCCGCTTGTGTGCCGCTCACATTTGTAAGCACTCGTGATCTGCCGGTTACTCCGGGGGATCACGATCACGCGAGGATCAAGGATCACCGTAGACTCTCCACTCCCTTCTCCACAACTTCTCCGCCAGGAGTGTGGCCGGCTGGTTACTGCTCGCATCCTTCTCGTGCAGCCCAGTCTGCAGAGTCTTTCAAACGATTCGAAGTCATCAGTCTCGCGGGCAGCAGTCCCGCGGCACGGGGAGCTTGTGATCCGTGTTGCACATCCATCAGTGCGCTCCACCGTCGATCCTCCTGGTGAGTTCGTTTTCGCCCGCGTGACGACGGCGCATCCGACAGCTATAAGAACGCTGACCAGGCCTTCCTTTCGCACCCTTTCGTCTCTGGTTCTCCCCATGTTATCCACACGCTCCCTCCTCGCGCTCGCCCTCGCGCTGTGCCCCAGCGCGTTCGCCGGATTCTCCGGCAAGACCGCCCGAATTATGCCCCTCGGCGGTCCGTCTCCCCGTCCCCCCATCCTTACCCAGCTAACCCACCCGCAGCCTCGATCACCTTCGGCGTCGGCAGCACCGACGGAAACGGCTACCGCGCCGACCTCTACAACCTCCTCGCCGCCGACGGCAACACCGTCAACATGGTCGGCTCCCAGAAGAGCGGCGACTTCATCGACCCGGACAACGAGGGCTACCCGGGCTTCATCATCACGCAGGTGGACACCAAGGGCGTCGCTGCGATGCCCGTGCAGCGCCCGAACATCGTCACCCTTCTCGTCGGCACGAACGACATGCTGCAGAACGTCGACCCTGCGGGCGCGCCTGCGCGCCTCGCAACTGTAATCCAGCACGTCCTCGACGCGCCATCGCTCACGCTCGTCGTCCTGTCCACCCTACCCCCCAACTCGAACGCGGCCGCGAACGAGCGAATTACGGCGTACAACGCCGCAATGGCCGGCGTTGTGCAGGGCTTCGTCGACGCGGGGAGGTCGGTCGTGCTGGTGGACTGCCATGCGGTCATCGCGGTGGGGGATCTGGTCGACGGGACGCACCCGAACGACGCGGGGTACGCGCGCATGGCGAAGGTGTTTTACGATGGGATTCAGGCGGCGGATGCTAAGGGGTGGATCTGGGCTGTTGATGGGGCGCCACCCAGACGTCGGGCGGGGCGGCAGCGTGGAATCTGAATGCTCATACTCCCACTTTCCCGCCACTTGAGCCCACGGCAGAATGGTACCCACGAATCAATTTACCTGAATTCAATTGAATGCATTTAATCATCACATGAATGGAGGAACGGACAGGTGAAGAGCGATATGCAGCTCGAAGGACAGCGAGGCATAGGTACTCTAGGAGGCCTCTACAATGACGTCGATGTTGAGATAGAACTGCTCATGAGAGGAGGCTAATCTCCCAAATACCAGACTGCAGAAAATAGTAGCAGCCTCGATCTTGAGCCAAAGCGAGTATGGTGCACATCATCTACGCACCGTTACCTCGTACTCAAGATTTTACGGCCTCAGGTTTGCCCATATTTCTTATCCCTTATCTTCATTAAGAAACCGCTCGCCGCTGGGTTTCTCAACACCACGAAAGGCACAGCTGTGTGCCGTTGTGCGACGGCAAAGAACGGTAGGGGGCCGTTCCGTGCCCATGCCGACGGAACCCGCCGGCGGAACGGGGACGGCCCTCACCCGGGTCGCAGGTGCCGTTGAACCGTGGCAACGGCAGCGGGCGGCAGCCCAAAGTATGATTGAACCATTTCAGCCCAGGTCCCGGGACGAAGTGAAAACATATTTCGTTATCGTAGTACCTCCCATTTCCTCAGGAAATTGAAATCAAATCCCTTTGGTTGTGAACCTACGGATAGCGGGCCCTTCCGTCGCTATAATGCACATATTCCGGAGTGAACGCCACGTCAACAAAGTCGGGGTGAATTTCGGTGTACGGAGATTATAACAGGCAAAAGACGCGATGAAGTACATAATTACGCAGCTGGCCCACACCCCATCCTCGTCGCGTATCGGTGACGCGGTTTACGCCGTAGCCAGGTCCTTGTAGAACCCATCGCTGTCGGTGATGTACGTCGTGCCATTGGGGAGCGGCTGCTGCTGCTGGTTCCCGCAGTTCGTCGCGTTGGCGGCGGGGAGCACGAGGGAGAAGAGCGCACAGGTGAGCTTGGTCGTGTTATCCTGCGCACAAGAGGAAAACACGGCGGGAATGAATGAAAGCACGCTCATGCGGAAGTGCGGGCGCGTACCTTCCCAGTGCCGGCGTTAACATCGTGGTACGCTGTGCGACCAGTCAGCACGGTGGGGGGGAGGAAGGAGAGACGGAGAAGCGCACTATTGCAGAACTTGCACCCGGTGACCTGGTCGCAGGTGTTCGCGCAGCCTGCCCACCGTGAGTCCTTCTCGCGCCAATGGGGGAAGAAAGAGAGACGGACCTTGAAGCGATTCGACGATGGTGAAGGTCAAGTAGTTGGCGGCGACGGAAGCCTCGCTCGCGCACGTGAGGTTATTGAACGCGAACGTATACCCGTCCGGAGCCTGGGCCGCGACCGCGGAGGCGGATGCGAGAATAGAAAACGCGGGGATGAGGGCGGGGATGCGCATTTGTGTCAGACTGCTGGGGTGTTGGTACTGGAATTACAGTCTGGCCTTTATACGAATCTCATGCGCAGGGAAGTTCAGCTCAGCTCGTATGTAATGATTCGGACCAAAAGCTTAGACTAGGGGAATTGCATGGCAGAGAAGGTTGAAGCGGCCGAGCAAGGCATCGGCCGCGGCTTTGTCTCCGCGTGCCACTATGACCCAGAGGAAGGGGGTGGGGCGATTGGAGCGCACCGAGGATCTCCGAAATAGCACCTGAATGCTGCAGCAGCCAGATTACGCAAAGCATAGATGTTGGCTCGGCGTGTGTCGCATCCCTTCCCTGGGTCCCCGTGCGCGACGAAGCGACCAGCGCGGCCGCCGGCGACAAGGCTCGCAGGAGCAGGGTATATTGAATGCTCTTAGTTGTTGTCCGTGGCCTTGCGATGGAATTTAGTGTATAGATTTAGGTGGCGGAGTAGCAGCGAGATCTGGAGGGCTCAAGACGTGCCGCCATCTCACGGCTACAGAAACAGACGGTGTGTGCCCGCCGTGATGCTGTAAAGCTTCTAGCTGAAGACGAAGGGAGCGCACATGGCGGCGAGGCGAACAGCACACCGAGTAAGTAGCGCACATGCAGGCGGTATCTCCACAAGCCAAGAGACATTTATCCCGGAGCGGGTGCAAGATGCTCATCAGCGTACATCGGGGTCATCCAAAGCCATTTTTTAGCGTGCCTACAGAGAGTTAAGTGGATCATCGAGCCTGCGTACACAAGACACAGCCCGTGTAAACCTGGGTGAGTGAGTGAGTGGCGGCAATACATGCTCACATCAATGGAATCCGCTGACCATTCCCTTTTCCTCGTGGAAGACGGGGATCAATCCCTGCGCGGCGCCGATACGTTCAATTGAGTGGACTATGCCGAGTATGTATGGCCACCGGCGTCTGTCAGAACTGCTGCCCTGAGGCAGACGGTTATTCGGATATGAAAACTAGTAGGGCACTAGTGCGCACCTGATGTTCTCTGTTTTAAGATGGGCCAGATTCAACTAACCGCGTTTGTGCGGAAATGACTCTGCTGGCGATCAATTGGAGATAAGCCCGAATCCGCTTCGCCTACCACCCGATCTCTCATATCAAAGGCCCCGGAAAAGTATACGTGTCCATGGACGCCGCGTCTGGGGGGCACAGTATTCTCGGTTCAACTTGTACCACAAGCCTGAGGCAAGCAACCGCAGGAGTAAAATTCGATAACTTTGAAAAATAGCCATGTAAATCTAGTGTGATGGAGTCATTGGCCGGCGTTCACCGGCACCAACGGATGTCCATTCAACCTGGGTCAGATTCATTTCTTCTGTCGTTTACCTTGATATCCCGGCAATTCCCGTTGCCCAAGGTCATGTGGCGACCGGTTACTCCCGCTGTCCGGCAATCACGCAGGAGTCGTCGTCGTCGAAAACCACCATGCCAGTATCTCCCGACGAAGAACTCCAGGGCCCGGCGCTTACACTCCCATACGAACTGGCCTCGAAGATATTCATCGACACTCTTCCCTTACACCGCCGCGTTCGCCCAGGCCGAAAACGAGCTCCGCTCCAGCTAGCCCAGGTTTGCAGCCAGTGGCGAGCCGTCGCGCTCGGGACTCCGGAACTCTGGAGTTCCATATATCTTGAATTCCCCACCGGAGGTCCCTATGACGGCCTCCCTATACTCTTTGGCCTCCCGGACGCGGAGCCCGTCGTCGACCATACCGGGGAACTCTTGGAATTGTGGCTCACACGCGCCGCTAACCACACGGTGTCCGTCACACTTATATGCACAGATAGAAGTATCTGCCTTCCAGAGAATGTACTATCGATTCTCAGCGCGCACTCCGCACATTGGGGTCGAATCGAGCTCAATGTTATGCACCAGGATTTCACAAAGTTCAACAACATCCCGGGCCCTTTCCCCCTGCTGCGGAGTCTCGCCATCTCCTTCATAGATTACCTTCCTATCGACTATCCGATCAACGCAATCCGTCGTTCCCCTAATCTGAAGGCTCTCCATTTGGGGGAGACAGGTTATCAAGGAGTTCTCCTGCCCGATCTTGCAGCGCTCCCAGCATCGCTCACCGCACTGCAAATGTGCGACGCAACACCCGGATCTCAAGAGGATTTTTTCCGCCTGTTTGAGATATTCCCAGGCCTACTCCATCTCAGCAGTCTCGGCGACCATACGACTGTACCAGGACCCCCCAGAGTGGTTCCGTACCTCCAGTCGTTAATCCTTAGCGCGGGCCCTCGGCTCCTCGACCACCTCGAAATCCCCACCCTTAAATATCTGGAAGTGGGCCTCGTCCCTGGCCACCAGCGAATCACCCAACTCACCGGATTCCTTGCGCGCTCAGCATCTCATCTCACCCACCTCAGAGTCGACATGTATTTCAGCGCTCTCCGCGATCTCGTACCATGCCTGTCGGTAGCCACATCCCTCGTTATGTTGGAGTTCGCCTTTCCTGACGCTGCTTTGGCGGTCGGCGACACGCGGTATCCGTTTCTCCCGCATGCCGGTGTCCTTCCGCACCTCCGGACCCTGAAAATCACCGACGCCTTCAATCATGGTACAGAGGTGGCATACGTGTCGTTCCTCGGGCTATTGCGAACGCAGCCCACGCTGACGCACTCTGCGCTTCACATGCGCCCACGGCATGCGGCGGCGCGTAGGCGTATCCTGCTCCCTGAACGCGACCTTCTCGAGGGGTTTGAGGCGCTAGCGGCAGAGGGGATGTCGATCCACATTACAACTCCCAACTACGCGTGGCCGGACTACATGCAACTAGAGGATCCCGATGCGATCGCGAATCCTGGTGGGTTTACTTTCCTCCCCTTACCGCTCGACTGGTTGCTGATCCCGTTGGTTCAGAGAACGCAATCGATGGGTACAAGCGGGAGTTTTTTTCGACGTACTAGTCAGCCTCCTTTATATCGATCCACGCGGGTTCGGCCTTGAAATACAATTGGGTTCTCCTTACTTATTACGGTCTCAGGCGCCAATGCATGCTCTCGGCGTCATCTCTTCCGACGATGCTGATTCCGACATATCCATGCGGATGTGTCCAGATGTCGGTCATTGCTGCCCGCTCCCTTGACCCTCAACGGCTGAGATAGATAATGCGATGTATGTATCACATACGACTCACGGAGCTCCACGCCTACATGTGCTGGGTATATCTAAATACAGCTCCTAGTGCCTGCGGCGCACGGATTTAACCGTCTGTTCAGACGCTAATCCAATGCCGCGTGCACCTCCCCGCCCGGCATAGCAGCGCCGTCGGCGCTTGCACTAGCCATAGTAGTTTTGTTGTTGTCGCTAGAATATAAAGTTTTTTTGGTATCCTTAGATTATAGACTGCCCTCGGGTGAAGGGCAAAGGGTTTAAAAAAGTATAAGGGTGGTGGATGTCTTATCTATTCACACCTGAGTAAACCTGACCTAGTTCTATATTCAACAGAATACCAGGGGTTTAACGGTAGGTGGAAGTAAGATACCTCCATCACCTGGTACTTATACAGTAGGGACAACAAGTATATACAATGATTAGGTAATATATGGATAGGGGCCCGGCATGGGCCCCGTTTTGAGAAACGTCCCGTTACAGGGAGCAGGCGGTAAGTGCTATCTTTCATTCGTGGCTTCAGGTCTTCGCAGTGCGATCTCTAGAATAAATTTGCGGAAGACGAGAGCACCCATTGCGCCATGTTCGTCCCTAGTGTCCTTGGCAGTGACAAGACAACGGTTTCCGTTGGGACGGGAGACACGGAGTTTATCCATTTTACGGTGGAGTCGGCAATCCTGTCAATGCTGCACGACGAGCCCATCGTGAAGGAATTTCTGTTATGGCTTTTCTCTCTATTCCTAAGAGTGTGTATTCCATTTGTCGCCCAACTTTACCTGCTAACAATTTTTTAGCGACCCGAGATCATTCCGGCAGTACAGCATTTCGCAAATTCCGCCGCCAACTATTCCATTCTTCTTTCCACAAAATCCTCTCACCCTTGACCGTCCCGGGCGTCACCCGCTGCGCTGACGGCCACTTTCGTCGGGTTATTTACGGTCTTGGCCCATATGGAACCGATTACCCGGAACAAGCACTGTTGCCCAGTATTGTGCAAAACTGGCGTCCTCGGTGCGTATTCTGCCCAATTTTGAATCGAGCTAACAGTTCTTGTGTTAGCTGCCTTTCGCCGATGAACGACCTCGACCGCCCGAGTGTCAACCGGTCGCATGAACACACAGATGCTTTGATGGAGAGTTTTACCCTGAAGGAGCTCTGGGACGATTTTGGCATCGTGGGCGACCTAATTGTGAGTCGAAATTGATTCCTTTTGACTCTGGTAATCTGACTTAGCCCTGCTTACAGCCATTCACTACTCACTTTCCACGCGCCGACATCCACGAATTGATTTCGATGGATTTGTTGCATCAAGTTATCAAGGGGACGTTTAAAGACCATATCGTCAACTGGGTCGAAGCTTACATTCGCGCTCACCATGAGAAGGCCGAAGCCGAGCGGATCCTTGCTGACATCGACCACGTTATCTTCAGCTGATTCTTTCGCGAACCTGATTTATTCTCAGAATCGCCGTGACTCCTCCTTTTCCGGGGCTTCGCCATTTCCACGTAGGCCGGGGGTATAAACAGTGGACTGGAAACGATTCGAAGGGTCTGATGAAGGTGTGTACCCACAGTTATATCTCGCTATTAGCTATTAACCATCGATACCAGGTGTATCTTCCCGCCATTGCTGGGCACGTCCCTGCAGACATCGTGCGGACTGTGGCCGACATCACCGAACTCTGCCATCTTGTACGGCGCTCGGTGATTGACGAGGACACGTTGGACGCCATCGACGTCACCGTGGCCAACTTCCATCTTCACCGCGAGGTCTTCCGGGCCACTGTCCGACCCGAAGGCTTTTCCTTTCCACGCCAACACTCAATCGTCCATTACCGCCGCCTCATCCAGATGTTCGGGGCACCAAATGGCCTCTGTTCCTCCATCACCGAGTCGAAACATATCAAGGCCGTAAAGCGTCCGTACCGCCGTACCAACCACAATAAGCCACTCAGCCAGATCCTCCTGGTAAATCAACGCCTCGACAGATTGGCTGCCGCCCGTCTCGACTTCACGGCCCACGGCATGATGGAAGGCTCTCTATTTCCTTTACCCCCACCTCCTCGCTCGCCATTCCCTCCTCCCGACGACCCGGACGACGATCGGGTTGATAGCGGGGCAATCGGACCCACCTGCATCGGGGCAGTCAAGCTGGCTAAAACTCATGGTGTGCTCCTTGACGTCTTTTTATTATTCATGCTTACAGGTAGTCCAGTTCGTCGTGTGCCCCGTGGTGTGCATGAGTTAGCTCTGCATATGGACCATCCCCGTCTTCACGAGCTGATCCGCCGCTTGCTTTACGATCAACTCAATCCAAATGCTCCCCTCCTGGGGGCGAGCATCCAGCTGGACCAATGCCCTGATTTTTCCGAGCGAGTTTTTCTCTACAACTCGGCTCGCGCCGTCTTCTACGCTCCCAGCGATGTCTGCGGCATAGGTGGGATGCATCACGAGCGCATCAGGGCCACGAAATCTTGGTATCGTGGCCCACCGTGTTATGATTGTGTTCTCCTTGAGCACGACAAAGACCTGGTGGGGTTCCGGGGCCTTCATGCTGCGCGGGTACACATGCTATTCCGATTCAAATATCGCGGGGTGGATTATCCGTGCGCGTTGATCCATTGGTTTTTTGCCCGCGGCGACCATCCTTGTCCGGAAACTGGGATGCGGATCGTCACCCCGGACACGGTAGGCGGAGGTGGGCCAAGTCTGGCGGTTGTGCACCTTGATTGTCTGCTTCGTGGTGCACACCTCATTGGCGTTGCTGGGCGGGACTCGATACCTGTACATAATTTCGGATTCTCTGATTCCTTGGAGGCTTTCAAAGCTTTCTATGTAAATAAGTACGCGGACCATCATGCTCATGAAATTGCCTTTTGAATAAATATGATTGTAAGCTTCAACAAGGAAGAGAAACTCCGAGAGCCTTATTTGAGTTGCACGAGCGCGCTTTAACTTGAAATAGCGGTCCCTGTTAAGCGCCCGTTGTGGCAGAGCCGTATGGCCGGCGTGTAGAAATCCATCCACACGTTGGTTAGGCTTTAGCCGGTTCCTATTTTTATTCTTAGTTACATCATTATTTGTGCAGTAAATACGCGCCCACGAGGCAAAATGATTATCTTCCTTGCTTCCTACGCTCACCGTGTGAGCCAGTGCGGTCTAGTGGCCGATCCCCGTGTCCTCTCGTGTCGAACTTCACTCTACAAAACCTCGTCAGTACGCACTCGGCGTGCTAAACCCTTCGTCATCGCAGTTTCACGCGGAATCTGCCACACATCAATTTATACGACCTATCGATACTCTCGCGTGTTACTCACTCTGTACTCTAGCGGCCCTCTCAGCTTCATCATCCACCTCCCCACCATTCTATTCTAAAATCCTGCGACCACCGACCCATCCAAAGAATCTACGAGCCGGGCATCTCCCTCTACCACACCGTGTCCCAATTGGGGCAGGGGTATCGGAGTCAGAGGTTGTTTATGAACTTTACTTACAATGGCCTCAAAGCCAGTGGCTTTAGCTTACAGTCCGTGTGTTAGACAATTCTTCCCTTCCGACTTGTTCTGTGAAGAGTCGCCAAGTTTCTATAATCAACATTATCATTATCGTACAATAGCAATGATTTGCTGTTTCGTCCAACAATTTCTTCAACCCTCGATCCATGGGATCACGAGTCAAGGCCGCGCAGCCATTCAAGCAAGATCGCGCTGAGCTCCTCCGCATGAGACTCGACACCCCAATGATCCCCACCGATCTCTTTCTGCGTCACCGGCCCTTTCACGTATTTGGCATGGAGGGTGTCCCCCATAATAGGCAACCAGATACAGTCGCTGGTGAAGGCGACGAAGAGGAGTGGCTGTTTCACCTCCGCCGCCTCTGAGGAGATTTCTGTCGACGAAACAAATAACAAAACCGAGAATGTGGACACGGTGGTGAAACGAATGAATAAATGAACGCACTGGCATCGTCCTCGGAGGTTATCGTCTCGACCATCGCCCTGTACCAGCAGAGTGGCGCGGAGATGCCTCCCTTGCGCAACGCCGTCTTGAGGTGTTCCTTTTCCTGCGTCGTGTGGGTTAAAATCCTCTGACAGTACCAGGACGCAGGAACATACCTCTTGGGTCATGTACCAAGGCAGAGGAGACAGCGTACCGCTTTCGATCCACGCGCGGGCGCCGCCATCAACGCACAGGTGGTCCTTCCACAACTGAATTTTCTCGGGGTAGAGGAGACTGATGAACGAGTCGAGCTGTGAAAGAAATGGGAGTAAGCATGGTTCCGTCTGGAATTAAAATCTAAGAAAGATACGTTTTTCTCGATCACCGCCGGTGCGTCGGGCTGGACAAAAAAGCGCATGCAGGCGAAGATGTCGTAGCCGAACTTCTGCTTTATCTCTCCACCCGTGGAGATGCGGTTTGCGCCGGGTGGGACCGGCGGGGCGTAGCTCCCGGACAAGAAGGCGCAGGCGGAGACGCCTTGGGATGATAGTTGATCAGGCGGGACACTGGGTGGACTCCCCTTCAACACCGAGATCTTAGTCAATTGAATAAGACGTATTTTTGTGCGTACCAGTCGTGTCCGATGGCAACAACCTGACTGATTCCCTCTGCGTCGAGGATATCTACGACATCCTGGGCGTGGCCGCTACCGATATAAACCGTGGGATCGGTAGGTTTGTCTGTCTCGCCGTAGCCCAGGAAGTCTGGAACGAGCAGACCATACCCCAGGGGCTCAAAGAATGTCACTTGCTTCCGCCAGATGAAGGAGCCGGCGGGGAATCCATGAGAGAAGAAGAGAACGGGCTTGCCGGGTGCGGGCGGAGACTAATAGTATGAATAGTTGAACCCGCGCTGGGTTTTCAGTTGCTTGTAACGGCTGGAATCCATTGCTCGAGAGATATAGGGCAATGATGTGGAACGGGGCGAGGTTGACCGTTTGCCGATTGCGTTTAAATTGGGAAACGATCCCTTTATGCCATGGGCGGGCTAGCGCGGGCGTCCAGGGCCACTTCACCTCTCACCCGGGGTGGCCCGAGGCCGTGAAAGAAGAGTGAGCGCCCAATGACACTGATTTCTGTCATAGGGCTTATACCATGCGGCCAAGGTACGCTTCAGAATTCCGGATACAGGCACTTACCGAAGCCGAGTTACGAAATTTCACAAGCGATGGCAGGCAAACTGCAGGCGCGGATTGAGCGCGGAACATGGGTTCCCACCAGGACCGTACCATCCCCGGCGCATCGTCAGCTCTGAAGGCGGCTGGATCTCTCGAATCCCGCGTTCCGTACAACTATGGAAGCCGTACTGCGGGAGGTATTGAGCTTGTTACTCCTCTCCGTGTCGACACCCGACATCCACCTGGCAGCCTGATGGTTTCATGCATCGATAATCCAGTTTTGATAGAATCCTCACCGCGCTCCACCCTAGATAGTAGAAACTGTGCGGCGATTGGGTGACGGGTTTCATTGCCATCATAGATTCGGGACAGCTCTCGGGTCGGTGGACCGTCACCGAAACACCGCTCAACACCACAACCCATTGACCCACAGACAAGTTGCGCATCTCGCTTGACAATGCTTTATGTCCAGGGCGCAAATGCGAAATTAGTTCGCTGTCGCTCAACTCGCTGATCGCTGCATTTGTGGAACGACTCATGCTATGCGGCAGTGTTGTTTGTTAATGTCAAGTCAAAAGCTTGACCCGAAGTGAGCCCGTAGTCGATTCGTAGGATCAGATCCCATCAATCCCGGAGATAACTTGATCTTCACTGTCAAAGTAGAACCCGAGCCGCGGCAGCTTTGGTGCTGCTGATGCGCCATCAACAGTACCACTACTCGAGGACGTCAAATAAAGACCATTATTTCAATGCTTCTATTGGCGATGGTTCCTACGATACAATCTACTTGGCCGCCATTTTTGACGGAGACGAAGAGGAGATTGAGTCGATTGAGAATGTCGCTGTGGAACTCAGATTTGGGCCTTGACTTTCAAATCCTCAGAGCTTAAATCTATCTCAGATCCGTCGATCGCTGAGTCCCACTCTTGGTGTTTTTGGAGGCTCAGTCCCACCAATGATGCCTTGCTTAACCTTGAGCGATGTTTTAAACGAGTCCCACTACCTCTTCTCGTCGATACTCCGAGCCTCTTGCATCCAGAGTACTCTGCAACCGTGAGACATACCTTCTGAAGTTCCAAACCCCCAGCTGCCGCGTATTTCAATGAAAAATCTCGCAAGGCGATAAGGTGCGTCTTCTTCCATAAGCTATTATAAGAGCCCGGGCTCTTGCGGCCTTCCAAGGCCTTGCACAGGACCCTAATAATCCCCTTGTAGACTAGGTCCGGTGCCGGAAAATTCTTTTGAGATTTGGGCCTCAAACCTGGGTCCTGACTGGAAAAAAATCGAGGGTTGGGCGCCCCAAAGCTAGGTCCCGTGCGGACAAAAACTTGGGGTCAGCCTGGATTTTTTCATGGTCAATAAAATATCGGCAACACTAACTCCACCAAAAGATACACCGTAAAAAATATCTGAATCCGTCGAGAATGCCGCCAAAATCGACGTGTCTAGAAAATTTGAGCGTTTTTGGGACGGTGGAGCCAAATTACCGTGTTTGGACGATTATGTCATCAGAGGCTACGAAAAAGAATGGTCGAAGGCGACAAAATTCTGTCCGGACAAAAGTTGGCGGATCCCGGCTCTTCGGGACCTAGCCTCGAAGACTATTATCCGGGGTAGGGGTCATCCGGATGGATCCGTGCTGATGACGGATCATCCGCGGATGGTGTTTGCTCATGTTGATTTTACCTACGTTCTGCTTTATCTGTCCGGTACATTCACATGAGATATCCAGAAAGTGTTCAAATGAGATTAAAATGTACTCATACATCCTTGAGTTTTTTTCTGGGATCTGAATGCAAGCACCAACGACTTTTCACACCAAAGCTGGCCGTAAATCAGAGAATCCTATCTCATCAACGGCAGGGCTAAATTAAACGGGCTAAAGCGGTCCAGCTGCCTATTTATGGATAGATTCTTTTCGGTGAAGGTTTAAAAATCAGGGAAGCAGAGGGGAAGCCAGACCGCGAAATGCCATCCGTGGGAAAGTCTATCCGCGGATTGTCATCCGTGCGGATAAGGGGCGATCATGGATGACATCCGGATATCATCCGGATGTGGCTCATCCGTGCCAATCCGGGGTCTTCCCTGGTCTTCCTTGCACCGCCTTGCAGCCAAAAATAGAGAGTTCCGACGAAACGATTTTTTCGCTGTATATTCATGTCCCAACATTATTCCGTGGTGGGGAGATCGCAGGTGGATCGAATTCGTGTTTTGCCTTGACCCCTCGTGTCGGTTTATACATTCCATTCAAGAGTTTTGATCTAGGTCCGACTAATCGTATATGCAGGCCACCCAAGTGAATTGCAAGGATACTCGCGTTAATCAAAAATGACCGGAATTGGAAAGATCCGGAATTTTCTTTGCTGTGCGAAGGATCTTATGGGTCAAAACATCTATTGGGGAGGCCTAACAGTCATCCACTTTATTACTATGCATTGCCCTCAACCCTAGAAGAGCATGGTGCCCCGTGAAAACCAATTTTCTTCTGGTAAGTACAAAGGTGATCATTTTCTTTCTTTGTTGTTATAATGCCTCGGAGGCTTGTGGCCACATTTAGCCCTAGAGGCTTTTAGAAAATTTTGTTGGGCACAAAAGGTGCATATTCATGTACTTCAAGATATGGCTGAACATCTTCAATGTGTCAATAACTAACAAAGTAAGGAAATATCCAAATTTACTACAATAGGGAGTTGTGGCTCTGAGAACTCGGTTGACAAATGTAGATGTTGCGTGAAAATACTCAGGTAGCTTGTGAATGATGACCCATGTGTAAAGAAGTTGGAAATATTTGCGCTTTACTCAAATCTTTGGTGATATTCCGGTCACTTTTGATTAGCGCGAGTATACAGCGATGCATGAAGCTCCTGGACAAGTCGAAGTCCAAAGGACCGGGGTTGCATGAATTAATCAACCTTTTAATAAGGAAGACGAGCTGGAATGGTTGCTTCAAAGAATGAGAGCGAGGATGGACCAATTCAAAACCAACTTCACAGCAGCGGGCCGCTGCGGCAATCGCCGAGATCAGACATGGAGCACGTGGCTTGTGCCTCCTTATCATCAACCTCGACCACTCGTCCCCTTCCCGTCGTATTTTCTCCTCGATACCGTCGGGAACTACCCCGATGGCCCCACGGAAACCAACCTGCGACTGGAAAGCTAGGAACTGTGCAGAGCTCGAGAACTTCACGGTTGCATACGCCGCCAAAGAATATATCCAGAATGTCGCTGGGCAAGCACTGAAGGATTTACGGGTTCGGGAGTGGTCGGACTGGAAAAGGGAGGACTATAGGCCTTGGTTATGTCGGGAATTTCTGGGTCTCTTTCGGTTCTCAATGTGCGCACGCAGAAAAAGTCGCCGAAAGAGCGAGAACATCGCAAACAGCGCCTTATCAATGACTTCCCGGGCCTTCTCAGCGGCCCCGATGGCGCGCTCTTGAAACGCACTAAAAACTGGTTACCCGCGTACATTGTCTCTGCTATCATCCCAAACGCCCAGATCAAGCTCGCGGCGAGACGGGCCGGAATGGAGCCGGCGACTGAGACTGATCTGAAAATTGCACTCGTGCTCTGGCGACACGCTGAGGTGGAAATACAAGCCTTCACCGCATTCAACAATCACCTGGATCCTGAGGCAGGCTTTTGGAACTTCGTCGTCGATGGCGCATCAACCAGCAGAGACAATCCCTTTGCCGTCGGGGAAAAGGGGAAGGGCTTCGGTCTCGGGACTCAATACTTCTTCGAGTATGTTCTGGAAGTCGCTCGACGATACGGCGCCGAACTCACTGAACTAAAAACTGCGGGAAACCACCCGGACACCGGGCCTTCGAAGCCAGCAGTTTCGCCTGCAGTATCCTTTCGTGTTCGTGACGGGATCGGGATCCCCAAATGGAAGCCGAAGCCGCGCAGGGGCGGCGGGGAAGAGATGCTCCAGGTTGTCCTCGAGGACCTCACGGCTTATACCACCGAAGAATATCTCGAAGACAAAGGTACGTGTGTCATTGAAATTGATTGCAGCACCTCATTCCAAACAGTCGAAGATGACGGCGAGAAGCAGCCTACGCCTGAAGAAGCTGAAAAAATGCGTGCAGCGGCGAAAAAAGCGATGGCCAAGGTATTCGCCCGGCGAATCACGTAACAGCTCGATGCAAAAGGAGATAAGGATGCCCTCTCCAACGAAGGTCGTGTGCTCGTCGATGACGACGAGGTGTCCATCATCATCATTGGCTTGGAGGGCGCGCTGACGCCTGAATACTTATTCTCCAACATCTATGGGATCATTCATCCCGAGCACGCGTGGCGCGTGCCTGGCTCACTTTTCCAGTTCTTCTTGGCCGGTCCTGGGGAGGCTGATGAAGGGGAGCATCCTACTGCGAGATTCTACCATCGCGACCAGTACGTTCCGCACAGTAGCATCCACCTCAACAAACTGTCGATTAACTATCACGGCGACCTCTCTATCACGGCCGATCGCGTCGCCATCAAGCGCAACCACCGATGGAGAACTTACCAGCGGGAACTGGCCAAGAGCGCAGATGACGGATTCAGGACCATACCGGATTTGGCGGTCCAACTTGCACTCGATATATTGTCCGACGAGGACACGGAAGCGCTTTCCCACTTGCTGAATCCTCGCGATGCAAGCGCAGGAAATGCATATCGCACAGCTTTCGAAGCTGCGATGCGAATCATGCACCCCGAAATTGCAGCTGACGCACCGATTTATCCTACCGCGACCGGTGACGGAGACTTTTGCCGTGAGCTCAGCTTGACGCCTGTCGACGTGTCCTTCGCCGCACGGTCCATCATGAAGACCTCAGGCGTATACCTCAGCCTCCGAGATCATGCATGCCAACTCCTTTTATCTGCACCTCCCCTCCCCAACACCCATGGCCTCGCCCGTCTGCGTACCGCGATCACGATTCTAGCGCCGGATGCCCCCTCAGACAATGTTACTATCCGCGACTATAACAAGTCCAGCCCTACCGTCGTTTGGGACAAGCCCACGAAAGTCTTCGCGTTCGCCCTGCCGCCGCGTTGTGCGGTTCATAAAGAAGGGAACTGCCTCTGCTGGATTGGTCCGGTCCTCCACGACGCCGCCCGGGACTACGATGGTCAAAAGCTCGAAACTAACAAGCTATTCCGCGGGTATCTGTTGTGCATGAAGGGGGACGCCAACATGGAGGACAATCAGAATCTGCCTCCGGATGTGGATGTCGATATGGAGGATGATGGTGCGTGCCTCAATCTTCTCTTTTTCAAGTCTTTATCCGAATCCTTGAGCAGATAGTCTCTTTGGAGGGCCACAAAATGCCGTGGTCGACGCTGTGCAAAAACCGATAGAAGCTGCGCGGCATTCGGTGATTGTCCTCAGCGACTCGGATGACGCCGGCAACGTCGGCTTTATCCCATCCGCTCACGTTGCTCACGGTAGGTGGTCTTGTCGCTGACATTATGAAATCTCATTGCGCAGCAATTGACCCTCCTTCGGCGCTAGGGAGTTCTGCCCCACCCGTAGATCATTATACTCCCCCGCGGCCTATCGCAGATTCTCCTCGTCCAGAACCACGCACGCCTGCTCACGTTCCTTGTGGTACGTGATCTTGATGCTGACAGTGCTGAATCTCATTACCCCGTAGTTAAACCCCCTTCTGCATTCGGGCGGCCTGCTCCCGCCCCGCCGGTAGAGCGTCCTCAGCCAGAACCCCGTGCGCCAGTAGCCCCTCTTAATGGGGTTCCAGTTCCGCCCCAACACGGCGCTGGCCCGGCTGCTGCCAACGGCGATGGCCCTGTCCACCGCACCAACCCTGTTGCCGCTGCTCGCGATTCAATATCAGCGATCCTGGCGCGAAACGACGAGCTCGAGGCCGAAATCGGGGTTGTGACCTCCACGATGAAAATATTGCACGTCCGCACCCGCGATCACACCGCACTGCAGAAAGAACACGCGGCCCTTCAGAAGGACATCGCGCAGCAGAACACGAAGATTTTGTCTTTGGAGGCCGAATTACGCAAATCGATGGATGAGCTAGCGGGGTGGAAGAAGCTGATCCAGGAGGACCGGGATCAACGCAGAGCGCTCCTGGAGGCTGAACTTGCGAGGGTCGTGGAACCGCTGGACTCTCGAAAGAGGCCGCGTGTTGACTCGGACTAATCAACGGGAATCTCCATACATCGTTACTAGCAACACCGTACACTCGCGTAAGTAAGCAATTAAACGGCCCTGACTGCCTCTATATGTTCAGATTAAACGCGGTATGAACATTTAAACGGCTTGTACTCGCATCACCGCTCATCGGGAATCCCGGCATCAGTCGGACCCCGACGTCACTGATCCGACGGGCCTGCCGCTCGGCATATATATCCACGCGTCGCCTTATCGCCTTGTCGCTCGAATTTCAAGCTTCAAGGCTCTCCCCTGCACAGCAATGCCCAAGCTCGCGACTGCAGAATCCTTCAACTCGACTTTCCCTCTCGACTACGTCCCCGTCGCGGTGTTCGCCGGCGGGACGTCTGGGGTGGGACAAGCGATGGCGGAAGCGTTTGCGCGCTACACCCACGGGCGCGCGCACATCATCCTCATCGGCAGAAACGCGGACGCTGCCAATAAGATCCTCGCGGGGTTCCCGAAACCCGAGGATACTAAGGGGTGGAAGCACGAGTTCGTCGCGTGTGATGCGACGCTGATGGCGGACGTTCGTGCCACCAGCGCCGGGCTCCTTGCGCGCCTCCCGCGCATCAATTTTCTCGTAATTAGCGCCGGGGCGAACTCACTTGTTGAGTCCAGCGAAACGAGGGAGGGCCTTGACCACCATCTATCCCTGCGGTGAGTCCTTCCAGCAACTCAATTACTTCGACCCGGCTCACATGGTTTGACACCTCAGGTATTACTCCCGCTACGTCTGGACGAAAGAGCTCCTGCCGTTGGTGCATAATGCGCGAAAGCTCGGCCAAGATTCCCGTGTCATGTCTATCCTGGGCGCCGGCTTCGGCCACGCGATCGACACCAATGACATTGGCTTGGACAAGGCGCGAAGCAAGACTATCAAGTCTCTGAAAGGCGTCATGATAGTGAGCACTGTACTGCACTCCCAGCACTGTGGATTCAATCGCTCCCGAATGCAGTCCTTCGCCGCACTAAAAGGAATGAGTTACAGTCCGGGGCTGAACGACGCCATGATGGCTGTGCGTCGCATACTATCTCTCCTTGATCAATACTGAATTTTGGCCCGGATCCAGTCCTTCGCTGCCCAGAACCCGGAACTCGCCTTCACGCATATCCACCCAGGCTTCGTGCGCACGTCCGCCTTCCACTTTGAGTTCGGGTGGCTCCTCGCGCCTCTCGCGTGGCTCTTCGAATTCGTCATGTTGTTCTTTGCCATTGAGCAGGTACTTGGTTTACTCGATTGGCTTCCCCCCTTTTTGACTGTAAGTCGACTGTGCGTACAGGACGAAGCCGCGCAATACATGCTCTACGCGCTCCTCTCCGGCGAGCGCGGGCTCTTCCTGCGCAGTCCCAAGGGCGATGTCATCAGCGCGCACGCCTTCGATTCGCCGTACGAGTTCGAGAGCGATCCAAAGTCACCGGTGGCGCACAAGAAGGTACGAGCGAGATCCACCTGAATGTTTTGTCTTCCGCGGAACGACCACTGAGGCTGTTGTCCAGGGCTACCTCGCGGGCGTGTGTCTCAAGGGGTACAGCGGCTCGGATGTGACAGTGAGGAAGGTGGTAGAGTACACTGAGGAGAAAATCTATCAGCGGACGTGAGCTGCTCGCTTTCGACGCCTGCTTTTCTAGTTCTGTGTGTATCGTGTGGAATAAAACACGGCGCGAAGTTTGACCCCGTGATCGCGTCCCACCCATGACAGTGTCACGGTGACAATAAGTCACCCTTCTTGCTCCAAGCCACCATGGCGTGCCCGATGACGAGAATTGCCTCTCCAGTATTCGAACTCCCATACGAACTCACTTCCAAAATATTCATCTACTGTCTTCCTCTTCACCGTCGTGTCCGTCCATGTCAAAACCGCGCTCCTCTCCTGCTGGCCCAGATTTGCAGCCAGTGGCGAGCTGTGGCGCTTCGGACCCCCGAGCTCTGGAGCTCAATATACTTAGGACAGCCAGAAAACCCTTATAATGGGCTTTTCTATCTCCTCTATCCGGATGCGGATCCAGCCCCCGATCCCACCTGCGACCTCCTCGAATTGTGGCTCTCGCGCACTGCGGGTTATCCATTGTCCATCACGTTAATGTGTCGGAGCCAGCCCGTTGGGTTAGCACAGAAGCTCTTCGCTGCGATAGCCGTCTACTCTGCTCAATGGCGCCGAATTGAGCTCGAGCTCACGACTGCGGATTTTTTCGATTTTAACAAAATCGAGGGTCCTTTCCCTTCCCTTCTTAGTCTAGCCATCCAGCTCACAGATAACCAGGAGGCGTTCCCTGCTGTAACGGCAATCCACGCTGCCCCAAATCTGACGGCTTTAAACCTGGCGAACGAGCTTTCGCTGTTGGTGTTAGCGCCAAGTCTGGCGGCGATGCCATCTTCTCTCACCGCGCTACAGCTCTTAAACGTTGACAGCCATGGGATTTCGCAATTGGATGACTTTCTCCGATTACTCGAATTCTTCCCGCACTTCCTGCATCTTAGCACCTTTGGAATGGACCACGGACCTCCAATCACCCATACACCTACCGGCTCACCGACCACAGTCATCCCGCACCTCAAGTCGTTGTTACTTGAGGGGGGTATCGACCACTTCGCGTTCGTTGACATCCCCGCTCTCGAGCATCTCCAAATCGACCTCGTTTGGCACCTTCGCCCAACATCCGTCACCACATTTCTCTCCCGCTCAGCTGCGTATCTAACCCATCTCACTTTGCGCGTCATCGGTGTTCTGCGCGAAAAAATCGTAACCTGTCTGGAAGCCGTACCGTCTCTCGCGACCCTCGAGCTATTGTTTTCCGACCACTATTATAAACCCTACGGGGATTCCTACCAGCTCCTCCAGCGCGCGAACCTCCTTCCGCAGCTTCGGACGCTCATAATCACCGACGAGACTCTTCATCCGGGTACCTATACCGCGTTCCTCGCAGTTCTACACGCACGCTCGGGGTTGACTCGCGCCGGGCTGCACATCCGGCCCAGCGAGCCAGATGAGCATGTCGCGCTGCCGGATCCCGAAATTTTGCTACAGTGCGAGGACCTCGCGGACCGCGGCATCGTCATCCGCTTCACGACCCCCACATACACCTGGCCGCGAGGGTTGCACGAGGATGATGCGGTCGGTGATCTGGGTGCGTTTTCCCCCTGTTGCAGCGCGAATCGGTTCTGATCCATATCAACGCAGAGTGGGATATCTTTGGGTCTAATATGACGAGATCACACTTCTTCTCTCCGTTCTAGTCATTCTTTGTCAACCAGCACACATAATTGGCGACCGTGAACTGATTGATGCAATGATACTGTGTTGGTCTGATCTTACCCTTCGCGTGCTTGACGCACGAGAGTGTTGTTTCTCGCCCCAGCGCTCCGCGCGGTGCTTTACCAGCACTTGAGACTCGTAAAGCAGACATGCGCACCGATGCGAAGGGCTCCGGGCCAGCCGGAATGGCTCGCTAACTCACGATGGCCGATAGAGATCAATTGCCGTGAGTGGAGTACTACATGCAGGGATGACGATGCGGTCTCCAACCAAGGTGCCTTTACACTTCTACTCGGTGCTGATCGCGCTAATTCAGAATGCAATTGATGGGTACAGTCGGCGTCATATTAGTGGCGGTCTGATCCTTGGCATCTGGCAATTTACGGATGGGAATGCTTGGTATCGACGTAGCGTCACTTCCTCTTAGCTCAGTGGTAGTAGCGCATCACTCGTACGTTCTCTTGTAGAACTATCCGACATGATGAGGTCAGTCGTTCAATCCGGCTAGCGGGAAGCAGACTGGCGTCAGTCCTTTTTGTTTGTCGGCATCTTTCTTTTTCTGTTGCCATCAATCGATCGAGAACCACAATGTCGCTGCGTACGCCATTTCTGCGAGCGGACGCTGTTCATACGTTTCATCGTTCCTCTGGCTCGCTCAGGCCGTCGGTTGGCTTTTCGACAGGCACAGAGATTTCGAAATGTAAATATCATCCAACTTTCATCGAATTTGATCGAAGTGCGAAGCGCCAAAGCGCATAACAAAAAAGAATGAGAGTGGGAGAATGGCCAAAATCATGGGGGGACGTTTTATAGTTTAAGGGGGTTGATTTGACTCATACTGGTACACAATGAAAGCGGATTTAAACCGAATGAATAACTGTACATCAAGTTAAGTCCATGGTAGAAACCGTCATGGCTGTCCTAGTCCAGCGCAAACGAGTGCAGGCGCTCATTCCCGGCGATCCCCGTACGCCGGCGGGCGTTGCAGCGACCCGTCCCAGTCCTGTGCCTCGGGGATGCCTGACTCAAGGCGCTCCATGGACATCTTGATGCGGCGTAGCTCCTCCGCCATCTGCGTAAGCACAGGACTCGACGCGGATTGTGGGGTCTGCATTTCCCCGCCTGTATGCGGACGCGCCCTCGGGATGCGCACGCTCAGATCCGATTTCTCGCTCGAAACTGTGGACCGCGCGGCTGGCGGGGGCTGGAGCACGAACGGTGTAGAGGGAACGGCCAGGGGCTCCCCTTCCTTGTCCGCATGCAGGTTATTCGCGCTGTCGCTCTTAATTTCCACTTGTTGGCTGACCCGGTTGTCGCCTTTCCCCGGTTTCGCGATGAATGGAACGATGGATGTTGACACGGGCCGTTTTCTCGTCATCGCGCGCCTGCGCAGGAGCAACACCGTCGACACCAGGGCGATGAGGACGACCCCACCCACTACACCCCCGACGATAGCGGCGACCGGAGGCTTCTTCTTTGTATTCGAAGTATCTTGGGATGGGGGTGAGGTGGAGCTCGGAGTCGACGGTACATTTGGGTCTGCATCGGAACTGCGGGCTTCTCAGATCCGAGGGAGAGGTTTCAGAGAGGTGCACGTACGTCACAATGGCGTAGTCGAAATACAGTGAGGCTCCTGGCAGCAACTGCAATCGCAGCTCGTGCGGTTTATTCGCCAGTGTCTTGTTGGAGAACGCCATGAAGTTGTTTAACGGGGACTGTTGGTGCACGGACCAATTACCAGAAGCAACGTCGTCTATGAGTGCCGTGAATCCCAGAGGCGCAATAACTGCCTTTCCGGGATACGCGACAAAGATGTACACAGCCGTCCCTGCATGGTATTAGATGAATGGAGAGTACTCTCATTTCAGCTATGTTCTACTCACCGGTGAAGTTCATGGCGATCGTCGGCGTGCCGTTAGGGTCGGGGTGAACGAACGTTACAGACCCATTGTTGAGCTCGCTCGTATTCAATCCCCTGGGATCCCGGGCCCAAAATGCAGCGTCGTATTCCACCAGCGGACTGGCATCGTCGATGGTGTAATTGCTCTGTGCGGCGCTGACCAACCAGCTCGAGAGGATCGCGTTCAGGAGGGGAAGGATCCACATGGGTGCGCCGGGGTGATAGACGGGAAACGGGCAGGAAAGACTGACGAAGGTATGAGCATATAATAGAGGCTGTCGGTGTCAATCAGTGGAGCTTGCCCGCCTCTATCTACATCTGAGGTAGCAGAAGGCGTGCCAGAGAGTGCTTCTGTTCACGCTCTCCCTTGACTGCGGGAAACGAGTTAGTTGGTTGGGGCAAGGAAGAACGGGAACTTACTGGGTCGGCCATAGATTGTCCTGGTCAACTCCAGAAATACTACGGAGATGAAAACCCCTTCAATTCGAAAGAAAGGATAATATAATATCACACGATGGACAGCCACTGTGACATCGAAGCGCCAGTCGCGTGAGGATTTCGCTCTGATACAACGATGGCGTTGAGTGACGTCGGAGAACTGGAGTACAGTGTGATTTCAGCGATTGACGAAGTGGCCCTGGCCTGGGGGATAAAGTGGACAGTACATGAGCCTCGAATGACCAAACGATGCCTGACTTGAGAGAATAGAATGGACATCACGACACAATCCGCGGAGTTTAGATAGAAGTAGAACTGACAGTGTGCAACAGTCGCTTTTGACAAGTAGAATTTGATGGACTTGATTTTGTGCGGACCTCCCGTCGCCAAGTCGGGCCAGGAATGAAATTCATATGCCGGAGAGACTCTGGATTCGTTCGAGATTCGCATGGGATGGGCTGCGGGTGAGTGACCTTCACCACATCGTACCCAATTTTCAGTCTCGAAAGGGAGAAGAGTACATAGTGTTTTGGGAGGCAAGGCGCAGCAACCAAAAAAAGATACGACGGACCTCGATTTGGATGCAGTGTCGAATGCGTACCGTCCGCCGCCGAGTTCTATCGGGTGTAAGTTGAGATACGATTGTTATTCGATCCAGGGAAAGAATTACCAATAAAGCGTACGCACCTCAACGAACGACGCTTCGCCGCGATCGCAAGTAAAAAGGGAATTCTTCTACCACCATCTATGACCCGAGCCCGACTCGAACGGGCGTTGCGGCGGATTATCGTTATCCCCCATCATGGCATGGGGGAGCGGACAGTCCGCCACCGAGTCGACGTTAAGCCTGAAGGCACCTCGAATAAACGGAGGAGGCATTTGGCTGATACGCGCCTGAGATCCAAAGCGATGCGGAGAAGACGAGAACCTGGGAAGCAGTGTTGTTCGTTGGGTACAAAGCTGGAGCAGCTGCCAATCGCTGCGATGCAACTACAACATCATGCTATCGCTTCCCTGGATCAGATGGTGACCGTACGTTAGCGACCCGGGAAGGATGTTCTAAGTCAAGGAGGACAGACAGGAAATCAAATAGCGGCATCTAGTTTAACTTCAAAAGTCGAAAAACATCGAGGGCTAGCTGTCCTTGGAAAGTCTGCGCCAGGTTCCGCAAATCAAGACAGAAACTATGTGCAGATGCGGAGGATCCACCACTGCCTCGCATTGTGCCCAGGCTAGAAATTATGAGAACCTATGGGAAACGGGGGCAGTATGGAGAGGAATGATTTCGGAGCATCAAAAGAGGGGAGTTTATGACGAACGACTCGGGCTTGAGTCGAATAGGAACCTTCTGCATATGCATGTGCGCAGAGTGATCCGTGGAAAGATCGAAAGCGGAACTTGAACACGGTGTTTAAACCTGGATGTGAGTTCATTTGAGTCGTTCTCCAGCCAATGGAAGCGGAAGCGATCTTGGGAGAAGACACAAGTTTCTTTTGCCCTGAAACAGTGAGAGTTGCATGGTTAGAAACTCTGTAGGAGAACACAGTGCCCCGAAAGGCAACCTAAAGAAAATGCGCAGATAAAGTTGGTGCCCCAGACTAGTACTGCGGCCCTTCGGGTCGAACGGGCGCATTCGAGCGGACATGACAGATGTCATAAGCACAACGTGAATGGATGCAACGCAAGTCGGCCCGGATGCGGATGCTCCAAATTGAGCCCAAGTTGAAGCATCGAGACGACAAACATGACAGCAAGAGACAAGAAAACATCGGCTTTCATCGGCCGTTGATCGGCCGCCATCGATATTGGTGCCGCGGCACCGCCACGTACCGCCACATAGAAACGTTCAACAAGCGAGGTACGAGCTGCATATGTCGAAGCATCTGTCTAGGAGAGACTAGTAGAGACTGAAAATCCATATCCACGCATTCACCAGCCCCGGAGCAAGATTTCGCGCATCCATCACCTCAGGCGGCAGGGAGAATTCTCGCTCCGAACAGCTCCGAACTTCAGCCCTGGACACTATTCGTGCCTCTTTCTGATTATCTCCCGGAAAATCGGCCAGGAACTCGACGGTGCGGCCGCAGCGCAAGCTGTATTCAATCCTATCTCCCCCCCGTATCCTAGATGCGCGGAGGCGTCACGGTTCCTGCAACGTTCGGGCCTGCGGCGCAGAATTTTTGATGGTCGACAGGTGTGTGTCTTCGGTCATTCGTAGTCTGCTCCTCCCACCATCCGCATCCGCATTCTCATGCAACGCTTACGCTTTGAGGATGCACGCTATCCCGCACGTTGCTGCTATGTACATCCCCGGCGGCCCTTATCCGCGCCACAACACATGCGCGGACAGTAGTAAGTTGCCTCCATTAGCCGCCACCGATCGCTTGGCCTTCCGCACTGCCGAGGCCCTAGCCGTGAGCTTCAGTTTTAAATTTAGGATCGTGCTATCGTGGTGATCCGGGAGTCTCGGAGTGTGTCCCAAATGCGGGTCCTTGATACTGTACCCGCCCTTCGGCCGCTCAGAGTCCCGCGTCCGCAGCCTAAATGGTCCTGCGCTACGTCGTCCGCCACGGGGATCTGCGCGCGCTGATTCTTCGCCTGCAGCATCTATTAATTTTGGACGGCCGCATCCGAGTGGTCTGCTGTCCTTTGGGCGAGGGTGTCGCACGGAGCGCGTTTGCAAGCCAAAAACAAATCGCCGACTTGGCTGATGTGGAGGCCCTGACGACTCAGACCGCAGCTTCGTATGCCTATGGTGGGGGACGATTCGAAGAGTACGTTTGGTTGCACAAGACCCGTTGAAGCCATTGCTGTCACAGCTTTACACACGAGTAACGCGCCACCTGCTGGCTCTAATGGTGTGCACAAGCTCTATCGATGAATTGATAAATTTCGAATATCACCAGATTGGATCTCGGCAGATGTGAATCTTGACGACGATGATTCATGATAATTGACTGCATTTATAAGAACAGCTTTGGGTATGGTTTCCTTGACCTCTGCACCTTCATATGCGGGTCATTGACACAGGCAGTGCGGTATAACGTTACGGACGAGCACGTATTGTAGATACACGGTATAACCTCCCAGAAGGCCTCCATCACGAATGGTTAGTGATGAAACTAAGAGTCACTCCGGCAGCAGATTTGGATTTGGATTTTGGCTGGATTTGATCGGATTTGGATTTGATGGTGACTGATGGTGACTTCCATCAGTCACCCACCTCTGGACCAGTCTACCGGAGTGCCAGCTCATCGTCTCATCGGCGTTGTCCCGCCGTCCCCGCCCCTTCCTGCCTCGTCCGCACTTAAAGTTGGTGACCTTGTTGCAGCAGACTAGCTGAACAAAAGTGCTGCAACTACCTAAATACATTGTTTTAAAGAAACCCGGTAATTCAGATGTGAAAATTGGCTCGTTGGAAGCAGGTTGAAAGAGCTCGTTGTCGCCGCCGATGAGCGACGATGTTGTGTCAACGGTGTCCAGAGGTTTATTGTTTGCCTGATGACTGATTCAGCTGTGATTTACGTAACAGAACCAGCTCCAAATCCGATCAAATCCAGATCCAAATCCGCTCCCGGAGTAACTCTAATTTCTCTAAAGAGTCCACACGACATGAGCGCCCGACTACCGGACGTGAAAGCGAAGATATACCGTGCAAACATACGTCCAGCGCTCAGCGAGATCAAAATTCCCAACAGCGTCGACCCTAAAAAGGCCATGGGCTGCGCCCTGAAGCTCCTGAGGGCCGTGTATATGCACGCGCTGCCTCACGGCACGACCCAATACACCTGATGGGCCCAATGTGCTGATGAATTGGCAAGTAGAGGGCCTATGACAAGATGATCAACGGTCAGCAGCTATCAGAACGACATGCGCAAATTACTCGTTTGTATATTCCTTAGCCCACCCAGAAAGTGTGACATTTGGGATCAATCCAGTTCGTGTAATGTAGATCATAGATATCCGGGGTGATTTCCGTCAGCGTCTGCACACCGCGTATGTTCACAGAATTCGTGCCGCGGAGTTGGTCTATCTTGAAAGTCCAGTCGAGGATCAGGACACCCAATTCACCCGAAAATTGCGTGGAAGAACTGGGAGATGAAAGTGGTGATCCGGCCAAGGGATCGGGGCGGGAAGGAATCAAATGTGCTCGAGCCATTTTGAGACAAGTCCAACTATATTGATCCGATCTCAGTCAGTACCAGTACCGATGGCCCCGTGGTCGAACGAACACTCGGATACAGATTGGGATCAGGTCTGCGGGCAGAGAGTATGAAGTAAAGCGAACTTGCATCTGCGAGTGAATTTTCTAGTTCATTTCAACCCAGAATTTTCAATTTTCAACCGAAGAACGATTCAAAAGTTTCGATGCTCACCAAATGAACCGATCGTTGCGCGTACAGATGAGAAAGAGCGCATGTTAATTTCAACGCGGGATTTGCCGGATCTCTGCGAGCGCCTGAGATCGCCGCTCCGGTTCGCCCGCACAGCCTTCGCGTAACAACCGAGTGTGGCCTTGTTATGTTCTGGTGAGGCTCCACCACCCCGATCGCCTCGCCGCCATGAGCCCAGTGCTCCTATCCCGCTGCAGTCCACACCACAGGGGCACCCGCATAGTGCTCCTATTACTCGCTCTCGCGGCCCTCCTCTGGATCCCGCTGACATGGGACAGCCTCCAGTCCCTCCGCCTCACAATCACCGCCCAGCTCTCACAGTCGCAGTCCCAATCTCAGCTCCCGTCACACGCCACGCGGCCGGCACCGTCACTACCACCACCCTCACTAACACCAACGATAACGAACAACAACGTAACCTACCCCCGACGGGCCTCCTCCACTCTTTTCCCCCAAAAGGCGCGCGAGTACATCGAGCGGCTGAACGCGGTGCGGGACGTCGCGTTTTCGCCGCATTGGAAGGAGATGCAGGGGCATAATCTGGAGAACGTCGATAGGCTGCTGCAGTATCTAGAGCGGGCGGAAGCTGGCGAGCAGCTCCCCCCTCCCAGCGTGGTGCTGTCCTCGTGGCACTTCCTCCCGACGTGTTACGAGACGAGCTCGAACGGCGAAGTGCAGTGGATGCGGCCGCTGGTGAGCACCCCCCTCCCCTCTTCGCCCGGGACGTTTGAATCCTGATCCGGATTCCTGCTCGTAGCTGCGGCTCATGCGGGAACAAGACAACATCTTCATCATCTACGCGGCCTTCCCAGACAGGACGTTCCATAAGGACTTCAAGCGCCTCGGGAACGACCTGGTGACGCACACCTGGCTCGACGACGAGCACTTGATCTGGTGCTTCCAGGACACAGAGCACTGCATGCTGAGTGCGCAGAACCCCGACGGCGTGTGAGTCCCGACTCCATGCCATGCCACACCCTTCCTCTAATCAACCGCGATTGATTCAGTCCACTCCATAAACTCTTCGCATTCACATTCTGGGGCAGCCTTCCCAGCTCAGGCAAATGGCTCCCCCCCATCGGTGCCCCGTCGTGGTCGTTCAACCCCCTCGGCAGGGAGTGGAACCTTGTTCCGTATCAGGTACGCTTCACGCTCATACGCGGCGCCCAGTGCTGAAGCACACCCCACAGATGCCTGAGAGCCATTTCTTCCTGTACGTCTCCCCCTCCCCCGTTCTTTCCAATGTCAACATCATGCGATTAAAAAATTACAACAGCGGCTATCACTATGAAGGCTGTCAAGCCCTGCCCTACGTTCCTTACGCCGAGCGCACCGACCAGATCGTTGTCATCGCCAAAAGTGTGTGCTTCCTCACGTGTCTGCTTCTGTGCCTTTGCTGATGGGCAACTCACACAGAATCCTCCTACTTCCACCCCACCACCAACCCGCTCGCCTTCCCGCCCGGGTTTTACACTCGTTTAAACAATGCTCTGAACAGCGCGAACAACAGCAACTACACCCTCATCTCAAATGCACTGATCGACGAGGGGTTCCTCGTCCCCGAGGGTCTGACGGACTCGGGGCTGTTACCGCAAAAGGAGTATGATTTGATGTTGGTGCGTTGCCCTTTTTGTTTCATTTCAACCTCTACGCTTAACTCGAACGCTCACCCAGTCGGACACGAAATCCCTCCTCGGCATCGGCCGCCCGCTCATCTCGCCCACGCCCTACGCGGCGCTCTGCCGCGGCGTGCCCGTCGTCCTGCCGTATTCGTCCAAGTCCGGGTGCCCTGCGTGGCCTGGGGTGGGGGATTGGTGTGCGTTTGTGGAGGGGGGACATCAGCATGGTGTGTGGTTTCGCTTTCGCTTTTATTTCTCGTTCTTCCTTCTACTTTGATTTTGTGCCATTCTCGTTTCTCGCCGCTTTTATACCATTCTCGTTCTCGCTCGTACTTACAACTAACCGACTCGCACTCGCAGGTCCGGCAGCGGCACTGGGCGAGCCCTGGGTATACGTCGTCGATGTGGACGGGAGCGAGGAGGAGATCATCGAGACGATTGGGCGGGCGGTGAGGACGCCGATTGAGCCGTTGTGAGTGTTTCTGCCTCTTCCTTGCTCCCTCTGTCTTTCGCATCGAGAGTATAAGCTGAGCTGACGCCCGGTCAGCGAACCAGAAGAGATGAAGATCCTCGCCGTCCGGCACCGCTTGCTCGATTATTTCGAGATCGACTGGGCCCTCCATGGGGCGGCGAAGGCGAAGGAATTGGGTGCGCCGCTGGGTGCGCCCATAGACGTAGATGCGCCGCTGCCGCTGCCGCCGTGGCTGATAGACTGGAGTAGACGGAACCCGGATCCGTCGTTGGTGTTATGGTGATCGGAGGGAGGGAGGGAGGGGGAATATACCCATAGATGCATGGAGGCGTGCACACACATATATTCAGATCTAGATCTACTTATACTTATACTTAGTAAACCGCATATATAGAGTTCATTCCGTGTGTGGACACCCCTGACCTGCAGAAGTTCGTGTTTTCTGTGCAAGTGGAAAAAAATCACACCAGCGGTGAGTTGAAGATGGGAGGCGGTGAGGTGAACTTGTCCTGATGTTGTTGGAATTTCTTTCTTTAAACTCGTGCACCGGACCCATGTCCAGCTCGAACGCTTTTACTCTCCACCTATGTCTATCGAGGCCCGTTCATTTGAGTTGAGAACACCAATTTTATCTTGTCCCTTCCCGTGATTAAATATATTGAGTTTTTCCCAGTGGTGAGCCTCCTCGCGCTCGGGACTTCGGAATTATCACCGTGACGCGACGCGTGAGCCTCGCCTGTTCCCCCGATTTCCGCTTTCCCGCTGCCACTCAAAAATCTCGGCTCTCCCGTCCTCCCGTCGGATTTCTCGCTATATCGCATGAACCTTGGCTGATTGTGGGCCGGGTTGAACTTTGTCACTCAGTTCAAATCGACGCTGTACCTTCACAAGGTCACAGTACCACATCCGCCCTCCCCAGCCGCATCATATTTGTAACGGACTGTCCGAGAATGTCCACCCAAGCGCATATTATACACAACTTATGGAGGGTTAAACACTCAGTGTAAGTAAACAGTTTTTGCGTTTCCGCCCTCGTATTCCTGACTAAGCATCTCCTTATTGGGAGATCACGCTTCGAGTTCGCACTCCTGAGTTTCCGCCTCAAACCTTAATCCCAATTTGGGGAATTTGATCGCGGCACTTTTCGGCACCCTCATACCACAGTAGTTCTGGCGGTCATGTACCCACCACAAAGCTACAGCCATAGGATATTTGACGAAGTGGTTGTTACTGTGCTGAGTAGGTTTGGCTGATGTAATTGTTTTGCATGGTCCGAGGTTCAATCCGGGCGCTTCTGGCTATTTTCACTGGTCCGAGCATTCGAGTCTAAGGAGTACTACCACTGTCATGCTGTTCGGCCAGTATTAATGAAGTTAACTTGTGGAGCTACCTACTTACTGCACCACTGAGGCCTCAGAGGGCTTCAGTGTGCCCTGAACCGGCTCGAAGGAAAGGTGGGAGGCATCAAATTCAAAATTGTTGATCCCCTTCGCGCACATGAAGAAAGCTAGTGGTGCATAACTCCGGTATGACTGTTTATCCTCCCTCTTTGACAATGGCTGAGTGGAAAACAGTCAAAAATGCACTCGCAAAATCTTGTGCACCCAAGCTGTGCCGACATGCCGAACCCTAACCTTTTGAGATCATGCCGGTGTGCCGCGATCAAATTACCCAATTCGGGTTTAAGGTTGGAGGCGGAAACTAAACGAGTTCGAGTTCGTCAGTCAATTCAAACCCCGCCGCGTTACTGTCACACACGCGTTCCTTTCCTCCTGCCACCACGTCTCGTCGCCCGACCCCACTACGCGATTTCCATCCTCCGTCGTTGCCCCACCCCGGCTACTTGCTAAGTATGTATTCCTTCTTGGCCCACCCGGTGAATATGCATGCGAGGCGGAAGATAGACCAGGTGCCACTGACTTGTGCCACTTCAGCACACCGTCGCGCTGGTCCACCTCTATCTCCGCTGGCGCGGTCTTCCCCCCTCCTCCACGTTCAGGCGCCGCAGCTCCAGCCGATCTCGTTCGCGCGGCTCGCCATCTCTGCGATCTCGTCCGACCACTTCGCGGGCCGCTGTCTCGGGCGGTTACCCTTCTTTCCTTGCGCGTTCCCAACACATTATGTAGGGTCCACTCCTTGCGCATTCAAAACGATTTATGTGCTCCGTTTTCTCCAGCAAAGGTACCGTGCGGTGGCAAGATGTATATAATATTGATTTTGATGTAATTCCTGTAATATGCACTGCGGGGATCGCACAATTTTTCGAGCTGAAAAAGGGCGTTTGAAAATGTTTGCCATGCTCGAAGGGTTTTTTTCCTACGTAGTAAATTTGACGGAAAATGGACGAGTTTTTCCGTCGTGTTTCCGTCTGGATAAAGGACGGCTTTTACACGGGGGAAAATGGGAGGAAACAGGTCTCACCTTACCTCCATTGTCTCTGCCCGTAAAAGGAAATATCTTACCAAAGGAAAGAATCTGGCCAGTATTTCATTTGGAGAAAACTTCCCTCTTTGTCAAGGAGAAACAGCTGCAAAAATTGCGACTTTTTCGCATACAATTTCACTTGGTAAAAGGGCTGTTTTTTCTAGGAGAAAATCTCAAGAAAAAGGCAGCATTTTCTTGCAGGTTTTTCCCCAGGAAATTTCAGCGCGCGCGCGGCGAAGTGCTGAGAGGGCGCTGAGCATAGCGCGGCAGGCACGCTGTGCGCGCCCCCAGAGGGCGCTTAGAGTGCGCATCGCGAACGCTAACAGGTTGTGCGCGTGCGCCTTGGCCGACGAGCGCTATTCACAACGCTTTAGAAGACACTGTAAAGCGGAGAGGTTTGTTAACGGCCACCTTGCATCTTGATGCGCGCTCTCGAAAGGACAGCGGCGAGCTCTTTCGAATCTCACATCACGCAAAACCGTAACGAGACCCAACTCAACAAACATCCATTCGCTCCACCACCAAGTATCTACTACATGTATACTAACCGCCCAGCAAACCACCACCACGTCGCCCACAAGCCGCTTGCCCAGGTGCGCTCGCGCCCCAATGGGGCTGCATCGGGCGCACGGGATCGCAGACGGGGAGGCGGGGAGAGCGGGGACGATATACGTATGTAAGCAAGCGGATAGCTAGGGGGGACGGCGAGGAGGGGTGTTGGATCCGGGAGATGAGAGAGACAAGTTATAGAATGGAGATGAGTGAGACTGATTGAGAGATGAGAGGAGAGAGCCGCCAGACGACAGAAAGGGAAAGAGACGAAATAAGTAAATGAGGATGCTATGCTGATGGTGTGGATGGGGTTTGATTTTCGTGGTGGGGCGGGCGGTTCTCAGAACACGCCGATGAGGGCGGACTCCCCGCCCGTGGGGCTCTCCATGTCGCTCCATCCAAGCCCCAAGCCGAGATCGTTGAGGTTATGCTGGAACGCCGCGTCGGCGGCGGGCAGTAACCCGAGGATCCGGTCCATCTCCAGTATGTCCACCTCCACCTCGCTCGTCCAAATCCGCGAATCGTCGTCCGCCCGCTCGACCTCGCCCACACCGCTGCCCACGAGTGCCTCCAGCCCTAGGATGTCGCCCCCGGTCACTTGCGGCACGAAGAGAGCTGACGGCGCCACGCCCGTGGGGGATGCTTGGAACTGGGCGCCACCCTGAGCGTCAAAAGGAAGACTCGCCGCGAGGAAGGAGCGAGGATCTGGCGGAATAGGTCCTCCATGGTTGCGTCGTCGCTCGCGCCTTCCTCGGAGGAGGCGCGGGTGTCGTTGTCGGTACCAGAGAGCGCGGGTTGAGCTGGAGACCACCCACTGCAGGGCCGTCGAGGGCGGAGGGGATCCGCCGACGATGGACGCCATCCGTGCCAGGTGGCAAGGGGAATCTGGTTCGTGCTCGGTCTTTGGTGTGAGGACGGGGGACGACATGAACGAGGACGAGGAGGAGAGGTCGAGGTCAAAGTCTAGGGGGTGTGGGAGGGTGCGGGGGAGATGGGGAAGGGCATGGTGGGATCGAGGGCGGAAAATGGAGGAGACGCGGGTGCGTCTGCGGTGGGTTGTGGGAGAGGGCTGGAGGCGGAGGCGGAGGCGGGGGCTAGGGGATCGGCGGCGGCAGGTGCGGCCGGGACTGTGCCGGTGGCCATCCCTTGGGCGGCGAGAGCCTTCATGACGGCGTCCCAGCTCTTCTCGAGGGTCTTGATACGCTCACGCAGCTCCTCGTTCTCGCGTCCTTTGTCCTGCCGCGAGTGTCGTCCGACTTGGACTGGGCAGCGCGCGTGGGGGGAACGACGAGGCCTGCTCGGAGTTGCCTGATCTCCTCCTCGAGCTTGTTGGCACGACGCTCTAGGTAGGAGAACGGGCCTTGCGGCGGTCGCGGGAGTTCTGTGCGGCGATTCGGTTACGGTGTGCGCGGGCCGCCTCGCGGTCCTCGGAGGATGAGGTGCGAGGACGCTTGCGGGATGGACCGGAGTCACAGTCGTCGGGGGATTGCGGGGCAGGGGAGGGAGAAGAGAATCCATTAGAGATGAGGACATGGTGGTTAAAGAGAGAGGTGGGTCGTAAGGTGATGATGATAAGGAAATGGGACCTGGGAGAAGGCTAGCTGCGGCCATGAGTACAGCGGCGGGGTGAGAGGGTAAGGAACTGTTTGGGCGGCGCTGGGGACGGGCGAGGCGGGAAATTCCGGTCAAAGCGCTGAATACTGCATAGACATTCATCGAATCAAGGTCTGTGCAGCCACGACAACATAATCGCCGATCTGCTGAGGCGTGGTCCCAAATCTTTCTTGTTCTGCATCCACCATCAAACACCACCACCACCTCTGATTGCGCTCTCACACCGCGTCCTCAGCCCATGGCTCGCTCCCAACGGTCCCGCACCGCGCACCTCATCAACACCGCCACCCTCAAAGCCCTCAAGGGCAGACGCCGTGTAAATCTGGCCCAGGCGTCGAATTCGAGCGGATGGCGACTAGGTGTTTGCTCGAGCTCGGTGCCGGCGCCTATCGCAGGGAGGGCCCCGGCTTCCTCTACTGTATCACCCGCGACGGCCCCAACGGTGCCCCCATCGTCGAGGTCGACCATGACCTCGACCGCCGCTCCCTCCAGTATGCGGGGTGCGCGGCCCCCGGAAACGAGCTGAACTGGATCCTCAAGATCTCGTCCACCTCCTCCGCGAATTTGGGGCGTCCCTCTGTCCCACTTTGTGCCCCGGGAGCGCTTGTACCACGACCCATCGTGAGTGGTACTCCCTCAACACTGTTGGCGGGAGAAGCGGCCTCGAACGCCTCCTCCGCATGGCCTTCCGGCGCCTTCGTTTTCTATTCCGTCCGTATGTCCCTCTTCGCCTCCCCAGTCTAGCTTCCCGGACGATTCGTTTCCCAGGGTTGCTCTCGACGAAGACTAGAGTGCATGGACCTATCGTCGTTACAATTCTGTCGTGCAATCTGTGTATACTAGGAAATAGTTAGTCGAGCCCTCTCGGAAGTAAGGTAATTACGCTTTCTTTTCTTATTCTGCCCATTACTGACTTGATTCCAAGTTCTTGCCGGACATTAGTCTAATGGCCTATCTCCAAGCCTAGTAGTTAATTAGTAGTCTTCCTGGCTGTGTGGTCGAGGCACGGACTCACTACAGATACCATGGCTCATCCCTTTTTGATCTGATTGAAGCCTTCTTATCCTGCGCCATCCATTTGCTGAAGCACTGAAGTTGGTACACTCCAACTCCTCCATCGCTGTGGTCCAATTGCCGTCATTTCTATCCTCCCGTCGACGTTGACGGTACGTTTTCCTTTACGCCTTCACATCATCACCAACCAGAGTGCGCCTCGCCCGTTTCCCCATCAACATTCCACCACTCGAGTGTCAACGTTCTGCTACTCGCCGTCGTTTGTCTCGCTCGGCCTTGATGCGATGGACCCGAAGAAGAGGTACGTCGACGGTGGGGCCATTCCAAAGGCGTCAGGAAGGAGGTGCGCAGCAACGGGTGCTCAGCCCAGCTGTGCTCGAGAATGTAGAGGTGATGTCTGCAAGATGCCGTCAGATGTGGCGAAGAAAAAACAGCGAAATCTAACTATTTTCCAAGGGGGGCGGAGGTCCAACAGGGAGCTCGGGAAGTAGGTCATAAATCCAAAGGCATCGGCGAGTGCGAGTAAGAGGTTCGCAGAAGTGATCGTGCGCTACAGTTTACAAGTCAGCGGCGTCGGAGAGTCGAAAAAAAAAACGTACGAATCGAATGTCTAGCCACCGATCCCAGATCGTGCGCGTCCCCGTCTCGCACGCACAATGCCCTCGACGGTAAATCAATTAGCACCCGCGTTCAGCGAGTGCTCCGCCGAGCGTGTACATTCCCGTGCGCGTCCTCATCTCGCGCGCACGGGGTACTAAGCACCCGCATCAGACGAGTGCACGAATGGCCGTTAGATCCTGCGTATCGGCGCCGAGAGCGAGAGCAAGAGACAGAGTGAGAGAGACAGAGACGGAGATTTGTATGCGTCTGTATGTCCATCCATCACTGATCATTGTTCCTGTGGCGTCCGCTCAGCTCGTTCCAATTGCCCTCTTTGCTCCGCTTTGCTCCGTTGCTGTCCGCTCAGCGGTTGACCACTCTTGTCTCGCCCAGACGGCACCATTACTTGGTTTAAAATTGCGCGCTCGCACGGCACTTGTCTTCGCGTCCATCGCCGACTTCAGCAGATACGTAGTATATGTTTTTCAATCTCCGTGGCCACTTTCTCGCTCGTTTCTGTTGGTGTCAAATTTCTTGATTTGTTCCCTCTTACACCTTTCGGTCGTATTCTACAAATGCATTTTGAAAACAATAGCGGGGTGTGCCGGGGCCGGGGCGTTATTGAGTATCCACAATTTTCCATATTGGGCGCAGCGCCGACACCGTCAAGAATTCCAGTTCTATCTATACGGCACCGACACATAATTGCCCTGTGAAAGTTATCCCCTTGGCATGTCAACCTACACCGCAGCCTGGCCGACAACTCAGTCAAAAGAACAGGCGGCGTCGTAACATTCACTCCGGAGGCACTCATCCTCGACGCGAAGTTGACTTCTTGAGTACAAGTTGACGCATGGCAGATTGAGGGGTACACGGTTTGGAAGTTTGAATTTCAGGATGATTTTCTCCCAGGCATGGGAGCCAGTGCGATGAATGCTTTGCTAACGAATGATTCGAAATCATATCAAGTCGTAAAATATCTAAATGTCACTGCATTGATTCGCTCGAAAATCATACATTGGGCAGACATGTCAGTTTACGCGAATCCGGAGGGAAAGTAGTGTTTACTTAAACCAGTCAATCTGCGCGTGTTCACATTCGCATTGATCTGCAGGCTAACCACCATCGACTCCGCGCGAGTAGTAAAATCATGCCCCTGGTTCAGGAAGGAATTGAGCAAGTTCAAGCAGTAAAATGGCCAGTAACGTACTGAGTGCTGTTCGGAGATGGCGTCGGGGCGCGCTTCTTGGGATAGTTTAGAGGAGGCGTCCATTTGAAGAAGGGCGAAAGTGGAGATTGGACTTCGAGGTCGACAAGTTATCGCAGGGGTGTTGCAAGAGTGGACAAATATGCACAGAGGTATTTATGTCAAGTAGCGGTATACGTATTTGCGTCACAAAGGGGAGAAACAAAGGCTGTTGCCGTAACCCGAGAATGCGGGTAAGTGCCCCATTAGATAAGGATTGCCGCTATCGATGAGGCTTGCGCATGGATGCGAAACGACGGCCGGCCTTCTGTCAGTCAGTAGATAGGGTGGGATTGTGGCTCCATCTTGAAGGTTGCCGGCCAGAAACGTAGCGATGAGACAAAGAGGATCACAAGTACGATGATCAAAGGCATCGGATGGTTCGCAGCGCTCAGGGCAGCCGTCTGCCCGGGCTGATGGCGAAGTCGTCTGAGTTCGTGATGACGGAAAAGTAGAATATGCGTACCAGCCGAGGACAGCAGAGAGGTCGGGAAGTAGGTGCACTGCAGCGGATACTCAGCGCAGCCGTGCTCGAGAATGTAGGGGTGATGTCTGCAAGATGCCGTCAGATGCGGCGAAGAAAAAAAAAGCGAAACCTACCTACTATGCAAGGGCGGCGGGGGGACCAACCGCGAGCTCGGGGAGTAGGTCATAAATCCAAAGGCATTGGCGAGTACGAGTAAGAGGTTCGCAACAGTGACCGTGCACTGCAATTTACAAGTCAGCGGCGTCGGAGAGTCGAGAAAAAACGGACGAATCGGATTTCCAACCACCAATCCCAGACCGTGCGCGTCCCCGTCTCGCGCGTACAGTGCCCTCGACAGTAAATCAAGTAGCACCCGCGTTCAGCGAGTGCTTCGCCGAGCGTGTAGATTCCCGTGCGCGTCCTCATCTCACGCGCACGGAGTATTCAGCACCCGCATTAGACGAGTGCATGAATCGCTGTTAGATCCTGCGCATCGGCGCCGAGAGCGAGAGCAAGAGACAGAGCAAGAAGAAGAGAGAGAGACGGAGATTTGTATGCGTCTGTGTGTCCATCACTGATCATTATTCCGCTTAGGGTTAGAGGTTAGGTAGTGCTTAGAGGATTAGAGGTTAGTGGTTAGCGGTTAGTGGTTAGCGGTTAGGGTTAACGGTTAGTGTTAGCGTAAAGCTCGTTTCAATTGCACTTTTTGCTCCGCTTTTACGCCCTTGCTGTCCGCTCGAGTCATTGAGGTTACGCGACGTGATCCAGTTCAATTGAATTGTTAAACAACTTGCGAAACCATATGTATCAGTTGAAACTATGGCCCAGCCCAGGACAACGCTAGTAGTACTACGAACAAGAACAGAAAGCCTATGAGCAGAAGGTTTGAACGACGGGCGTAATCAACATCAGCCGTTAACTTTCGTATCTTCCCTTCTTCGGATGCTTTTTCCGCGCTGAGAGTTGCAATCGTCTGGTTCGCTAGGGCCCTGGCATTCGCCTCTTGAATCTCCAAGGTGCGGAGACGTTGTTGTTCCAATTCTAATTCTAGATCATCGGCTTGTTTTGTCTCGGTCTATATAGCTCAGAGACGAACGATTCAAATAGGATGTGACTTACAGGTTTAGCCCATATGTAGATCGTCGCCGGGGCGTCTCCATCGCCGCTGGCGATGAGGTAAAAGTCCTTGGTGGTGCATGTCTAAATGGCGTTCATAAATTGTGATGTGATCGATGCAAGCCACGTACCGTCAAAGCACAGATGGTAGTTTTGGCTGGAACAGTTAGGAGATCGACGGTGAAAAGTTTGAGGTCACTGACCCGCATGTTGCAAGTTCGGCTTCACTAGGTCTTGCGCCAGGTCATGGATATAAATCAACCCCTCGTCTCCCCCGCACGCCAAGACACGACCGTCTTCAGCAAAACAGGCGCCTTTAATTTTACGTGCACTCCCTTTAGGTGAAACGGTAACGGGAGCCGAGTCGGCGGGGCTGTATAGATCATAACGGTTGAATTCAAGATTGTGCACCGCTTTCATCGCTCCTTGCGGTGAAAACGCGACAAAACCGCTAAGAGAAAGGCTCAGATGAGTTCACAAGCAACGAGTCAAGACATACACTCCACCACGCAACCGCTGAAGCTCGGCAATGGGTTTTCCGTCCCTCGAATCGTAATGGAGTCTGGATACTACGGTGAATGACGGAGGTTTTAGCAGAAACATACGTACAGGTGCCCGGTGTCCAAGAGGTGAACGGCCAGGGATTCGTGGTGCGTCCCAAGGAATGCAACGCTTCGCGGGATGGCATCACCGACGCTCAATTTCCACGTCAGGGCCAACGACTCTGATGAGAGCGGTGTTAAGAACAAGGGAGGATGAGGGGAAGACACTTACTGCGATCCTTGATGTTATACATCTTTATTTGGCCTCTCACCGACGCGACAACGAGCCTGAAGTTGAGAGAATCCACTGCTTGGGATTCCACAGAAGTGTCGTACGGGAAGACGGCTACAGAGCTGCTAGCCTGTACATTGAATTGCTGGGCCACGCGCGTTTAGACTCGTGAAAAGTGGCAGAGCGCTCGATGTACCTGGGTACGGAGGTTCCAGGGAAGTAGAGATAGCACTCCTCTCGCGCTGCCCACGAAGAGCACTGTGGGTTGCGCGGCTGTTTCTTCGAGCAAGCTGAGGTTCAGAATCTGACCCCAATTCGGGTTGTGCACCTCCTGTTGGCAGTTGCAAGATATGACATCCCAGATGCGGAGCACTTGGTCATCCCCTAAAAATGTCAGGCGCGATGGAAGGATGTGCGAGATTGAATGGACGCACCACCACTGGCCAGCATCTTGCCATTGTCAAAGAACAAGAGGCTGTTGACAGCGTCAGCTTTGTCCGGGATTGCCGGGGTTAGAGCCCTGTATTGCGAGTATGTCGCCATTGGGTTGGAGGAGATGTGGATGAAAGTCTGAAATTCAAAGGGCGTTATTTAAGCGAATTCGAAGCGAACCTTTCTTTGTGCGGCGTGACACCTTGTGACGAACGGACCGGGGGGCGGGCCGAAGTAGAAGGCGAGGATTGAACGCAAAGAATGAAAAGAAATAAAGGAGCCAGGGTGTATATATTGAGGATGCTAGAAGGACCCACCTCTCACCCGCATCCATGGAGAATATCCCGTACACCCCATACATCGACCGCCCGCTCCCCCCCATCTCGTTGCGCACCGAGTGGCGCCTTTTCGAGTCGCGTCCATTGCCTCGCCTCACCGCTCGAATGGGGCGCGATGAACTTTTAGAGATGGTCGGCGAGGAGGCTTCGATGGAGGAGCCGACCCAGGACAACAACACGCTTGGTCAACCGCTCGCTCCCCCCGTGTCAGTACCTCTCATGGGTGGTTCGAGTGGCGATAGCTTGTGGACTGCCGCAGGCTCGAAGACCCCGAACAAGAGGTCGCGGAAGGCCGACAACTTCGAAGAGACGGGGAGGACCAACAGGTCCGCCGACAAGTACCGCAAACCGCGGGGGGAACCAAACAGACCGAACTCGGGTGGTTACAGTTTAGAAAGGCATCTGATCGACGAGTGCGGCTGGACGATTGAGCAGTTCCAGGAAGTACAGGTATATCCTGCTGTTGTTTTCGCCAGTCTATTTTCTTCAAGCTGACATCCACGCAGCAGGAGGTTCACAAACTTGCGGCCCAAAAATTGGCCCGCGACACGGGTTATAAGGACCAACAGGAGCACGCAGTGAGGCTCATCTGCGACGAGGTGAGAGCAGTATGCTCCGTCACGTCCCTTTCGCTGAACTCGCCATCCAGGTGAAAAAGAGCCACCCGATCGCTCGCGGATTCGACAAATCTTGGGTGATCAAGGACATGCTGAAGATGCATTTGAAGAACAAGACCGAACGGTTGAAGAAGGAGGAAATGAGGGCATTTTATGCGACCAGAAACCAGCAAAAAAATATCCCCGCGCACGATTGAACCATATACTGCCTGCTGAGGTCAGAGGGGTCGAGTCGAACCAACAGAACCTTACCGTAATACACTACATAGCGTCCGTAGCAGTTGATCCATCTCGTATTCCGCTCAGTGACCGAGAGACTTGGAAAGATGGCCGGAGAACGTCGACGGTGGTGCGGAGGGACGCGGGACAAGCGCGGTCGAACTAGGCTCTGGATCCGAGTCTTGGATGTTAATTCCGACTGGAGGAAGATTATAATGTCCTCTGCATATGCAGTATCAAAGTTCCCGGCACCGGCGTAATTCTTGACAGGAAACGGTGCTGATTAAAACCAGGGAGTGGTGCTGGCTGAGAGGCAAGGGCGGTCAACCGCTCAGCGGACAGCAAGGGAGTAAAGCAGAGCAAAGACGGAAATTGAAACGAGTAGAAACGAGTTGAGCGGACGCCACAGTAATAACGATCAGTGATGGATGGACATACAGACGCATACAAATCTCCGACTCTCTCTCTTGCTCTCACTCTGTCTCTTGCTCTCACTCTGTCTCTTGCCTCTCTCTCTCAGCGCCGTCTGCGCAACTAGTGGCGAGTCGTGCACTCGCTCAACGCGAGTGCCGAGTACTCCGTGCGCGCGAGATGAGGACGCGCACGGGAATCTACACGCTCGGCGAAGCATCCGCTGAACGCGGGTGCTAATTGATTTACTGTCGAGGGTACTGTGCGCGCGAGACGGGGCCGCGCACGGGCTGGGACCCTCTGTTATTACAGGTGGTTGCACATCCGATTCGTACATTTCTTCGACTCGTCTACGCCGCCGACTTGTAAACTGTAGTGCACGATCACGATTGCGAACCTCTCATTCGCACTTGCCAATGCCTTTGGATTTATGACCTACTTCCCGAGCTCGCCGCTGGACCTCTGCCGCCCCGGATAGTAAGTAGATTTCGCTGTTTTTTCTTCGCCACATCTGACGCCATCTTGCAGACATCACCCCTGCATTCTCGAGCACGGCTGCTTTGAGCACCCGCTGCTGCGCATCTCCTCCCTGACGCCTTTGGATTAGATGCCCTTGGATCGGTATGTACTTTTCTCTATTTAAGAATCTCTCTCAGACATCCCCCCCTGCATTCTCGAGGACGGCTGCGCTGATAATCCGCTGCTGCGAACCTCCTCACGGACGCCTCTTGATTGGCCTACCAACCCCTTGGTTGGTATGTATCTTCCTACTCCATGACTCACACTCACCATATTACAGACACCGCCACTGCATTCTCGAGCCGTCCTCAAGACTACCGTGGTAAGCTGTCTGTAGGCCTGCAAATCAGATGTGTGGAACGTGAATCGGAGGAATAGCTATACAATCTAGAGGTATCGACAGGCAAAGACATCGACGAGGGTGATGGCGAGGTTCGCAGCACCTCGTCAAGAGTCCAGTGAGTCAAGTCGCGAGTTGTAAAGTTTATGACTCAGCGGTGGCCAGAGAAGAATCGAAAAAGATATGCACGGCCCACCTCGCGCGCTCAGAAAAAATGGGCACCACGTTCAGCAACTGTTTCGCACAGCCTATTCCCGTGCGCCCCCGCATCTCGTACCATCTCGTGCGCACGCAGGTAAATTTTTACTCGTGTTCGACGAGTAGCCTTCCTTAGCACCCTCCACGTCTACGTCTCGCGGACGTGGAAACGGTCCCCCCGTGGTCCCCCGCGTTCAACGAGTTAGTATCTGGGAAGCTGTCAACGGATTGGATAAAATCCTTGGCGGCGTCGTGAAAGATGGAAGGTGACTATCTTCAGGGAAGGAAGTTGTAACGTGTTTGAACGAACAATCAACTCTCTTAAGTTTATGTACTTCTACCCGAAGAGTCACTCACTCGATATATACGTCCTTTTTTTCCCTCGGCATGATCTCTTCATCTGAGTTGAGGTAGCGACCATACAAGCGCGGTTACCCCACGTGATTGCTCCAAAGCAGAAATTATGGGCTTGCACATCAAAAGCAAGAGTTCTGGCTCAACGATACTGTGTGGAACTATCCAAAGACTGTTCTCAAATATTTTGACAAATTTTGGGTGAGAAATGGAGAACTAGTTCCCGAATTGATGTAAACCGACCATACCATCAATTCCGCAACTAGTCCTCCAGTTCCCCACTTTTGGACAAGATTTAACCACAGGCGGGTGTGCCTCACCAATCCAGACAACATTGTTGGGCCGGATTTTCCATTCGAGCCCGAGAAGAGGTCGATTTGAGGAATTCTTCCCAACAAGGCAAAATCACGTGGGGTAACCGCGCTTGTATGGCCGCTACCTTACGAATCTGTAAATTCGCCAGCGACCTCTGTGACTGAACGACGATTCTGTCGAAAAAAACCGCGCGGCGCTGAGTCTCAGGGGTAACTATCAAAGTTCAAGGTCTAATATCTCAGAGAGTACTGTCTATCATCTAGATCCTCCCGCCCTGCTATTTATCCTCTGAACCGTCTCGAAATTACTTGACTGGCTGCCCGTCAAAACAAAAGTGCGTACCGGTGTATCCCGGAGGGTGGTCCTCTTTCGCGCTCTCCGTTCCACCTCCCATGCAGAACTCGGGCCCTTCATCGCCTTTGAAATATTCAAGCATGCTCGTGATGTGTCGATGATCTTCGATACTGAGGGATAAGGCGGTGGGGCGCGACGCTGAGGACTTCACACTGAGATAAGCCAAGGCCCAGAAAGCAGTCACATTTTCCAACGCAATGCGGAGGTGGACTGCAGGCTGGCAGCTCTTCATTATGCCGGCCTCGATTTGAAATAAACTCCCAGAGGGCGTGCAATCCACCAGATGTATTACTATGCTGTTTGTTGTCTTCAATGGCTCTGGAGTTAGCCGCCGGGGTGTGAAAAAAATGGAGATCTCTTACGGCATCCACTTCCGTCGTGATACTCCAGTCTACGAGGCTGAAAAGAGGTTCCTCATTGCCGATAATGCCCGCCATGAGGACGACTGCGGCAATCATTTTCAACGGGTTTTGAAGATGAACATGTTCGGCCTACCTATCTGTTTCGATACTTGGACTATCAACAGCTTACCTGGCACTGAAATACCAGGCATTGTGATATTAGACATCTTGAGATCAAATGAAATTGCGGCCTGATAGGATGAAAACAACAGACTAGGGAGATCAGATACGTATAGAGAGGGTTATACGACTTACGATGGGAGTTCCATGTCGTGGCAGGAAACAGGAATCTGAAAAGTTCTTTGAAGGCCACTGCGGCTGGACAAAGGATTGAGATTGATGCGGTTCTCAGAAGATCCACGTGGCCATCACAATATTGGCCAAGGAAGAAATTTCTTGGTAGTGAAGCAACTTGGCAAGGCGAGGAGCTAGTGGAGCCATGATCATGTCGTCGGAGTCACCAATTAGTTAAAGGCATGTAAATTTATAGCGTTAGAAAGAGCTCGCCGGGGGCCGGGGCACGGGCATGATAGAAAAATTGCTCAGAGAACGGCTTGGGTTCCAACACTGCGCCCATGACCTGATCGTACAAGTCCATCGTGCGTCAATAGAGATCTCGGAATTCCGAGGCGTGCCAAAGTCCTTGTATGCCCAACACCGAAAACCTGGGGAAACCAAATCAGGTGCCATTTTCCATTTGAGAAAGGCGCCTGATCAAGTGCTGCTGGACGATCGAGCAGCTCCAGGAAGTGCAGGTATATCCCGCTATTGTTTTCAAAATGCATTTGTAGAATACGACCGAAAGGTGTAAGAGGGAACAAATCAAGGAATTCGACACCAACAGAAACGAGCGAGAAAGTGGCCACGGGGATTGAAAAACATATGCTACGTATCTGCTGAAGTCGGCGATGGACGCGAAGACAAGTGCCGTGCGAGCGCGCAATTTTAAACCAAGTAATGGTGCCGTCTGGGCGAGACAAGAGTGGTCAACCGCTGAGCGGACAGCAACGGAGCAAAGCGGAGCAAAGAGGGCAATTGGAACGAGCTGAGCGGACGCCACAGGAATAATGACCAGTGATGGATGGACATACAGACGCATACAAATCTCCGTCTCTGTCTCTCTCACTCTGTCTCTTGCTCTCGCTCTCGGCGCCGATACGCAGGATCTAACGGCCATTCGTGCACTCGTCTGATGCGGGTGCTTAGTACCCCGTGCGCGCGAGATGAGGACGCGCACGGGAATGTACACGCTCGGCGGAGCACTCGCTGAACGCGGGTGCTACTTGATTACTGTCGAGGTCACTGTACGCGCGAGACGGGGACGCGCACGGTCTGGGATCGGTGGTTGGAAATCCGATTCGTCCGTTTTTTCTCGACTCTCCGACGCCGCTGACTTGTAAACTGCAGTGCACGGTCACTGTTGCGAACCTCTTACTCGTACTCGCCAATGCCTTTGGATTTATGACCTACTCCCCGAGCTCGCGGTTGGTCCCCCCGCCGCCCTTGCATAGTAGGTAGATTTCGCTGTTTTTTCTTCGCCACATCTGACGGCATCTTGCAGACATCACCCCTACATTCTCGAGCACAGCTGGGCTGAGCACCCGTTGCTGCGCACCTCCTTCCTGACACCTTTGGACTGGCCCCACCGTCGATGTACCTCTTCTTCGGGTTCATCGCATCAAGGCCGAGCGAGACAAACGACGCTGAGTATCAGAACGTTGACACTCGAGTGGTGGAATGTTGATGGGGAAACGGGCGAGGCGCACTCTGGTTGGTGATGATGTGAAGGCGTAAAGGAAAACGTACCGTCAACGTCGACGGGAGGATAGAAATGACGGCAATTGGACCACAGCGATGGAGGAGTTGGAGTGTACCAACTTCAGTGCTTCAGCAAATGGATGGCGCAGGATTAGAAGGCTTCAATCAGATCAAAAAGGGATGAGCCATGGTACCTGTAGTAAGTCCGTGCCTCGACCGCACAGCCAGGAAGACTACTAATTAACTACTAGGGCTTGGAGATAGGCTATTAGACTAATGTCCGGCAAGAACTTGGAATCAAGTCAGTAATGGGCAGAATAAGAAAAGAAAGCGTAATTACCTTACTTCCGAGAGGGCTCGACTAACTATTTTCTAGTATACACAGATTGCACGACAGAATTGTAACGACGATAGGTCCATGCACTCTAGTCTTCGTCGAGAGCAACCCTGGGAAACGAATCGTCCGGGAAGCTAGGACTGGGGAGGCGAAGAGGGACATACGGACGGAATAGAAAACGAAGGCGCCGGAAGGCCATGCGGAGGAGGCGTTCGAGGCCACTTCTCCCGCCAACAGTGTTGAGGGAGTACCACTCGCGATGGGTCGTGGTACAAGCGCTCCCGGGGCACAAAGTGGGACAGAGGGACGCCCCAAATTCGCGGAGGAGGTGGACGAGATCTTGAGGATCCAGTTCAGCTCGTTTCCGGGGGCCGCGCACCCCGCATACTGGAGGGAGCGGCGGTCGAGGTCATGGTCGACCTCGACGATGGGGTCACCGCTGGGGCCGTCGCGGGTGATACAGTAGAGGAAGCCGGGGCCCTCCCTGCGATAGGCGCCGGCACCGAGCTCGAGCAGCGCTAACGCCTAGTCGCCATCCGCTCGAATTCCCTGGGTGCGGGGCTGGAAGGTAGAAGGTAGGATGATAACAGATTTACACAGCGTCTGCCCTTGAGGGCTTTGAGGGTGGCGGTGTTGATGAGGTGCGCGGTGCGGGACCGTTGGGAGCGAGCCATGGGCTGAGGACGCGGTGTGAGAGCGCAATCAGAGGTGGTGGTGGTGTTTGATGGTGGATGCAGAACAAGAAAGATTTGGGACCACGCCTCAGCAGATCGGCGATTATGTCGTCGTGGCTGCACAGACCTTGATTCGATGAATGTCTATGCAGTATTCAGCGCTTTGACCGGAATTTCCCGCCTTGCCCGTCCCCAGCGCCGCCCAAACAGTCCCTTACCCTCTCACCCCGCCGCTGTACTCGTGGCCGCAGCTAGCCTTCCCCCAGGTCCCATTTCCTTATCATCATCACCTTACGACCCACCTCTCTCTTTAAACACCATGTCCTCATCTCTCATGGATTCTCTTCTCCCTCCCCTGCCCCGCAATCCCCCGACGACTGTGACTCCGGTCCATCCCGCAAGCGTCCTCGCACCTCATCCTCCGAGGACCGCAAGGCGGCCCGCGCACACCGTAACCGAATCGCCGCACAGAACTCCCGCGACCGCCGCAAGGCCCGTTCTCCTACCTAGAGCGTCGTGCCAACAAGCTCGAGGAGGAGAACAGGCAACTCCGAGCAGGCCTCGTCGTTCCCCCCACGCGCGCTGACCAGTCCAAGTCGGACGACACTCGCGGCAGGACAAAGGACGCGAGAACGAGGAGCTGCGTGAGCGTATCAAGACCCTCGAGAAGAGCTGGGACGCCGTCATGAAGGCTCTCGCCGCCCAAGGGATGGCCACCGGCACACTCCCGGCCGCACCTGCCGCCGCCGATCCCCTAGCCCCCGCCCCCGCCTCCTCCTCCAGCCCTCTCCCACAACCCACTGCAGACGCACCCGTGTCTCCCCCATTTTCCGCCCTCGAACCCACCATGACCTTCCCCATCTCCTCCGCACCCTCCCACACCTCCCTAGACTTTGACCTCGACCTCTCCTCCTCGTCCTCGTTCATGTCGTCCCCCGTCCTCACACCAAAGACCGAGCACTAACCAGATTCTGTGCCAGGTGGCGTCCATCGTCGGCGGATCCCCTCCGCCCTCGACGGCCCTGCAGTGGGTGGTCTCCAGCTCAACCCGCGCTCTCTGGTACCGACAACGACACCGCGCCTCCTCCGAGGAAGGCGCGAGCGACGACGCAACCATGGAGGACCTATTCCGCCAGATCCTCGCTCCTTCCTCGCGGCGAGTCTTCCTTTTGACGCTCAGGGTGGCGCCCAGTTCCAAGCATCCCCCACGGGCGTGGCGCCGTCAGCTCTCTTCGTGCCGCAAGTGACCGGGGGCGACATCCTAGGGCTGGAGGCACTCGTGGGCAGCGGTGTGGGCGAGGTCGAGCGGGCGGACGACGATTCGCGGATTTGGACGAGCGAGGTGGAGGTGGACATACTGGAGATGGACCGGATCCTCGGGTTACTGCCCGCCGCCGACGCGGCGTTCCAGCATAACCTCAACGATCTCGGCTTGGGGCTTGGATGGAGCGACATGGAGAGCCCCACGGGCGGGGAGTCCGCCCTCATCGGCGTGTTCTGAGAACCGCCCGCCCCACCACGAAAATCAAACCCCATCCACACCATCAGCATAGCATCCTCATTTACTTATTTCGTCTCTTTCCCTTTCTGTCGTCTGGCGGCTCTCTCCTCTCATCTCTCAATCAGTCTCACTCATCTCCATTCTATAACTTGTCTCTCTCATCTCCCGGATCCAACACCCCTCCTCGCCGTCCCCCCTAGCTATCCGCTTGCTTACATACGTATATCGTCCCCGCTCTCCCCGCCTCCCCGTCTGCGATCCCGTGCGCCCGATGCAGCCCCATTGGGGCGCGAGCGCACCTGGGCAAGCGGCTTGTGGGCGACGTGGTGGTGGTTTGCTGGGCGGTTAGTATACATGTAGTAGATACTTGGTGGTGGAGCGAATGGATGTTTGTTGAGTTGGGTCTCGTTACGGTTTTGCGTGATGTGAGATTCGAAAGAGCTCGCCGCTGTCCTTTCGAGAGCGCGCATCAAGATGCAAGGTGGCCGTTAACAAACCTCTCCGCTTTACAGTGTCTTCTAAAGCGTTGTGAATAGCGCTCGTCGGCCAAGGCGCACGCGCACAACCTGTTAGCGTTCGCGATGCGCACTCTAAGCGCCCTCTGGGGGCGCGCACAGCGTGCCTGCCGCGCTATGCTCAGCGCCCTCTCAGCACTTCGCCGCGCGCGCGCTGAAATTTCCTGGGGAAAAACCTGCAAGAAAATGCTGCCTTTTTCTTGAGATTTTCTCCTAGAAAAAACAGCCCTTTTACCAAGTGAAATTGTATGCGAAAAAGTCGCAATTTTTGCAGCTGTTTCTCCTTGACAAAGAGGGAAGTTTTCTCCAAATGAAATACTGGCCAGATTCTTTCCTTTGGTAAGATATTTCCTTTTACGGGCAGAGACAATGGAGGTAAGGTGAGACCTGTTTCCTCCCATTTTCCCCCGTGTAAAAGCCGTCCTTTATCCAGACGGAAACACGACGGAAAAACTCGTCCATTTTCCGTCAAATTTACTACGTAGGAAAAAAACCCTTCGAGCATGGCAAACATTTTCAAACGCCCTTTTTCAGCTCGAAAAATTGTGCGATCCCCGCAGTGATGCACCTCCACATACATTGTATTAGTTTTCTCTCAGTGCATCTCTGTCATTTGCATAATCTGAACACCTGGCTTGACTCTACCACCCCGTAACTGCTTTTACTTGAATGTAACGCTCTGTAACGCTCTCCGGCGGAGTCTGAAAATGCCGTCGTGCCGCTGGGCACGTGAGCTTCCCGAAAAGAAAACACGAGGGCGGAAAACTGCAAACTTAAGTAAACGGCGGAGCACATGACTCACCGATGCTGTAAACCAACTATTCCCATTAAGCTTGCCGAAAACAGGAATCCTCAAGATTCAAGCATCAATCTCAATAGCCAGTTAACTAACTAAACAGAGGGGAAACATGGCTCTTAAATGACCCATCGCCCAGCCCCGAGTAGAACGGGCTCCCTGCATGAAACACCTTTCAAAGCCCTCCATGGATGCTGGTGCGCGCCGGGCCCTATCTAGCTTGTTGTCCCCTGGCCGCCCCTGAATATCTCCCCAGAGTTCTAGGACTGAAGCAGAGAGCAGATCAGCAGCGCAGAAGACAAAGGGCGGAGCGTGAAAGTGAACGAGGTGGTGGTGGTGAATCCGCCCTGGAGAGAAATAGTACGGTAACGAGAATGATTAAAATGGGAGACCCGCGCCAAGAATTTGAAGTACGTACAGACTCTGGAGGCGGGAAGCTGCTGAGCTGGCTATACCGCTATAGATCATAGATCAACGCAGATGCGAGGGACTCGACTCCGTGCGTGCACCAAAGCGGCAAGGATGGAATGAGGATGGCGTCCAGAGCCACGACGTGGATGGAATCCCACAGGGGTGAGTCCGCAGCGGGAGAAGAGCCGCGCGCGGGCGAGAGGAACGCTGGCGTCCGAGAATCAGCGAGAGAGACAATGACTCGGCCGAAGGGGGGACACCGCGGCGTTGCGTGCTCGCAGCGAGGGTGAGTCGACGAGAACAGACATAAACGAAATGCGAGGATAGCCAGAAACCAGGTCCTGCGAGGAGCTGCGGCACGCCGGCGTCCGCACGCTTTGCGTCCATCATTTTAAAGCGAAGTCACGTGGCACGGATCACTGGGACGTCTGGATTACCGGGGCGGGAACAGTGCTGTTGCCACACTCCAGTAAATGTCTCCACACGCCCGCGCGAAGACGTCAAATCCCACAGAAATTGAATCGGATTCCCAGACAACATACGATCTTCGCATTCTTGTAATTTCCAGCACGCCCCTTGGAGTAGCCCTGACGAAGAGTGTAAATTCACCCATGGGGACCAAGTGCAACCGATGTGAATCGCGCAAATGGAGCTCGGGGTAAACGTAGCGCGGCCCCCCCCGCTTAATCATGGATGCATATCAATGAGACCTGGGCTGACCTAGCCTCTGGACGGCTAAGCCGAGCTCCTTTCGTGGTTCAAGGTCAAAGTTCATATTTATGAAGATGAGAGTACAGGAGAAATACACGAGATCTAGTCCTGGAATGATGATCACAGTGCTCACGCACACATATTGGGTGTGAGTCGCAGCGAGTGAAGAAGCAAATATGAATTCGGAAGACGGCTCATCTTGTTCTTTCACACACACATGTGCTACGAGGTCTGCGTGGAGAGTCCAGACGCCTCGGCCGCCTCAAATCTATACAGCCAAGAGTTTGTGGGGTACCGAAACTTGATAGTGTGATTCTGTGAGAATCAACCGAAAGGCAAACAAAACATGAAACACGAAGAATGCGGGATTACGTCCCGCCGCAAACTGTATTTTCGGTATCCCGAGCCCACATTACGGGGATACGGCGAGCCAAGTCCGACCTCCGCGAACAATACGCTCTCTCGGCGCCGGCGCAACCCACTTCAGACCACTTGGCCCGTATGTGGGAGTAACCCAAGGAACACCTCTCGCCCATCCGGTATAGTAGGCCCTGAGTATATATACATGAGCAACGAGCGGGAGCACCATCCGTTCCCGTGCTCTATTCAATTGGCCTTACGAAATAGCCATCAGTTGCCCTGGCGTCTCCGTGGAATGGATTACCACAGACTCGCCTCCGACCGTTGCCAATGCCAAGTGTGATTCCTTGTCAGCCCTCAACTATATAAAAGGGGTGCATATTGGACATTGAAATCACCAACGAACCTACCAAGTTCAATCATCATGCAGTTCAAAGTCCTCGCATTCGTCGCTGCTCTCTTCGCCGTCGCGGCCGCCCAAACCGACTGCGTTAGTATTGTTCTTCGTTCCCGCCGTAGCTTACTGACCGTTTGTGCTCTTTAGGTCAACGTTCTCGAAGGCGAGGTGTGCCCGACCGGCTTCATCGTCTGTGGACCTGTTGTCCCTGGCCAGACCAAGTGCTGCGACGTAAGCCTCATCGGTTCCTACCCGTTGCTTTTGACACTCATATTCTGTCTGCTCCAGGTGGAAATCTGCGAATTCTGAAAAGGTTCCCCCGGGTTATAAAGGATTAAACACGTACATGTAGAACCATCAAATTCATCTTCGCGTTGGAAATGCACACAGCGAGCAAGCTGAGTAGACCGCACCGATGCGCCATTACACTTTTAAGGATCTTTGGGTGAGCGCTACTCAGGCTTATCAACTGCGCATCGCGTACGCTGGACCACGAACCTTTACACGTGTCGTTCGCGCCATCGTTGGTTGAGCTTTGCCTAGGCTAAGATAAAAATCCTAGAGACTCCGAGATAGCAGGTCTGAAGAATCCGGAGCAGTTGAAGGCTCGTTGTCTCGGAAGGAATACAAGGTTACCGATCTGGCCGTCACGTTGCCGCAACACAAACTCTTGACGTCCCCCAGGGCCCACACTGGATTGAGGCAGTAAAATAGAGCTATGTGATTGCACACACAAAGAATCGAGGGCTAGACACTATTAGTTTCGCTGAAATGAACGCTATTCGCTCCCCGATATCGAGCTGCCCTGCGCCAGTGAAACCGGCGGCGCAGACTCCGTTCGTCGAAGAAGATCTCGATCCAGGTGCATCGCGAAGGAAGTTCTGTGTGCAAGACCGCGAGAGAGAACGCTGATAAAACATCAGTTGAATCTATAATGGGCTTTGGGATAGGTAATGTACCGATGGATACCGCTGTTTCTGAATATATGCGGAAGCAAATTCAGCCCCAGTGCCATCGCTCGTACACACCGTCGACATCGCCCACCCAACTAATGGTACTCCTACTCCTCCCCCTCACCCAGCGCACCGTCTCGCGGGCTCCCGCCCATCCGCTCCTCCTCCCGCCGCGTACCGGGCAGCCTTCATCTCCCTATACCGCGCGATCGCTGCACCCCGCGCCGCACCCATCTGCAGCTGCTGCGCGGGCGAGAGGACCGAGGCCGAGCTCCACGTCTTAGTCTTCGTCCTGCTCTTCTCCGGCTGGCGCACCATCACAGAAAGATCGGGCGGCGCTAGCGCAATGTCGTTAAGCCGGCGGGGCGCGGCGGTGGAGGTGCGCCCGAATTGTTTGGGGCACGAGGCCAGCTTGTCTATCGGCGGAACATCCTCGTCAAGGAGGGGTTGCAACTTCTTTGAGCCGGGCTCGGATTTCGCGATGGTGGGGAAAGAGGCGGAGTCGCCGGCGGGGGTTTGGCGGATTTGGATGAGGCTTTTTTGGAATCCGATTTCCTCCGCTCGGCGCGGGTCGTGGCCTGGGACGTCTGGAAGGCGGAGCGCACGAGAGGTCGCATATCCATCTCTACTCGCCTGAATAATATAAGTCAGTATAGTCCGTCCAAGCACCCATTCCACGATAACAACACGATCACAGAAACATGGAAGATAAGGAGAGGACACCGTGGAAAATGAAAGGAAAAGAGGTGGGTGTGGTACGCACTTATTGAAATGTGCCAGCGTCTCCCCCGGCCGAATCTGCGCCTCCGCACCCTCGAGCTTCCGCCGCTTCGTCTTCTTCGGTCCATCGTCAACATCCTCGAATCCTTCTTCCCTCACCTTGCGTTTCTCCCTGTAGTCTGCGCGCACCTGCGCCGCATTCATAGCCCACGCAAAAGACTTGGGAAGCGGCGGCCTCGGCTATCTGAGCGCTGAATGCAGTGATTCGTTCCCCTTGAGTTTGAATGTTGAAGCTTTGAAGCTTGAGAACGAGATGACGGAGCAGAATTCGAAAGGCAGCGGCATGCTCGGCCGGCATCTTGTGTGAGAAGACGAAGAGAGAGCATGCAGATCGAAGGAGCGCAAAAAGCGAGGCGGAGCGGACAAGAAGCGACATGATCCGAACAATAATCGGCCGGCATCGTAATGCCACGTGGCGCAGTCGGCTTCCTCCGCTCCCTTCCTCACCACTTCGATCGATTCGTTCCGTCAAGGCAGTGTGGATACGACGAATCTACCGTCCGAGGCCGTCTCAAGTCTCATTAATCTTTCTAGAATTGAAGCACGGTCCAGTGCAAGGCGACCCACTGGCCCATCCATCAAACGATCTATACAGTCGGTGGCATTCTTTCGGTTCTCCCCTTCTGCAAGTTCTCCTCTTCCAGCCCTCATATCTGGCCTGAGCAGGTTATGCCAGCATTTCAAGCGCTGTTCGACAAAGCTCCTTCATTATAATCTCGTCTACTGCAACTTTCGGCGCGCCGCTGCACGCACCGCTAGCCGAGCTGCTGCTCTGTATCTCCTCCTGGCGGTGGTCCCAACTCCCTTTTCCTATCGACGCAGCCGAGTCCAGCTCCTTCTCATGCAACCACCGCCGTTCCAACCGCAAGCCAAATCTGCCCCTCAGTATACGCGCCAATTTGAACGCCCCGGCCTCACTCATTCCTCTTCCATTCAACCCTCGGGCTCCGAATTCCTGTGCGCGATTCTCTTGGCACCCGTACTATAAATCCGATGGGCTCCAGCGGTCCGATATTCGCATCTGCATCAACTCGGTCATTTCTGGGGGTGTTTCGGTTGACCCAACTTCGAGCTCATTCCCGCCCGCAGCCTATTGTGTTACAGGACTTCCTATCAGTATAATGGCCAATGTACCAGGGACGTTGGACTGCCCTTACCAGTGCGACTCCAAGGGACCTTCACGGAGCCTGCGCTGAGCGTGAATGTGAACCTACGAAGGCATAAACAAATTAAGTGAGCCCCATCCACGTCAACTCCAGATTTTACCAGAGGCGTTGAAATCACCTTGGACCTGGTTGACACCTTAATTTTGTGCCGCACCCAATTGCCTCCACTCCAGCGCCGCATATGGAGTCGAATTTGCGCCAATGAATGCAACAAGAAATCGGGTTCCTAGCGCATGTCTTGAGCGCAGACAGCTGATTCAAACTCAATCGTCCCCCGCAGTGACGAAGTGGACTCAACTCATGAAGCGCATGTGCACCATTGGAACGGTCTGAGCTTGGAGGTAAGCCTGCTAAGCACGATATGTTCCACGATGTCGTTCCAAGCTACTAAGTCTCGCGCCGCTCCATTTAGTTCTTGAAGAGATCTGATCCTGATCTGATCTGGTGTGTGTTGGAATCAATAGAGCAATCCAGTATTAGCAGTGAACCCGTTGGCAAACGCGCGGAATTAAGGCACACATTTAGCTTGTCGAACACAAAGTACAGTAACACGACAGAGTGAATGAATCGAGCAGTTAGCAGTTGACAAGGCAGTGCGCGCACATAGCACTCGTAACTCCAACAGTGCGGAATCAGACTCGCGTGGCGAACACTATAATACCTCAATCCAGCGGTGGATGTGTCTATCTTTCGGGAGTTCGTACTGACAGAAGCGCCGAAGGCGCACACACCGACGGCTGCTCCGGGTTGCCAGAGCGAGCTCAAGATGAGTGTCGCTATGTGACGTGAGTCATTTAACTTATTACTATCTGGGAAATGAGAACCGACAGCTGAGATGGAAGACGATGTGCCTGCTTATCGGCGCTCCGCAGACGCCGGTGGCGTCTCTCCATTCCCAAAGGTGTACTTAGGGCGAGCTTCTGCCATCCATGACTCTAACCGGGGACAGGAGTAGGTAAGCCCGGTATGCTGACTGACTCCAAGAGATTATTTCCATCATTTTATTCCCGGCCGAGTCGACACATACCTGACGTTCTGCGGATGCATGGGGACAGATCTGGCCCGGCCCTGTGAGTTTCGTAACTGACAGCTGAGATGGTGGATGCTTATCGGCGCACCGCAGACGCCGGTGTTGTCCCTTCATTTCCGCCGCCCCCTTCCTGTCCTCCCGTGACGTAGCTCGTGTCACTCTTTGCTATCGACCACCACCATGCCCCCCACGTCTCCCCCCAGCCCCAACCCCAAGCCTTCCCCAAAAGCGGGATGGAAAGCCCGTTTGAAAAAACTCATTCCTGCGTGCCTTAAGTCGACATCCAAAAAAGGCAAGGCCTCGACGCCGACACTTTCTGGCCGCCAGGAGGACAATGAGATCACAGCAGGACAGCATGGTGTGAACGCTTTGATTCCATGGACTCCTATATGCTCATACAAATCCAGCTTTGCCCCCCCCGGGATCACTGAACGACGTCCGGATCGACGGTAAGTGCGATCAATCAGATGTGTCTTATGCTCCTGAATGTACGCGCGCATCCAGGGGAGGCGACAAGGACCACCTCGTTGGGTTCAGGACTCCCAGCACCAGGCCCCCTCATTCCGAGCCCGAGCCCGATTCTAGAAGGTGCACCGCGTCATGCCACTGGATCCCTCCCACCTGCTGTTTCCGTTCAAGGTAGCCATGGGATCTCGACTTTGAACCAATCTAGAACCAGCATTGATTCTCACTCCCTGAGCAGATCACGCCGACCCAATTACGACTGCGCTACCAGGCAATTCCATGCCCAATGTAGTCAATTCAGGTCGGTTATATCTCTTGTTTGTGTGTGTAGAGTGTTGAAGCCCTCCTCTAGACGAAGATTCGACCGGTCCTCAAGCTCAAGCTCAAGGTTCGTCCTCCTACACTGCCTATTATTCCGCCTCACGAAACCTATGTCCAAGATCCATCCACCACGGTTAAAAAAAATGCCAAGACCGCGTGGAACGACTTCAAGCTCGTTGCTAAAAATGTGGAGCCATTCCTCGATGGCACCCCCTTCAAGATTCCCATTGCTGTACTCAATAAAATAATTGGGACTGCAGAAGTAAGTAAATATTAGCCTTCTTCCCTGTTTCTCATTGGTATTTCAGGCCGTGATTGACAAAAAGGAGTCAATGGCCGAGCTCCTGTTGCCCATTGGACAGCGCCTGAAGATCATGGGTGAGGAGTTGACACGTAACCAGCGGCCCCGCAACATCGACCCCACTCTGAAACGATTTATCGAGTATGTATTTGACCGTAACTTAATTCATTTTTTGGTGAACTTCGCATTGTGTAGGACTCTCAAGAGCGTTGCGGAACAGCTTGATGAGATGCAAAACCAAGGGCTGATTCGATGTACATTAGATTCCGCCGAGCATCCCAAAGAAATAGCGGATATCTTCCGGCAAGTTGATGAAGCCACCAAGAACTTTCTGGTACGTGATTTCCACCACCGCGATGGATGATGTACCTCAAGAAATCACAGCTTGAGTTGCACTTGGCCAACTTCAGACAGACCAACCGCATCGAGGAGACCAAAAGCATCAAGGGGGATACTGAGGTAAGAATCTCGAACCTAGGATGTCAGTGTAACACATAGTATCCTACAGATCACGCGGCTTTTCGGTGGCCGGCTGAAACTAATTCAGGAGGCCAGGCATGAGGGGCTCCGACGTGACCCCCCGCTCGAGCCTTGTGTTGGAGACACACGCAAGGCAGTCATCGAAGACATCATCTCCTGGTGCAAAGATACATCCCCGGACCGACCTGTCTACTGGCTGAATGGGATGGCTGGAACTGGGAAATCAACCATTGCCTACACAATCTGCAAGAAGCTGGAGAGTGATGGTGACGCTTCACGCCTTGGTGCCTCGTTCTTCTGTTGGCGGCAGACTGCAGCCCATCATCAGCAGGAAAACATAATTCCCAGCATTGCCCACGAATTAGCATTGAAACTTCCGCGGTTCCGGCAAGCACTTCTTGAGTCCAAAGTCGATGACAATCTCCCTTCACTGGATAAATATCTGGACATGCTGCTTATTACACCTTGGGTTGCATCTATTGATGATCACCAGGGCCTTCCTCCCCTTTTAATAGTTGTGGATGCATTAGATGAGGTTGAGGGGAAAGGCGGAGCTTCCTTCCTGAAGGATCTCCTCGAGAAGACTCGAACCCATCAAGACCAGTTCCATGGCCTCAAGTTCCTCATCACCAGTCGTCAAGATCCTCGGATCGTAGACGTGGTAGAACAGGCAAATTTACACTCGCCTCTTCCTGGCTGTGACCTCCAGAAGGTGGCCCGTGAAATCGCCAACGAGGACATATACTCCTACCTCCAGAGTTTCCTTCCTGAACTCAAATCTGCTCCTGAGCTCCATCAACTTGCTAAGCAGACCGATGGGCTATTTATCTATGCGGCGACAGCTGTCCGCTACATCATTCCTGAATCAGAAGATATTGAAGGCACCTCTCACGATCGGCAGATGGAGCGATTGAAGCGTCTCGTCACTGGGCCGCCCGACAAATCAACACGCGGCCCTAAAGGTCTACTGGTTGATCATCTTTATGAAGACATTCTCAATACATACCTTTCACCGAAGGCTGAGTGCGATCGTGGGGAGCCTGTCTCCATCCTACACATCGTTCTTTGTGCCGAGGAACCCCTGCTAATTTCAGACATCCCCGAACTTTCGTTCAAAGCCACATCAACAGAGGAGGTCCAGGCTCTCAGGCGGGCTCTGCGCTCTGTCCTGTATCTGTCCCCCTCTGGTCATATCTACCCATACCACAAGTCCTTTGTCGACTTCATGGGTGACTCCTCCCGATTTGTCAATCAAGAGCTCGCAGCGATTAGCTGTGTGTCCCCCGAGGTACAAGTCCACCTGGCCAACACTTGTTTCCGCCTGATGAATGGCCTTCGGTTCAACATTTGTGACCTGCCATCATCCTTCCTCAATGATTCCGAGATCCCAGATCTACCCATCCGCATTACACAAAGCATCTCATCCACGCTGGGGTATGCTTGTCGCCATTGGGCAGCCCACCTTTCAAAAATCCGAACCAAGGACCAGATAACGCGGGATGATATCATGACGGCTGTCCAGGCATGGCTAGATGATCGGTTCCTGTTCTGGTTGGAGGCAATGAACTTGCTCAAGCTAACAAGTGAGTGCTATAAGGCATTGTTGAAAGTGCATCACTGGATTGGAGAGGTAAGCCCTGCCATAACGAAAGCTTCAGTCTTCTCATGCTGACCCACATAGGATATCACAACAGAACAGAGGATGAACCTCATCACAGCAGAGAACCTTACCACTTTCTTTGAAGGGAATATCATAGCAGAGTCCACCCCACATCTCTATCTCTCTGCACTTGCCACATCAGCTCGAGACTCGAACTTGATGAGGTTATGGCACGAGAGATTTCCAAGAATGCCTGTGGTTGGTGCAGCTCTTAGGACAGGAGGCACATTATTACAACTCCACCATGCAGACGAGGTGAAGTCTGTCGGCTTCTCTGGGGATGGGTCAAAATTTGTCTCGGCCAGTGGCCAGACCTTGTACATTTGGGATGTGGCCACTGGGGAGCAGTTGAAAATTCTGGATGGACCTAAGGACTTGGTGCGCTCAGTGGCTTTCTCTCCGGAAGGGTTGCATGTCATCTCTGGGTCAAACGACAAGACAGTCCAAATCTGGGATGTGCCCACTGGAAAGAAGTTGCAACAGCTGGATGGGCATCAAAACAGGGTGTGGTCAGTGTCATTCTCTCCCGATGGGTTGTATGCCATCTCTGGGTCAGATGACAAGACAGTGCGAATCTGGGATGTAGCCACTGGGAAGCAGTTGAAACAGATGGATGGACACAACAACGGTGTTAAATCGGTGGCCTTCTCATACAATGGGTTGCAGGCTCTCTCGGGCTCAACCGACAGGACAGTGCGAGTCTGGAATGTTTCCACTGGTGAGCAGTTGAAACGGCTGGATGGACATGCGGGCTGGGTGTTCTCAGTGGCTTTCTCCCCGGATGGGTTGCGAGCCCTCTCTGGGTCAGATGACAAGACAGTGCGAATCTGGGAAGTGTTAACTGGGAAGCAGTTGAAACAGTTGGATGGACACACAGGGTGGGTTCGCTCAGTAGCTTTCTCTCCAGATGGGTTGCATGCCATCTCTGGGTCAGGTGACAAGACCCTGCGAATCTGGGATGTGTCAACTGGGAAGCAGTTGGACCAGCTGGATGGACACGAGGGGGGGGTTTTCTCTGTTGCCTTCTCCCACAATGGGTTGCATGCCATCTCTGGGTCAAGGGACAACACCGTGCGCATTTGGAAACTTGCTGCTCTTGGTAGGTCTTCCCGCCTCTCACCGCCTTCCTCTCTGACATATATACCAGGTACAGCAAACACAGAGTGGGATGTGGCCTCTGACGGATGGATCACCACTTCCAACAATACTCGATGTCTATGGATCCCTCTAGGCATGCGCCAGTGCCTTCAAACCCCCCAGGGTCTTGTCGTCCCCGCTCAGGGGCGCATCACGGTGGACTTTACCAATGCAGCCCTCGGCACGGAATGGGCTCAATGTTATGAAAAAAATGGCAATGCCTAGTTGTAGTAGGTAGTTAGTAAGGTTCAATGTGTATGAATTCCGTGCCTTCAATGTCATTGAACGCTCCGGAATCTCAAGCTATAGCAAAGCATTGTAATACGACTGACCATAGTAGAAAAATGCTACTACAACTTTTTTTCTGCTTAGAGGTTTTTCAAGTTTCAGCCGAGGTTGAAAAAAATGGATCCGTAAAGGTGTTGAGCCACGGAATCAAGCAACTGGCAAAATATCAGAGAAATTCGCAGCGTGGACCAGACGTGGGACCTGGAACCAATCATGGCCGGAGACATGGCTGGACCTACGGAGTCTCCTTTCGTGCCGTGAGCAACTTTCAAGGGCGATTCGAGACGTGCTCGGAACACTGGCGAGCGTGTTGCCATGATCGACTTGGTGACGCGGAAGATACTGTCTTCGGCTCGGGGGATGATAGGCTGTTGTTTGAAAATTACAGGCCATCAATTCGGGTTAATCTATTTCCTTCAGCCCCGTTGCACTGGCTAACGGACGCGAATAAACAACCGGTACGCGATTAAATATTTCCCTCTCTCGTTCAGTGGGATTCGAAAAGAAGGCCGCCGTGGCGATTGAGAGGAAAATGGAACGAAGATGGAACGGGCCTCGCAGGTTCGGCAGGGTTCGCGAGGTTGGATGTGGGACCGAGGAAGGAAACAGGATAGAAATAGAGCTGGAAGATTTGGGCTCGAGTCGGACTGGCTGGCACTGCTGCCAACCTAGCCACCTTGCTTAGGACGCGGGCCATCCGCCACCGATTCGTTGCTGCCATCCGGCGCACCTTCAATAACCCTCTTCAATATATCGTATGTTCGTGGAGAAGTCTTCCGAGACCAGCGCAAATATCTGGGGCTACAGGTTGGAAGACGAAACGCAGGAAGACTATCCTCCACCGAGTCGGTGGTAGACTTGAACGTATGCTGAATCAATGCTAGAATATTCATTCACAATGTAGCGATGGGGCGGATCTTAGCTTGAAGTCTGAGTTATATTGAAGAGCTGATTATCTTAATTCTCTCGAGGGACAAGGTTAGAATCATCAATGAGAGCGGCAGACGAGCGAGATAAGATGCAGAGTCGCGGAAGAGGGACAGTTGGGGTGGCCGCATGATTCTAGTGTCGACTGTATAGTTTGAAGGAATAATTTCTCTTTGGAGCGCTCCGGAGACGATTATCCGATTGAGAGAGACAGGAACAGAGCTTCAGCCAGAGGGAGACAAAACTTTCTCCCGCTGATCCAAGACTCGGGCCCGAATTGAACGGGCGGCTTCCACACAGCACCTAATATTGTCACTACCCATGCGCATGGAACGCGAAACCCTTCAACCCGAGTCGGGGACGCCTTAGCCTGGGTGAGCCTTCCAAAGACTTGATTGAAGCTCCAGAACGACATGACGGCTGGAACAGAAAGATATCGGCACGTTCGGCCGGCATCTTCCGGGCACGTGTTCCCCGCGTTGCCATGGCTTCGGCATTCCGCTCTCGTCCTCCTCCTCCTCCCTGTTTGCTCCTTGCGTCTACGAAGCTCAATTGTATTCCCCTTGAATCCGCATCGAGAATGGCCAACCGCGCATGACACTACGTTCTCAAATTTAGCATTGCCGGTGCGCCTCCCTCCCCGCTCTTCCCTGAAACTGAAACGGATTGGATGGAATCGCAGGCGCCGCAGGGGTGGTAAAGTGTCGCTGCTGGTGCTCCTCACCGACCAGCGCTTCCTAGCCAATTCGGATCTCACCGTGCGTCCGTTTCTAGCATGCACTCAACGAGGGAAATGCTGATTGCCGTGATGCAGCTGGGCGTCGAATTTGGCTCAAAGCTCATCACGCTCCCGGACGCGGAGGGCACGGTGGTGAAGCTGCAGTATTGGGATACCGCCGGCACTGCGTCCGTCCGGTCTATCACGCGCTCGTATGACCTCGGCGTTCCCGGTGCGTCCTCTCTCCTCCTCGTCTCCTCTTCCCTCTCCATATGCAAGCTCGTTCGCATGGCTCATGATGTTATGCACACTGCCTCCTCGTCTGCGAAATCCCTTCGCGCCACGCCTTCGACAACGCCCGCAACTGGCTCGCCGACGTGCCCGCCCACGCGGACCCGCGCGTGAGCTGTATTCTGGTCGGGAATAAGGTCCATTTGTGTGAGGGGATGGTGAGCTCTTTCTCCACTCTCGTTTATCGTTCCTTCTTTGGGTGCGGGGAGCGGGTGGTGACTGCGAAGGGCTGCATCCCCAGCGCCGTGCGCCAAGGGCCCTCGAGGTTAGGCGTGTGGCGTTCATCCAGGCTCGGCCGTGCACCCTGCGCGCGTTGGCGGTCCCTCTCCCATGCGACGTGCATGGTCCCGGATAGAGGTGCACGCTCTCCACCGAGGACGAGGATCGCGGGGGCTTCTGGCGGCGTTCTGCGCTCGCCAGAGTCCGTATACCCGCGTCCTCAGCACTGTGACGTGAGAGTCCGCTCGAAGTCACACAGAAAGGGCCTCGCGTGAGCAGCCGCGGTATCCTCGGCGGGTGCTTCGATCGTGAGGGTCGGTGGTTTACGGAGCGCAACGGGGGTGTCACCTTGGCGCGGTCGCGAGAGGTTTAAACTAGCCGTGTACTCTCTCTCGGAAACGCCATCGACGAGATTGTCTGACGCTGTATCCGCATACTCCCCGCCAGCCAGTGTTAGTCGATGGCGAGTCACCAGTACGTGTACCGTCCACGTGCGCGATCTCTTACAGATCTTAGCACCGGCGCTGCAGCTTGGTGAAGTGCGGAAATCGCTGCGCGACCTCTGTGCCTTCACGCTTCCAGCGAGCGCGGAGGCGTACATTCCCGTGGTTGTGCGCCCCTTGCGCGTCGCGAGCATGTTATTCCTTACCAGATACGAGCGTGGCGGATATCCGCGCGCGCTGTGAGCGGGGATGTAGCTCGTGGCGAGTGGCTCGCACGCGCCGTGAGCTTCCGGGTAGCGCTTGCGAAGGTGTGTTTGCATATCCACAGCGCATTCTCCTTCCTTGTGCGTGGTTGTCGCGGGCGAAGTATTCCTGCGAGCGAGGATAGCACTCGCCGCCCGGGAGCATTCCTTTTCCTCCGTGATGTGGTTACTTCATGCGCGCGGCCCGTCTGTACATGATTATCTTCAGGTTAATGTATACTACCGTGCAAATCAATTCGCGCCGTACTCGCCTCTGTTTCGACAACGCCCATACGTGCCCCAGAAGTCTCGGGGTGTGATCGTCCAAGACGGCGTGTAGATATAACGGAATTCGTCACCTTCCATGCCTCGAGCCTGAATCGAAGAGGCGTCCCGCACAAGCCTCCCTCTTGGTTCACGAAGCGCAGGTGTGGGCCATCGGCCATTGAGTCGGTACTCACCTGCAGTATACCTTCCATAAACTAGATCAATTTTGCTGCCTGATGTCACAAGGGGGCAGTTAGTCTAGGAGGATCACAGCATCGAGTCGGTGCTCACCTGCAGTATAAGTTCCAAAATTCCGCTGCCTAATATCACATGGGGGCGGTCAGTCTTGATTTACCAGGAGGACCACAGTGGGTATTTAAGATGAAGGCTTCACGGCTGGAACTGTGAACTCAGGTCAAATCCACTGAGTAATCACGGTCAATCCAATATTTGGAGCTGAGGCCATGGTACCACAAAAGGGTCACCTAAAAACCAAGGCTCGGGCTCCATGCTTGCACTACGGACACCACATATGAGACGCAGACACAAATATTCGCGGAGAGATCCTCCGGGAGTACGGCGAAGATCTTGGGCATCCAGGATCGACAAAAAGTTTGGTTTTGAGCCACGAAGACTGGGGCCCGACTCGAACGGGCGACTTCCGTTGATATCTGCCGGCTCCAGCTAATCATCGCAGATGCGAACTTTCCGCCAGCGAGGTCTTCTGAGCTTGAGGATGAGCTGCATAAACTAACTGGCAAATTACTGCCATAACCAGTGTTGTACTCCGCACTCATAGTAGCTTTCGCTCGCTCGTCAGACGCCTCAAGGCAATATTCAGGGAGACAGAGAAAAGGGGGTTTTTCCGCTCCCCGATTTGGGATGCGCACCGAATGTCCACGGAATGCATGCGATTTGAAAGAGCCGAGCGAGCGCGCGGCTCGATATCCATCAAAAAGTGGGACACGATTATTATTCGATCGAAGGAAGTACTTGCCAGGAAGACTTGTGCACCGTAACGAGCGGTTTTTCGCTGGCAGAGAAGGCGAAAAGGGCCGCGTTGGACCATTTATTGATATGACCCAGGCCCGAGTCGAACGGGCGTTGCCTGCTGATCACTAAGCACAATGACCCACCGCATGACATGCAGGAGCGGACCGGCCGCCATTGAGTCGATAGTAAGCGGGGAGGCACCTCGAATGGAACAGGGGGCTCAGGCTGCTGCCAGCGGCAGTTGATTCAGCGGCCCCTTTGCGCGCGCAAAGCCAGAGAGGGCGACCCCGAAGGAGACCGATAATCAGTGTGTGACTTGATTAGCAGCAGGGAACAAGCAGTTAATCAGAGGAAGAATACTGACAACAGCATCACTGTGAATTATGGCGTCCCAATGAAGTACCGCGTTGAAGCCGTTCATTCACCCGCTGCCCAATCTTCACTGGTGCGGACCCGAAGTAGAACGGGAAGTTGAACTGGGGATCCAGGACATGGAGGGAGGATGTTCGGAGCACCAAAGCTACCAGCGGCATTGGATTGGTTCACATCAGGTCTTTGAGTCGGAGTCGGAGGGGACACTGTGAAAATCGAGGGCAAGCGGGACTTTTGCACAAGGGTTCAAGAAACGCAGACGCGTGGTCTCCACCATGTTGTCAGGATAAAATTATGTGAACCAACGGGGGAAGAGAATCGCGGCGAAATTCGGAAGAGAACAGTTTTGGGGCATAAAAAACGGAACCGAATGAACAAGGAATAAGTGTGCAGGGCGCCCGAGAAAATATGGAGGCAGCTGCGGACCGTCCGACGAGTTGAAAGTCGCATGAAGAGCCGCAATCCGGAAGAACCGAGCCGGGTTTGAATCTAGTCTTTGAACCGGGGGGATGTACATAAGCTCATTCGGTCCTCGATAGATCAGCGCCCGAGAAAAATTCCGGCGGCTAGGTCTTGGGAGAAGAGACAGCTTTCACGCTGCCGGAGTGGGAGCGACATGTTGAGGAGCCTGGAATCCCTAGGTTTTTGAAGTTTGGGGAACACTACGCCGGGTGGCAAAGCGACCCGAATAAGCACAGAAAAGCAGACTCCAAATCAAACGGGCCCCGTCCATTGACAAGCTCGGATGCTATGCCCATAGTTTGGATGGATTCAAGACGAAGTCTCCGGGTCTTGGATGCTGTACTCTAGCCCGTGGTGAAGAATTGAGACGAAGAAGATGGTGGGGACAACGAGTCGGCTTTGATCGGCCGTTGATAGCCCGGCATCAATTTAAATTTGATGCCGTGGCGGCACCGCCTCATCCTCGTCGCCTGTCTCAAAGTTCTTTCCGTCTTCCACATTCACCTTCAAGCCTCCAGAGTCTCCTTCACGCCGTTCATCCACGCCTCTACAATCCTTCTCCCTCCTTCATTGTGATCCTGGATCTTACATCCGTGTCTTCTTCAAGATCTGCACGGAAAAATGGACCGAACTAGACGTGATTCCCCGCACCTGCGGCTGTATCGTACCCCAAATTTTCCGTTCGTATCTCAGGGGCGCGAAGGAGACACTTGCTTTTGACACATACTTGGAACTTCTTTCTCTCTCCAAGCTGATCGTCATCCCCTTCGCCAACCAGTCCGTCACCGAATGTGAAGTACCCCTTTAATGCTGTACGTCGCCCACCCTTCTTTCCTCTTCGCGTGATTTATTGGCTACCTCGCTAGCCGTGGTATGTCCCCGTCCACGACGTTCAGCGCTAGTGTTGCCGCGACTCGAGTCGCGCGAATTCGACTTAACGCGCTTAGTGTCCGAGGATCACGTCAATTCTGTGGTATTAGTGGGTCAGGAAGTGGAGTTACAATAGGTCCATCATGCTCACACGCGCCTCGGGGTGATTGTCGGGAGAGCAGGGATTGTTGATCCGGATTGCGGCAACCAACCGGCGACTCGGTAAACGCGCGCGCTGGCGTGCCATCCAACCATCATCTCCCTCTCCAACTCATCTCTGCAGAAGTACCCTCACGGCCGCCGAAGCCCAACACGTTCTCAATCCGGACATGAGATGTGCAAGCTCATAACAGGAGCCCGGACGCGGTCACGGTGCACGGTGTACAGTTGCTCGGTATAGATGGGGGACGCCATTATTGGCAAGCAGCAGGACGGGGTTCGACTCCTCGCGTCCGAATCACTTATATTTCGCTTCTTTGTTGCTCCCTCGGCCTGCATCTTTTACTCCCGCTGATCCTCAGCAAATTAAGTCTGCTATTGGGATGTCCACGACCCTACCAAACGACTCGGATGTGGTGCACGATGATGGCCTCTCAGGTCTCGGCCTCGGGCATAGTGCGGCGTTGCTCAACAAGATTCTTTTTCATTGACAACATTCAGCAGCGGGACGGCGTTAGACTTCCCGCGCCCGGCTTCGGTCTCTCGGTGTCTATTGGCCGCTTCTGTCAGTCATTCCCAGCCTCAATAACTCAAATTTCGGATAATGTGCACGGACGTACCATCTCCGCGTTCTGATATTCTTTTTGATGTGGGTACATACTAGACTCCGATATGGAAATGTTCACCATTGGGAAACAAATTGTGTGAGTTGGCTGCAAGATCGCCCAAATTGTGCAAAAAAAGGAGAAGGAAATTCACAAGGGATGTATGAACAAAATACAACTACATTTTCAATGGACAGCTCCCCAAGCCGCGCCCTATTTACGGGCACTGAGAGTAGACTGTACGGAAATATCAGGATGGAACACTAATCTCATAGTATAAATGTGCCACTCACAATGATTGAGGACCGTGCACGTCGTGCCCGCGACGCAGGAGCCGCTTCCAGTCCAGCCGGTCCCACCGCACTGGGAGAATTTCGCGAGTGAGCTTCCGGTTGGGCTAGTTGAGCCACCGGAACCCGTTCCGGTGCCAGAGCCGGTCGAGGTGAACGTGGAGCCGATGGGGCCAAACTTAATATCCGAGAAGACGACGTAGTTGCTGGCTTCGGTGGACTCGACGGTCTGCGCGGAGCATAAAACTGAGTTGGAGCCGTATTCATAGCTTGGGGATGCAGACCTTTGGATCACCAGAGGTAGCGGAGCACGGGCCGCGCGAGACACCAGGCGCGGACGGGTCCGCGTCCGTGGGGTAGTTGCTGTCGAGCCAGAGCATGTCCGCCTCGTGGTCGTCCCAGATGCTCAGCGCGAGCACCATGCCCTTCTGCAGCGCCGCGCTCATCGCCTTTAGCCCGCCTTTCGCCGCGAAGCTGTTCGTGTCGCCCGTCGCCTCCTTCTGCGCCGCGCACAAGCTGTCGGTGATCGAATTGATCGGCGGGGAGATGCCCGCGATGTTGGTGTCCGAGTTCTGGATTACCTTGCCGTTCTGCACGTAGATGCGGCGGATTTCGCTAAGCGTGCCAGTGGTCGTGTTGTGGAAGGTGATGAACTGAGTAACGACGGTGAACGGCTGGGTTGTGTCGACTGTTTTGCCGGGGCCAAGGAAGTCTTGGTTCCCCCAGCGCCAGCTGTTGAAGTCGCAGCCGTCCTTGTCGCACACACACCGTCGTAGCGCTCATCGCCATCTCTGCAGTCGGTATCGCTGCATTGTGTCTGACCAACGGTGGCGCACGAATGCGGAGTCACCTTTTTTCGCACCCCAAATGTGGTAGGCCCTGCTGAAAATATACTTACCGCGGCGGCATTCATGTTGGCTAAAATACGGCGAGTTCAGAGATGTAGGCCGTAGGTTGAACCGAGATATCTACGCTCCCAAATATCCATTTCGTTGCAGCACGTCCCGTACATTCCGGTACCAGAGTTCGAGTCGGTCGCAGACGCCGTCCAGTTAAGAATATTGGCCTGGGCTTTATTAATATACGGAAATATTCAGTAGCGGGAGATAACGTACCGCGGCGTTGATAAACTTCAAGTCGTGCGGGTATTGCGAGTCACAACATCCCGGTCCGTACTTCGCGCCCGCCTTGTTGGTGGGGAAGCGCGCCATCCCGCCATCAGCGTCCATCTCCGATGGATACAGCGCACCGTTGAGCCTGCACCCCAGATGCGACATGTCGACGGTGAACGTGAACTCTTGGTTGAGGAGGGTGAACATCTGATAGTGCGATGCATCCGCCATGAGGTAGACGCGCGACCCGATGTTCGCGCCCGTGACGAATTTGAGCGTGAGTGCGGACCCAGACGACGTGATGCCGTACGTGCACGCATAGTCGGCACCGTCCAACGCGCAGTTCGCCGCGCACGTCGTAGGGTCGGCGCAGAGCGAGGTATCCCACGTGTTGCCAGTGTAGCAATTGGTCGTGCTCGAGGTCTGGTGCAGTCAACGCCAGTTGCTGTCGAGTACGACCGACGCTTGGAGGGTCGTGCACCCGCTCGCGGTGCATTGCTGTGACGTCAGCGCAGGGTGGCTCTCCGCCATCTGCGTGCCCACCTGCTGGCCGTACACGACGGCCAACTGGCACAAAGCGACGAGAGCAGAAGTTCGGAACATTTGGACTACTGGGCAGGTCAGCGGGGTTGTACCGCAGATGGATACTTCGGAGCATACGAGTTATGGGCAGTCAAGTCGATGCTATTGAAAACGCTTGGCGGCGAGCGCTTTGAGATGCCTAGAAGGATGGTGAGAAGCCTCGAGCACAAGAGCAAGTGTGAGAGCGCACAAGGACGGGAGCGGCGCAGAACAAAGAGCTGAGACTGGTGAAACGCCTAGCAGCCACAGGGGTCTTTTATACCGTACCAATTTCTGTTTACTGCAGATCTCGTGGCTCAACGAGAGTAAAGGGAAAACAATAAAACGCGAGATGCTCCCAGGATATTTGTCGGATGTACGTTAGGAAACATGGGACTGAGCAGTGCAGTGGACGCTCCACCTGCCGGGTCAAATTCGGTGCCGAAATCCCGTATAGCTGAGCGTTCCATGCACCTAAATTAGAACAGCGCAGTGGCGGATCTTATTCGCACGAGGGACGACAACTTTAGTAACATACGCATTTATTTGATGGCTTGATGCCTACTTTTGCACGATTTCGAACGCGTCGCGATGCTCGGCCATCATTGCATTAAATATGTTTAAGCCCCGCTGAGTTTGACACCACGCAGTGGGCCCCGCGGCGAGCGAAAAGCTCCGCGCAGTGGGCCCAACGGCGAGCGTCAGGCCCCGCGCCAGCGGTCGGGGTCCGGGGTGGAAACCACAGCCGTCCGGGCCGGTGCCCGAAAGAGATCCCCGAAATACAGACTAGGCCCCAGAAACATGATAATAAAATGCGGAAAACAATCATGCATGAAAGAAACCATATCCACTGTGCCACCCCAGTCTCAGACACGCCGTCAGGCCAAAGGAGGGGGGCCTGGGGGAACACCGTTCCCCCCAGTGGAAAGCCCTGCCGAATAATCTCTAATACGGCACGTCCCATCAAAGTAGGCATCAGAGATCAAAATAGGCATCAACGGGATGCCTATGTTACTATTACTATATGATATTAGTAGTATATGTACTCTATTCGCACCGTTTATAAACTCGGTTAATCCCCGGGGCGCCCTTGCTGAGGCTAAAATTGATCCAAAGGTAAGAATAGACAGACCGCTGTATGAATAGATGGGTCAGATGTGTTACGAGTCGCCGACGGCAAAAATTACCAGTTTTTTTATAGTTGGACCGGTTAAATCACATTTAGCCGCGGTCTATGCAAGAGGAGGAGCCCACACGTGATTCGCTTATTTACGTGCCGCGCGCGCTTTGATTTTTGTCTCTCTTCCTTCTACATCCATCTCATAGCATGCTTGCAGTCCATGCAGCTGCTTTCTTTTCCCCCTCCCACCATCCCTTACATATTTTCCTTCCCTTAGTTTACTTAGTCCTCTTGTAGCGGCCCGTGTCTGCTGCCAGTCGAGGTCGCGCAGTCTCTGCCGCTTCTTCTGGGTTCCAGCGCGGTTGCCCGCTTTAGGCCACAACATAGTTTGTTCACCAGACGACGGAAGGCCTCTCCAATTGATCCCTGCGAATCATTGGCGAATCGCGATGTCGCTGTCGAGTTTCGTTTCTCCGCCGTAGGTCATCATTCTAGGCTGAACGAGCCAGCCTCGGATGTCGTGGTCGGCATTGCTGGCAAGCGGCATGCCGATCACGAGATCTGTCGTGATCTGTATCATGTGACGGTGAACCCAATTAGGACAGGCTGTGCTTGCTTCTCACCGTGTACCATGCCGCCCGACGATACTGCGTCAGCGCCTACCCTTGGGCGGAAACCGTCCGGATTCCTTACCTTCTGGAAAAAGGTAACAAAATCCATTTCAACCCAACAAACTTGACCTCATTCTGCTGGATAGAAACCGCGCTCACCCGTCCCTGGAAATATTCTGGAATCTGACATCGTCCTTCCCCCTGAACTGTGGCTGGAAATCTTAGCCGGATCTCCTGGACATGCTCTGGAGCTAGTATCCCGCGTATGCAAGCGTCTGCGACAGATTGTACTCCCTCTCTTCTTCCGCTCGCAACAGGTCTTCCCCTTTTTGGAGACTTTCACGTTCCGTCGACTCAGCATGAGCCTTGAACTGTCCGGATACCAGGAACGTTCACTAAAGAGGCTCGACTTCCTATCTTCCAACCAAATTTCCACCGCAGTGAGGGAGTTATTCGTCTCGCCTTATCCTCCGGGGTATAATCGACGCCACAAGGTGGAGCACAGACCAGTGGAGAACGTCACGCGCGCACTCTAAAATGATAATTGAATTGAAATTGAATTGAGGGCCACTGCAGGCCACCACCGACCAGATTGAGCTTTTACCATCAAATGCCCGGATGGGATCAGACCTCGGCGCTCTTGGCGTCCATTGTCCGGACTTTGCCTCAGACCTGCCGCGCTCATAGGCCCATTTGTCCGGACTTTGGCAGTGACATTCAGAGGCAAATTTTCAAAATTTGTCCGGACTCCGGATCAGACCTCCAAACCGATAATCACCGGTCCTGACTCTAGGATAAGATAGATAGGGCGCAGCGAGTGAGCAATTTCTGACGTTGTGCGCTAGCGTCACTGGACGCCGACTTGAGAAACGCCGAGGCGTGGCGCGGAAATATCTCTGGAATTCCCTGGGGATATAAAGGAGATGCAGGCGAGCGATTGAAAGAAGAAATTACTGGGTGGGGAGGTACGTTTCGGGCATCATGAACCAATTGTGGACGTTAACTGCCTTATGTTGATGAATATGAGTGCGCGTGAGTTGAATGATCTTCCCGGGATTCCCTGAAGATATGTATATTCAGTAGATCGGAGGGTGCGATGAAGAAAACGACTTCCCTGGTCAGCGGGGACGTGTCGAGGATCACCACGAGCCTATTTGCGATGCTACTCGCCGGTCGGAATAAACAAGCCGTGGGATACAGACTGAGCGCGCGCAACGTGGACATACCTGTCGAGTATGAAGAGCGCGGGCGTGCACTACGTTGGGAGTCAGCGACGCAGCAGCTCTTCAAGTGACGAGCTGAAGCACATCACTGACTGCCGCGGTGCGGGACTGGGAGCGCCTCAGGAACGACACCGCGTCCGTCAAAGAAGAGCCGTGCGCTGTACGCCGAGTGCGGCATGAAGGCCGGGGAGATGGAGGACGAGGTAGCGAGCAGCGCTGGCCGACGTGGAACGTAGCTCCATCCAAATCCACCGCCCGGACTCGGATCCTTGAAGCGGCGGGTAGATATTCTACATAGGAGGCGGCAGGAGCGACTTGCGGGGGCGTACACAGAGAGGCAGCCACTGAGATCGCGACCACGGTGGCTTCGAGATGGGGAGGGATGAGAGTACGTGTTAGTGCTGGCAGATACAACAAGAACCCAGCAAGCACCTGGAATGAAGTCGCCACCCCCAACCGGTGCGCACGATCTGCTATCGAACCATCTCCCATCGTAACATGGCCATTGTAACTCAGCACTGCGGGGTATCGCGAAGGGGAACGATTCCGCGCGGAGGGGACCAAGGAGCTGACGGGTTTGAGGGCTTCGGAGAAGGATTGGCAGGGTGGCCATAGTGTAGATGAAGTAGACGCAGAAAGTGGGACGGGAAAACGAGAGATGGCTCAACGATGAGGCTTGAGGAATGTAGGAGGAAGAGGGGATGGGAGAAGGGGAGACCGCGGCGTCGACCGAGCGGAGTAGGGCGGTGGAGGGCGAATTGAGAATGAGAGGGGTCGTGTGCGGATGGCGCAGCGCGGGGGAGGTGGCGTGTAGCGAGGCGCAGGGGAGCGGGAGGAAGTGGAGGTGCCAGGATAATCCGCGCGAAGGCCGCGATACAGCGCCAGACAAACGCGTCGCGTCGGCGTCGTCGAACGTCGGTGGCGGCACTGCGAAGTAGGTTGCCGACGCGGTGGGCTGAAGAACGTGCTGAGCGTCATCGAGAGCGAAGTTGTATGACGCGGCGCCAAGGAGGCGGGAACCGGACCGACGGAGCACGAATTTCCGAAAATGGCTTCACTAAGCGGCGGGACTTGGGCACAAAGTCCGTGTAAAGAGAGCAAAGTCGGTCAAGTGCCCGGGCACCGGACCAACGCGGCGGGCGAACTCACCGTGTGCAGCTGGATGCGGCGGGCACGAAGTGCGTAATACTTATGTTGTGTGAGAAGACAAAGAGGGAGCCGAAGGAGAGGTGGAGTGGACAAGAAGCGACTTGATCCGAATAATGATCGGCCGGCAAGGCCCGGCATCGTAATGTCACGCGGTTGAGCCGGCTTCTTCCACTCCCTTCGTTTCATTAAGGCAGTGTGGATACGACGCATCTGGCGTCCGACGCCGTCTAATTAAACTCTCTATAATTCAAACACGGCCCAATGCAAGGCGACCCAGTGGCCCATCCGTCGAACGATTTATGCTGTCGGTGGCACACTTTCGGTCCTCCCCTTCTTCAAGTTCCTCTCTTTCAGCCCTCATATCTGGCGGCTGGCCTGAGTAGGTTATTCCAGCGTTTCAAGCGCTGCTCGACCAAGCTCCCTCATTATAATCTCGTCTACTGCAGCTTTCGGAGTGCCGCTGCACGCACCGCTGACCGAGCTGCTGCTCCGTATCTCCTCCTCGCGCTGATCCTTCCTATCACTCCTTTGTCGCGTGTGAGAAACGTACTGCGGGTCACAACTCCGTATAGACGCGCCGAGTTCAACTCCTTCTCACGCAACCATCCCCGTCCCAACCGCGAGCCAAATCTGCCTCTCAGTATATGCGCCAATTGGCCGCCCCCCCTCCATTCACGCCTCTTCCGTTTAACCCTCGGGCTCCGATTTCCGGTACGCGATTCTCTCGCGCGTACCAAAAATCCGATGGAGCATTTCAAACGCTGCTCAACAAAGCTCCCTCATTATAATCTCGTCTACTACAACTTTCGGCGCGCCGCTGCACGCACCGCTGGCCGAGCGGCTGCTCCATATCTCCTCCTGGCACTGGTCCTTCCTATCACTCCTTTGTCGCTTTGCGTACTGCCGGTCATAACTCCGTATAGACGAACCGAGTCCGACTCCTTCTCACGCAACCATCCGCGAGCCAACTCCGCCCCTCAGTGTACACGCCAATTGAACCCCCCCCCGCCCCATTCACGCCTCTTCCATTTAACCCTCGCGCTCCGACTTCCTGTGCGCGATTCTCTCGGATGCAGCCGATTTTGTGACCTATCCATATAATCCATGATTTACCAGGGACGTTGGGCTACCCTTGCGACTACTCGAGACACGTCAAGAGCGCTCGCCAAATAAATTCACAAAACCTGCGCTGAGCGTGGATGTGAATCAAAGAAGGCAGAAACAAAAAAGTGAGCCCCATTTACGTCAACTCCGGATATTACCAGAGGCGTTGGAATCGGCTTGGAACTGGTTAACACATTAATTCTGGTGCCGCAACCGATGTCCTTCATCCTTCAGCACTTTCAGCGCCCACACGGAGTCGAATTTGAGTCAATTAATCTGAAAAGAAGTTGGGTTCCCAGCACATGTCCTGAGCGCAGAAAGCTCATTCGAATTCGACCGGGCGGTCCCCCGCGGTGACGAAGTGGATTGAACCCACGAAGCGCAGGTGCGTCATTGGGACGTTCTGAACCTGGAGGTGACCCTATTTAAGCGTGTTGTTCCACGATGTCGTTCCAAGCTACTAAGTCTCGCGCCGCTCCATCCAGCTCTGTTGTTTAAAAGATCTGATCCTGATCTGATCTGGTGCCGAATCCGACTCGCGTGGCGACCACTACATTCGCTCAACCCAGCGGTGGATGTATTTAGATCAATCTTTCGGGATTTCGTACTGACAAGAAGTGCCGAAGGCGCACATACCGACGGCTGCTCGTTACGAGAGCGAGCTCAAAGATAAGGATGTCCATGTGACGTGAGCCATTTAACTTATTAATATCTGGACATGAGACCTGCACTTGTTATTATTGGTGTGGAGGTGTCTTCCGGGTAGGGCGAGCTTCTGCCGTCCATTGCTTTAACCGGGGACAGGAGTAGGTAAGCCGGTATGCTGACTGAGTTCAAGAGATTTATTTCCTTTATTTATTTCCCGGCCGAATCGATACACATCTGACGTTCTGCGGACGCATCGGGGCAGATCGGACCCGGGACAGTGGGGTTCATGACCTGACTGACAGCTGAGATGGAAGACAATGTGCCGTGTCGGATGCTTATCGGCGCTCCGCAGGCACCGATGGCGTCCCTTCATTTCCGCTGCCTTCCTTGATATGCCTCGCGTCACTCTTTGCTATCGACCACCACCATGCCCCCCGCAGTACCGTCTCCCCCGAGCACCGAACCCAAGCCTTCCCAAAAGGCACGATGGACAGATCGTTTTAAAAGACTCCTCCCGGCCCGCCTCAAGTCGACATCGCAAAAGGCCAGTGCCTCGACGCCGACACTTACCGGGCTCCAACAGGACGACCAGATCGCAGCAGGACAGCATGGTGTGGACGGTTTCATTCCATGGACTCCGATATTCTCATACAAGTCCAGGTTTACGCCCGGCATCGGTGAACGACATCCCGATCGACGGTAAGCGCGATCAATCAGATATGTGTTATGCTCCTGAATGTGCCCGCGCATTTAGGGGAGGCAACGAGCACCAACTCGTTGGGTCCCGGATTCCCAGTATCAAGTCCCCTCATTCCGAGCCCGAGCCCGACTGTAGAAGCTGCCCCTCGTCATGCCGCTGGATCCCTCCCACCTGCTGTTTCCGTTCAAGGTAAGCATGGGATCTCGATGTTTAACCAATCTAGGACCGGCAGTGATTCTCACTCCTTGAGCAGATCCCGGACGGCCAATTACGACTGCGCTACCAGACAGTTCCATGTCCAATGTAGTCAATCCAGGTCGGTTATAGTTATATCTCTGGTATCCGTGTGTACGGTGTTGAAATCCTCCTCTAGACGAAGATTCGACCGGTCCTCAAGCTCAAGGTCCGTACTCCTACCACTACTCATTAATCCACCTCCCGAACGTTATGTCCAAGATCCATCTACCACGGTTAAGAGAAATGCCAAGACCGCGTGGAACGGCTTCAAGCTCGTTGCTAAGAATGTGGAACCGTTCCTCGAGGGCACCCCCTTCAAGATTCCCATTGCTGTACTCAACAAAATAATTGAAACTGCAGAAGTAAGTATATATTCACCCTTTCCCCCCTGTTTCTCATTGGGATTTTTTCAGGCCGTGATCGACAACAAGGAGTCAATGGCCAAGCTCCTGTTGCCCGTTGGACAGCGTCTGCAGATTATGGGCGAAGAGTTGTCACGTAACCAGCGGCCCCGCGATATCGACCCCACTCTGAAACGATTTACCGAGTAGGTATTCGACCGTAACTTAATTCATTTTTTTGTGAATTTCACGTTGTGTAGGACTCTGAAAAAAGCTGAGGAGCAGCTTGATGAGATGCATAATCAAGGGTTGATTCGACATGCATTGAATTCCGCCGAGCATCCCAAGGACATCGCAGATATTTTTCGCCAGGTTGATGAAGCCACGAAAAACTTTCTGGTATGCAATGTCCACCACCACGATGGGTGATGTACCTGAATAACTCACAGCTTGAGTTGCACTTGGCCAACTTCAGACAGACCAACAGCATCAAGAAGGATACTGAGGTAAGAATTCCGAATCTAGGATGCCAGTGTAACACATAGTATCCTACAGATTACGCGACTTTCGGATGGCCGGCTGAAACTAATTCAGGAGGCCAGGCATGAGGGGCTCCGACGTGACCCCCCGCTCAAGCCTTGTGTTGGAGAGACGCGCAAGGCAGTCGTTGAAGACATCATTTCCTGGTGCAAAGATACATCCCCGGATCGACCTGTCTACTGGCTCAGTGGGATGGCTGGAACAGGGAAATCAACAATTGCCTACACAATCTGCAAGCAGCTGGAGGATGACGGTGAAGCTTCGCGCCTTGGTGCCTCATTCTTCTGTTGGCGGCAGATTGCAGCTCATCATCAGCAGGAAAACATAATTCCCAGCATTGCTCATGAATTAGCACTGAAACTTCCGCGCTTCCGGCAAGCACTTCTTGATTCTGAAGTCGATGCCAATCTCCCCTCGCTGGAGAAATATCTGGAAATGCTACTCATTAAACCTTGGGTGGCATCTATCCGTGACCATCAACGCCTTCCCCCCCTTGTGGTGGTTGTGGATGCATTAGATGAGCTGGAGGGGAAAGGCGGAGCTTCTTTCCTGAAGGATCTCCTCGAGAAGACTCGAACTCATCAAGACCAGTTCCATGGCCTCAAGTTTCTGATCACTAGTCGTCAAGATCCTCGGATCGTAGACGTAGTAGAAGGGGAAAATTCAGACTCTCCTCTCCCTGCCTGTGATCTCCAGAAGGTGCCCCGTGAAATTGCCAACAAGGATATATACTCCTACCTCCAGAGTTCCCTTCCTGGGCTCCAATCCGCTCCTGAGCTCCATCAACTTGCTAAGCAGACTGATGGGCTATTTATCTATGCGGCGACAGCTGTCCGCTACATCATTCCTGAATCAGAAGATATTGAAGGCACCTCTTATCGTCGCCAGATGGAGCGATTGAAGCGTGTCGTCACTGCATGGCCGAGCAAAGCAGCACGTGGCCCTGAAGGTCTCCTGGTTGATCATCTTTACGAAGAGATTCTGGATACCTACCTTTCGAAGAAAGCAGAGTGTGATCGCGAGGAGCCTCTATCCATACTACACACCATTCTTTGTGCTGAGGAACCCCTCCTGATTTCAGACATTCCAGAACTGTCTTTCAAGGCCACATCAAAGGAGGAGGTCCTAGCTCTCAGGCGGGCCCTGCACTCTGTCCTTTATCTATCCCCCTCCGGGCATATATACCCATACCACAAGTCCTTTGTTGACTTCATGGGTGACCCCTCCCGATTTGTCAATCAGGAGCATGCTACGATCAGATGTCTGGCTCCTGAGGTACAAGTCCACCTGACCAAAACTTGTTTCCGCCTGATGGATGGCCTTCGGTTCAACATCTGTGACCTGCCATCATCTTTCCTGAATGATTCCGAGATACCAGATCTACCCAGCCACATTACACAAAGCATCTCATCCGCGCTGCGATATGCTTGTTGCCATTGGGCAGCACACCTTTCAAAAATCCAAACTGAGGACCAGACAAAGCGGGAGGGTATTGTCACACTGGTGAAAAGATGGCTCAATGAGCGGTTGCTTTTCTGGTTTGAAGCAATGAACCTCCTCAAGTCAATGAACAAGTGTTATAAATCACTGTTGACAGCACATCGCTGGATCGGAAGGGTACGTCCTCGTACCATGAACAATTCAGGTACTTACTTCCCACCCACAGGATATTACGGCAGAACTGGTGATGAACCTCGGTGCAGCAGAGAACCTGGCAACCTTATTTGGAAGTAACAGCATGGCAGAGTCCACCCCGCATCTCTATCTCTCTGCACTTGCTGTGTCACCTCGACACTCAAACTTGATCAAGTTATGGCATGAGAGATTTTCAAGGATTTCTCTGGTTGTTGCGCTCCTGAATGTAACAGGTCCATTACTACAGCTACACCATGAAGAGCGAGTGTTCTCAGTGGCTTTCTCTCTTGACGGGTTGTATGTGATCTCGGGTTCAGGAGACAACACAGTGCGAATCTGGGATGTGGCCACTGGGAAGCAGTTGAAACAGCTGGATGGACATGAGGGGGATGTTAACTCAGCGGCTTTCTCTCCAGATGGGTTGTATGCTATCTCGGGGTCAGATGACCAGACCGTGCGAATCTGGGATGTGGCCACTGGGAAACAATTGAAACAGCTGGATGGACACGAGGACAAGGTGTGGTCAGTGGCTTTCTCTCCGGATGGGTTGCATGCCATCTCTGGGTCAGAGGACAAGACAGTGCGAATCTGGGATGTGGCCACTGGGAAGCAGTTGAAACAGCTGGATGGACACAACAGCGGTGTCAACTCAGTGGCTTTCGCTCCGGATGGGTTGTTTGCCATCTCTGGGTCATTTGAAAAGACAGTGCGACTTTGGAATGTTTCCACTGGTGAGCAGTTGAAACAGCTAGATGGACACGAGAAGACAGTGTGGTCGGTGGCCTTCTCACATGATGGGTTGTGTGCCATCTCTGGATCAGATGACAAGACCGTGCGAATCTGGGATGTATCCACTGGAAAGCAGGTGAAACAGCTCGATGGACACGAGGAGTGTGTGAACTCAGTGGCTTTCTCTCCGGATGGGTTGCATGCCATCTCTGGGTCAAACGACAAGACAGTGCGAATCTGGGATGTGGTCACTGGGAAGCAACTGACACAGTTGGATAGACACGAGGGCTTCGTTTTCTCAGTGGCTTTCTCCCCGGATGGGTTGCGTGCCATCTCTGGGTCAGAGGACATGACAGTGCGACTCTGGGATGTCTCAACAGGGAAGCAGTTGAAACAGCTGGATGGACACAACAGTGACATTGATGTCTTCGCACGAAAGCAGTTGCAACGGCTGGATGGGCATCAGGACGAGGTGTGGTCAGTGGCTTTCTCTCCAGATGGGTTGCATGCCATTTCTGGGTCAGACGACTGGACGGTGCGAATCTGGGATGTGGCCACTGGGAAGCTGTTGCAACAGCTGGATGGACACAATGGTGGTGTTAACTCAGCGGCTTTCGCTCTGGATGGGTTGTTTGCCATCTCTGGGTCCGACGATAACACCGTGCGAATCTGGGATGTGTCCAATGGGAATCAGTTGAAACAGTTGGATGGACACAAGGCCAGGGTGTGGTCAGTGTCATTCTCTCCCGATGGGTTGTATGCCATCTCTGGGTCAGATGACGAGACAGTGCGAATCTGGGATGTAGCCACTGGGAAGCAGTTGAAACAGATGGATGGACACAACAACGGTGTTAAATCGGTGGCCTTCTCATACAATGGGTTGCAGGCTCTCTCGGGCTTAACCGACAGGACAGTGCGAGTCTGGAATGTTTCCACTGGGAAGCAGTGGAAACAGCTGGATGGACACGACGGCTCTGTGCTCTCGGTGGCCTTCTCTCAGGATGGATTGCATGCCATCTCTGGGTCAAGTGACGACACAGTGCGAATCTGGGATGTGGCCACTCGGTCGCAGTTGCAACAGTTGGATGGACACAATGAGAGTGTATGGTCAGTGGCTTTCTCTCCGGATGGGTTGCATGCCATCTCTGGGTCATTCGACAAGATAGTGCGAATCTGGGATGTGTTAACTGGGACGCTGTTGACACAGCTGGATGGACACGAGGACTCCGTGCTCTCAGTGGCCTTCTCTCTGGATGGGTTGCATGCCATCTCTGGTTCAGCTGACAAGACCGTGCACATTTGGAACCTTGCCACCCTCGGTAGGTCCTCCCGGCTCTCACCGCCTTCCTCCCTTACAAATATACCAGGTACAGCAGATGCAGAGTGGCATGTGTCCTCCGACGGCTGGATCACCACTTCCAACAACACCCGATGTCTATGGCTCCCTCCCGATATGCATCGCTTCCTTCACAGTCCGCAATGTCTCGTGATATCTTCTCAGGGCCGCGTCACAGTGGACCTTACCAATGCAGCCCTCGGTACGGAATGGGCTCAATTTTATGACCAACATGGCAATGTGTAGTCGTAGGAAGTAGTCAAGGTTCAGTGAGTCGGACAATCTATGCATTTTTTTACCTTCAACGCCATCCAACGCTGAGAAATCCGAAGCTATCCAAAGGTATTTAAGTAATATGACTGACCATGATAGAAAAAACATTGAATGAGCACACCTCGGTTCAGTCAACACACGACTTCTGCTTCAATATATGTAAAGGTGTTGAGCCACGGAATAAACTACCTGATGAGATATTGGAAAATTCGCAGCGTGGCCCAGACGCGGGGACCTAGAACCAAATATGGCCGAAGGAATGGCTGGATATTGCCTGCAGAGTCTCCGATGTGGAGAATGGGACTTCCTCCCACCATTCCGACGCTCTGAGGGACTTTCGTGAACTATTAGATGAGTGCGCGGCACATTGGCGAGCCCACGGCCGGGATCGACTTGGTGACGCGGAATATACTGTCTTTGGCGCGGAGGACGATAGGGGTGTCGTTTGAAAACTACAGGCCATCGACTCCGGCTAATATATTTCCTTCAGGCATTTTGCGCTGGCGAATAGACGTGAGTTAATAAACGGTGCGCGAGTACGCCTTTCCCGCTCTAGTTCAGTGGGATTCGGACAGAAGGCCGCCGTTGCCGTTGAAAGGAAAACGGAGCGAAGATGGGACGGGCCTCGCAGCTTCGGCGGGGTTCGCCAAGGGTTCGCGAGGTTGGATGTAGGACCGTCGAGTCACTGATGGAGGAAAAAGGATAGAAGCAGACGTGGAAGATTCGGGCTTGAGCCGAACTGGTTGCTGCTGCTTCTGCAGACCCCGCCCAGTACATCTTATTTTCGCAGAGAAGTCGTCCGGGACCCGCGCGAGCATTTGGGGCAGGTAGTTGATTATGACTCGAGGCCCAAATCGATCGTGCGCATTCTACCGCATGCTGGCCCCAGGTTGAAAGACAGAACGCAGGAGAGACGGATCATCCGCCGCTGAGTCGGTAGTAGACTTGAAGAATGAAGGTGCGCTGAATAAATGCCAGAAATATTCATTCACAATGCAGCGACGAGGGGGATGCTTGGCTTGAATTGCTGAGTTAAATTGCACCAGTGATTGTTCTGATAATCTCGAGTTATAAGGGAGGACGAGCGAGCGAGATAACCTGAAGAGTGAAAGAGGGATAGTCAGTGGGTGGCCGGATGATTCTAGTCTTGACTGTATAGTTTGAGGGAATGATTTCTCTTTGGAGCCCGCAGAATTCTATTATCCAGTGGAGAAAGACAGGAACAGAGCTTCAGCCAGAGGGAGACAAACTTTTCTCGCGCTGTTCCAAGACTCGCGCCCGAATTGAACGGCGCCTTCCACACAACACCTAATATTCTCACTACCCATGCGCAGGCAACGCGAAACCCTTCACCGCCGAGTCGTTGATACCTTAGCCTGGGTGAGCATGTAGTTGGAGTCTTTCAAAGGCTTGATTGAACGACATGACGGCGGGCATCGGCGGCACGCTCGGCATCTCCCGGCACGTGGTGCGTTGCCTTGACTACGTCCTCAAATTTATCATCACCGGTGCTCCTGGCCGACCCGCGCTTCCTCGCGAATCCGGATCCCACTGTATGCTTCTTCCTAGCATACATTCAGCGAGAGAAAGGCTAATAGGATAAATCGTGCAGCTGGACGTCGAATTCGGCTCAATGCTAAGGCTCCAACCGTTTAGTTTTCGTTTACAAAGGCCCGTAAACTAAACGGTAAAAAAATCACAAACGTTTACTTCCGTTTGCAAAACGTTTAAAAACGATAGATTTGCGGGCAGTAAATTATATGGAATTTTAGATATACAGTCAAACCCCTCAAGACCCATACCTCTCGGTGGAAAGGCCAAGGTATGGGTCTTGAGGGGGTATGGGTCAATAGGTTTTTTCGAAAAAAAAAATCAAAAAAAAGGATTTTTCGCGACTACACAATGTGCGCCGTATGTAGCATTATCTACGTGGCTCTAGTAAAGAAATCAGTAATTGTAGTATCCGACATGGCATTTGTGGCGTCCAACTGTGTCTGGCGGCCGAAAGTAGCGAGGAGCGCATCGAGGTCGCGTGCGTATGTATCACCGAGTGTGGTGACGAAGCTCGTAGTCGGAGGCATCTTCGAGGACATCCAGAGCCCACCGTAGACCAGAGACTGTTCTGTCTATGGAGGTGAACCTGTCGATAGACAGACCAGTCGATCTGAGTTTAAAATCCCATGACGCGCGAGATTCCTTTTTGGGCCTATTTGTAAGCATTGCGAGGGCTGCAACCCTGAGTCTAAAATCAGTCCAATTACTTCGGGGCCCGTCGAAAGTATCTAATGGCAGCTACAGGGCCTGTCTATGTAAGAAGAAGAAAAGCTCTGAGCTCTGGGGAACAGTTTTACAAAATTTGCGATTGTTAGGATTCGAACCCGCACACTCAAAATTTGCTTACAAATAGGCCTAATCGGGAATAGCGCGCGTTATGTGATTTCAAACTCAGATCGACCAGCCTAAGCCCGCCGCTGGTCGATCATGTTGGCGGGACCATCGAGCCAGGCATTATCTGCCGCATCGAGGCGCTCTTCGCGCTGGAGCCGGTCCTCGAGAGCTGTCTTGCGTTTGCGGACATGTTTTTCGAGGGCAGCGAAGCCTTTTTTGAGGAGCTCGATGCCTCCTTCCATAGTTTTCTGAGTATTTCGCGTGCAAATGAAAATTTTATTATGTCCGATCATCGCGGATTTTCCTTTTTTAGTAATAGTATGGGTCTGTGCCGCCGAAAATCACTATGGATCATGGGTTTCTACAAATGTATGGGTTTCGCCCGCCCACCGGCATGGTAACACGAAAAATCCATGGGTTTGAAGGGGTTATGGGTTTTCAGGCGTATGGGTTCCGAGGGGTTTGACTGTACAACGAAGTTACGACTGTTTCGATTTGAATAACCCGGCCTTGATCCACATCTTCGTGAGCATGGCTTTCATGATGGTGTCAGCGTGCATGGAGGAGCGGGTTTCGCGGCAGAGAAGTCGTGATTTTGAGAAAAGGCGCTCAACAGATACACTGGTACCTGGAATGGCGAAGAAGTCACGAGCCATCGCGGCAATGACGGGAAAGTCGCGCTCGTATATCTGCAAAATCCGATCGTCAGCGATGGCTGGGAGAGCCAGCAGTGCCATACCTTCCACGACGCCAAAGGTGCGTCAAGCTCGCCGGACCCGTAAGTAACTGCTTGCGTCATAAAATCGCTTGAATTCAGGTTCCAGCGGGAGCACCTTATTGACCGGGAGGGCAAGATCTCGCTGGTTGTGTGGGTTTGCTTGGCTGAGTAGCTGGAGGTGAACTTTGAACCTTCGCATCCGCAGTCCTCTTGTAGGTGTCGAAGACAAATTCAAATAAGATGCGCGCATGTTCTGCACGCTCCGGGCTGATTTTTTGGAACTAGGCCAGACCAAGGCCCAGATGTAACACTTGAAAAATTGGCTCAAAAGTTGCAACAACCTGGAAGAAGTCACTTACTCGTTGCAATGACATTGAATTGGCATTGCTTCGCCTTTTCGTAGTACACGGTAAGTTTAGTGAGACCAGCAGTGGCAGCAACCCGAAGCGACTGCAGAAGCGACTCGTCTGCGGCATGCTCTCGGAGGGAAGCCATCATCGTCTCGTACATCGGAAGCACAAACGGCAGCGTGGGTGTCCCCGAACGTGGCATTTCAAGTGTAACTTGAGTAAATACCTGGGAAAGAATTTAATTGGATGAATATGATCGCGAACCGCCTTACCGTCAGAATCTTCCCCAAACTCTCGGGCATCTTCCACTCATCTGTTGTGAGAAGTAGAGAGCGCAGTTTCTCTCGCTCGAAGACCCATTGATCGATGGCCTATCACACATTGAGTATTCTTGCGTAAAACATGAAAGAAACAAAAAATGCGAACCTTGCGAAGTAATAGCCCACGAGTGATCATCGCCTGTGTGTAATTCCATCAGGTCTTCACGTCTCGAATCACCATTAATGATGTGAGCGGCTTCCCCGATGGTGCGCGCTCATTAGCCGTATAGACGCTTTTCGAAGCAGCTCTGAATCGTTGACGGCGTTGAGGTGAAGAGCAAATTTTGATGGTTATCGTGCGCAGCTGGATGAATAAATGAATAACTGCAACAGAAAAGATAGTTCACTCATTTTTCCAATAGCGGAAAGCTTTTCAAACTCAGGTTTGAGCGCTGTAATCAATCCGATGCGCCATCATCAGGATCAACGGAACAATGTTACACAAGCACAACTTGAACCCCAGAAGTTCAATGAGACCAAAACTTCGAAAAATTTACCGTTTGAACCGTTTTTTTTACCTTTTTTTTACTGTTTACCAGGGTCCGCAAACTAAAAGGATTATTAATCAGTTTACAAACGGTTTTAAACGTTTGAAAATGAAAAAGGTTGGAGCCTTACTCAATGCTCAGCGCTCAACACCCTCCCAGACGCGGAGTCGTGAAGCTGCAGTGCTGGGACACCGCAGGCACTAAGTCTTTCCGCTCCCTATTCCTCTTAAACTCGCTCGCTTGGCTCAAGAGTCGCACAGGCTGCCTACTGGTCTACGACGTTACCTCGCACCGCTCCTTCGAGAGCGTGCGCAACTGGCTCGCAGACGTGCGCGCCCACGCCGACGCGCATATTAGCTCTATCTTGCTCGGGAACAAGGTGGATTTGTGCGATGGGGATGGTGAGTTCCTCTTCTTCTGTTCCCTTTGTCCGCGTGCGCGATCGCGTGCACCGGAGGATGTTGGGAGTACTACCCAGCGGCGCATGCCCAGGGCTGGATCGCAGCGCGGCAGGCGTGCAGTCCCGCAATTCTTCGCGCTGGCGCTGCGTCGCGGGGGAAGCTGTGCGCACCTGCTACGTCGAACGCTGCGAGTGTTCCTGAGCACGGCAAGAGTGCGCGGAACCGCGTTGGCGGAGGACGTGGCATCCGCACCGTCTGCCAGTCGTCTGCAGCTGCGCGCGATAGCTCCGCGGTCTGGCGTTGCGTTCCTTGCAGAGCACTTGCATTCCGTTTCCCCCGCCCCGCGTACCGTCTTCATCCACATGCGTACTCGCACCCCTCGCTTCTAGAATCCAAGCGCGCTGCGTCAACCGCCGAGGGCGCGCTCCTCGCCGCCGAGGAGGGGCTGCTCGATAGCCGGGTAAGTTTGTCCTTTGGTACCCTGGTGCCTCGTGTCGTCCTCCCTCCTTTTCGCTCCCCTCCCTTCCCTGCTCTCATCCTTCCCTCCCCGCCCCCACTGCCCCCCTCCCTCCCCTCCCTCCCCCCTCCCTCCTAATCTTCCCCCCCAGCCTTTTCGTCACCCCTCCCTCCTCCACGGCCCTTCTCTCGCTCTTCTCCCCCCTCGCCTCGCCTTCTCCCTCTGTTCCTCTCGTCCGCTTCCCCTCCCCGCCACTCCCCGACCTCCGCTCCCTTCCTTGCGCTTGCGATAACCGCAAACGCCTCGTCCCTCTCCTCCTGTCTCTTTCTTCCCTCTCTTCCTCACGCTCATGCTTTCACCCTCCCCCTCTTCCCCTCTCTCGCTCGCTCGCTCCCCTCCCCGTCCCTCCTTCGCCCGCCGTTCCTCACCCCCTCTGTTTCATCCTTATTCGCCTTCCCCCGCCATCTCCCCTCCTTTTCCGTGCGCTTGCGATAACGGCAACCCCTCCGCCCCCCAGCACTCTCCTCCTCTATCACCGCTCCTCGTCCTTCGTTCCCTCGCTCCCGCCCTTCTCCCGCCCTTCTCTGGCTCTTGCCTCCTCTCCTCTTTCCCTCCGTCTCCTCTTCCTCTCCTTCCCCATGCTCTCGCCTCGCCTCGCCTTCCTCCCCGCCTTCCGCTGCCTTCCTCCCTCCCTTTCTCTCCTCCTTACACCCTCCCTCCGTCTCTTTCCCTCCTCTCCGCGCCTGCGCCTCCGTCTCCCCCTTCTTTCTCTCTCCTGCTCGTTACGACCCAACCAAACACCTCTTCAGTCCCTCGGCGTGAAGCTCTCTACCCCCGGCGCGGGCTCCCGGCGGAGGCGCCGCGCGCGCGGTGCTGCGCGTCGTAGGCGCGCGTGTGGGCGTGTGTGCGTACGTAAGGCGTGCGGGCGTGTGCGAGCGCTCGGCGATGGGTGGGCGGGTGCGGGTGCGAACGCGTGCGTCCGCGTGTGTCTGTGTGGGCGGCGCCTGTGTGCGAGCGCTCGCCGATGTGCGGTTCATTGTAGGGCGCGTGTGCGTCCGTGGGTGCTGCGCATCGTAGGGCGGGCGGGTGCAAGCGTGGGCGCAGTCTTCCGCGCGGTGGGGCGCTCGCACTCCTCGTCGTAGGGCGAGAATACAGGCGTGTGGGGCGGGTGAAGATGTGTGGGTGCGCGTGGGACCGCCCGACGCGGGACCGATTCGGTTGGCCAAGATGCCCACCCAACCTGATAGTGGACAACATCCTCCTTCCACATCCGAGACTTTTGAGCCTTGCCACCCTTGCCGACATCGACATCGGGAATCTTCTGTTTGCGATCTCGCTGGGCTGGTCCCCGCACCACGGTGCACTCGAGTACTAGTAGATTATTTACCCAGGTCTCCTCCCTCTTCGGATAAGAAGCTGAACACAGGTAGCCGACTCGAGCTCTCACCCTTGATACTTCTGCAAATATAACCTCGACAATATCCTTGGCTGCAATTAAATTAACCCGCCGAGTGTATATGGAAGCCCGGGATGCGGTGGTTCCCCCGATACGCATCGGACGGGGTTCGGCCGTCGGTGATACGAGGGGTGGTTTCCTTCGGCCTCCGTGCGGCGATGCGAGAGTGGTCTATTTCGAACGACGTCAGTGCGCGGTGCATTTATTATCCAGCCAGAGTCAGCCTTGGGTAATACTAGGGCCAGACTTCTCCGATTGGCTTGCCTAAATGGCTTGCCCCGCTTAGCGGAGTTTGAATTTGGCTGGGCGGGCGTGGCGGGCGTGGCTTGCGGCGTGGCGTGACTTGTGCTCGCTTAACACCCACCCATTCCACTGTAAGTAATTCGATAATATCTCTTCCGGCATGCTTCAATGCCTTTCTCCTTCATCGGCATCATCCTCCGTCCATTACTGTCTCCCAGGCCACAAACTTTGCCGGCTGGAAACATGTCATTGTAATCATCGAGCAGGTGAGCCCTTCACTGCCTTCGGCGAGGAAGTTTTCTCGCATTTCTGGCTGAATATAACTACATCTCAGCTCCCAGTGTCCCACGAAATCAATTCAAAGGAAGTCAACTATATTCATTGATGCAACACCACGTTTTTTTTCCTTTTGTTCGAACACTTCCCAAACACTTCCTGGATTAATTTGATGGAAATCATTACTAGTGCCCCCAGACTCGTCTGACGGGCTCGGCAAAACGGCTTGCCCCGCTTAGCGGAATTTGAAATTGGCTGTACGGGCTTGGATGACTTGGCTTGTGGCGGGGCTTGATTTGAGTTCGCTTACACCAAGCTTTACCACTGTAAGTGAGTCGTTTATATTTGGTGCCCACGGCCTCCACATTGATTCCCACCGCCACCAGCATCTCCGCATCGCCTCTCTCCTCAGCATGGCCGCCTTTGCGCACCCAGAAAACACACACCTTTCAGCGTCCAATGTCACGCCGCATAGCGACCCTTTTGTGCTGCGTATTCCAGAGTTCTCGGTGCTAATTTTCATTACTTGTTTGATCAAAACTGTCTCTTAATATACAGTTCAACAAATATCCACCGAAATGACTTACAACACGCGAAACGCAAACTCTGCGCAGTCACATTTCACAGCATCTCTTTTTTAGCGTCTCCTGCAAGTAATGAAACTAATGTATTGCCCGAGAACCACAGTACTTAATTTTCCCCGCGACGGTGCCGACTGCGGTTTGTCTAGGCGGGCTTATGGGTCGAGTTTTTTCCCCCATTCTTCCCTTCCTTCTTTCGGCTGATTTTTGCGCATTTTGGTGGTTTCCCTTGTTCAATTTCATCGTCCCGCTTGCGCTTCGACGCGTCATTTCCCCCACTATTACGCTCCTTCTTTGGACCAGGTTTGGCGCGTTTTGCCGGCTTTTTGTCATTCACTTGGTCGTCCCCCTTGCGCTTCAACGCGCCTTTGAGCTCGACCGGAATGGACGCAGTTGGTTTCCAGTCAATTACCGGGCAGAATCCTGTGCATTCGTCTATGTGCACAATGCATGCATCAGCGAAACATCTTACTTAGAATTTTCTCCCTCGCTAAGGTTTCTACACCCACGCCCCCGCCCGTTTGATGGCATCAGACAAAATGGCTTGTGCACGCCATTGTGTTTGCAGCGACGAGCAGGAGCATAAAAAATAGTTCATTGAGTGTATATAACATTGTATCTACAAATTCACGATTTCCGAAGGTTTCTATACCCACGCCTTCCCATACTTAACTAATTTTCGTCGCAAGCCACGCCACCGCCCGTTTGATGGCATCAGACAAAATGGCTTGCGCAAGCCATTTTGCTCGCCGCGACTAGGGGTCGACATATGATGGATCAACTATTATTTGGAGAGCCATTCTACTCAAGCCCACGCCCGCCCACGCCCACCGATGCCCACCCTCCCTATGATATTCAAAGTCTTCCTTAATGATTCCCATGATTTGAATACGGTCGCCAGTTCCGGATTATTGTGGTCGGGATAGTTGGGGAATAGATAGAATGGCAGATGAGCTTCATTGAGTGTATGTAACATTGTATGTATCTAATTCGCCACGCCTTCCCATACTTAATTTTCGCAAACCACGCCCCTGCCCGTTTGATGGCATCAGACAAAATGGCTTGCGCACGCCATTTTGTTTTTAGCGATGAGCAAGGGCACAAAAAAATAGTTCATTGAGTGTATATAACATTGCATGCATCGATTCATGATCTCTAAAGGTTTCTACACCCATGCCTTCCCATAATTAACTAATTTTCGTCGCAAGCCACGCCCCCGCCTGTTTGATGGCATCAGACAAAATGGCTTGCGCAAGCCATTTTGCTCGCAGCACCTAGTGGCCGAAATAAAATGAAATCAACTATTATTTGGAGTTTAGTGACTCCATATGACGATGTAAGTCGAAAAAGAATAGCTTGAATCGAAAAACTCCACCCACACCGGGCACAAGCCCCTTTGTCGCCAGAATGGCTTGTGGTCAAGACCCTGGTTCAACCGATGTCAACTAACGAGAACCGTAACCTAGAATAGATGTCCAGAGAGCTGGTTCAGCTCTGCTTGAGTATCCAAAGCCTTTTTATGAAGTAATCTGTTCAAATTTCAGTTTGAGGTACTGAAACACTGTGTGGTTCAAAAGTCGGGTGAGTTGAACAGCAAATATCTTTGCATGGTGGACACTTCTTCCAATATTTTGAATACAGATGGACACTCAGGAGCATGAACGATCGGTTAAGCCTCACAAGCCTGCTGGCTTGCATGTAGTGTATGAGTTGCCGTCGTCATTTTTCATGGCGACGAAGAGTATATTAAAAGTATGTGACAATTGATGTCCTAGGTACCTAGAGGGAACATATACTAATGTATTTGCCACATAAAATCCAACGCTAGGGCCCTACATGACGTGCAGTGAGCGCAAGCCACTTTGACCAAAGTGGCTTGCCAAGCCGACAAAATGGCTTGCAAGCCGAAATGCCGGGCGTGGGCGTGTGATGCCACCAAAATCCACGCCCACGCCCGAAACAAGCCAATTGGCGCGGGCGCAAGCCACTTTTGCAAGCCAAAAAGTGAACTCTCATACTAGGGCCATTTATCCCCTGCTCTCTATTGTTTATTCTCACCCTTTGTGGCCACGGCCGGTGAGGCGGTGTATGTTTCGCGCGGCGTTCGGTCTTCAGTTTCAGCGGTGATGTGAGCCTCATGCGGCGGGCAAGGTTCATCTATCATCCACCGTTGTGTGATAGATCTTTCAAGGGTCGTGAACATGCGTTTAAGTACACGGCAGCAGCGTACTCTACTTACTTGAACTGCAGCAGTATTCTGACCTAGGTCGCGGTTCAATCCATACCTCAGTTGAGATTTTCATGTCTCGCACCCTATTACTACAGTAGATCTCGACTGCGAACGATCCCTTGCAGTCCTACCTGGTACCGGTGTCCCCCGCGTCGCCCCGCCCGTGAAATTGCACACAAGGACTCAGCTAGGCTGGCGCACCCGATTGATCCCCACTCGAATTTCCGTCTTATCCCACGTCCCCGCGTCGATGATTATGCGCCGCGAGGCGTCGGCCCGCAGGGTCCACAAAGCAATTAATGAATCACCTAGTCAACTACTAGTAGTCAATCAGGTCGAATGAAGACTCCGCGTGTCAACGTTTCAACTCGGGGCAGCAGGGCCGTATCTATTTCGTTCCTTTTATTAATAACGCAGAAATATAAGCAGGCTGCGCCCCGGGTATGTTCACAAATTTCATCTATACCTCATGTAAATATCAACCGCCGATGCTGGGCAGGAAATGTATGGTATGGGACATAACCGTTCCGGCCCGACGTTTGATACAAGTTTGGGGTTCAAGTCGCCATTGCAATTGGCGGCGCAGTGCTCAGCGCTCCGAGTCTGGAGGGGGGGGGGGGGTGGGGGGGGGGGGGGGGGGGGGGGGGGGGGGGGGGGGGGGGGGGGGTATACGGATTCAGACTTATGTGTTTGGTGGGACTCCCGAACAGAGGCTCCCATGTGCATGTGCTCTTCCTGGGGGTCGACGTCGACGCCCGCGCTCGGTGCACTCAGCTACAATGTGCCGGAGCCGCACCCGCACCCGCACCCGCATCATATGCCTTCCTATACACCTCCCGCCCGCGGCAGCCTATCGCAGATCGACCTTATCTACATTATATCCCTTCCCTACATTATATATATATATCGCCCCACAGTGCATCTAGGATGCCTAAGCAATCACCGCGCATCCGATATCGTGCCGGCATTCACAGCTCCAGCTGTCACTGATAAATCTCAATCTAAATCACCGACCGACCGACCGAGGTGTCCGCGATGCCGCCGGTGTAAATATATATATTCATCACACGAAACACCTACCGATGTCGGAACGCGAATGCAGGCGCTGGCGGGCACGGCATGTCAGGGTGCGAACGCGAGCCTAGCCCACCTCAGTTGTGATCGATGTGCTGTGAAATCAGGGTGTTAGTTCAGGGACCGACTCCTCAGCGCCTAAATTTTTTTTTCGTGGACGTCGTTGTCCGCCTCTCCCCGCCCGCCCGGCGTTTTACCTCCTACACCTCGCGCAATTACGCGCGCGCTCCGCTTCAATCGAGCCTCGGTGAATCGTTCTCGATCGGGATGTGCGCGCGTGATGCGCCGCGGCGGTGCCTGGTTACAAGTCCTAAAAATTTATTTTTAGACTCGTTTTTCTGATTTTTGTCCGCCAAAGGTGAGGTTTTTTTCGGCCCAGTTTACGCACTTGACTTGTTCGCTTTCATCCCATCATCCTTACATCCTGCAGGAGGATCTGGTTCATGTTCTCGTCGCAGTCAGTCATGTGTCTTTTGACTTGTCTCGGTTACTCTAGTAATGCTTTTGTCCGTTAGCCCCGAGTTATTGATATGAAGTCTAAGTCTTCGCTTCTTTCGGTGCTTTTTTTAACCTTGTGTTGTTACACTGGCTTTAATGAGGAGAATCAGTATTTTCCTTGCTCTTTATTTCGGTCGGTGGATCTTGAATTGCTCTTGGTTTACCAGAGCCCTCGACATAAGGTGATAATCATCAGATTGCCGAGTTGGCTAGTTTCAGTCGGTCTTGATCCGATACCTTATCTTTATGATTCTTAGATACAGATCTTGTTTAGAACACCGGGACAACAATACTGGTGATGGAGCCTGCGAACCAACTTTCTCTATACAAGTCCTGGCCTCTGAGACGGTGGTCTGAAGGTACGGAAAAGTCGTAGGGACGCGAAATCACAAGTCCGAAATCACATTTGGCGCCATCTGCCAAATCAGCGACCGGATGTTCCAGTCGTTCCCACAACCGATCTTCTTGCCCTCGTGATCGGTGCGTGGGAACAGACTGGTCGCGAGTCTACGCGACCACAACAAGCACAACGCCCTTCGCCGTGCGCACAAAGTCCAACTCGAGGAACGACAGCTGCGATCCCGGGGCGTACCAGAGCGCATCCAGCCCCGCCACAGTGAATGATTGACAGCGCACGAGTGACCACGCACATTGGAAGAACGCAATCGCGGTGCTGGCCGCCATTGCGGCGGAAGCGAGGTTCGCGAGGGTCGTACCGACAGCGGACGTCCCCTGCTGGGAGAAGAATAAATCTTTGGCAGTGGGGCGGTGCCAGTCAGGGGTCCGAACGGCGCGGTCGTTGAGCTGGGAGTTGTAGACGTGGTGTAGAACTGCGAGGACGTAGCCCACAAGCCAGATGAGGACGATCTTGAGGAGGGAAGACATGGGCGATCCGTGGACGGCTGCTAGGCCGCGCCGAGGCGAAGGTTCCGTGAGCTTGTACATCTGCGAGGGATACACGCGTGGAATCGCGGTGACATTACAGGGGATTCTCGTGGTGTTGCGAAGTTTATTTGGCGCCCAGATGTCCGGAGAAAAAGCGGAGGAGTTAGAGACCCAAAATAACTGTGATAAATGTCGTTTAGCAGGTTACTGGTCGGGGGCGATCGGAATCGAGTTTGACCTTTGCCCAGGGGTCCATATCTGTCTCTAGACGAGGATCAAGAAGACTGTGTAGACTCGATGGGAATTTGATTCAAAAGAGACATAGGTAGATATATAACTTACGTAGCAAACTCCCCCGGTGGCCGGAATAGAGACGTGGCGGCCGGTACGTGGGGTAGAGGGAGATGATGTAGGAATGCATGGTGAGATGGAAGTTCAGTTCACGGCAGAGTTGACGGTGGCGGCTGCGCAGCGCTGATGATCGGGTGGAACTTGGAAGTTGCATTGGCCGTTGGTTGGCCGCGCGAATCCCAAGAGTACTTTGTACGACGAGCCTCCGGTGCGCGCAAAGCGAGAAAGATCTGTGATGATAAAGGTAGGAGACAACTGCCGCTGGGAAACGAACAAGTATCAGCGAGAGAAAGAGTTGGGGTCGAGAACCAGCAGCGCCGCGGTATTCATTTCACGTTGCACGAAACATCCCAGGCTGCCTGTGTCTTGCCGAAAACAGATGGACAGACGACGGAAGCGGTTTGATTTTAGTAGCGCGGAGAGGGTTGTATATCGTCGGAGAAACTGTAGGTATAGATTCTTCTCGTTTCGAGGTCTGCCCCACAGTCCAGACGTCTCTGGACCGGACGGTAAGGGTGGCAATACGGAATGTTAGCGCTGAGAACGGAAGGCGGCGGGGAAGCCAGAATCGCAGCTTGAGAAAGTCGGCAAAAATACCCCAGCCGGGATTGAAGATTGCCGTTAGCATCACGGGGCAGCGACGGTTCGGCATCGGCAGCGACGAGCGAGCACAAAAGCAGGTTTCCGCGTCGACGGAGACGGCGACCTTGGAGCATTGACAATGCTGCATTGTCATTTTTCTACAGTATATATCCATGAAACGGCGCACGTTTCCTCTGTGGGACCGGAGCCATGAGGCGTCACTTTGGGAGGCAGTGTTCAAGTCGGTGCTTGCCGAATCCAGTATCCGCTTCGTTATGTAGCGTAATCTATGAAGTGTGGAGTCCATCCTGATTTTCGCGCAAGAATCGGGGCTACATCGCCACGCTGGACAGACACGCCGACCAGAGGATGGTCGACCCGCGAGTGATACATAGCGCGCCGGCGAATCCCCTGTTCATCCGCGCGCCGCGTCCGCAGGAGCAGGTGCGCACCCGATACCCGTGCCTGTAAAGAGACGCCATGCTTCCTCTAGATCCGCGGACACAAAGAAAGATCCTGGACCCAAAACTCGGGCAGGGATGGGCGTCTGCACCGGGTGCGGTCGACGATGGGCCATCACGGAAGGGCGGTATGCAGAAATAGTAAGCCCCATGAGCAGAGTACGGGGGACGACGTGACGGGGAGAGAGGCGAGGAGGGCCGCGCGAGTACACAAGGCGCAGAGACGGGAATGCTGGGTGGGTGCCAAGGGGCTTGGGCCGCGCCGACTGCAGCGCGGGCTGAGGAGCCTTGTGAGGAGCATGCACGGCGCCGCGTCACATTCTGATGTGACGAGGCGGCACTTGCATGTTCCCACGAACACTATATAAGGCAACTAGGGCTGCTGCCCGTGCCCGTGACGGGCACGGCCGTGGAATCCACGGGCAATCCACTGCTCTACACGGCCGTTAGGATGATTTTCAGGCCTCCGACGGGACGGCACGGTTCACGGCACGGCCGTAACGGGTACACGGCTATTGGTCAGATATTTTCATGAGCTTTTCTTGATGTAAATGCTACCTGGAGGGCTCTATAAAATTTACAAGAGGATAAATATATTCCACAGCCTGATATTTAGATATAGTGAAGCCTACACCAAGATGCCGAGAGTCGCAAGACAGAAGAACCTGGTAAATGACCTAATGATGATACTGAGAGCTTCCTCAACTCCTCATTATGCTTGGAAACAAGAAAACAGGCCAGGAATCAGTCACCGCTACAAAAAGGTTGTGGTTCAAACTGAGATCAAACTCCATCATCATAGCCGGCAATTGCCGGCACAAAACACAACTTACTGTTCTCAGTGGTAGCAAGTAGTCAAACATGAAAGGGCGTGCGTGTCGAACAAGTCACTAGATATTTGAAGTACGCTGCAGACAAATTTAGGCCTTATTGTGGCCCACAATAGCAACCCGTTACACGGCCGTGACGGCCGTGTTTCGACGGGCCGTGGGGTTGGAAACCCGTGCTGTAGCCGTGCCGTGGTCAAGGTGGCAGAATGGCTGACGGAACGGGCACGGCACCCGTGGCACGGGTGCCGTCGAACCGTGGGCACGGCCACGGGCGGCAGCCCTAAAGGCAACCATGGATCTGCTGAACGAGTAATCTACCCTTTTACGCCCAGGACACTTCTAAGCTAGATGATGATCACCGTTGAACCGTTCAAAGGGCTGGCATCTTGGTTTGCCGTCATTCGCTCCTTTCTCAGAGCCCGAGGAGCCTGGAGCACGCGCGCAATAACGGCAATTTCTTGGCAATTTCCCATGATTGCCGACGAATGAACAACTTCAATATCCGCTGAACAATTGTGGTGAGGGGTGACACCCCGTGAACATTTGGTCGTAATACTACAGTATGCTGTATCACGATTTAGTGTCATAAGATGGCGGTTCTTCTTCGTCAATTGAGGTCACACGCATCTCCAAGGCCCGCAGACGTTGCTCCAGCGAGGGGCTTGTCGTAGAGCCTGCGGTTCGTCAGCGAAGTCAGTCACGCATAGTTGCCCTTCGAATCGCACCTGAAGTCGAACCTTGCTGTGTGCTCGGCGGCTCCCAGCTCATCACCGTCTTGGAATCTGCAGGGAAATATCAGACTCCGAGTCGAACCATTGAAGATAATACACGGCACCCGATGTGAAGCTTGTCCTCGTCCGCCCCTGCTCGGAGTCCTCCACCTGTTGCCGATCTTGGTGGATCTGTTCCGGCACGTCGATCTTCCGGGTCGGTTTCTCCTTGTTATAGTCCTGCGGGAGCAGAACCGCAGAACTAGGCGTGTCCATTCTCTGCCCGTACAACTCCACCGCCGGCGACAGCTGGATATCGACCTTGGCCACATCGGTATCCGCATGCTGCATGGGAGGAGCTCTTCCTGGAAACATCAAATGTGTTTAAGTGTCATGCGCCGGATCCTAGAATATATCGATCATACGCACTGGAATCCTCGGAGGTGCCCCTTTCTTGGGGGCCAGCGCCTCCGAGCAATTCGAGACTCAGGCTGGCTCGTTCACCTGTCCTGTTGCGTCGCCTGACCATCCACCAGCCCAGTCCAATCAGCAAAATGCCGACCGCCGCGCCGGCTGCACCGCCCGCTATGTCCCTGATTCGGGTTGACGCGCTGGAGGAGACTGTCGAGGAGGTGGGTGTGCTAAAGACGGTCGAGGAGGCGGGTGCGCTAAAGACTGTACTGGAAGGGTTCGAGGAGGCAGAAGTGCTTAACGAGGCTGAAGTGACCGAGGTGACCAAGGTAATGGCACTGCCGCACTTCAGACCAACGATCAATGACCCCATTATTACGGCCAGCATTGCGGCGAGGATAGTACGTACACAGACCGAGATAGTATCGTTGCCACAGGCCTCAGCGTTTGGATCTTTCAGACATGGGTACCTAACACGATGTAGGTGAATCAGTACATCTGGGCGAAACCATCACAGAAGATTATCATACACGAGTTTCATGATCCGATCGGTGTACTGGTCAAAAAATATGGGCGCGGTGCTACAACCGAATATCCCTTGGTCGCACGGGTTCCCTGTGGTGTTGAGCTCATCGACGACCGCGCAGACGGTGTTGTAAACGTTCCCTGCATTTTCCACGCCAGCGATTAGACTCACACTGGTTTGCTTTTCTGTATTATTTTCACTCACAGCGGCGGGTACTTCCATTTATAAAGCTAGGACTGGAAATGCCAAAGCTGGCCCCTGGCAGTGAGCAGATAGCGTGGGCGGTGATGCAGAAACCGAGAAGAGCTGCGAGAGGAATATGAGCCTTCATGTTACTGACGCGACAATTGTTGAGGAAGAAGTCCGAGGTATCAACCACTGTGCACTGTGCAGTGGAGGCGCCGAATACCAGGCCCTTATATACAGGTAGGTCCCGTCAGCCATCATTCCTAGGTAAGCGCTTCTATAGGGCCCGATTGATATGCCGAGGTGCATATATCGTTCAACGATCTGGGCCGGGTCCAATAATGTAGCTGAGCGGTTAGCACCGAATTCGATCTACCGAGATGGAAGTAAGTTCATCATTACTTACAGAAGACCCCATTTACTGCGATGTCACGCCGGTTATCGAATAATCATCTTGCGTAGCTTTACCACTCGACTGTCAAAGTCCATGTGCAACACCTTCTATTAGGGGCAGTCAGAGTAGAAATCCGGGGTTATTAATCAATCCCAAAGTCGTTTCTAAAGCCGTTTCTCAAAATTGGCAACATAAACGCAGGGGGAGAAACGACCCCGGAATTAATTTGGCGGGAGAACCAAGTTCACAAACGACTCTGGAGGCGTTTCTGCGTCATTCCGTTTTCCCGCGTTTCATAATTCGAGAAACGACTTCAGAAACGACTTCAGAAACGACTTGAGAAACGACTCATTGAAGCTACTGTGACTGCCCCTATTATGCGTCGGACTTTGTCCCACAGATTACCTCTGTTTCTGCTGCCTAGACAGTGAACAAGATGCATTTGTAATTGAATCATTTGCGCGCAAGGGCAATTGGCGCCCGCCGTGTGAGTAAAATTAGAGCCAGCCATAAGTTAAACTGAGAGATGGCCGCATAACGGACGACAGGCGGCAAGAAAACTCTAGCGCTCGCTGTGAAGGAGCTTCCAGAGTTTTGCTCCCGTGAAGTTCCGGTTTGCGCGCAAGGGCAATTGGCGCCCGCCGTGTGAGTAAACTTAGAGCCAGCCATGAGTTAAACTGAGAGATGGCGTCTGATGAACAACCAGACCGCTACGCGCTATCTCCATTCCCATAATTGGACGACGGGCATCACATCGGAGGAGACTGACCTGCCGAGAGAGCACATTAGACTAAACCCGTCCGACTCGATTTGGCGCCTAGTTGACAAGTGTCCAGTATCTTATTTTATCTCTGACGTGGGGGTTGCTGATTAGAATTATTCCCCGGTGTCGATAGAAAGATTGAAAGAGAACATTTTGCATTGGGATAAGATTGTTACTCTGCACATAATAAGCAGCACACGCCATCCAAAGCACCTCCATCTCCAACTGAACGGGCGACGCTGGAAGGCTTGAAAGGTAGAAACATTGATATTGTTGACGGAGGACCTCCAGCCGATAGTCACGGAAATTTCCCTTCTGGATGTCTAATTAGACCAATCGAACAGTTCCTCCTTTGGGCACGGGGGTTGCGCTATGTGGCAGCCCCAAGATTATGTAACAGCTATTAACCGAGATAAGATTGGGTAGGATTCCTCTCATGAAGGTCCTGAGCAGCCTCGCGGGATGATTTGTGGACCATTACTCCTAGCTCTACTATGTCCCCGCAATCTTGTCGGAATATGTCTAGGAGTATACCTTTTGTTTTTATGCTTCGACGTGCTCATTATACTATTATAGTTGACAATAATTATTTGGCAAGAAGTTTTGGACGTGAATTCCTCCCAGGAATAGAAATTTCTCTTTCTCTCAATCCTCTATGATATGGACTTAGAGCGCCGGTGGCAAGTTGCTGCTTGACACAGCCCAACAAAGTTTGTTCTTAACTGCGAGAGTTCCACACACAGCACACTATTCTAGGAGGCCAAAAGCATCATTACCATGCTCATAATATGATGCGGTCCAGGCTACGAAGTCAAGCATTCGGATGTTACCACTCCGGATGCGCTCCCGGTGTTTTACAATATCTATAGTGTACTGGGCGTTCGGCCGCAAAAATAGCTAGCGGCAGTCGTTGATGAAAGAAGTCGGGAGGAACAGGAAGGAAGGTTCTTCTTCGAGGAATTTAGCAGCGGGCCGAAAGTAGGCCAACTCGGCTCAGGTATTGAGCATATCTTCTATGGCCCAACGCTCAAAGAGCAAGCAACCAGAGGTACGAAGCGGGGCTTGCATAATATGAAAGCCAGAAGGACCTCAGAAAGCGGCGGGACATCATGCTGGCGGGGCGCTCAAGCGATTATCTAGCCGAGAGATATGTGGGGATTGCCAAATAGCGATCGGTTATATGGCAACCCCCGTTCCTCTGGCACGGGGGTTGCCAAATAGATTCATCCTTGTCGGGGGTCCGATGTATATTCTGGATCTCTGATACCTATCTGACAGATCTTATTTGAGCCGCCCATTGATCCAAGAGGTGTCCCACCGGGGGCAAACAACGACGCATGTGGAAACCACATGCGTTTAACGCATGTGGTTCGCACGTGGTTAGCACCTGGTAACTCAGCTGACAAAGTAGACATAATGCACCTTGGGTAGACAATGGGAAAACAAAGGAAAGACAAAGGGCAGGCAAAATTCTGGGAGCGGGGAAAATTCTGCCTGCCCTTTTTCTGTCCTTTGTCAATGCTTTGGCTACCCAATGTCCATTATGTCCGCTTTGTCAACTAACTTACCAGGTGCAAACCACGTGTGAGCCACATGCGTTAAACGTCGGTGTCTGGATCGGGCACACATCAATCAAAACGTAAATAATAAATATGATGGCCGAGGTCACGTGATAAGCGGCAAGACATCCTCGCCTTCACGAATGGCGGAGCAGAGGCACTGGGACATGCTGGAGGTGAGATTTTAGGCTGCATACTCAAGCAAATAACAGGAATGCACGCTCAACGGCGCATGAATTCCTGAGCTATGGAACTACATCCGAAGTATCCACCTCTCAACAACGGTAAGCTGGTTCAGAAGCGGGAGGTAGCTAATAATGGTCTCTGTAGCATCTGCAGGCCAGAGACATAACACGTTCTGTGGTGCTGGAAGGGCGTTGGGCTCTGCTCTATGCTGTTGCCATCTCGGAGCTACTTCTCAATTTGGGGGGGGGTCCTCTTACGTTATGATTGATGTGTGCCCGATTCAGAGATCTGACACCTCTTGTACGCGAGATAATTGAGTATCCGGTTGGGATGTCAAAGGATTCGTGTTGGTTGGGACGTAAGTGAGTTTCTTGATGTCATATTTTTGGAGTTTCTCAAGCGGAACATCACTCCAATTTCTCCGTCCAATTCCCCGTCTTCCGCATCCGTGCCTCCGGCACGGTATGTGGGGCTGCGGACCTCGTCAGCTCGGGTTACCCGGTGACTAAAATTAGTCGCCGTTCCACCTTCATCGCCAACGCGGTTATCTGACACCCACTAAAACCCCGCTTTTCTTAGGCCAATCCCGGGCCAAGGTGGTCTCTTCCAGCCTCGACTTCGAGGTCCTCCGCATCCCCAGCGCCAGCACCAGCCTACCTCATACCTACTGCGCCAGGCTCGACGCGAGAGCTCGCACGTGGTGCTATCGATGATGCCCACATCGGCATCCGACCCCGGATTCCCAATTGTTCATCGGCATCCTCGAGTACCCCCACTACATCGCCCGTCGACTCGCATTTACCCCATCGTCGCCATGGCGGGTACGTCTCACACTTGTCGAGGCTTATCCAACTGCAATAATGAAAGTGAGGTACGGACTTGACAGAATCACAGGTCATAAGATATTGTATACCGCCAGGTCTCTCCGACTCTGTCGAGTCCCTAGTCGGATGCTGTACTTATGGATCATCGGGGAATGCACTGCACGACGGTGGAGCTTCTCAATCTCAATGAGGAGGGTATAACTACCTCAGCCGGCCCGGACAAATCGCGCGGCGCCGCTAAACGCCGGCTCCAGTAGTAGTGCGACAGCAAAAAAAAAGTGCGACATTGCTAGGTTCGGAGCAAGCCTGTCTCCGGGCCGGCGAGCCGGCCAATCTCGGAGAGAGGCTTAGGACAAGCTGGGCCAAGTAGTGAGGATCATTGAGGATGAACCCCGCGACCGCCAGGCATCTTCTCAGCTCGTTTTTGCCCTAGCCAAATGTTCTTCATAGGCTATAGATTCATTCTCCCTATGCACAATTATTATACCACTTTTTTGGCCTCCGGTATTCAGGTGATTTCCACTCGCTGTCTGGTTAATGGGAACTGGTGCATTCACCAACTTTGACTGTTCCGGATATGGGTTTTTATGGGCTCAATTGATTCTAATCTACCCATGAACACATTCCATCTCTTCAGATTTGTTGCAACAGCTCCTCGACGCGTCGAATAAAATTCTGAAGTTCCGCTAATTAGTTTCACATCATGTCACATCGTGACTTGGTCGTGACTCGAGGCGATCGATTACGGGCGACACGTCTTTTCTTTCCCTGCGATGGCCTGGAAGGTTCTTGCGCGAAGCTTGTGGCTGACTTGCCGCCATTGAGTGGCGAAGAGAAAATTCAAGCGCCCTTGCCGATCATTCCCAAAATGGAAATTCACTCGGCTAATTTGGCTGGAGCTCTACTTGGTCTCGTTTATTGTCTCCCTTCCGATATTCGACCTCTGAGCTTGGAGAGAAATAGGTCTAGTACGGTCTAGTGTTGATTTGGCAACTTCAGAAAAGATCCTGGTTCAAAAAGACACCAAGGGGACCAAGAGAGAAATGAGGTTTAGGGTTTCACGAAGGCTCTCTTGTTGGGCATAGTGTACTAGCTATCTGAGGTCATATCCCATGTGGAGTTGACCAATATCTAAGTTAATTAAAAATGAACAAGTTTCCCCAATCCATCCCGGGACTATACACGCTTGGCGACCTCTAGAACGCGACGAACGTCCCCCCTGGTTCGCCCATCTTGGCACAAGCCCCTTCATTTGTTTGGTCTCTAAACTGATCGCATCAGCAAACAATGAACGGCAGGCTTGATCCGAAACTACGACATCGCTAGGCTCTGCTCGATTGTCTTCGGTTGGAAGTTGAACAGATCAATGATGTGTTGTTACATATGTTTGGCAGTTTTTTGAAGTCTACGATCTACAGAGTTGTGGGATGATCCACGGCATGTAAGCGCCACCTACGGGTGCTGTTTTATTTATATCTTTCGATATAGGGCCACATGGGCCCCTTGGCGCGTACTTTAACTAAATTAAAACATCTCTTGTCGAAGGGAACGTACGCGCGCGCATCTTACGGATAGTCAAAATCCGATCACGGTAGCCGTGCAGGAGGTAAGGAATCTGATCCCGTGCGGTCGCGTGTGAGAAGATGCGCCCGAGCGCGACACCATCCTACGCCTGTGGGCCGGCGTTAGTTCACCAGCACCGCCGCATGGGGAAGGCTTACGGCTATGGATCTGTTCGCGCCGTAGGTGATCAGCTTCGGTGCGACTGATACTGGGGGGAAGACCTACAAATTGTGCGTAGCGTGAGTTTTAATCTTGTTAGCGACCACATCCCGTGGCGCCCCCGGACGATGCAGGACGATACTCACTGTGATTGTGTGGGCGGCGTTGCCAATCACGACGAGCCCAGTCGGCCCATGGGTGATCCGCCGGACTGTAGGCATCCGCTGGATCGTTTGGTGGCAACGACTGGCGGCCTTGATGAGCAGTTTCACGCTGCAGATATGATTCAGATAAACAGCGCGTCACACGATATGTTGGCCAGGCCTACCGGGAATCGGCAAACAGCGCATCAACATCGGGGAAGGGGGCCGTGGGATGCTACTCGGAATCTATATCTCCGGGGAAGGCGCCGGTGACCCGAGTTACAGTGAAGATGTAGAGTTCTGGACCGCACTAATCGGAATATAAGCCTGGACGACGAAGAAGACGGAAGCTACGAACTTTGCGTCCAGTAACGAGGATGTGCAAGCCTGGCCAAATCATGAACTGCGGGAGCTGAATTAAGCCACTTGGGGAGGAGGGTGCGAAAGGCTTGCTTCATTTGACTGGGCGAGTTTTGATAATTCAGGGTCGTTTTTGAGAGATGACATGTTAATTGAGTATGCCGCACTAAATCTGAATTAGTGTGAATATTGGAGGAATAAAGCTGCTGTGTACCCGACAATTTCGGACACGACGGCACTGTTTTCCCGTTCTGAAAGCGAGCTCGAATCACTATCCTCGTCCTCATTTCCTGGCTGCTGTGCAATGGTGTCGTGAATCATGCTACCGCGTCTATCTGCACCGACGAGCTGGATAGGGTGAGTATTGCGACCGAAAGTATAGCGAAATTGCGGACCATATCCCCCTCAATTCGCTCGCCCTGAATCTGAGTGGTAACCACAGCAGGGCACCGATCGCGCGCAACGATGACCGAGGTAACTTCAGTTTGGAACCTCAGTTGGACGCCTGAGTCTCGGCAGATTTTTAACAGGTGTTTCATTAAAACATCATACTCTCTGCGGTTCAGCATAACGCGAAGTCCGTCAAATTGAACGCACGGGGATCATATGGAAGTTATATCCGAGATCCGCGATGGTTTCGTCGAGGAACTGCATTCGACCGATAACTTTGGAGGTCTCGCCTATGCCACCGGTGAGGATTGGGAGTGATATCGCATCGCGTAACCCCTGACCTTGCAAGAACGCCATGCTAGGACAGATCTTAGTTCCAGGTGCACTCGAGTAAAATTCAATGTTGCGCACCCATCGCATTCGCTGCCTTGCTCCTTCAAAAGCTCCCAGGCAGAGTCGCCAACAAGCGCGTCATGTTCGTGGGAACCCGAAGACCACCATTGGACTAGACCGATTGCTGAGTTCCGGAGAGTGTCAGGGAATTGAAATGCTCACTTCCACCCGTTCATCTCGTTTGTCCAGGACCACCATGTGATGGCCAGCTTGGCGGAGCGTATATGCTGCACAGCGGCCGCCGACACTCCCGCCGACGACGACAAACCGTATAGACCCGAGGCTGCCTTGAGCGGGCGTAGAGTTCATGTTATCCGCTAGGGTAGAGAGAAAAAGTGGATGGGGATGGAAGTAAATTTTAATCAAGCAAAATCTTTTCAAGCGACGCGGAGATGTTGCGTGGCGGACAGCGCTTGGCATGTGGAGCGCAATCATGACCTCCGGCTTCCCTCCGATTCCCGTTTTCAAGTCTACGTGCGACGAGCATCTAGCGAGAAAATCCGGGGGCCAGCTCCTGGTCAGCGCGCCTGTTATCGAGGGCGGAAGACAGGTTTATACTTTCTCTGCATCGGAGGTAGCCGGAGATCGGACATGATGAAACATCAGATGATCCGACGAACAATCGCCTCCTCAGGCCACATACACATGAACGCGTTAAGGAAAAATCCATCTGCTTTCGGCTCTGGACAATCTCCTCCGATTCGCTATCTCGGTAATTATTTCCCGTAAACTGTAACACATCAACGGACGCCTCGGCTCGAGGTTGCCGAGGTCAAATACTCTACCTGTGCCTCTTCGCCCCTGCTCGCGCTAGCTTCGGCTCAGCGATCTTTGGCCAACATCGACACACAGGGCCTTCTCGGCATGGGGATCTACGCTCGAACAGCCTAGTTCGTCCAATCTTGGTTAGGCTATTGCGACCCCCAGTTGGGGTGCCTGACAGATTTCATCTGATCTGCCCAAGGCCGCCGGTTCGCTGGCTATACATATCTTACCGTACAGTTTCAAATACTCCCAGATCTCCTCCCCTGCGCCCACTACATCCCCGTTTCTCCTCCCTAGTTCTCCCTAGCATCCGACATGGCTTCAGTGGCGCAGAAACTGGGCAGCGCACTTCGCACGGGCTTTCTATTTAATCAGTACGACATCATTCCAATAATCGGTCCGGGGGTACATATGTTGACTTCCCACCCGTTCACACATTATATTAACGACTCGCCAGATCGTTGTTGGCTCCGTGCTTGCTGGAATCCCGGACCTCAAGGCATTTATCCATGGGCTGGTCTGGCAGGAGCTCCATTTGATAGCGTTTGAAGTACATCCTTAATTCCGCCACTCTGTCTATACATATTCTGACCGAGAGGCAGATCCAGAACCAAGTATATATATCCCGAGACACCCGTTCCGTGCCCCTCGAGGTTGATCTGCGATCTAGATTACTGGCCTGGAGGAGGACAAGCTCTCTAAACCCACCCGCCCGCTCGTCTCCGGCCGCCTCACGGTCCAGACCGCACAGAGAATATACCTCGTGCTGATCGTGCTCTCGCTCTTCAACAGTGCGAGCCATGGGATCCTTGCGTGCAGCATCTTGCACCTGGTGTCGATATTCGCGTACAATGAGCTCGGGCTCTCGCGCTACTGGGCATTGAAGTCCTTCCTTGGGTCGATAGGATATGTATGTTACTGCTGGGGAATGACGGTCATTTTCGGTGCACGGCTTTGAATTTTTGAGCGCCTTTGTCTTGACTCATAATAATTTATCTCAAGATCACGGCCGACCGTTGTCGAAGAACTCGATCATTGCAGTCATCCTCAGCGGGTTGATTTTCACCACCACCGTGTGTTCTGCTCCGTTCAACTTGTTTCTTATATTGTGCTGAGGCGCCTTCCAGGGCCACGCACAGGATTTCCGCGACCGCAAAGGCGACGCCGCAATCGGGCGCAAGACGCTCGCTATCGTGCTGCCGCAACCGTTCGCGCGCTGGTCGCTCATGGCGCTCATGTTTGCCTGGACCGCCGGCTTAATTCATCTCTGGGCTCCCCCAGCCGCGGCGTCCGTCCTGTTCTTCGGCCTGGCGGCATACACTACGGTGAACTTCGTCCGTGACTATTCGCTGGAGGCCGACGGTGTGTCGTACTGGTGGTACAACGTGGGTCCCAATTTCCAACTTTGGAGTTCTATCCTGCTCCGTTCCGCATGTTCGCACAACTGATTTCCGTTCTTGATTCCAGATATGGCTCATCGTTGCGCACATGCTTCCTCTATTCAAGCACCTTGCTGATTCCCGACTCGAGGTCTCCCTGTGACCCACTGATATGACTGGTATTAGCCTAGCCATGAAATCTCACATTTTTTGTGGTTTCTTGCTAAATAGAAGAAGTCCTCTGCCTGGTGAGATACAAATCAGAGTCAGAGCAAGCTCTACACTGCTGACTGCATAGCAAGGATGTGAGAGAGCTGTATGGGCATTAAGGTTGTGCTATGACTTGGTCCTTCTACCATTGAGGATCAGTATAGTAAAGTTCAGTGATATCAGTCGGGAGAATTAAATTTCTCTGTTTTTAAACACATCTTTATATTAATTTTCTCTGTCTACTAACACATCATGTAACACCTAACCAATTTCCCATCCAAGCATAAACTGACTAGTCAGTTATGTCTATGAATGAAAGTAGAATGAACCTTACCGAAGATGAAAGCTGAGTTGAAGATGAATATGGCCGGAATGAAAATGGACCTGGTAATTCAGCTCAGTCTGCATGTCAGCATAAGGTGCGAGGATGAAATGAAGTCAACTGACCAGAATGAGAATGAACGAGAATGAAAATGAAGAATTCACAAGTCAGCAATGCCTCAAGCGGAGAATGAAAACAACGAACTGGGATGACAATGAACGAGAATGAAATGAAAAATTTCTAAGTCAGCGATGCCTCGAGCAGCGAATGAAGATGACGAACCAGAATGAAAATGAACCACAATGGTGCTCCGAGTGAAATGAAAAATTAAGAAGTCAGTGATGCCTGGGGCATAGGATGAACCAGACTGAAAGTGAATCCAAAAAACAGAATGAAATGAAGTCCAGCCAGCCACGCACGCGGATACAACGGCTAACAGGGGCCAAGCTTCTATAGAGATTAAGCTCCAGCTCAATGAATGAATCATGATACACCACAACTGACTGGCGCAAAGTCTTAAGTCGGTAGGGTTATCGAGGTGCGATGCAGTTGAGCAAAAGAAAACGGAACAGATGTGTAGCCAATGCTCGGAAACGGCTATTGAGGCAGGTGGGTCTCTTGGTCGAAGAACTGGTGGATATGTGATGCATAGACGACGAACCAGAATGAAATGAAAAAAATCGTAAGTCAGCAACAAATGAAAATGAAAACGAATAAGAATGAAATGAAGAAGATTCACCGGTCAGCAAGCCTCGAGTGGAGAATAAAGACAACGAACCGGGATGAAAATGAACAAGAACGAAATGAAAAGTTTTTAAGTCAGAGATGCCTCGGGCGTAGACTGAACAAGACAAACCAGAATGAACATGAACCAGAATGAAATGAGCTCTGCTCAGAACGAGTGGGAGAAATTGACAAGTCAGTGATGCCTTGGGTGGAGAATGAACATGACAAACCAGAATGAAATGAAGTGTGCTCGGCCGCGAAGTCTAAAGTCACCGAAATATTCGTGGCAACCCAACAGTTAAAACAAGGGTCAAGCTTCTATAGGCCACTCCTGCCACTCCCGATTTTTTCATAGACGTGGTGAGGAGACACACGGACTCGGCTGAGTATTGCTCCGAGCCTGCGTCACGGCGCTCCGCCACGGAATTTGGAGGGCCTTTGAGCTTCCGGGGCGCCTCCTTGGGTTTTCTGTTCCATTTCGGCGGGTTGGGCGGGATATGGAGAGTACAATACAGGGTGGGAGGATCAATGTAACAGGGGATGATATTTGGGCGCCACACCGAAGGTCTAGCTTAGGTCCAAGCGAACACAATAACACCCCGATCACCAACTGGACAGCTGCTAAAAAATTCGGTTAAAGAATCTGTTGACTCGAGTGGCTAGTTTCACTCACAAATGGAATGTCCCACTCTCGACATAATATTCCCTTAAGTAGCAGAGCGGGACACGAAGTCTGAGGTTGCAAAGATGATCACTGGTGACGCAAAGTCCAGCCATGCCTGGAAGGGGACCTGGTAGATGCAACGGCTAATACAACGAAAATGCCGTAGAGCTCTATAGAAATTCAGCTAGACATCCTTACAGTACAATACCCACCGAAATGCTGCCACTGGCCCCGCCACTGACTGACGCGAAGTCTAAAGTCAGTAAGGCAGTCAAGCAAACGGAAGAACAGACACGTAGTCGACGTTCGGGAACAGGACTTCATAAATGACGAGGTGGGAGGAGGCGTTGGTCGAAGGAGTGGCGTGCACGATGGAGTGAGAGGCAAGAGGCGGTCCCCACGTGACAGTCTCTTTGTCCCTATTATGATGGGCACGTGAGTGCGTCGCGTCGCGTCTCGCAGGAAAAGTATCTAGTCAACCAATAAATCGCTACTGATTGTCCCAGCCGCTCAAGACCCGCGGCGCAGTCAGGGAGGATGATCACAGGATATTTTTATCCCATGGTACGTCTTTCTAGCTAGTCTGGCATATCTGAGCTGACTTGATCATGAAGGATGGACCGGAGCTGCCACGTGGTTTCTCCTGGAATAATAAGTACGAAGAAGTACTCGTGATGGCCCGAAATCTGTCGACTGAAGGTAGGAAGGGTTTTTTATTGTACATATGATTGCTCTGACAAACCCGTTGCCAGCGTTCTGCGAGTATGATGCTGATAATCCCTTCCTCCAGACCTGGAAGCCGAAGGCCAATGGAAAGCTCCCCGAGTTTCTTAAAGACATGTTGAAGGTCGCCAAAAAATACGGCTTAGAGTTTGACACGATCCACCCGACGAAAGAAGTCCGGGAATCCCTCCCTCTC